>OZ043939.1:7145930-8345930 GCA_964056405.1 Acronicta alni
AGTGCAGGAGAAGAGCGATCCTCTCACACTGCGATGGTGAGGAGACGCCCTGTCGAAAAACGGCATTTCTAAATTTTACAACAGAAATCATTGAAATTGGTTATTTTTAACCTCTCGATCGTGTTGCATTTTATAATACAATGTTTACAGTGTCTGCAGTGCTAGTACATCTAATGTACATCAGATGTACATATTAAGATTGGCATAATAACATCTGTCCCACATTGTGTAGAGTAGTAGGGAATATTATGGGTCTAGGAGTTATGTGGAGGGATTGTCCTGTCACGTGTTAACATAACTTTCAGTTCAACTATATTAGCCTTACTAATTTAAAAAACAATAGTAAGTCTAACACTTACCATGGCAGCCTGTATATATATCAGAGTACAGGCAGCCAAACAGCAGCACAAGTTAATGTTGATGGGGTACAATTTGCTGCTGCGACGGAACTCAGCTGCGTACTCGCTCCACATTAGCCACATCACCGCGCTAATGAGCAGCACCACAGCAATACCACTTGTTATGAATATCTGGGAATCAGAATAAAGATTTAAGTTTATATAGCTATGTTGAATCCCAAGTGTAGCTACAAATTTATATACATTGATGTGATAATCATCTTCTGTGCTCCAATTATTACTACATGGAACTTTTCTTAGATGTGGTAATCCTTACGCCGCCGCCGCCAGGTACGAGGGTATTATGGACAATTATCAACAAATACCTAATTTTGCTGTGCTACCATGACTTTCTCCTACGACACCGAAAAATATTTTTCTGGCCGAATCATCTTAGTGTTCATTCAAGAAGCGTGATGATGTTATCAACTTAAACTCACCAGTATCATCCACTCGTTTCTAACACCATGGCAGTTGTTAAAGCCATACAGATATGTTACACTGTCTATTATGTTGTGCTCCTTTAGATCCGCATCAGCGAGCGAGTCATCGGGAAGATCTGATTCTGATTCTACTTTGTTTTCAGAAGTCTTGCTTATCACTGCATTTACAAAAAAAAAAGTTTAGCTGTTTTAGACTTTTATTTTTTGATTAATATTATATTAGGAAAAAAAAATATATATATAATAAATAATAGTCAAAGAATTAATGTATTATTAAAGCCTATGTGGGTCTTTACCTTGATTGCTTCTGGATATAAATTCTGGATTAGGATACAGTTGAGGGTTATCATCGTAAATGGAAGACGTAAAGTTCGACACAACGCCACCGTACTCCGTGTCGTAGGAAGTTATATCATAATCTGATCGATCAGCAGCTCTAGGATACGTCGATTTATGGTATCTGATAGATACTGGCTGAAAGGACCGGTACGAAGACTTTGATTTGAAGTAGCCATCGTCACCTAACCTTCGGAGATGATGGGAACTCTTATTCTGAGAAGCTAAAAACATAATAATTTATTAGTTTAATTAAAGTAACACTATAACACAATTGTTTTCTTAATTAGCCTGGTGAAATACCAAGTTCAGCAACAGATCCTTCTATCGGCTGCTTCATATTTTATTATTGATTCTAGAAGAAGTTGAAAAAAACAAACATACCTTCACGACTCTATTCCCCGAAGGATTAGGCAGAGGTGTATAGAAGTAAACGTGTATATTTATGGATTTAGTTATTTATACTTCTATGTACAGAGGCCAGCACATCAAGCTACCACAATCTGACAAATTTCTTTGATAGATTTTCAAATTTAAAGCAACACAATAAGGTTCATTTTTAATTGGGAATATTTGACAGTTTTGGAGAGGTTGACCTGCTGGCGTCTGTACAACATTTGCACTTATGGCGGAATTTATGCCATAAGGCATTCTCTATCAGTCAACCTTTATCCTCTTTTGTTTACCTTTATTTAACTATATTATACTACGATGCATTCACCGAACATTTTTTTTTTCAACTTTTAAATGAAAAGATATTTAAATACCTTAATATACTTAGATTTTTAAAACACCTAATTATTTAATTAAGTTTTTTACGCAATATTATAAAATCAAATTCAATTAATACAATCAAACTGCTTACCGTCTGCGTCTGCAATAAAATTCTGTATAATTAAAACGACCAAAAATATTATTTTAAAAACATATGGCTGCATGTTTTGTATAATTTTCTTTATATTATCTAAGTAATCTATCCTTTTTGATATGCAAACGACTGCACACAACTTTAATTTATAGTTCCATTAATAGAAAACAATTATCTCGCATAATTTAATGCACTAAGTAACTGATATTAAAGTTTTATCTCATTCACATAACTATATAAGCGGCGATTAAAGTCAGCCATTTTCACAATTACCGCGGAAAGTCGATACTTTAGGTACGTTCCATTCCACTTGGAATTGTTTGTGTGGTTAATCCTTTATACGTAGCATAAATTATTACTCCAGTCAGTTAAGAAATAATAAGATCAAAATTCCTAACGAAAACATTTCAAGACATTAATATTTTTTTATAATGATGTTAGTAGAATTTTTAATTATTTAGTTGCCACACTCTAACTCCCTGCAAACATTACATAATGTGTCATTGGAGCGTTCCAATGCATCCTGGATATTATCATTCTATCTCCTTCTAACATCATAAATTGTCGTTTTGCATCCCACTCGCATGTTAAGAATATATTTTCCAGATGTTTATTTTATTTATTATTTCTTGCGACTCAACAGACACACACCTGTCACATTCACAACAAATTCAAAAACGCAATAGAAATGTAACCAAAAATAGACACAAAAATGAGTGCAATATTAAAATTTATCCGTGAAAACCATATACTGGCCCTCATAGAACAGGCCATCGTCAAAAAGAAATCCCGGCTGAGTCTGAACGCGTTTGAAATCATTGAAATACCAGAATTGCTTTACACCTGCTCTGATGTCGAACACCTGTACTTGCATAGAAATAAAATAACAGTAGTCCCGGTGGAAATAACTCAATTAGTTAACCTAACAACTTTGACGCTGGACTATAATAACATTACGCATTTGCCTTCGGAGATCGGTCATTTAAAAAACTTGGTGAATTTGAACATAAGTTACAATCCTCTTAATGTTTTGATCCCGGAAATTGGTGATCTTGAGAACCTTGAAGCCTTCTGGTGCAACAGGACAGGGCTGCGGGAGATACCGAAGGAAATCGGGAAGTTGGAGAAACTGGATACATTTGGCGCTCGTGGTAATGAGCTCAAAACTATACCTGAAGAGATGACCAGATTATCAAAGTTAAGGTAAAATGCTTTGTTAATTTTTTTTTTATGTAGCCTCATTTCTGTCCCATATCTAGCAAAGGCTTCCCCTTAAGTTCATGATTTTGTATCCTGAGCTTCTCAGGATACAAAAACATATTTAAAAATTATTGCTAAGATAATTTTTTATTTATTATGATATCTTCTATGACATCGTTCAATGTGATTATATTCTCGTTTTTTTTTTAAATTCTGTATACTAAATCTGTAAATATTCCATAAGTTGTTTAAATTACTAAGTAACTAAGCCTTGATAATCAAGTATTATGAGTTTTATCATAATAAACTTATCTAGACACCATATTATTTGCAACAAATAAATTACCTAAGCAGAATAAAATTACCCTCATTTCGACGCAATAAAAAAAAAACAAGTTAGTAGTTATGTCTGTAGTCTGGCCAAGGTTACTTCTTACTGTGCACAAAAACAAATAGAACCTTGAATTTAACCTCCATATTTTTTATCATTAAGTTAAACTTCTTATGTTGAGGTCAATAACAAATATTTTTTTTATAGAATGGATAAAAAAAAACATTATAATATGATCCTTGTCACTATTTCCTTTAACCTAATTTTATATGTTAACATATTTTGAATGTTACTTCATGTATAAGCAAATGTCATAAGCAGAGGTGTAGAAAAGTACACCAACAGTTCACCGGTACGCTTAGGTCCTACGTAATAGGGGACAAACCTATTGCCATTTATTTATCAGTGGCTCTTTTTTCAAAAGGCCATTTCAGACATTGCCCTATATTGTAACACTCACATAATTATTTGATATTATTATGTATGGACTTTAAAAGAGACCATGATTCTCCGAGTTTGTTTCAGTGTTTCTTCTCAGAGGTTGTCAGTTAGGAAATGTCTTCTAGTATAAAAAAACAAAACATTGACTTTATAAGTGTCTTTAAAAGATCTATTTACAGAAAATAAATATCATTTCATTTCATTAATTTATTTAGTAAATGTACAGTCAACAAAAGAGTTATAGAGATACAAATAGCAAAAGAAATATGCATTTTTATACAGATTTCGACATAAATGATTACGCACCAAAGGGTTAGGTATGTAGCTGCTTACAATACCTACGTTTTGACACAATATATTGCGTGATCCATTAATACACTATCATTATCAAAACACAGATTATTAATTAGCTGCCTGTATACCTAACTCTTTTGTTGACCATACTTTTAATACTTTTGTTAATATTTTAGGTGGTTGACTCTTGAGAATAATTTCATAGAGACATTGCCCAACACTATGGACAAGATGGAAGCCCTAGTGCACTGCAACTTAAAGAATAACAAAGTCAGGGAGTTTCCCATGTCCATACTGAAGTGCCCGGATCTCATGTTCCTGCAGCTTAATAATAATATGGTAAGTCGTCTTTATAGCTTAGTTGGCTTAAGTGTCCGGTATACTGTACCAGACGGATGCAGGTTTAACCCCTGCCTAAGAACATGGATGTGCAGTTTAGGAGTCAAGGATTTGGCAATTGTCTTTTTTGATGACATTAATATTAGGTACAGTAAAGTATTATTAAATTGAGTGCAAGAAAATAATACTTAAAGAAACATAAATAAAATGCATGTAATAAAGCCTTGGATTTTAGGATTCAAGATTTGTGACATAGAAATTATTATTTTTATATTATATGACTAATTTGATGTTATAAATCGAATTCTGCCTCAGATTACTTATTATTGTGCACTTTAATTTTCAGATATCATACCTGCCAGGTAATTTCGACACTAATTACCTCACTGTTCTGGAGATGATCGACCTCAGATGCAACCCCATATGCGAACTAACTCGCCCCGTAAGTAAATTAAGTTTAAATAGAACAAAATAATATAATAAATAGACACATCTCCCTCTCTCCTACTAAGCTGTGCTGTGCCCAACCGGGTCCATAATTGATCACTAGATTTAAGCCTACCATCTGTTGAAATAAAACTACTTTTTACGGATTTTATCGCGTATATTGATATTATTAATCCAGACGTTTCGGACCCTTTACAGCGTCCATGGTCACGGGTAGACGGGTAGTCTACCAAATGTATGTACCCAATGTATAATATTCGCGTAAATGTCAGAAATCAATATCCTACCATCTGTTTTATATTCTTGTACATTATGGAATGCAATAAATGAATAAGAGGATAGAACCGATCTGGCATATCGGCGTACCGCCATTTTGTTTTTGGTAGAGGATGGCAAAAGTGTCAAGTAACATGGTACCCCACAGTGTCACGTTACCGAGATATTTGGGTCCCTTGTTAGTTTAAATTCGATCCAGTAGGTGACCTTGCAATCGTGTTGCAGGACAGCCTCTGCTAGGCCAACTAACTAACGATTGTTATAGTTGTTCGTATGTCAACCGTAAGTTTTGTGCATGAAGTATTAATTAAATTAATAAAACTAAAGTAGGTCGTTTTCTATAAGTTACACCAAAAAATCAAAACGAAAAATATATTATGTCTGTATGTCTTATTGTAAGGGCAGTTTGTTCTTGTTTATTTGCTCTATTTATGGGGAATCAATTCACTAACCACATACATTTAATAATTAGCCACGCAACAGAGGTAGTGCTGTCCAAATTTCAATAAAAACACCATATTAATGTTTCCACCTTCATTCACCTCGGTCTAAGTGCATTTCTGCTCTTCTTCTTCTAAATCGTTTCGCTCTTGGCAGAGCGGTCGTGGTCGTCATGTAGTAGAATCGGGGGCAGATGTTATACGCCTCACGATATCTCGCCATCGTTTTCTGTTGGTGGACATTCTGGTACACTCATGTAAGGGCCCGCCCACATAAGATTTAATTTGGTCGGTCCATCGCATGGGTGACCTTCCGCGCGGTCTGGTTCCTTCCACCTTCCCCTGCACGACGACTTTCTGCTCTTATTCCATGAAATTACGGCCCAAAGGGTGGCACATCTCTAATCACACATGTATTCCCCGAAGGGTAAAGGGTGCGTGGTATACATACCCACATTTCGTTGGTATGTTTCATCATCTTCATCATATCAGCCACAGGAGGTCCACTGCTGAACAAAGGCCTCCCCCATAGACTTCCACAAAGACCGGTTATAAGCCGCCTGCATCCAACGACACCCAGCGACCTTTACCAGGTCGTCCGTCCATCTCGTTGGAGGCCGTCTCACGCTGCGCTTTCCGATGCGTGGTCTCCACTCGTGAACCTTTTTGCCCCAGTGGCCATCAGTTCTACGAGCTATGTGCCCCGCCTATTGCCACTTAAGTTTCCTAAGTCTTTCAACTATGTCGGCAACTTTTGTTTTTTTATTTTTTTATTTATTTATTTGGTTCACCAACAATTGTTTACACTAATAAGACACTATATTATAGGTACACTATATGAGAGCAGCAGTGCAACAATCACTTATAGGCAAACACCGCGTGTACAACTAAATAGTAACAGTCGTAAGCTAACCTAAATAAGTGCGTGAGACACATGTTGCCTTATGTTAACTTAATACAATATAGATATACATTATCATATAATATTATAAACTAGTAATAAATTATTTTGATCCTACAGTAATTTTCACTAAAATAGGTACCTACTTACAATTATTACATAAATAAAATTCTTAAAGTTAATTATTTAAACACAAGAAGAGCAAGCCACAAGGTCGCTATAATAACTCTGGCAAACAGTTCCTGATTTGGCGCTTTAGTTTTGGTAGGGGATCATGATGTATGTCTATTAGGTCGCTACAGCTATTTATGACTTTACACAATCTGGCATACGGAGAGTTAGTACCTAAAACAGTTCTTCTAAGCGGTGGGTAGAGTGGGGTGATAGAGTTTCTTGGTATTCTAGACGGAACACGGAAGTTGAAAAGCTCTAGCAGTTTAGGACAGTCAATGTCGTGCCTTAAAATTTTGCACGCAAATAATGCGTCATTAATGCGTCTCCGCTTGTTTAGAGTATTCATGGAAAAGTGTTTCAGTCGAGCGACGTAGGACGGTACTTTTTTAGATATTCCGCAAGAAGATGCTAGATGCCAGAGGAACCGCTTCTGAACACGTTCAATACGCAAACTATGTACAGCATAATGCGGTCGCCAGACTACACTGCAGTATTCTAAGGTGCTCCTGACCAAACTGTTGTAGAGAATTGTTTTAGTTTTACTGTGATGGAAAGTTTTACTATTTCTAATTACAAAGCCTAACATCTTAGACGATTTTTTTATTATGTTGTCTAAATGTGGAATGAAAGTTAATTTTCTATCATACAGAACCCCAAGATCTCGTATTACGTCTAGTTCTTTAATAATCCCTGCGTTAATGCGGTAATTAGATTTTATAATATTTGTTTTTCTTGAATATGTAACTTGGAAACATTTTTTAGAATTTAAATGCATGCCATTAATATAACACCATTGAACCAGTCTATTAAGATCCTTCTGTAAATATAACACGTCTTCTTCAGTTTTAACTATTCTAACAAATTTAAGGTCGTCCGCATACATAAAGATATTGGAATGCTCAAAACATGTGGGTATATCATTAATAAAGTAATTAAACAAAACTGGCCCCAGATGTGACCCCTGGGGTACTCCCGAAGAGATTTTGCAGACTGTCGATTGAAAACCATTAACTACCACATAAAAGGTTCTGTCTGTTAAATACGAAGACATCCAATCCAATAAATCCCCCGTGATGCCATATGCCCTTAACTTGTGAATTAGTTTCTTATGGGAGACTTTATCGAACGCTTTGCTAAAGTCCGTATAAATAACATCTGCTTGATAACCAGAGTCCACGGCTTTCATTAAGATTTCAGTAAACGGTACAAGATTTGAGGCAGTAGAACGTTTGCACACAAATCCGTGTTGGTGATCGTTAAGATACAATTTAAGATGATTTTGCACATGTGGGCAAATCAGTGACTCAAACACTTTAGCAAATGTTGAAAGAATAGAAATCGGCCTGTAATTGGATATTACATCATCATTGGCTGATTTATGAATGGGCACTACTTTCGCCATTTTCCATTTCAAGGGAAATACGCCAGAAGCTAACGATCTACTTTCTCACTACTTACTTGTTCTACGGATCTCCTCATTTCTGATTTGATCACGTAAAGAAATACCAAGCATAGCTCGCTGAGTGACCTTGTGGTATGTTTAGGTCCCGTGTAAAAGGGCGCCAGCCTATTGCCATTAACCGGGCACAAATCTAAACATCGGGCTGCTACTGAGAATTTCATTGAAAAATCTAATAACACAAATCGTATCAACGACCTCTAGTGTAGCAGCAGAATTTAATAAACGATATTTCTTTTCACCAGGAACATCCTCTAGTAAGGTATGCAGAAGAACTGCCATCTAATGACGGTACTCTGGTGGACTTGTCATCGCAACCTTCGAGCAGCAGTCGCCATGGTGCGCAGGCGCTGGCCATCAACGCGACCGCCCTCCGACTGCCGGCCGTGCCGCCGAATAGGCATGCTGAACCTATGGTCATTGGTAAGTGGCAGGGCCGGATCTACCATATGGCTTATTGGGCTTCAACCCAGGGCACCGTGGATTCAAGGGGCCCCCAGCTAAGTCGCCGAAGTCAATATAAATCAAATATTTTACTGTCTCTTTTATTTCTATAGTTTGAGTAATTAGGTGGACCCCTAGCCCAGGGCCCCCTAAACTCACGGTCCGACTCTGGAAGTGGGAATTATCTGGGGTTACAAAATTACCCGTAAAGCCGAAAGGAGGTTAAATGGGACCTTATAACGAGTCCATTCACAATATTTAAGAACCGTAGTAACGCTGTAAAACACCCTAAAAAAAGGAAAACAACAACATTTATGAATGAAAAATAGAAAAACTATTAAAGTACACAATTATTAGGTAAAATAGATACGTAGGTCATAAATTAAAAACCTGTTAAATTCCTGACATGACAGCTGACAACATTTTTGGCTTTGATAATTAATTATATTTTTTACGGGGTATTTTGTAACACGTTGTATTAAGGTGCATCCACACCGCAGTTAGTTTTTGTGGAGCAATAGAATACAACACGATAACATTAGGTAACATTCTTCAACTTTTGCGACTGCAACTCTTTGTTGTATGATCGCATCCATACCGCCAATAACATATTGTTACAATACAAGCAAGCTGCACAGCATGAGTTCACGACCTCACAAATGTTATCGATAGTTAAAACGTTAACGCAACGTTGACGCAACTTTACCTAACACGGCAACATATACTAACAACAAATAACTTTTTGTTATAGGATGTTGCCCATACTTGGAAACGTTGCTCCACAAAAAGTAACTGCGGTGTGGATGCACCATTAGAGGGTGTTTGTGTATGTGAAAGTTTGTTTTAGTAAACGCACCCACGATACAGGAACAAAACCGTTGTGTAAGGCAACGTATATAAATAATAATAAATAAATAAATATTCTTGGACAATTATACACCATCTAGTCCCAAACTAAGCAGAGCTTGTACTATGGGTACTAGACAATGGATATAATATACCTACTTTTTTTTTGTAAATACATACTTATAATACTATTGGAGAGTTTGGTGAGAAAAGAATCAATCACTGAAGCAGAATAGTATTCGTATATATTTAAGAAAACTTAGCCTAATTAAGTAACAAAATAATGAAGTCAAACAGTAGACACAAGTAACGTACAAGGTAGTCGTTTCGACCAATCGGCGCAAAGCAATGAGTGAACGGAACAGCATGTGTGGTGAGTGAGACGGCGCATGCGGTTGAACGACTAAGCGCGCGTGATCGCGCTCGTCTTCAGTGGGCCAGTGCGTGCGACGCGCTGCGGTCGTTGTGGGAGGCGTATGTCATACACAGCTTATGTTGATGCAGCTACAATACATAAGAAACACCCAGACAAACACAAACACTATATATAAATATTGGTTCAGTCCAACGCAAACAGCACTTTTTACTAAGAACACGCATGTAGGTATTATACAACATATAAACCTAATACATATAAAAATCTAACGAAAATCGTATCAAAATCCGTTGTGTAGTTTAACAGATCTCAGCTTACAGAAGGACAGACAGCACGAAGCGACTTTGTTTTATACTTACAATTATTTTAGCACAATAAGCTACCACAATCTGTCAAATTTAGATTTGATAGATTTTCAACTTTAATACAACAGAATTAGGTGCATTTCCAATTTATTGGGAAAATTTAGCAGTTTTGGATATCTTGACCTGCTGGCTAGACTGTATTACAAACCACGATAGTGCAGACTATAGTGGTTTGTAAAATATAGTCTCACGTCAACAATTACATGTACAGTCAACAAAAGAGTTAAGTATACAGATAGCAAACGAAATTTGCATCTTTATACGATTTCGACATAATAAAAACGCGCCAAATAATTACGCGCCAAAGGGTTAGGTTAGGTTTTGACACATTATTGCGTGATACATTATTACACTATCTTTATCAAAACACAGATTATTAATTAGCTGCCTGTATACCTAACTTGTTGACCGTACTAATAGTACATTTCTGCCTTACCCTTCGGGCAGTACAGGTGCGGTATGTTATATTATATATTATGTTCTTTCTTTCCCCACAGAAATGGATTTAGACGCATCGTCAGTGGAGTCGTCAGAAGATTGGGAGAACAGCGTGAACAGTTCAGAGCTGGATGTGCAGTACCAGAGCGACGAGGAACGCGCCGAGAATGAGGTAAATATGGACTTGGCATGTGTCCTCCTCTCTGCCATCATGATAGTGTTTCTCCTCAACAATCGAACTATTAGGGGCTGTGATATGTTATAAACTTATGACTTAAGAGAGGTAGAACGGCTGGTACTAATGACAAATCAATTTGTGGATTTGTTGGTGGTTATTTAATCGGATCTTCACAAAAAGTATAAGTAAATAAGTATGTATGTAAGTACATAGAAGTATTGTCAGAATTATATGGTCGTTATATAAACTTCAAGTTATTTAGCGAAAGAAAAATTCGATCGCGGGTAGGATTTGGACCTGCGTCTTCTGATTAGGTACACCAGACGCTATGACCACTAAGCCACCGCGAGTCCCACCCGCTATGAAGCTCAATAACTTTAAAATCTTAGCATGGAAAATGCCAAAAAGATACTTATAATATCTTGATACTTTTGTACTTTGGGGTCGCCGTGTTTTCAAAGCCATACTGTAGCTGCGCCAGCTAAGTAAATTAAGGATTTAAGTACTCGTAAGCAAAAATAAAAATCTGGTTTTTTTATTCTACTAAATCGGCCAACAAGCATACGGCCCACCTGATGGTAAGCGGTTACCGTAGTCTATAGACGCTTGCAGCACCAGAAGTATCACTGGTTGCCGACCCTGTAAAACGAAAGTTGGTTTGGCAGTATAAGGGTCAAAGTCCCCCCACTGCCAACACAACACAACGTTTCCTCGCAGAGCACTGGCAACTAGCATGCCATCATGCTTTTTAGTCACAGAATATGAGCCTATTGCCATTGTCCGGGCAGTAATCCAAACTTCGAGCTGCGGCTGAAAATTTTATATAAATACCACATAACACTGCTCAACTTGGAATCAAACCACTCAGATTTTGAGAGATCGATTTATTTATAATTTTTGATGTATTACCTACTACCTCGATCATGACCTTTCCTTTAATGATAACCCAACCCAACAAATACCTGTACCTTATTTAATTTAATACCCATACCAGCCCCCTCTTTTACCATCCCTCCCCTCCTATCCTATGTTCCGACCACTGGACGGTGTTGTTATCTAGCTCACGATAGATCGCACAATTCTTCCAGGCAGTTGGCATGGTTTTACCCGAGTTATCCCGCTACGCGTCCACCGCAAGCTGAATATTCACCCCACAACTGGACAAAGAAAAGCAATATGGTGATACACCGACCTTCTTGGAGAAATTCCGTAAGTTTCTATATATTAGGTATGCATTCTGAATTTAAATTTCGAATTCAACATTTAAAAATTAATTATAGAAAAGTAAAATGTATTCTAAATTTAATTGAAAACCGTGAAGGTTGTCAGCACAATATTTTTTTTAAAGTGACTCGAATTTATTTCTCAATCTCTAAGTTTGATATTGAAAGATATTCATTAATATTCTTCTTGCTGCAGAAATATTGTAAGTTATACCTACATATCTTTATTATTAAGTGTGTATTCTGGATTCTTTAATGGAAATACAAGATTGTAAAAATATTAAAAAAAATATATTGCATGTTTTGATACTTTCATAATAACATTACATAATATAGGTATTTTTTTGTTTTTAATTGCAAAATGGCTAGGCCACAGTTGTCTAGTTATCAGAACGCGTTTAAAATCTTAATCGCTGTAATAAAAAACATCAATAAAGGGTTAAGAAAAGTTGTTATTCTAATCTCCCTTGTTGCCATGGCAAAGCAAACCGCCAAGTTTGCCAATTTAATTATATTTGTAACCACGCTCATAACTAGGCACAATAATAATCGTGGTGATCCACACTCTACTTAAAATGTCGTAGTCGAATACCATAGACAAAATATATGGAAATTACATTTCTGGACGTCTCTTTTGTCGAAACTGCCTCAATGGCCTAGTGGCAAGCGCTACCCTAGTGGTATGACTATTGGACTGCCAATTCGGAGTTCTCAAGTTCGAATCCAACGCACGCACCTCTTAAGTTTTCGAAATCATGTGCGTATTAATAATTAATTATCACTCGCTTAAACGGTGAAGGAAAACATCGTGAGGAAACTTGCATGCCTTAGAGATTTTCTCGACGGCGTGTAAAGTCTACCAACCCGCACTAGGCCAGCGTAGTGGACTATAGCCTAATCCATCTCATTCTGAGAGGAGACCCGTACCCAGCAGTGGGACAGTATATGTGTTGATGATGAAGCGCGACTGCTACGCCAGAGGTCCTGAGTTAGATTCACAGTTCGAGCAGTGCTATTGATTTTCTATGAAATATCAGTAGCAGCTCAGGGGTTTTGATTTCGTGCCCCGTTAATGGCATTAGGTTCGCCCCCTATTACATGGGACCTAAACATACCGGCGAACTGTGGATGTACAATTAGTACACCTCTGCCTATACCTTTGTCCTCAAAGGTACAAGCGTGATGGTATGTTATTTACATTTATAGTCGCCCGATTTATCGACAACTTACGTAATTTCCATAAATTTTGTCTATTCGTTCGTCTACTATAGATAACATTAAGGGTGACGCCAAACGAACGAAATTTCTAGAGAAGTAAGTTGCGTAAAATCCGTCGCGCAATCTTTGTCATAATGAATCACCAATATCGTGTCACTTTACTAACAGTAGTTTGTAATTCATTATTATAATTACTAACACATTGGATTCTAGTAATCTAAATAATAAAAGTAATAATATATTATTATTATTTTGTTCAACAGTAATTTCAACTTATTTTTCGTCGCCGTGTGGCACAAACAGGATTTTTGTAATTGCGCGACTTATTTTACGCGACTGAATTTACGCTCGTTTGGCTCCACCCTAAATTATACTTTCTTTTGTTGATTGTCTGACCCATTTTTAAAAAGCACATTTTATGTTTTACACCAATGCTGAAAACAAACAAAAAAATATATATTTATCACTTTTTCACTAATAAATTGTAATAAAACAAAAAAAAAAACACAAAAAATGTCTACTAACTACTATTGGAGTGTCTCATTTTTAGACAAAGAATACAGAGTACATTTTAGTTTACTTTTATTATGCTCAAGCACAAAGTAAGACAAATTACGTTTAATTTTACAAAATATATTGTTTAACCATTAGTTACGAATAAATAATTATTATATTTTTATGAATGTACAGACGACAGGTGAAACTATCCAAAACTGTAAAATTTTCAATTGAAATAGAAATTTAACGTATTAAAGTTGAAAATCTATCAATGATGGATGCCCTTTTCAGTCCCAAATTATCTAGATTTGATTCTGATCCAGTATCCAGTTGCTTTTTATAAATTAAATTAAAAAATACTTTTGTCAAATCATCAAAAACTATATTCTATATAAATTAAAATTACCTACTTAAAAAAGTGTAGACTCAAAAAAAAGCGATTGCTTTACATCATTTTATGTTTCGGTTCCTATCATTAAGGTATTATTAGTATATAAAAAAAATGGGGGTTACAGGGGAATGGGATTAGATTAAGTAAAATTTTATGTGATTTCAAACAAAATTATAATTTTCTTGTACATACATCTTTTGTATAACACAAGAAACAGTGGATAGGTCGTCATTCATTTATTACGTAAGACGATTTTTGCCAGTTTTAACAACTCCCTACCCTTTTTAAACGACTTCAAAAAGGAGCAGATTCTATGTTCGACTGTATGTTTTTTTTTATTTTTTATTAATATTTATTACGTAAGAATGTAAACAAAAAAAAATTATACGTTTTTGGCCGTGGAAATCTTTCAACTGTATGTAACCGAGCGCTCGTCTCTGCACACGCATCGACGACGACTATTCAATCAAGACGACGTCTAAAGTCTAGTAGGTCGCGTGTCGGACCACTGACCAGGGTGTCGATTACCACAAGTGTGTTTCTTATATGTTACTAGCTGCCCCCGCAAACGTTGTTTTGCCATAAAAAAAAATTATGGGTATAAAAAATAGATGTTGGCCTATTCTCAGACCTCCCCGATAAGCACAAAAAATTTCATGAAAATCGGTCAAGCCGTTTCGGAGGAGTATGGCAACGAAAACTGTGACACGAGAATTTTATATATTAGATTATTATTATTATTACTAGCCCGTGCTGTCCCACTGCTGGGCAAAGGCCTCCTTCCATTCCTTCCAACGGTCGCGATAGTGCGCTTCTTCTCTCCAGTTCTCAAGGAAGACATCCAGTTCGTCCCGCCATCTCCTTCGTGGTCTGCCGCGACCCCGTGTCGCTGTTTCAGGGCACCAATCCTGAGCTTTTCGGGCCCTATGTATATTATAAATATCTATTTACAAAAAAAAGTATATAAGTATTAAGTATATTCATTGTCTATTTCCCATAGTACTAGCTCTGCTTAGTTTAGGACTAGATGGTGCTGTGTGAAATTATCCAAAAATATTTATTTAACGATCAAGACTCCCCCAACCGTCTTGTAAGAAAAAATAAGACATGATCGACCAATATCAACCCATAAATCGTCTTACGTATTAAGTGTGTGGCGCCTAGCTAGCTGGCCACGATGTAGTTACATACATTATGACCACAGCTTAGCAACCTAAAGATCACCAATATCACTTAAGGTAGAAACAGACTTGTAACACAGCGACGTGACGCGAATGTAACGTGTCCATTCGCCAGATTATATGTTGTTTTTCTAGATTTCAACAATCGACCAATAAACACGCGTGGGGTGTCGTCGGGTGTTATAAATGTGCCTACTGCTTTAATGTCTCACAACAGTTTTCGATACAACAAAGTTTTGAAATTGAAGTGTATCCTTAGAACTATTAACTTGTTATTTTTATAATTTTAAGCATTTTTTTTTTCTGTTTTCGTTTATCATTTTGTTTCACAGAAAGATGAATTAATATTTTAGGGTCCAAATTATTGATGATAAAAAACAGTTTTTAATACTAATCAGAGAGGAAAAGAAACTTTTCTTTCTAAGAGTTGTTTTCATTTATCGATAGTTTTGTCTCTTTATTTATTATAAATTTCCATTTTGTTATACATTGCATATAAAAACTAGGTATTTACATATCACAATAATCTTACATTATGGTGCTATAGAAAACCATTTACTTATCATACTTATCATATTCAAACTTGTTGAAAAAATGCTACGTTATGGCAGATTAATTTGTTTTTTTTTTCTTCAATTACTGTAGATACCTATAATGATATTCACGTATAAGTACGTAAATCTAAAGACTATTTCGGCATATAAAATATAATGCAATCGATGTTAAAGGAAAATTAAGAATGCTTAATAAAAGATCTTGTAAATTAAAAAAAAACGTTATTGCCTTTTTATTAGGTTCTTTTTGTTATGAAGGTTTTCTACCGCACTCAGAGACTTTCATTAAAGTAAATAAATCATTAACTGAGTTTCACATACCAGGAACGATTCACATTAATTATATTTCTGTTCTATAACATTGTAAATTATTTAGTTTTGGATTTTCAAAAACCAACACTGTTCTTTTTAAAAGACGCCATGATCTCTATTTTTTCTTAATGCAAAACAGTTTTGTTATTAGTTAGTTACACAAGCATATTCATTTGTGTAATAATCAAATTAGTTAATGGTGCATTAAATTTAATGAATGCCTATGAGTACGCCTGTAAGAAGGTAAGAATATTATAATTAAACGTCTGAGATAAAAGACATGCCAACATATTGAGGCCACATTAAAAATAAAATGGTTATGTAATTAAGATTTGGCACAGGCCAACAAGTTTTGGTTGTAAATAGGTATATGCTCATTACGAATGTAACATCTTTATGTCAATAAAAATATTGTTAAATACCATCTCTTGTTTTATTTTATTATTTTGAATAGCTTGCAAAAATTATAACATTATTTCGCATTTACGTATGTTAAATAGCAAAGGTACAGACGTCAGCAAGTCAACCAATACAAAACTTTCAAATTTTTCCAATTGAACATGAACCTTATTGCTTTGTTGTTAAAGTTGAAAATCTATCAAAAAAATTGGGTGGGAAAGACATTTAAACTACTTTTATGGTTATAATAACATTTTATTAGTATTGTCTTGACTATAACAAGTCTAGATTACGGTATTTTCTTTTTGCCCTAATGTTATCGTTCTTCACATTTCGGTAGGTATTAAAATTAATACAAAATTATTTCGCATTTGTGTATGATAAATAGCAGTACCAATTTTGAATATGGACCTTAGAATTTTTAATAAGTATGTTTATTTATTTTTTCTTCAGCCCAGCCATTTCACTTTTACTTAGCTCTTCAAACCGGGATACAACGTTTGTATAGTCGACCATAAAATTGCTTTACCACCCTTAGAGCGAATATCGTTTACTTAACACGTCTATTTTTGCTTACAAGACCAAGTGACAGTGATTGAGTCTTAGTGAAAGGAGACCGATATGAATACATACAATCTTGGGCCTAGAATTTAAAGAGATGAAAATGGTGTGAATTCATAGATTCGGACTAATCAGTCCCTCGCTGAAAATTCTGTGACTTTTGGCAATCTGAGAGCAGAGTTATAAGAGGATTAGTAAAAGTGAGGTTATGTTACATTGTTTAACTTACAGCTGATTACTGAAGTGCAAAAGTCAGTCATCCGTTAAAAACAAAGCTGTGGTCGTTGAAAATGTCATGCGAATGACATAGATAAAAAATATGTCTGATTTTAATCGATATCAAATCATTACAATCGATTTTCAGTAATGAATTGATATTTTATTTTATTAATACAACTAATAAACGTATACACTATATTGCTAAATATATTATGAAAAATAATTACTTTGAATTATTTGGTGATTGCTATTGTTTTATCGATTACAGTCACAAAAACTGTGTAATCGATTATTCAATATCTGACGAAATCAATCTTTTTCATTTTTCTCCGCTTCCAGATTGAGAATTGTGGTGATTTTTCGTATTCTTAAACAAAAAAATATGATCAATTTTTTAAACCCTATCTCACGTCATTACATTTTGGCCTACAAATACCTGTCTCCTTTAATTTGGATGGAAGTTTTCCTCTAAAGTGATAAAGCAATTTTATGGTCGAATATAAACTATTTAATACCGGTTACTATTTATTGTTTATCGGTTGAATATTTTGTTATTCACCCGATGAACAGTAAACTAAAGCATTTATTTTAGAACCGCATGACTTAAATTGAGGTAATTGATACTCACGTCTTCGTGAAAATAATTTATTAGAATTTGGCGTTCCCTAAGGTGTAAGAAAATAAAACAAAATATATAAAAACAACATCGATATTTATTTTCGAATTCCAAAGTAAAAAATATATATCACATCAAATTCCTTCACATGCGTTCGGTACATTTATGGGCCACTCTGGCATTCTACAAACGCGTAAGTTTAATTCAGTTTGTGCAGTACACCTACTATACAAGTCACTGAACAGATGAGGTCCAATAGACTTTCCATTTTCCATTGGACCGCGCCTGTTCAGTATTAGTTCAGCATAGTCGTAATCGCACAAAGGTTATTTTATTCGAATGATTTTCCAAAGAACCTTGTACATAAATGTACTTAAACACTTTTTCATCCAACTGTACCTGTACGAGAATTCTGTTTTCACTATTTTCAGAGGGGCACACTTACAAGATGGGTAGGTACTGTTATTGTATACAATTATACACACATATTATGCATTCCTTGCCCTACCAAGCTGCCCCATTTGTGGAGAAGTGGAATGACTAAAATTTTGCAGTGGAATTTACCCCACTAATTCGATTTGGATTTTAAAGTCGTGGAACCCCACGACATTAAAAACTTGTTGGATTCAGCCCCACTAGAACACACTAAAACTTTCTGGCACAATAGTTTCTGAAGTTAAGTAATGAATTATGCGCGTATTTTATAATATATTTAGTGTATTTTTTTTTTAAATAAAAGTAAATAAAAACTTTTTCTACTTCTAGGAGAAATCGTGTATCTAGTAGTACCTAATAAAATCACAGATTTAAATTAAATACACGTTTTTTACCAATAAAAGTCTTAGTAAATTTAACTCAAGTAAGTAAACCTTCTTTAACATCACAGATAACTGATTAGTTCTTACGAAATGCTTATTATTATTTAATCTACTTTATAATATTTATGATGATTTCTTGCCGGTTCTTCTCCATAAGAAAGACCCACTTTTTGGAACCGTGCAACTAGTTTTGACAATTATATTATAAGTTAATTATCATTATCAACACGATACTAGGAGAACATGTAAGTACAAGAGGACAAAACTTTCATCAACCTTCGACACACGATCTTGTGTTTTTCGATACCAGGATAGCATAACCGTTAGAGGATTGGTAGCAGAGAAAGAAAGTCTTAAGTTTTGTCTAGGAAGAAAACGACGGCTTCGGTTCTCCGGTACTAGGACAACATAAACTGTCAAGGGATGACGGTAGTCTGGACGTAGGCCGCGCTGCCCCTAGAGAACGCCACAGAGCCCGATCTGCATCATCATCATCAACCCATTATATCTACTGCTGTCCCACTGCTGGGCACGGGAATGTAAGTAGATATGATGATATACTTAGTTATCTAATCCGCAGTACAAATAATAAAATTATGAACTCTTCGGTACCAGGATAACATGAATTGGCTGGATACTAATTAAAGTATCCCTAGAAAAAGAAATGATAATTTTTAAGCGTAATTTCAACTCTTGTACCAGGGTCACATAAATTGAAAGCGATCAGCGGATATATTGATTGGTTTAGGAATTATTCAGTGCCATTGCAATTTCACCAACTCTCGGTACCAGGAACGCATAAATCGGAAGCGATCACATGACAGATAATTGATTTTGTATGTAGCAACATCTATACCGTAACGTGAGAACTACGCAGTGACTAGTAGCGACAACTATGAAAACTGTTTTGTGGGACTTTGTTTAGATGTAAGATATTGCGAAAATTTAATAATTTTTAATGATATGACTGAAGATTACATACATACAAGAGCAATTACACGATAACAAATTATAGAGAATAGAGGAAGTGTTTGTATATTATCATAGCGACATCTGTTTCGGCACATCAGAACTAAATGACAGATAACGTTACTGACTCTTGTGCCGCGATAGGGAATGAACACCGAAGTCAATTTAGCTCTTTATTATGTTAATTCTTTAAGTTGCGATAACCACAACTTGAGGAAATAGGAGATCACAGATCTTTCGATTACCGAGTGAGGTATTCCTGACCAGACTGTAGATAGTGTAGGTACTGCCTGGATTGCCCAAAATGTCCATACAGTGTCATCATACCTTTGAGGATCTGAAGAACGCCATTGATGCTGCAATTAACATGGCCACCTACCGGGCTCAGGTATTATAATTAATGAACAGACGCCAGCAGGTAAAGCTATCCAAAACTGTCAAATTTTCCCAATTGAATATGAACCTTATTACTTTATAATAAAGTTGAAAATCAATCAAAGAAATTTGACAGATGTGGTAGCTTGATGTGCTTGCCTCTGTACTTACCATAGACACAAAAAGAAAAGAGTTTTAATGTTAATAAAATCATTTTAGTTATAAAAAGAAACATAACATTTACATAAAATTTTATAATTACGGCGACAAATAAATTGCTCAAATGCATTGTGATTTTGAACTTGGTATGAAAACCATTAATGAAAATAGAAACAAATCATTGTATTGTGGCATTTTAAAGAAGGCTTACTTTATTATTATTATTTAATAATTATTTATTTTGAGTTCTAGTACCTTGGTATTTATTAAGACTCATTTATTTGTAACAAATCTTGTTTTACTACACGATTCCTTCCAGATAAATAATAACAATATGTATAAAACAAACAATTGTTTTTTACTTTTAATACTTACCAATTATAACAAATATAACTAGCTTCGCTAGTGGGGCAAAATCCATCAAGATTATAGGTACACATTTCAATTTGCCCCACTGGTAGGGCAACTAGATATGGCAAAGTGGAAGAATTCAATAATTACATTATACACAGTAAGTACAACACTGAAAGCCGAATTGAAATTTCAATAAAACGTGCTCTACTTCCAAAGGCACTAAAATACAATTTCGAAATTCATTTTCAGTCACTTATTATAACATTTCAAACGGTAATAAGCCATTTTTATGATATTATATTAACTATCACTGGTTTTATACCTGAACATCCAAATTATTATTAAAGGACAGTATATTTCAAATATTATATATAATACAATATCATTCAGACAAGGGATTTCTCCTAAAGCGGCGTTTTTAGGTGAGATGTACTGACAAGCATAAAATTATGTATATATTACGCACAAAGATCGAAAACGCTCACAACGCGTTGTGAGCTTCAAAATGCAAGGAATTATAAAAACTAAATAATAAACAATTCCTACTTAGACTTGGTTAGGTTGTTAGGTTTTTTTTTTTAATAAGTAAATACAAAAACTCGATGCTATTTTAAATTAAAACAATGCTAACAACTGATTATTAGGCTGCTACTTCTACTTTCTAATTTATTTGACCACAACGCGTTTGTGAGCTGTTTTGCGCTGAGCGTTTTCGATGTTTGAGCGTAAAATATACACTTGCTAAAAGTCACAAGCGATTTTTTCGCGAAATGACGATTTTAACTTCGAGATTAATATAATTATAGTATTTATAGTTTTGAAAATACTATGTTCCTAACATCATAAAATTTCAGGAGAAAATCGCTTTAGAATTTCGCTAATTGTATACATATTGATGCTTGTAACTGTACCGCTGTAGGCTCACATTTCGAGACAGACAAAGCGACGACCCTATTACCATAAACCGTACACAAATGCAAGCTCCGAGCTGCTACAAGATAATATAATAATATTAATATACTATACATATTATACAATGTAATTTCCCTACTTTTCCTTTCAAAGACAATTTATTAATTTATTTGAGAAATGCTAAGCTTTTCCCCGGCGACTTTCAATTGTAGACCCTGGCTTAAAACTGATCCAAAAATGTGACAGATTTGTGTCATAATTAAAAGTAATTTAATTACTTATTTCACTGGGATTTGTTCATATTTTTCTTATAAATATACAAAGATACGCGTGCCTGATAACGAGGTCGTGGGTTCGATTCTCACACTTCCTACACAAATCTTTATGTGATGAAAATAAGTGTTTGCGTGTCTGGGTGTTTCTCAAGTATTTAGAAAAAAAGTATATATAAGTATTTATGTCTGGTAACCATGGTACAAGCCCTGCTTAGTTTGAGACAAGATCGCGTTGTACAAAATGTCCCAAATATTTTTTTATCTCTCTCTTTCCTAAAGCTTCACAAACCATATCTAGGTGAAATTTATCGTAGAGATGGAAAGTTTTTCTTTACTGGATACATGGAAACTGGAATGCATAATATTTTTTTTATACTAAATGTAACTAGACTGGTAAGCCCTCGTTTTTTTTTAATGTAAGGGGCATTTAAAAAAATTATGGACACATAGAGAATAAAAAAAACAGCTGCTACATTCCCTCAACTCAAAAAAACCGTTGAACAGCTGTTTTTTTGTGCATTCAGGTATAAGCAGTGTCTTTAACCTTCATAGTGTAATGTTTGTTTGTTTCTTCATAGTGTAGTGGACCATAAAATTGCTTGACCACCCTTAGTAATGTCGTATGCATATCACATAACAACAAGATCTATTTCTGCTTACAAGACCAAGTGATAGTGACAAATGATTTAAGAGTCCAAAAAATACAAAAGATTTTGTATTTAAATTTAGCCTAAGCAATATTTATCTGCAATGATCAGCCATGTATTTAAGCAATAAAAAAATCTACCTGGATTTTTTTTTTTCGTGTGCCCTTCTAAAGACACTGTTTTGCTCATTTTGTGGCCGTACCACATCCTGTTATTGCGATCGTTTTCCGATTGAGAGAGAGGGATGTCGCTCTATAAATTAAATAACGCCATTCCTTTCTCACAACCTTAAAATGATCGCGTTAACACGTTGTGGTATGGCCCCTGTGCCCTCGACACAGCAAATACTGAGCTGATTTCCGTGCTGCACATGTTGCCTGTTTTTATATTTATATCTATTAAGTTAGTTTGGGCATGCGTAGTGTGGGACGCCCCGCGACAAGATGGCCAGACCATTTGAAGAAGGTGGCTGGCCGCGGATGGATGCGGGCTGCCCAAGACCGGGATGGTTGGCGCTCTTTGGGGGTAGGCCTACGTTCACAAGTGGACGGCAATAGGCTGATATGAAGTTTTTTAATGTAAGTAATATGTGAGGCAAAATAAATGGTTTAAAAAATGAGTCTTAGTGAACTTTGAATTTGGATGGAAGTTTTTGTCAAGCAATTTTATGGTCGATTGTACCTATCAAAATTATATTATTGATTATTGACATTTACGCGAATATTATACATTGAAATAAAACTACTTTTTTCACGAGTCTACCCGTGACCATGAACGCTGTAAAGGGTCCGAAACGTCGGGATTAATAATATCAATATACGCGATAAAATCCGTAAAAAGTAGTTTTATTTCAAAATTATATTAGTTCAAAAGTCTAGTTTCTGAGTGCAAGCCGTAATAGTGACGTAACTACGGATTATATTAAAATAGTACTAAATAATCTCATTGTAAATCACATTTAAGTCTTCTTAGTTTCCTCCTTTGATTCGATTTGTTGGAATTCTTTTAGAAGGGCGTCCTCTTCGAAGAACGAAGATGAATCTGGAAAGTACATTTATATTTTTTTTAACGAATCTGTGGTCTAGTGGTTCGTTCGGTGTCGAATAGTTATTAGTGGTGTTGATAATCGATTATTGATTACCGAAACAGTTAAAATTATCTTAAGTATCTCAAAGGTATACATATCTCACTCAAATAATCAATAATCTTGAATGAATGAATGAAGCTAAAGATTTATTTACCTTTTCTTCCTGTCATCTCAATGCTGTCGTAGTGATGTTAATGACAATTATTTATAATAAATTATCATAGCTGGCAACTATACATGGCTGATCAACATCACTAATATTTATTTAATTACCTTCTCTTTCCAATTTGACCTTTCCAATGAATTGTTTGTTGTCTTCCTCAGTCTTTTTTATCTCCGAACGAAATTTATTCTGAAACTAAAAGTAGCTTTTTTTACACATTCATATTCAATCCATATATCTACTGTCCTACTGCTGGGCACGGGTCTCCTCTCAGATTTAGAGGGATTAGGCTGTAGTGCACCACGCTGGCCTACTGCGGGTTGACAGACTTCACACACCGTTGAGAAATCTCTAAAGCATGCAGGTTTCCTCAAAATGTTTTCCTTCACCGTTTAAGCGAGTGATAACAAATTAATTTCGCATATAATTTCGAAATGTCAGACGTGCGTGCCTTGACTTCGAAGTCAAGATCTTTGTCTTGGCAGTCGAGTGGTCGTATCACTAGACTATCACTGCTTTTTTAAATATACTCACATTTATTTATTTTAAAAACTTTGGGAACGTTGTGATTAATTATTATTAATTCAATATACGCGATAAAATCCGTAAAAAGTAGTATTTACAACGTCTAATATTCGCGTAGGTGTCAGAAATAAATTTGCATACCTTTAATTTATCATAATTCAATATATTATCTGTATTAAAAAAATCAAAACATATTTTATACAACTTTACGACTAGGGATATAAAGATCTACTTTCTCCCCGGTATTAGAATAGCAATGTGTCACTTTCCGAGTAGGTTTTTTATACCAAACAAACATACGGCCCACCTAATGGTAAGCGGTTACCGTAGCCTATAGACGCTTGTAATACCAGGGTATCACTTGCGCGTTGCCGACCCCGTAAAACGAAAGAGGAATAGTTGGGTTGGCAGTATAAGGGTCAAAGTCCCCCCACTGCCAACACGTTTCCTCGCGGAGCACTGGCAACCTTGCTCACTGTAAGGAACACAATACAGCTCAAAGTAGTGTTATTTCACTTCGATTTTCTGCAAGGCGGAGGTACTTCCCCAGTCGGGCAGCTCCAATTTGAGTGGAATTACTTCCACTATGCCCTCTCTTACCTGAATTAAAATAATATATTTTCCAAAGATTCCGTCCGGAGGCATTCCTACTGTAGCGACATCTACCGCGCTACATAGAACTACGAAGGCCTGAATCGCGCAAGCAACATTCGCAACGAAAAGTTGCATATATACAACCGCCCGACATCAACCGTCGGGCCGTGGCCCGCCAGGCAAAACACCCGCCTGGTTGGAGGATCCTCCCCTTTTCGTCGGAGGGGCAATACATCTCGCCTCTCCACACTGGTGACCCCGACGTGATCCCAGTGTCTCCACACTGGTGACCCCGAGCAGAACATCAGCGCAGCCTTCCGGAAGACCAGCACTTTCGTCATCACCTTCCCCTCACAGCAGCCTTCAACAACATCGAGCAGCGAGTCACACAGCCAGCCAGCACTCTTCCGGCTTCAACGGGCAGTCTGACCACACGCCTGCAGCGAATATGAAGCCTGGTCAGAACCCTCAGCCGACATCAGCGACTTGGCACAGCACACTGCACTTCGGCCGGTCAACAAGCAGAGGCCGTCTCTCCTGGTCGACGCAGCAGCCAGCCACTACGCTTCACTGCAATACCTCGACTCACTGAGGTCTACGCAGCATCGCCCCGACTCACTGGGAACTCATCGCACTCACCGCTCACAGTCCCGACTCACTGCGGACTACGCGGCATCCGTTCCGACTCACTGGAACACGCACTCCTGGCACTGGCAAGCTCTTCAGACGCACTGACCGCTGACTCATCTGGATCATCGACCTCCGGTCTCGGGGGGGAGTGATGTAGCGACATCTACCGCGCTACATAGAACTACGAAGGCCTGAATCGCGCAAGCAACATTCGCAACGAAAAGTTGCATATATACAACCGCCCGACATCAACCGTCGGGCCGTGGCCCGCCAGGCAAAACACCCGCCCGGTTGGAGGATCCTCCCCTTTGATTGGAGGGGCAACACACCTCGCCTCTCCACACTACATTCGTAAAGCTACTCACTTTGAAAAAATCAGGTAGCCCGTCCTGCAGGTGGTACCAGCTCAGTATAAACACCAGCGACACGAAGAACAAATTTGTGCAGATACCTGTAACATTACAAAATAAATTATGTAGCGCGCAAGGGTTACTCCGTGCGCTGTGATAGTGTTAGGTGCCGAGCGGCTCGCGCGCCGCCATATTTAAAAACCCGCAGTTCCCCCGCGCCCTCCGCGCCAGTAACTAGTAAGACTCCCGGCGCATCCACGCGCGCACGTAAAAACCGCGCTCCGCGACTCCATCTCGCCCGCGACGCCTCGACTTAAGTTTATCGTATTGTGTTTATTGTTTTCCGTTAGTAGTTAAGAGTTGTGTTTATTCCTATATTTTCTACAATAGACTTATTTGTGTGTGATACGAGACTTTCATTTGAACCCGAACCCTAGCCGAGCCCCATTATAATTATTATTAACTTAATATGTTGCTTGCGACGTACAGTAGAATTCAAGGTCATAGGAAATTTATAATTTTTAAGTAAAACGAAAGAGGAATAGTTGGCAATATAAGGGTCAATGTTCCCTCACTGCCAACACAACATTTCCTCGCGGAGCACTGGCGACCTTGCTCACTGTAAGGAACAAAACAGCTCAAAACTGTGTTACTTCACTTCGATTTACAGCAAGGCGGATGTACTTCCCCAGTCGGGCAGCTCTCTTAAGACCTCAGCTCTACGTAATCTTCGAGGAATAGAGGCGTAATGGTAGGGTATTGTATATCTGAGACCTCTCAGGAGGAGGAGGGGTTGAACCCAGGCGTCGAACTTACCAAACACAGCTGATATTTTGGGCCAGTTGAACATGAGGTATCGCAGGCCAGTGAAGTGTGCTTGTACTTGCAGCTCGCTCGAGTACACCTGCGCGAATCGTGATTGAAGTTCCACGTACGCGTCTGTTGCGGGTTTCTCCTGTAAATTACAGGTAGGTACAGGTAGTGGTGGGTCGAGAGAATGTTCTCCGTAAGAGTTTTCTGTCACCGAGAATGTTCTGCAATATTGAGAATGTTCTCAGAACATTCTGTCACTGAGAATTTAAAATACAATGCTATTATTTTATTGAAACTTATAACTATTTAAATATATATGTAGAAGCGTGTTATCACTTGTAAAATTTTAATAGTACATAGGTAAGTACATAAGCAGTACATAGGTAAGTATATAAGCAGTACATAAGTAAGTACATAAGTAGTACATAGATAAGTACATAAGTAGTACATAGATAAGTACATAATGAGTACATAGGTTAGTAAATAGGTAAATATATAAGCAATACATAGGTAAGTACATAAGCAGTCCGTAGGTAAGTACATAAGTAGTACATAGGTCAGTATATAAGCAGTACATAGGTCAGTATATAAGTAGTACATAAGCAGTACATAGGTTAGTACATAAGCAGTACATATGTAAATACATAACTAGTACATAGGTAAATACATAGGTAAGTACATAAGTAGTAAATAGGTAAGTATATAGATAAGTACGTACGTAAGTAGTTAGTTAACCTGATTATTTAAATATAATTTGTTCAATTTAAAAAAAACCTATGTGAAAATATATTAATAACATTATGCAAGTAACGAGACCATTCCCGAAAATTTATCTGAGAACTTACTCGAGAATGTTCTTGCTTTTGGCTTCAATACAATAAAGTTAGTTAGGTTAAGCTTCGAGCTATTTAATAAATTACATATCATTTTAACCATCATATCGTTTTAACAATACAATTAATCTTTTTGTATATTTTTGACATCTACCTAGCATTGCGCGGGGGGCGGCACATGACGTAGCGCGAATTTGGCTAGCATTAAAAATTATATCCGAATAAGACGGAAATTTGGTTTATACGTTCTTACCCCAGCACCGATCTTACCCCAACATACTATATGTCAGTTTTCCTTTTCTAAATAACAATAGAATTCCTATTGCGTATGTTTATTGCTAAGCGGGTTGAATCAGTAAAGCAATGTTTGCCTAGTGATATGACCATCGTACAATGTCAAAGGTCTCGATTTCGATCGAAGGCACGCACCTCTGACCTTTCGAATTCATATGCGTATTAATAATTAATTACCACTACCACCAGCTCAAACGGTGAAGTAAAACATTGTGAGGAATACCTTCTTGCCATATAGATTTTTCTCGACTGTGTGTGAAGTCTGCCAACCCGCTCTAGGCCAGCGTGGTGGACTATAGCCTAATCCCTCTCATTCTGTGAGGAGTCCCGTGCCCTGTAGTGGGTCAATATATGGGTTGAGCTTGAGGCTTAGTCATAGAGTTATTACTAGTAATTTTTGTGTAAATTTTTTACCCTTTTTGTTTATTATTCAAGAAATATTAATTATTCCATAGCCTCAGCGCTTAACTTTACAATTAGGTCATTTGCACCTCGGTAGGTCTCTTAGATTGAAAGATATTAGCATTTTATTGAACAAACCCTGCTCATTTTAGCCGATTAAAAAAATAAGATGGCTACCATTCGCGAGGTTTCATAAAAAATTAGCATATAATATACCCATATACTATCGGTAACCGTAACACATTGTATATTTATTGTTTTATCCTTATTATGTATTAAACTTCTTGGTGTATGTACCTACAATAAAGAATATTCTATTTATCTATTACTTTTCAGACTTACCGGGTCATCTTCAAAGTCACTAAAGAGTTCCACTTTGAGCTCTTGCTTCTCTTCATCTACTCCGCCGAGATACAGCGGGGAGAGTATGAAAGTCCTCATTATTTGGTGAAGAAAAGATCTGGAAATAAAAAAGTAACATGTATGTCTAGCTGATCTGAGCAAGCTAATGCAATGCTGAGCTGGCAACCCATCAGGGACAAGCATGCCAATAGCACATCCTGGTGATCTTTGTTATTTTTAAATGTTCTTTCCTTATTTTATCTGTGTTGTACAGACCTTGCCTAAATAAATGTGTTTTTATCTCTATCTGGTATTTCTTTTTATTCTTAATAGGCCTACGCTTGACCGCCAGTTCGCTTGATGTTAAGCGACACTGCAATCTACGACGGAGCGCGCATGCCTAGAAGAAACTGATTCACACGAGATTTAAATACACCCAGATTATAGCTATGTATAAGTACGACGGGTTGTTGAGCTTTACATACTCGTGAACGGGTGCCGTCTGTCGGGGCTGGTCAGCTCTTTTTTCGCAATCTCTTTTTTTTTCTGTTTATTATAATACTGGATTAGTTTAATAGTACACATCAAACTGCATTGTTCTCATGAACTATTCAGATTTGGACTGTAAACCAAGATGAACTCTGTAATCATGTTTTTTCTAAAAGAGTGTCTATGGAGTTTCTTGCCAATTCTTCTCCATAAGACCCACTTTTTGGAACCGTGCAACTAGTTTTGACTTTTCAAAAGTGCCGTAATGGTCTAATTGAAATAAAATGTGACTGATTTTTTTTTATAATACAGAAAGTTCTAAAAACCGCACTTTCCTTCAGTCGCCCTATAGTCATGGCCATGGGATCCGTAATATTCACCACGACCATGACAGGCTGTGGTCCAGCACTCGCTGGACCACATCAATTAGCGAGGCCTTGCCCTACAGATTATCTGAAGAGATGCGAGTGATGAGCACGCGTGCTGCCTACTTGGGCCATTATCTGGTCTGGCGGCGGAATCCCCCAATTCAACCGCCCACAGACCACAGTCGTTGAACTCCCTAAATAATAGTTGAGCTACACGATAACTGATGAATGGATAACTTGTTCCCCATACAAACAGCATCAACAGCAGATAATTGCTTACCTGTATCTAAGCATAGCTGATCTGCAAGACGAGGACACCAGGTAACCGCCTTTAGCGCGCATCTGAACGCATACCATGAACATGCCTGCAAAACATAACATTGAAGTTATTTAGCGAAGGAAACGTTCGACCGCGGGCAGGATTCGAACCTGCGTCTTCTGGTTAGGTACACCAGACGTTATGACCACTAAGCCACCGACGAACTTTGCCTTCACATTCAGAATTTACGTCTTTATGGTGACGTCAGTAACACCTATTGAAAAGCAAGATTTGCTGTTCAACCAACATGACTTAGTTTACAGTTAGGTCAATGTCGAACGATTATTATTAGTGGTCATAGCGTCTGGTGTACCTTACCAGAAGAATATTCAATTTTTCAAATTTTTCCATTGCTAAATAACTTTAAATCTTAGCATGGAAAATGCCAAAAAAATACAAAAAGATATAACATTGAAGTATCAATACCAAACCAGATGATGCATGTTCCATAGTCCTGAGGACAAAATAAATATTTCTTTTTTCTATGCTTAACTTGCATACAGAGATACTCTTAAATAAGTATGTTATGTAAGTTAATATGTTATTAAGTTGCTGTGATTTAGACCTTTTATCTATGGAATTCTGTCGACCTCCCGACCATAGAGGTGATTGCTCTCTTCAATTCTTATACATATAATTAAATCATATCTACAAAATACATTGAAAATCCAATGTGTGTTAGTCACTACGTAGACATACATATCATCTCGCCTGTAGTCCCCGAAGGGTCAGGCAGAGGTGTACCATGTTATCACGATTGTATGTAAATAGTTTTTACATAAATGTAAATACTTTTAACTTTAGTTCTATCAATGTATAAAAAAAAATTCTGTGGTATAAACATCTTTTTTATACCACTAAAATGGCAAACAAGCATACAGCCCACCTGATGGTAAATGGCTACCATAGCCTAGAGACGCTTGCAACACCAGGCTTCCACCACCTCACTTGAACTATACTATAAAATACAATAGATTACCAACCTAAGTCTTTATTGACTGTAGACTCAGGCATTTCCAACATGAGTTTGATCCTGTATGCCTGCTTCGGCATCAAGATGTTATTAGCCTTCGTCAGCTGCACATATGCATATGGGTAAGAGCATATCCCTGATTTGTCCTCGCAAGGCCTGAAATTGAAAAGGACAATGGCAGTCAGTTGCCGAGATGGAGATTGTGATTGATGGCACAAATTGAAGGAGGCCAATGCTCAGCAAGATGTGGACAATGGTTAATGTGTTATGTAGTTGCAGAAACATTATGTTGGTCTTCAAAACGGCTCTGATAGAATGTTCTGTAATCGTTTACTTTTTTTTTTGCGGCCCCACTGTTGGGCCAAGGCCTCCTCCAGATCCTTCTAGATAATTTTACTTTATCAAATATATTTTTTAATAATCAATATCATATATTTCAGCATGTTAGTCAATGTAGATATACATTGTTATGTCTAACACTGATTACTTTAAGTAATACAGTAAAAGTAGGTAGTTAAAAAGAAATTTAACTATCTATTAACAAAATAAACGAAAACTAGACTAGTATGTTTATAAAAAACATTAGTAAAGGGCATCAAAACTCCTCCATATTCCCGGCACCTAGGAGGGTACCCAAAATGCAGGCTGCATTGCCATGTTGAATGGTAACCCTTATTCTCTGACCGAAGTAAAGCCCAGCCATTGGATCATGTGAAGCATAATTTGAAAATTCAAGCAAGATCTCTTCATCACATGGTCGAATAAGATTGACTACTTTTATATTAGGTAAGTTTAAATTGCAGTATACGCTCATTATAGTTGATGTTGAATTTAATTAGAATCTAGTACCATGTGGATGCAACAGTCTGCTTCTTACATTCTTCCCTATTCTGCTATTGCTACCATAAAATATGAATAAAAACATGCAAAAATACTTACTTGAACTGAAAGTGAACTGGCCGCACATGGGTAACATTTGGCATATAAATATTATAGAAACCCACATACATAAAAATTGACATCCACAATATGACTGTCACAAATAAAATCACTATCGCGATCCTGTACATTAATTCTTTCACGCTTGTTATACTTTGATCAGTCTTCTTTCGGTAACCCAAGTATTGGTTTACGATAAACGCTTCAATGGGCTTCCGCACATACTCCCTGGCTACAGTAAAAGGGTTTAGATACCGCAATAAACTAATTTCAATCATTTTTTTATATTTAAATTATTCAAAGGAGCCGTTGCTTAATCGTTGGTAGATAAACGTGTAGTAAAGATAGTGCATATCGCTCGTACAAGGGTTAAGTCTGCTTTGTTGATAGTTTGATACACGCGTGATGGTTGACGCAGTGCACCACGGATGTTAATAGATTATTAAGATAAGCGATGGAGGTCAGTTATTATTGTATATATTGATAATAAAATAATAACTATTTTTGTTATTGTTGATGAAGTTGTGACATTGACATTACACAATTATCTCAATGCTTTTTGACAGCAGAACTAATCTGTCATTATCAGCTGATTGACACTGACAGATGTAAACAGACAGGTCCTCTGTCTACGCTGATTTTGGGGTTCAGCTATTATTCCAAAAAATACCCTACCGAAAAGTTAGCGATAGCATAAAATCGATGATGATAAGTATAATATTGGTTTTACGAGTGTAACCGTCCAGCACATGAAAAATTGCACTGTCATGAATTAATGTTTGAGGTAGCCTCAATTACGTATTTTTCCAGCCACTATAGTAGACAGGAGTAATGAATTAGCCATCAATTCATTGATTATGAGTTTGTGTAAATACATACTTTTTTTTGTGATGAGACAGATTAGTCATATATAGACGTATATGGACTATAAGTAAGGGCAGGAATTCTCCTGCCCTTACTTGAGTCGCTAAATTTTAAAAGTCACCGTCACCATTCGGTGACGGTGACTTTTAAAATTTAGCGACTCAGCGCGTCTCACGCATTTAAAATGTAAAGAAGCTAAAATTAACTTCCAGCGCCATTTATCTCTAAAATATTACTTACATAACTTAACATTACTGTTGTATATTAAAGAGTAGGTAAAAGTTCGACACTGTACCAACGCGCTTGCGCGGCGCCGCGCCGCCCGCGCACTGCCCTTCCATGTACCTACGACTAGAAGTTACGACGAATAAACGTTAGTGCATCTCTAACCAGCGCTTGTTTTACTTGTCTGTCCCCGTGTCCGCATACTTAACAATTATATATTATCACGGCGTATTCCCCGAAGGGTTAGGCAGAGATTCACTACCTACTGTACACCTACGGTTTGGTATATCTAGGTACCCCGTCCCATGTATGGGGGGGTCATCACAAATCCAAACTACTGAGTATGTCATAGAGAAACACAATATTTGTTGACCTGGGAATCTAAACCACCAACTAGACTAATGAAACACTAACATACTAATTATTCCTTCCATATGTTTATTAGCTCAAATGAGATTTATTGGCGACTTACACTGACGTAGTAGCATGGTTATTCTGAGTGGAAGCTTACAAAATACAATAAATTGCTCCTCGATAACATACTTTTATTTTCAGAAGTCAGTGGTATACTGGACTTGCCCAAGTTTTTATGTGGAACTTTTTAAATATAGGCTGCGCTTACCACGATCAGTTTACGGATGGCAGCTTGTTCTTAATACACTGAAACACCTCCATGTCTCATATACCACGCAAAACATACGAACTTACTTTTACAATCGTTAGCAGCAGTCAGAAATCTAAAAAGCCTGACCACCAGTTTATTTAAATGTGGAAGGCGGATGGTATTCGCGTCGTGTCAATATTGATTAGACTGGAAAGCATAATAAATATTGCCTCTAAATTCACGTGAGCGAAGTCACTGCAAAAGTTAGTCAAATATATATTTGAGACTTTCTTTACATTCCTCAAGATCACGGTAATTCCTTGTGAAGCAGGCAATTTATTGTCAAAATATCCATAATTTAATCCATTCTAATCTACGCATTATAATCTATTTTTGTTACAGTTGGATCGAAAATGAATTAAGTATTCACTGAACGAATATTCGCCAACTGTTTATATAAACCTTTTCAGTTTAAACATTTGATAATAATTTCGACCAAATTAACAGTTGCGTACATTACTTAATATTATTTCGATGATCTACTACATTTTACTTGTTTCTAAGAATAAAGGAACGTAGCTGTAACCTGAAACTCAAATAGTGTCAATTGTGTCAAATCAAAAATGATTCTTTTAAAAACAAATATGTCCAGTTCTAGCTAGTGAGAAACGTAGCATGAAAAAGAAATAGGGTGATACAAATTTATGTACGTATAAAAGAGACAGACAAATCAAAATCCTACGTCCGAATTGTGAATAACATTGAATTGAAAGTTTGAAACATTCATCGGTTCATCCAGCCAGTAGCCACCACCAGCACCATTCATACCATCTCTAAAACAAAATCAAAATTTAGATGAAAAATATCGCCAGCCAATGTAGAATTTTGTAGCCAATTAAAAATACAATAATGATTTATTTACTAAATTGCAAAGTGTCAAATTTTAGAACACAATGGAGAAATGTTACGAGTACTACAAGCGTAATTCTAAAATCAGATGTTTCTGCTGCGGCTTATCAACCGAAATTGGTTGAAAAACATAAATATGAAAACTGGGAAAAGGAGAATCTTTTCACACCCCAGAATTCGAGCTCAATGCCGTCCTTTAGCATGGTGCTCCCTCCGCCCAATGTCACTGGGAATCTACATTTAGGTTAGCTTTCGATTTTTGTTAACCTATTTTTAGTTGCTGGTTTAACTTGAAGCCTAATGAAGGAGACCACGCAAACAGAAAGTTGGATTATAATTGAGTAGTCATTAGCAGGCTTCTTGTTAACTATGTTATGGCAATTTCTAACCGAATTTGACATAATACCAGAGATTGCAAGCTGTTTTTATCTCCGTAACTGGGTAATACTTACATGTTTATTTTAATCAAATCCTTTATCACTTGAGCTCTAATACTTATCTACAGATCTGTAAAGTTACTACCTGTCTAGGTTTACACCTAGCCCATTGCTAAACCTCACCTGAGCTGTATCGCAGACTAAGAAAGGAAACTAATATAGCTAGATAATACATAGTACTGCGATCCTTAATATTTCTAAGTAAACCTGCAAAAGCCACCCAATTAACCCAACTTAGTGCACCTTTCCTTGCGCTAAATTAATTACCTAAAGATGCACTAAAAATGGAGGCTATGCCTTAAATTAATATTTATATTGTTTAATTATTGTATCTACTTGATGGACAATAAAATGCCCAAATATTTGGTTTAAAAAAATCAGATTTAGTTCTTTACCAACTTTTACTTTTTTTATCTGTGATAATGTTCTGTAAGCCCCAGTTGTATTCAACCTTAATTGTATTGAAGTTAATAAAATAGTATAATTTTTTTCAGGCCATGCATTAGCTTGCACAATTCAAGATGTGATTGTGCGGCATCGGAGGTCCATGGGGGACAATGTTTTATGGCTCCCGGGCATGGATCATGCTGGGATTGCAACACAGGTATGTATTGCGTCTACTGGAATATCGCTTCAATCTACTTAAATTTCATGTCTTTTACTGTTCCTTTTCTATTTACTGTGGAAGAAGAACACAGGTATGTATTTATGAAAGGCATATCAAGCATCGAAAGGTAGAGAGGATTCTGAATTCTAAAAAATACAAAATTGCAATATAATCTACTTAAAATTAAGGAAAGGAGAAGACAATTAAAGCCCAAGAAATCATGATCACTGTAGCCAGTGTTTGTATTAAATTATAATTGCAAAACTGCTTTCCAGGGTGTGGTAGAAAAATACCTCAAAACCAAACAAGATATCAACCGGTACGACTTAGGCCGGGAAAAGTTTGTAAGTGAAGTCTGGAAGTGGAAAGTTAGACATGGTGACACCATAGCCAAACAGTTGAAAACCCTGGGCTGTTCCCTGGATTGGTCCAGAGAAACCTTCACCATGAACCCAAAGCACACACATGCAGTCAATACAGCTTTCATAAATTTATTCAAAAGAGGTCTTATTTACCGAAAGAAAGCCCTAGTTAACTGGTGTAGTGCATTAAAATCTACAGTTTCTGATATAGAGGTAGAAAATATTACGATAAACGGGCCCAAAGAAATTAATGTTCCTGGTTACGATCAACCTATAAAGTTTGGATTGATGTACTATTTCACATACAGAGTGTATGATTCTGACAAAGTGATAATGGTTGCTACGACCATGCCGGAAACTATGTTGGGGGATACAGCTATTGCTGTACATCCTGATGATGAAAGGTAATTCAGGCTAGGAATAACAAAAAACATTTTCAGCCCTATCTGTTGATTATAAGGACGGTTTTTAATTGTCCTTCTTCTTGCCAATCCAATCGTATTCCACATGAATACATAAAAATCTATTTCCCTTTGATTCATCTTAGTAGACAGATAGATATATAATTAATAGTGTTAATTTTGCCAAAAATAATTAATATTTTACCTTTTCCATGACAGGTACAAAGACCTCGTAGGTGCAAGAGTATGGCATCCTTTCAGAAATACAACAATACCTATTATATTCGACGATTTCGTCGACATGAAATTCGGTACGGGCGCCGTTAAAATCACCCCCGCACATAGCAAAGTTGACTACAATATGGCTAAATACAACAATTTGCCCCTGTATGAAGTTATCGATGAAGATGGACGAATGAAGAACTCTGAGAGATTTAATAAGATGAAACGGTATGAATGCAGAGAGGCAATCGTAAAATACTTAGAACAAATGGGACTGATGCTTAGCATTAAACCGCATCACATGACCTTACCAACTTGCACCCGCACTGGTAACATTATTGACCATTTGCCGAAAGAACAATGGTTCTTATCATGCAGTGGACTAAATGAGAGAGCAGCTGATGTTGTGAAGAATGGAAAATTGGTCATAGAGCCTCATAATTTCGTAAAGAACTGGCTCGATTGGACGGGAGACGACAGGGATTGGTGCATTTCACGACAATTGTGGTGGGGACATCAAATACCAGCTTACAAGTGCAGTGTTGACCGAAATATTGTTTGGGTAGCTGCGCCCAACGAGGCTGCGGCCAGAGCCGAAGCTTCGAAGTACTTGCGAACTTTACCAGATCTGGTTAAAGCTGAAAGAGATTCTGACGTTCTTGATACTTGGTTTTCTTCGGGAATATATCCGTTTGCGTCGTTAGGGTGGCCTAATGCTTACAAGCATAAAGACTACAATCAATTCTACCCTCTTAGTTTATTAGCGACGGGACACGATATCTTAGGATTCTGGGTGCATAGGATGGTAATTCTCGGTTTAGAATTAACAGGAGAACTGCCATTCAAAAAGGTGTTATTACATGGAGTCATATGCGATGGCAAAGGAGCCAAAATGTCCAAAAGTAGGGGGAATGTTATAGATCCAATGGATGTTGTGAACGGCGTCTCGTTAGACAATCTCAAGGATAAAACTAAGGAGATGCATAGAAATGGAATTTTGACTACGACGGAATTAGACAAGGCTTTAGCTTATCATCAAACTAACTACACAAATACAAACGGGATCCCGGAGTGTGGAGTCGATGCCCTAAGGTTCACGCTCCTCTCCCAGGACATTAAATCGCATTTTGTAAACTTCGATGTCGCAATGTGCTACGCGAACAAACTGTTCTGCAACAAAATCTGGCAGAGTGTAAAATACACACAACTGTCTTACGCAAAACTTGAGACCTTAGATGAGGACGTCTCTCTCGATGACCTGACGTTCTTCGACAAATGGATCCTAAGCAAAATGGCGGTCATGGTAGAAAAAGTTAACAAGTCTATGGATAAGTACGAGTTCCACTTAGCAACGAAAGCTATGAAAACTTTTATACATAATCAGTTTTGTGACGTTTACTTAGAAGCTACGAAACCAGCTTTTGAACGTAACGAAATCAAAATGACATATGCTCACGCGCACACTTTATCGGCTGCTCTAAATACATCACTAAGATGCCTCGCGCCTTTTATGGTTTATTTGACGGAAGAGCTGGTAACAAAAGTGCCAACATTCTCAAATAATATTATACATAATTATAAAGACACTAAAAATAAATACTTAGATTTCCCCCAAGACAAAGACTTTAAGAAGTGGAAAGACGAGGTTATAGAGAAACAAGTCAGTAGGTTACTGAGCACAATAAACCTAGTCAGAGAAGTAAGAGGACTGTATAATATTTCAAATAAATTTAGACCTTCTGTGTATATAAACAGTACAGATAACGGCCTGAAATCTGATATAGAGAACAACGAAACAGTTTTTATGAACTTAACACGGAGTAGCGATATCGGATTTAAGAAAAAACCCGACACAAATTACGTCAGTGCATTGCTAGATAAAGGTACTGAAGTAAATGTGGAATTAGTTGGTGAAGACGTTGATATAGCGGTGTTTGCTGCCAAAACTAAGCTAGAGAAGAGGATAAGAAGGCTAGAAGAAAGCCTATCTAAATTAGAAGCAAAATTTCAAAGCGGTTATTATTTGACGAATGCGCCACAGTGGACTCAACTTCTGGATAAAGAAAGATTGAAAAGTAAGAAGAAGGAGCTTGAAAGCTTGCAAAGACTGATGTAGATTTTAGGCTAGATTGTAGGTAGAGGTTAAAATATGAAATTTAGCTCCAAATGATAAACCTGAGCAATTTTTTTTTAATTTTGTCGAACACAGATCAAAGAACGCGAACATTTTACTACAAATATTTACAAAACTCCACCCATTCAGATCGCGTATTCAAACACAGCAGAACAAATGAATGTTGCACAGTTTTTGAACTTATAAAATGAATGTGAAGGCATGTTACTTTGTCATAGCGCCTAGTTTATTAAACCAGAAGACGCGAGTTCGAACCCTGCCCGCAGTCAAATAAAAATAACATGAGAAGGCTTTGCAGAAATTAAGTTGATGTAACGTAACGTAAGCAGATTTGTAATTATTAATAGTATACGTTCAATCCGTAAAATTTTATGAATGTATTTAGATTCAAAATTTGCTAAACGTAACGTCGTAACCACAAAATAATGGTGCTAAGCCCTCATGCCTAAAGTATGTTGTTTTCTATCGTACGAACTCCGAATTTCGTTCGGGCATTACTGCGACAACGGATATAGCAATTTATAAAAGAAGTTCACCCATCTAGTGTCGCTACACTGGCAATCCTTTATCCTACATTTATTTTTATACAACATTACATTAAAAAAAAAAAAAAAAAATGTCTGTCCACAAAGTGGCATAACATTTCCTCGGGTTGTATATTTCTCAAAATTGCGCTGTTAGATACAATGTTCACGCATTTTATTGTAATAATTGTGCTATTTAGTTATTGCTCAGGTTTGTCTAAGAACGGATCAGTGCTTTTATGCTTTAAATTGACCTATTCCATGTTGGAATATTGATTTATGCTTTACTAAGACGACTCCCTCCCCTTATTGTGTCTGTAATTTGATGCTTGGTGGTAAAATATACTAAATTGGCAACACTGTGCTATTACACCTTATACAATAGAAAAATTATCAAAATAAGTAGGTTTTAATTTAAGTAAATTATTAAGTAATTATGTCCGTTAAAATGATTTAAATTGCATTTATATTTGTATAAATAACACTGTAATCAGTAATTTGAAATAAATAAGCAATGTTAAAAATCAAAATGTTTAATTTCAAATATAAATAAAACGTTTTAAATTTACAACAGACGATAGATTTCTTTATCTATTAATTGACTAACAATTAGTGGTCCCTTTGAACCAAATAATACAATTTTAACTACATAGAACTTTTAAATTAAGCAAACATATATATTCTGAAGTGAATTAAATGATTAAATGATATTTATTTCTATAAATAGATCTTTTAAAGACACTTACAAGTTAATATTTAGCATTTTTTTTAAGCTAGATGGCTCCGGCATTTCCTAACTGACGACCTCTGAGAAGAAACGCCGAAACAAACTCAGAGAATCATAGTCTTTTTTTAAAGTCCAGACATAGTAGGTATACTAACAAATATGTGTCTTACAATGTAGGGCAGTCTGAAATGGCCTTTTGAAGGAAGAATGTTTGGAATATCAGCCGAAAGCACTTTTTCAACGCAAATCTAAATTGAATTTAGAAAAGCAGCTTTGCAATAAGTTACCTTATATCTATAATCCATAGTTTAATTTCCATTGCAACTTAAATAATTTATTGAAATTATGCTTGCTATGCTAAAATAGACTTATTCTTTTTACTGTTAAAGTTAATATTTGTGTGTGCTAATAACATGTTTACAAATTATGATTCGATACATGGTAATGTTTGGGTTCAACGTATTTTTCCCTTTTGTTTTCTTTTTAATACTAAACAAAGATTAAAAACGTTAAATCACATGATTATTTATATACAAGTACAGACACCAGCGGGTTAAGCTATCCAAAACTGTAAAATTTTCCCAATTGAAAATAAACCTTATTACTATGTGTTAAAGTTGAAAATCTATCAAAGAAATTTGACAGATTGGGGTAGCTTGATGTGCTGGCCTGTGTACCTAACATTCAAAATAGGTTCCCCCAACGTTCACTTCAAATTTAAACAAAATACAACTGTTCGACATTCTTAAATATAAAAACACAACTCATTTATAAACTATATAAAACACAAGCAATACATTACTTACACCTAATACTTATACATTATGTATTTTTAATAATTTATCAGTAAATTTTGACAGTTATTTTTATTACCCACGTTCATGTTTCGGGGATTCCCGTTTCGTTTCCACCTTACGGAGCAGCTACGGTCAGAACAATAAGTAACAATTAAAATTCAATTTTAACTAGTTTGTAATACGGTTTAAATTGGCATAGCTAAATCACACTGGTCGCTATACACATTTTCAACCGTATGTCGAAGCGTGTAAAGTTGATTTTTAATTGTTCGCTTCTTTGCCACTCCGCTAATCTACAACGTTGAACTTCTCGTTTTAAGCGTACGAGTAACACAATGAAGTACATTTATTATGTATAGTTAATGTTTCGAGCGACTCATAAAAACATTGACATTATAAACTAGTACAGTTAACAAAAGAGTTAGGTACAGATAGCGAACGAAATCTTTACACAGATTTCAATGTAAATAATTATGCGCCAAAGGGTTTGTTATATGTCAGTTCTTGCAATACCTTTTTTTAATTTATTTATAGTACGGAAAATTCTTATGGACCATCCGCCACCCGGAGAGGCTTCTTAACTTGCCTTATAGTCAAGGCCATGGGATCCGTGGAAATCGCGACAACCATAAAATACCTTCGTTTTCACACATAATAATGATACATTATTCCACAATATTTATCAAAACACAGATATTTAATAAGCTGCCTGTATATCTATTTTGTCGACGGTACTTAACTGATTCTATGAACTCGAAATAAAACTACTATTATTATTAAAATAATAATAGTAGTTTTATTTTTAAAATAATAATAGTAGTTTTATTAATTTAAATCCTTTCGGACCCTTTGCTTAAACGCTGTCGGGTTTTTTTTTAAATTCTCATGGCTCTTCGTGTGGTCTACGACGTGCACTCATTTGGCGATTTGGTGCCCCTCCAATCCTCTGCTCTACCCCAGGGCCGGCGCTGACTAGACCAATGAAGCAGTTAATTTAGTCAACACTGCAAAGCAGGTGTTTTCTAGTTACACGAGGGGCTAATGGTTAAGTATCTAATAATTACGCTGATCAACTGATCTGCAAGGTTAAGCTGTGCTAGCCGCGGTCAGTCTATGGATGGGTGACCGTTCGTAACACATTGAGACCCTGGTCCTGGTTGTCATACGAACACCTATAACAATCGTTAACGGTAGTCAGAATCCCAAAAAGCCTGACTACCGGTCTATCCTTAGGATTTCGGTAATTCGGTATAGCCCAGAAATTGGGCAATAATTTTTTTTAGTTACATCGGACAAAAGCGTAAATCTAAGTACTTAAAAACATTAAACATGTGTACAACTTGTAGTGTTACAACTTAACAATACATAAAACTATAAACAAAACAACCATAGAGTAATATAACTATGACTTCAGCCTCTTTGGTAATTTCCGCCTGTTCCTCTTTTTAGGTAATTTCGAGTCTGGTAACGTTACTTTATTTCTCCCACTGTGTAGGCAGATACATTCTTCAGCTTCCGATGATTCTGGGGCCAGTGCTGAGGTATGATCTAGAATATAATTATGACATTTATTCTTCTTCTCCGTTGCCTAATTTAACGGGTAATGTAAAGATATTTTATTATACTGTATAATGTCAAAGATTTAAATCGTTAGATGCGCCCTACCGCGTCAAATAATGATCACGTTTCCGTAAGTACCTAATCTGGTTGACATCGGAAGTATCGAATCTTTTATTGTCTCGTTCACTCATACTGAATATTGCAAACTGTCGTTCTGTCTCTACATGGAATGTGTGCATGCACTCATCTCTATAGGGACACGTTTTTTGAGCGGAATAAGTACGATGAGGGCAGATCTAACGATTTAAATCTTTGGTTCATGTCAAATTTCTTTGTTTGATTTTCAACTTTAATACCAAACCATAAGGTTCATAATCAATTGGGAAATTTGACAGTTTTGGATAGCTTGACCGTCTGTACATACGACGGCAAGACTATAGTTTCTCTACAAAAATCGACCCTATTGCGACGGAATATGGGCGCTTAAAGGGTGGACTGTACAAAGAGGTAAGAAACTATAGTCCAATTACACATGGCCGGATTTGGAGCAGCGCAACAGGGGCTCTAGCCCCGAGGCCTCCACAGAGGATTTTATGTCTGTTCCATAAATTTTTCGAGGCTCCACTCCTTTCCTTAAATCCGGCCCTGATCACACATAACCATTAAATACCTATCGAAGTTATGTATTGTCAATTTTATGTATTGTATATATTAGTTATGTATTGTGTGCGCGGCTAAAATACTGTTGTACTCAATTGGTTGAATTATTTTAGGTAGGGGCCAGCCGAAAATCATGCTGTGTTCCCGCACAGCAAATACTGCGCTGGTTGCCGTGCTGCTTGTTGCCTATGTTTTTATATTTAACAAGTCAAATATGTGACTTTCTTGTGATATGTGTAGCAAAATAAAACGCATGGTCTAGCTAGAGCTAGTAGTTTTTGGAAGATGTAGTGGTAAGAGTAGCTGTAGATATACAATAAAAGAAAAAATGTCGTGAGCAAATATTTATTTAAAAAAAAACATAAGTATCTTTTATTTTTCCAAATGCTGCTGCGATCCTGAAAAAGAAAAGAATTTATACATACTAAAAAAAAATAGTACACATATTTTTGAGATTATAGTTCTGAGCAGGCGTCTACGCTTTTCTTCCACTTTTCGGTATTTGCGAGTAATAATAATTGTAATATTACATTTTATAATACACATTTAATCATAAATTAAAAAAATATATTACTTAAATATACTACCTGGTTAAAACTTCAATATTTTGCTTTTTATACATTTTTTCCAAAACATTTCTCTCTCTTCTTATTAATACCATCTCTTTTTCCAATGGACCTTAAAAATAAATATATTATATCTTTCTTTCTTCCCAAAATTCTAGAAACTAAACCGTTGTTAAAACTATTTATTTTTTCAAGGCACATCAACAATATAAACACAAACATTGATATTTTAAAGACAAATATATAGACTAGTGTTTACATCAATTACAGACATGCACAACATTAGAAGCTATGAATTCAATACCATGGATATTAAAAAAAAACATTAAAATTACAATAAATAGTTTTATAGACCAACCAAAAGCAATATTGTGGCACATTGAGATTTAAAAAAATAATTATGTGTTGGTGAATGTAATGAAATTGGTGGATCTATAACTTTTTAAATTAAATTAATGTCAATATATTATGTTAAAAATACTTACCTTGTAGGTATCATTTCATTAAATTCAATTTCTTTTAAAGATAGTTAGATTCATTTTTTCAATTTCTTTTGTATATTAAACCATCTGATTTATTTGAAACCATGATTACCACAATATGGCTAGTGAGTCTGTATACAATGTCTGTTTATCATGTCTGTGCTCTATGCAAGTTTTAGATTTGAAGAAATTATATATTTAACTGACTTAAAAAAGGAGGTTTGATTCAATTGATATTTTTTTATATTATTATTATTAATCACTTTCATGTGCATTTAAAAAATTGGCTTTCACTCCCAGTTGCTAAGTTGCTATAATAGTCCGCTATACCAGACTATCCCATAACTTTGTTGTTTATTTTATTATAAATTTGAATATTTTTTTCTAGATATTTTTCCAAGATTGACTTTTATAATTTTAAACTAAAATTTGTCTATACAAACCAACAATTATTTGAAATTATTTATAAAAAGTTTTTAAAACAGTTCTTTTTAATCAAAATGTTATCAGTAATACTTAATAAAAAATAAATAATTCTAGGTAGTATACTTACTCAGTGTAGTCAAAGGATCATATTTAGTTTTTTTTTGAGCTTCATGCAATTTCACATGCTTTACTAAACAGAACAGGTATTTGAAGGTCTGTGAGCACTTAGCGCAAGCATATGACATTTCTTCATGGCCCGGCTTTGTGGTAGGCATTTCTGAGGGGCAGTGAGTGGAATCACTGTCCCAATCAATTGCATTCTTTATCACACCTCCAGGTAGTATTTCTAATGTCGGCCAAGTATCCTGCCGAGTCTGTTTAACTTGTATTTTTTCTTGTTTTGTTGTCTGTTAAAGGAAATATGTACATGTATTTAAATACAATGTCATAAGATCTCACAAAAGATGGTCAAGTAGACAGTTGAGTTTTAATTTAAGCTGATTGCCACTGGGCATAATAATTTGGACAATGGGGTAGATGCGGATGAATTCAAACATTTTTATTATTAGTAAAACAAATCTATATCTACATTTATAAAGAGGAAAGATTTGTATTTTTATATGTTTGTAACAAATAAACTCAAAAACTACTAGACCAATCTCTTATTTCACTATGACAATGCTACATTATCCCTGGGTAACATAGGCTATATTTATGTATAATATATGCATGTTATTAGGTAGTACTTTGGATCTGTGCGAAGCTGTGGCAGGTAGCTAGTGAATGACACATTGATTGACTATTTAATCTGTGGCTAATTGCAGACAATTTATTACTTGTTGTTGTAATCTTTGGGCTAGAGGTTACTATTGAGAAGAATTTGTGATGAGAACTTTTCATTAATTTGCTAAATGGTTGCCTATGAAAAACAGCAGCTCCGTACTGGATTTGCGCCTGGTCAATAGTAATAATAATAATAAAGCCCTTTCCAAATAAGAAATTACAAAACTATAAATCTATAAAATTAGGCAAGATGAGAAGAGAAGGGGATGGTTGTTGGATATCCTCTACACCTCTAATACAGTTTTAAATAGAAAATTTTTCAACAAATGTATATAGTGTAATGTGTATAATTACTTATATTGTTATTCAAGTAACAATATAATAATAAGAAATTATGCTGTCAAAATTATGGGAACCAGACAATTAGCTTTTATTTGATCTTGACTGAAATAATCATAAAAAGCCACTCTAGCTCACAATAAAAATAAGGCAATTTTCAGCTTTCAAGGGCGCAAAATAAACATAAACTCACTATGGGCACATTTATCACCAGAGGTGGGTCTAATACCTCAGGAACAATCAGTTCTTCATTTTCACTGTCTTCAGCATCCTCTTCAGCCACTTCCTCGGACTGTATTGACACCATACTTCCGATATTAGAGTCACTATCATCGCCAATCGTACAATTTTCGTATTCCCCTTTGTTAATGACACATATCTCGAAAACTTGCTGTTCGTTTACATGAGAGCCCCGTGAGCCTAAAGCCCTATCTATTCTGTCTCTGGAAGGCTGTACGTCCTCCATTCTAACGAGAGGCACATTCTCCAAATCCTCATTTTCCAAAGCAGACATTGTTGTGTTGACACTTGACTCAAAACATTGGACTTTCACAATATTATTCCATTGCGCGATCTCAAACTTATTTTGTGTAGTTTTTGAGTAGGTTTTTGTAGTCTTCTATCTGTGAAGTTTAAAATTTTAATATTTTAGCCTTTTATTAAATATTTTTGGTGTCGCGAAGAAAATTCACTGATCTGATTTGATTTATTTATATTTTGATAGTTTTTTTTTATTGTATGAACATAATGAACTATGACGTTTTGTTTTTTTTTTTTGTTTTGAGGTTGACACGAGAAACATAGATTACGTAATTGCTGACTAGGAAGGAATATCACAGATGAATAAATCTATTGAATGAATTTTAATTACAACAAATGGATCAAATGGTCAACATAATTAATTAAAACTTTTTTTTTTCTTTCTTAATTAAGTTGGGGTCGGCATAAAATTTATTTAGGAAAAAACAATCTAGTTTGGCTCGTGAGACTTGTTACTTATCAAGCTATTTTACATTGACACATAATTAGGTGCTTATTTTATTTTCGATCTAATTCTGTACTCAATAATTTGAACATGCGGTGGTATATTTAAATTAACCTATAATTAATTGTTACACTTGATACTCAATAGTTTTTATGTGAATTACGCATGTATTACTGATAATTTAATTATTAATCTACTCTTTTATCCTACTCATAATAGTTTGTTTGTGATAGTTAATTAATATTATGAAAAAACTCCGTAACTGCTGCTCTATAGATATTTTGCGCAAAATTTACTATGGGCTATGCCAATCAATCATCCAGTATTGCATTCTTACATGGGGAGGCGCCGGGAAGAGTATTTTCATTAATGTGGAGCGAGCACAGCGTGCTTTAATCAAAGTCGCTTTGAAAAGACCTTACAGATACCCAACAGATTCTGTATATGAGGAGTTCCAAGTTCTCAGAGTTCGTCAACTCTTCATACTCAAAGCTACACTGAAAATACAAGCATCTCTCAAGAAACGGTATGACTATCCAGACTTAATAAAAAAACGGATTTTTAGAATACCTACCCCAAACTTCACATCCGAATTAGCAAGACGCAGTCCCGCTTTCACCCTCCCCCATATCTACAACAAAGTTCTTAAAATATGCGATATAAGTAACTGTTCACTAACTACCTGTAAAAAAATGTTAACAATATTGCTACTGAAACTATCTCACAACGACACCGAATCTCTGTTATAGCACGCTACTCACTCACACACACACAACCACACGCACGCGCACACACACACACAACCACACGCACGCACACACACACACACACACACACACACGCACACACACACACACACACACACGCACACACACACAATAAAAAAGCCCACATCTCTCAATGTTTAATGTTGTACCTACTTAGTATTATTATGATTAACTATTTTTTTAACTTCACAATTTTAATTACTTTTTAATTTATTCACTTTTTAATACTGTGAGTGTAACACTATAATGTTAATTTTGAGAGCCACAAGATACAAGCAATGCTTAGTTTGTGGCTCAATGCTAATGTGTACTGCAGATGTTACCATTGATTAATAAACCTTATTATTATTATTATTATTAGTTACTAATAAGACACAACTTTATCCAGACTCTCACGAAGAGTTAGATATCTTTATCAATCGAAGATAAAAGATCGATCTTATGAGCTTTTCATCATTACGGGCGAACAGAAACGCGCGTATGAAATTTCTGTTGCGCCCAGATCTCGCGTATAAGCTCGTTCATATTGACACGAATTCAGGCAGTATGTTCCAAAAAGCGGTTGTATTGTACCCTATTATACCCAATTTTACAAATATAAATATTCTCGGCCAATTTTACAGTCCCAAACTAAGCAGAGCTTGTACTATGGGTACTAGACAATGGATATAATATAATAGTTAAATCCTTTTTTTTGTAAATACATACTTATACCTAATTAAGACGTGTTCATCACATAAATATTTGTGGTTTGTGGGAATTGAACCCACGATCTCGTGATCAGCACTCGAACCGCTAGACCACAGATGTCTAGATAGTACTATTTTACGATATTTTAATTAAATTGTATACGCCTGAGCAAACTCTCAAATCACACCGGAATCCGTGGACGCTAGAATAAAACGTCACCTTTTCATAATACATTATTTTATTGGAAAAACAAAACAAAGCCTTGTATAAAAAAAAAATCACCCAGATACTTTTAGGAGAGTATCACATACATAGTTGGTATTGAATACCTGCAATTAACTTAATTAATTAATTTAAAAAATATAATTAAAAGGTAATTTTAATCAGACTTTAATCTGAGGAATATGGGCGCCTAATGGGCTTACAACCACAATTAAATGTTTAAAACTTATTGTCGCTAACCGATTTTAGACGTAATTATTGGTCTTATGAATGCAACGAAACCAATTTGAGATACAACAAAGTTTAAAAATATCCCAAACTATTACCACAGTAACATTAATTCAGACTTCTTTTAGGTCAGTGCTCAGTCCAGTTTAGGTAAAGAATGCTTGAGTATTTTACCAATAATAATTGAATATCAAAATTATCTCACGTAGTGTTAAAAATAGTACTTTGCATGCCCGCCAAAATCTTGTTGAGGTTGACACTTAACCCACAGTTTCTGTTAGAAGTTAACCAGTTTCCACCCTTATTATTAACGACATAAGCTCGAAAGTAGTCTAACGCCAACTGACTACCTTCGCCATTATCAGTCTGCGACAGTTTACAGTTGATACAGACCTTGTACTCTTACAAAATAAGGTGAGCCGTCTTTAACCTCTGATTTAGTATACCTATTGTGATATGGGCATAAGTACAATGTCACTGAAAGCAAAATAAGCTTTCGTACATTACACACACAGTTGACATTGCTTTGACCAAATAAGGTTAGTATTCTAGCATAAAAAAAATCTACATAAACCATAGGAAGTTACTCAGTAGTTGCAGTACCATCATTATAATTCCACTCATGAACAGGAAAATACATTTGCATCAGTGTCTCGTAGATGTCCACATCAATAGGCATGAAAAGGCAGAATATCACTCTCTCCAAGTCCTCATTCTCTTCCAGAAACTTCCGTGTGGTGCGGAGGGCGATGTGGGCAGCTAAGCGGTTAGGGAAGCCATAGATTCCCGTGGAAATGCAGGGAAAGGCGATGGATGTTAGGTTGTACTTTTTATGGAAAGCAAGCGAGTTCTCATAGCATTTCTGGAGCTTCTCTGCAGATCCATCTTGAGGGCCTACTGTATGGATTACATCTGTAAAAGAATTAATTATAATTACATATAAATTAGGACCTTGAAAAGCTAGTATTGTGTGATAAAATTTAAAACAAATATATTAAGAAATTGTACATCACTCACACAGGCCATTTTCTTTGAGACAGAGTTTATATAATTATGTATACATAGTTTGTTTACAAAGTTTTCATGTTTGATTGGAATAGGGTATACTCAAGTTTATAATAGAATTAGACAAATAGCAACAGAATAAAGATAGTTATTGTGAGTGCAGTTTATTTGTAAATGATATAGTATATTTTACATTAAAATATAATTAATATAATTAAGTAAGTTAATTATAATTACTATATTTTCTGTAAACTAGATGGTGCCATAAATAGTTTAAACAACACCTCTCCACTACAGTGTATGTGTGGGGTTAGCTAACTGTAGTTCTACCTACATTATGAAATAACGAATATTAGAGGTAGGGCATAGTGGGAGTAATTCCACTCAAATTGGAGCTGCCCGACTGGGGAAGTACTTCCACCTTGAAGAAAATCGAACTGAAATAACACTGCTTAGAACTATGTTGTGTTTCTTACGGTGAGCAAGGTTGCCAGTGCTTTGTGAAGAAACAATGTGTTGGCAGTGGGGGGGACTGGTGAGTAGGAATGAGATATGTCTGAAATCTAGGAGAGAAGAGGGAGAGGTGTTGGAGGGGTTGACAATGGGAATAAATGTCCCCAATTTCTACCCATAGATCTCTTATGATTATTTACTTACACTGAGCTGGTAAATTATAGCCTCCAGTTATCTTAGCTTCACCAGTTGAACATCCACCAAGGGTGTTGCATTCCTCCTGTAAAATAAAGTAAGTCAACACAGTTGGCTGAAATTTTTTTGGAGCTGTTTTTGACAATGACAAGTAATCTTGAGTGGCGATCACAAGGGGCTATGGTCAGTGATAATATAAACAGGTTAAAAGTAAAATATAATAATAGTCACATCAGATATATTAAGTCTAGTGATGTATTATGTATACTTTCACTCACATAGCCAAACTATCATTCAATAACAGTAAGTTACCTGTAGGTAAGGCCCAGCAGCTCGGTGTATAGCTCCATCAACACCACCACCAGCCCGTAGCATAGAGTTTGCCGCATTCACTATGGCACTCACCTGAGAAATGGAAAAATCATTAAAAATCCTTTTGTTTTTATAAATTAATATCTGAATGATTAGAATCACTTGACAAGCTTCTAAGTTATGAGCCTATAAGTTAACAGGGCTGATATACCATTAAACCGATTAAGGTAGCATACCAATACATAAATAATAAAAAACATTAGGAAAAATAAAACAAATAATTTATATATGGAGGGTAGAAGAAGAAGAAGACTGATTTTTTACAGGGTTAGTACTTCAATGGTGTTGGATTTGGATTGGATATCTGTAGTAACTGTACTTATCCAGCTTCTATTACAGAATGTAAAAGTATCTTGTAAAAAGTTTAACATACCTCCAGTTTTGTGATATCTCCTCTAAAAATAGACACCTTTTGGGAAAGCGTTATGTTCAGTGATTTATCAATGTTAATCTTTTTAAACTCGGTCAGATCATCCAGAGTATGTTTCTTGGTCTCTATACTTTTATTATTTCTTATGACATAGTTGTTCCAAGGGTCAACCATGTTCACATTGACAATTTCTTTATTTTTATACACATCAAGTTTCAGTCTTTCTTCGGAAGACATGTTCAGGAGTCTAGTTTTCTCAATTTTCCACTTAGGTTGCTGTTTCTCCATTTTTATTAGTGAGCAATAGTGCGTATTGTAAACTCCGGTGTTTTGACAAATGAATAAAATTTTACTAAGAGCTCTCCGCAAACTTGGTGTTATCATTTTCGCGTAGAGTAGGAATATTTTTACTAACTTAAATGTCAAATTTTGACATATTCTTTAGTCGATTTATCGTGAATGAAAGAAGGTATTAATTTCTTTTCTGTTTTAAAAATAAACTCGTCATAATACCTACCAGCTAGCATTATTAATAGTCGTAGATAATAGTAGACCACTGACTGAGCTCTACAAACATTATAGAGGTCAGTGTAGTAGACTAATATTAAGTCTTAATAAAACGCGTTGCTGAACTGAAGCCCCCATTATAAATATCTATTGTAATCTGCTCCTGATTTGTTTGATTGCTCACACGGCTTATTCCAAGTTACTCGGTAGCCCATCAACTTGACTGGATCAACGCCTAGTGCCATAAGGGCCTATCATTGTGTGTAACATGTTATTCAAAATACTGCTTGTTTCATCAAAATTATCTTACTTACAGTTAAAAATTGTACATAAGCAAATTAAAAACCCTGCCAAATTTGTGTTGAAGTTTAGTTTATCCACACTTCCACAGGTTCAATCTGTCAGTCAATCGCTTTAAACGTATATGTTGACCTTTTAAGGTAACAAAAACATTACCTTTGTTAGTAGTAGAATTCTTCTAGAGATAGTATCGTGGGTGCGTTTGCAGATACAAACTGTCAAATACACAAAGACGTAGACCCGGAACCCTTAGTTCCTAATTAGGTATATCTGATCAACTAGTTTTGTAATCTGTGATCTGATCGTTTGGGCCTTGGGGATCGAACCCATGACACATGACTACGCCAAACGAGACGTCAAAAAACTGCAATAGCCGCGATCAGTCGGTGGATGGATGGTTATCAATTCATAAATTCGGTTGTCATGCGAACACATATATAATCGTATTAATTATAATAATTAAATCCCAAAAAGCCTGACAACCCCATCTAACCTTAAGATATCGGTATTACCCAGAAATTGAATTGCGGAGGTCTGAATATACCTAAGTATATTTTCCCCAATATTTTTCTCTCTCTGATTTTTACGACCGGTTTGAAGTCGTACCAACTTCAAGCCGTAGTTTGGCGAAAACTGTACACACACAGGCAAGCGCGTGCACATACACTGTCTAACAATCTGTTCAATTCTTATTTTAAAATTTCATCCATGATTCTATAGGTGACTTTATCTTGACTTTATCTCTACATAATTCTGAACTTGATCTAAAAAATAGACTATAATAATATTACAAACTGGGGTTCAGGATAAATTAATTAACACCAATGTAAACCAACGAACAAAAAACTTTAATGCACACAAAGGCGCAAAACAAATAAGTATTAATATCATATTTAAAGTAATTTACACTGGTACTAGTAGGTACACTTCACACACTTTATTATTAGTACTATCACACACAGTCACTTCTTAGTTTAGTCCAATCTTCACTTTAGCATGTCCACAACTGAACTGGCTGTCCTTCCCGACCAATATAATACGGGCCACGAAGATTCTTGAATCGAATAATTCCGCGTTAACTCCATAAAATAGGAGTAGGGTACTCCCGTTGGCTTTGAACTAGTTATTAGTAATATGCCAGCGTCGCGATCGAGTGCGTTTTTTCTTTATAGTGTAAGTATGACTGTTCTAAAATCTTCGTGAGCCATCTCCATCGTTTTATTGGTTAGGTACCTGGCGTAACAACAATTTGTCACCGGGCGTAGGTATATCATAATTCTATTTGGGGCTCCAGTATAAAAGCATTTTTTATTTTAATTATAATTCCAATCATGAACAGGAAAATACATTTGCATCAGTGTCTCGTAGATGTCCACATCAATAGGCGTGAAAAGGCAGAATATCACTCTCTCCAACTGCTCATTCTCTTCCAGAAACTTTCGTGTGGTGCGGAGGGCGATGTGGGCAGCTAAGCGGTTAGGGAAGCCGTAGCTTCCCGTGGCAATGCAGGGGAAGGCGATGGTAGATAGTTTGTAATTTTTATAGAAAGCAAGTGACTTCTCATAGCATTTTTGGAGCATGTATACACATCTATCATAAGGGCCTACTGTGTGGATTACATCTGTAAACGAAATAAAGAATAAAAAAAAATAAAAAACAAGAGAACACAATGAGTCACCTGGAGGGGCGGCAGGGTATGTCAGATTCGTACCGACCAAAAACCGCACTTACCGTCACTCGCCCTATAGTCATGCCATGTCATGCCATGGCCATGGGATCCGTGAAATTCGCCATGAGATAGATTAGACCTAGGAGAAGGAAAAAGCCCTACCTTTTCTCGGAAAGCCCTACCTTGTCTCGGAAAAAGCCTTACCATTTCTCGGAAAAAGCCCTACCTTTTCTCGGAAAAAGCCCTACCTTTATCGTAAAAAGCCATCCCTTTTCTCGGAAAAAGCCCTACCTTTTCTCCGAAAAAATCCTTTGGGATGCGGGCGAAAGGCAGCGAAGGCAACAGCTAGTAGCAAATAAGGCATACACTATGTTGAAAAGTGCCACTAATAAGGCAAAATATATTGTTATAATATGTATGTAAATAAGGAAAATATTTACATAAAATTGCAAGTACCTATTCCTAGTCATCCTTAAACAGGTAAAAAGTTTATCTTAATAACAATATCACATTGTTCACAACAACTCGTCATCATCATCATGAACCCATATACTGTCACGGGCACAAGTCTCCTCTCAGAATGAGACGGATCAGGATATAGTCCACCACGCTGGCCTAATGTGGGTAGGCAGACTTCAGACGCCGTCGAGAAAATCTCTAAAACATGCAGATTTCCTCACGATGTTTTCCTTCACCATATAAGCAAGTGATAATTAATTAATAATATGCACATGAGTTATTTAGAAAAGGAAAAATTGGACCGCGGGCAGGATTCGAGCCTGCGTCTTCTGGTTAGGTACACCAGAAGTCGCGGTTGCTTAGTGGTCATAGCGTCTGGTGTACCTAACCAGAAGACGCAGGTTCGAATCCTGCCCGCGGTCCAATTTTTCCTTTTCTAAATAACTTTAAAAGCTTAGCATGGAAAATGCCAAAAATATACAAAAAGATAATATGCACATGACTTCTAAAAGGTCTTGGATTCGAACTAGAGACCTTTGACTTGGCAGTCCCATGGTCATGTCACTAGATTATCACTGCCTTAAAAGAACTTGTATTAAGATATAATAATTATTATTAAGCTATTGACATCCTGCAGCAAAAGGGCAAAAGCCTCCTCCTCCGCATTTTTTCCATAATATATGGCTCTTTTTGGGCAATCTTTAAACCTGCCTTCTTGTGGCCTGCCCACTGAGGTGGTGAGCGACTTGTAACAGAGGACCCAGTCCAGTTTCATGAGGCTGACAGTTTTATTGGCCTACTATGGATATGGACTACAAATATTAGTAATCTGAGATGTGGAGAGATATGCTATTTCTGATTTGGTCTATAGTTCGACCCTATTAAACTGTTGTGTAAAACCAGCAAACCAAATGTGGAATCCCTATATTTCGTCAAAATTTAATTATTATTATTTACTTACACTGAGCTGGTAAATTATAGCCTCCAGTTATCATAGCTGCACCAGTGAGGCATCTACCGAGAGTATCGCATTCCTCCTGTAAAATAAAGTAACGGTATAGTTGGATGAAATCTATTTTTTTTAGATGGTACTTATTATCACAGGTTCTCTTGTATTAAATACCAGCGGAATTGTTAATTTTAAATCCAAACAATGCCTAATGCGAGTTGTATTATGCTAGGTTGGTGGGCTATAACCTCAGGAGACCCATGCCCGGCAGTGGTACTGTACATGAGTTGATTATAATGAAGAATTGCTAATTTTCTTTTAAGTTACAATAATTTTGACCTCCCATATTTAATTTTGTGGCAATACATACATTATTATTATTTAGAGTTGCCTTTGACCTAATGAATATCTAATTTCTTTGACTAATAATATTCTCAAGTGACCTGCATTCACACTGGACTATGGTAACAGTGAGACTAGAACAACCAAATTAAAAAAAACTACATATACAGCCGACATGGCTGTTTATGTAGTTTTTTTTTCACTCTATTAATTTTAGAATACATTCAAATGAAGTTGAATAAGAATGACAATTACCTTTAGGTAAGGCCCAGCAGCTTCGTGTATCGCTCTGTCAACACCATGACCAGCACGTAGCATAGAATTAGTGGCACTCACTATGGCACTCACCTGAGAATTAGAAACACAAAATTCTTTTAATAAAACCTTATTCATCTACATAAGATATCCTTTGTTTTCAAAAGCAAGGACCCCAATGCGACTTGATGAAACAAAAAAAAAGCCAACCATACCCCTTAAGACTCACCATTTAAATAGTAAAAAAAAAACAGTAAAAACATACAAAAAGAAAAACTACTAATTGGAGGGTAATATAACTTTTTTAAGGGTATAAAATGTAGTACTTATGTATCTGTCAAATGTTACAAAATTTATCTAGTGAAAGTTTAACATACCGCCAGTTTTGTGATATCTCCTTTATAAATAGACACCTTTTGGAAAAGCGTTGCGTTCAGCGCTTTGTCTAATATGACCTTTTTAAACTCAGTCACATCCTCCTCTGTATGTTTCTTCGAATCTTTATTTATATTATGTCTTATGACATAGTTGTTCCAAGGTTCAATCATGTTCACATGGACAATTTCTTTATTTTTATACACGTCAAGTTTTAATCTTTCTTCGGAAGACATGTTCAGGAGTGTAGTTTTCTCAATTTCCCACTTAGGTTTCTGATTATACATTTTTAATTACGAATAGTGCGTATTGTAAAATATAGACTCCAGTGTTTGTGTTAACAAATGATTCATAGCAAATAAAGCCGTTGATATCATTTTCGTAGAGTACCTAACTAATGAGTAACTATTGTATAAACATTTGTTTAATAATGCGCTGCGCACGCACGCAATTAATTGCGCCAACACCAACATACTCCATAGTTTCAGTATCTTAATATTTTTATAAATGTTATAAATTGAATTGAAAGTTTGGATGTCTGTTTGTTTGTTACTCAATCACGCAAAAACGGCTGTGACTGGGAATAAAGTATAGGCTACTTTTAATCCCAGAAAAATCTCGGAATATCCCCGAAATCCCGAAAAACGGATATAGCAGAACTACTTACGGGATGTGAATGAAATTTCATACATATGTACTTAGTATGTGACCGGAAATAAAGTAGGTATAGGCTACTTTTTATACCAGAAAAATGTCGGAATATCCCGGAAATCATGAACAACGGATATTGGAGAACTACTTACGGGATTTTAATGAAATTTCATACACACATAGTATGTGACCGAGAACAAGAAATAGGATACATTTTACCCCAAAATTATGTGGGAATTTCCCAGAAAAGTTAATTAAGTAAGTAATCCCGTAAGTAGGTCTACTTACGGGTGAATGAGTTTTCATACACAATAATTAGTATGTGACCTGGAATAACATATAGGCTACTTTTTATGTGAATGAAATGTGGGAATATCTCGGAAATCCCGATAAACTGATATCGGAGAATAACTTTCATATAGGATTTGAATGAAATGTTGAAAACCAATAGTTTGAGACTAACACTGCCATATCAAATACTTAAAATCTCGGAAAAAAGCGGGAATTTTAACATTGAGTACTTCTTATCCCATGAAATGAATCTGACAACAATTGTGTTACTAAGTTTAAGCGTACGAAGTCGCGGGTAAAAGCTAGTCAGATTTTAGCGAATTTTATGAATAATTATTCAATTATTGCAAAGCAAAGCGTAGGACCGGAAAATTCGAAAGGTCGTCACTGTCAAGTATTTTTTTTTTGGCAGGGCTTCAGAGGCCTTTGTCCCGTTTCACTGTCAAGGTGTTGAGTTGCCCGCAGTATGCTGCAGACGCAGAGGAGTTATTATGGACACTTTTGTGGTATTACATGTATACATGATTTTTTATACCATTTTTATCTAATAAAATAACTAATGGATTGATGATGATGATGTTAACAATGAGAGGTCAGGTTATTTCTGTAACGAAAGAAAATACTAAGAAATCTTTCAACTGAAATTTACCGTTTTACGATGTATATTGTCTTATTTTGAATTTTAGTGGATTATTTTAGTTCAGTAGTTCAATTAAAATTCCCTTACGCGGTCCAACAGCGAGCGAGCGGAATCTTTGCTTGGAGGTAGCTGGTAATGGTATTGATTTGATGTACGAATAATATAGTTGCTCAGTGAGCGCTTAGTCCTCAGGGTAAGCCATGAACGAGTGAAATACGATTAGATATCTTCCTCCCTCAATCCCAGCGTTAAGAGATTTCTTTGTGGAGTCCTCGTGATTTTGTCACGTCATGCTCTTTTAAGGTAAATCAATTTTAACTAATACATTTAACTGCAACATCCATGTTACATGGCTTGCAATAATTAATGCGAATGCGCTCATGCGCTGCATGTTATATCAATAATATTCAATACTGGTAGTGGTAATGGTATAGCTAAAATCTGGTAACCCTAGAAAAAACAGTTGTCAAACGAACGGGATACCTCCACGTAACGTAAGCGTGCATTATTTTATTGTTCCTCGTTTTAATTATAACAATAATACTATTTCCGTGGCGATGATATTATAGAAAAATTGCCACAAATCCAGACTACGTTATTTAGGTATTAGAACTATGAATCCAGCCAGGTATGTGTTCAAATATCAAGTTACAACTCGTGTTACTTTTTGTATTTGCATTGACACCGGTCTTTATTAGTGATAGCAAATTTTTGGCACTAAAAAACTATTTGTGTTGCAGTATGAAGGCTTGGAGGCTTCTTCTGGTCGCTGTTTTGGCCTTAAGCGGTAGTTTTGCTGTAGATAAGAATAATTTTAAGACTTGCGACCAATCGGGATTCTGTAAGAGACTGCGTGGTTTCAAGCCTGAAAAATCGCAGTATGCACTTAATTTAGACACTGTTCTTGTGCATGGAAATGTTCTATCAGCTGAAGTAAACACAGTGGACACATCAACGGCACAGAGGATCACTACGGTTAGTAAAATTGTTTGATTTACATTGGATACACTTATGTGCATTGAAGATTGGGTGCTTGCCAAGCTATTTTTGTAATAAACTTGTTTGATATAGTAACTATCTGGAATAAAATGCCTTTGCCTATATGAAGAATGTCCATGCAATAATCCTTGTGGAATTTAGTTAAACAACATGTAAATTATTGTAACTGGCCAATCATCTAAAGAGGGAGTAAATATCTATAAAAAAAAACATTGTCATGGAACCATGAGTTCTAGTCCCAAACTAAGCAGAGCTTGTATTATGGGTACTAGATAATGGATAATTATAATACTTAAATGTTTTTTTTTTGTGTAAATACATACTTATAATACATAAGAAACACCCAGACAAACACAAACAGTTAATGTTCATCACATCATATGTGTCATGTAGGGATTGAACCCACAACCTTGTGATCAGCAGTCCAACACGTGGACCACTAGACCACAGATGTTGTCAAAAGTTCTTCACAGTGTAATTATATTTATGAAATTTTGCATTAATTATTTGAACAGGCAATAAAAAATTTAATATGTTGTCCGGTTTATCAGAGTACTCACAGTTTTAGGTAGGTTGGGACTTTTTGACTTTAGATATTATATCAAATGGGTCAACCAATCATAATCTAGAATTAAATCAAATACCTACTTACAATATCTACTATTAAGTTGAATAATGAGTTTTTATGACTAGTTGCATAATTTTTGTTATTATTCCATGAAGGTTTTAATACCACAATGACAGCCAAGAGGAATGATTTCTTTTGTATGGTACAGCGACTACTCTTGGTGATTCTTAAGTAACTTGTTTTTTCATTGTTAGAATTATTTTTTATTTTAATAAATACTTTAAATGTTAAAAATATATTTTCTGCTAATATGTACAGACGCCACCAGGTCAAGCTATCCAAAACTGTCAAATTTTCCCAATTGAACATGAACCTTATTGCTTTGTTTTAAAGTTGAAATTTAATCAAAGAAATTTGACAGATTGTGGTAGCTTGATGTGCTGGCGTCTGTACTAATATTTCGATACAAACAATTTTGTAACACTTGTCACAGTACTTAATAAATAACATACTATTATGACGACCTCTGTGATCTAGCGGTTCGAGTGCCGGACTGCTGATCATTGGGTCGTGGGTTCGATTCCCACAGGACACAAATATTTGTGTGGGTAAAACATGAATATTTGTGTTTGTCTGGGTGTTTCTTATGTATTATAAGTATGTATTTACAAAAAAAAAGTATATAAGTATTATATCCATTGTCTAGTACCCATAGTACAAGCTCTGCTTAGTTTGGGACTAGATGGTGTTGTGTAAAAATGTCCCAAAAATATTATATACATTATTATATTATATTACACTTATACATATACCTAAATGCTGCAGAGCCATAATACTCATGTATGCCCACAGTTTGCCAGTATATTTTTTACCCTATAACATTTTATTCTTACTACAAATTGACCCTGAACTTATGCTTAACCTTTTAACCGCCACAGATGTGTATAGACATTAAATGAAAACTTGCTCACGACGCCAACGACGGCATGGCACGTCAAAAATACCACTTTTTTTTTAGTTCAAAATTAATACCTATACATATTTATTTTATTAGATACCAGAATTTGTCGCTTGGCATAGAGAACACGGATTTTCGATATTGAAGTGGTAGTCAAAAGGTTAACAGTCAAGCCTGATCACAATCGTATGGAGGATTAATGCACTTTTAATTTTCAAAATATTGATTATTACATATTACAGTGGCACTATGCTCTGAGGCTGTCGGCTCTTGTGGATGGAACCTTCCGTGTTGAGATTGATGAAGCTGACCCCCTCTACCCGAGGTACAGGACACAGTTGGCTCTTCAAGGAGAACCTAAAGCTGATGGGTAAGAACTAGTCAAAATAAGTTAGTTATTCAAACTACTAGGGTAGTACTTTTTTTTTTTGGGGTAACCGTGCAGACGGATCGCCCGATGGTAAGCGATTTCCGTCGCGCGTTGCCGACCTTTCTGAACGTCATCGACCGTAAAAAAATCTCGCCTTGACTCTCACCTCAAATTTCTCATTGTTACAGCCTTAAACTCCTGTCTAACGAGAATGGCAAACTGACCCTTGTGAACAGCCAAGGTCACAAGGTCATCATCACAGCGGAACCTCTCAAGTTGGAGTTTGTCAACTTAGCTGGGGATGTTGCAGTGGTCCTGAACGAAAATGCTCAGCTGCTAGTGGAACCACTCCGGACTAAGAAGGAAAGGATTGATGATGAGGATGGATCTAATCTTGTGGAAGTCGTGAGTGTGCTTTTGTGTTTGTGTTGTGCTTATTTCCGATATGGTCTATTCCACGGGTTGGCAAACTTTTTAGACAAAGAGCCAGTTGCTCGAAAAAAAGCTCAAAAAGCCCCAATTTTCTGATTCAGGTTTTATTATTTTTAATGATTCCAAACATTAGTCAACTATACAGGGTGGAAGGGACATCGACGCGCAACGGCTTACCATGACTTCAGCACATGATTCTGGACCCCCCTGCGTTGGAATTTTTCGTTGGCTTTTTCTTAAATGTCCCTTACACCCAGTATATCAAAATGGCCATCCATACCACTAATTGGCTGTAATTGGGTATTCATGAGTACAAGGACAGACTTATTTGTCGCGTATGACGTGCGTACGCGTAAACGGGTGCCGTCTGTCGGGGTTGGTCAGCTCTTATTGTCAATGGCAATCTCATTTTTTTTCTGTTTACTGCATTGTTGTCATGAACTATTCAGATTTGGACTGTAAACCAAGATGAACACTAATCATGTTTTTTTTTGAAAGAGTGTCTATGAAGTTTCTTGCCGGTTCTTCTCCATAAGACCCACTTTTTGGAACGTGCAACTAGTTTTGACTTTTCAATGCCGTAATGGTTTAATTTAAATAAAATGTTTGACCTTGACTTTGTGGAGGAACCTCAAGAATCAAAAGTTCTAAGGTCGTTGGATGACGATTTTCATACAGTAACATAGCAGACCGAAATTGATGTTCCTGATGCATTCATTGTTTTGTGATATGTAAATTGCTATGTTTGTAGTGGAAATACCTGTTTTTGGTGGAAGTTTGTGTTAAAGGGACTCGACCCAATACTTTACATCAAAGATCTTACGGAATAATAATAATATATATATCCGAGCAAGCCTGCCAAAGGACCGGATGTCTTCCTCACGGGAGATATGCCGTGATATCCAAAGTGGAGATAATAATAATAATAATATTTTTGGGACATTTTACACAACACCATCTAGTCCCAAACTAAGCAGAGCTTGTACTATGGGTACTAGACAATGGATATAATACTTATATACTTTTTTTTTTTTGTAAATACATACTTATAATACATAAGAAACACCCAGACTAACACAAATACTCATGTTTTTATCCACACAAATATTTGTGTCCTGTGGGAATCGAACCCACGACCCCATGATCAGCAGTCCAGCACTCGAACCGCTAGACCACAGAGGTCGTCGGAATGCTACAACTCTAGAGATATACAAAACTAAGTGGTTTGCTCCGGCTTCGCATGGGTACTTATGTTTAAGAGAGGTAGGGCATAGTGGTAGTAATTCGACTAAAATAGGAGCTACCCGACTGAGATCATTACTTCCGCCTTGCAGAAAATCGAAGTGAAATAACACTGTTTTGAGCTGTCTTGAGTTCCTTACGGTGAGCAAGGTTGCTAGTGTTCCGCGAGGAACCGTTGTGTTGCCAGTGGAGGTACTTTGACCCTTATACTGCCAACCCAACTATTCCTGTATCGTTTTACAGGTGTTGCAAGCGTCGCGGTACGGGGACCGCTTACCATCAGGTGGGCCGAATGCTTGTTTGCCATCTTAGCAGTATAAAAAAATCTGCTGTGCCGAATCGTATTTAGAGCGATCATTGTTTGGCTTTCCTCGTCTGATGTAAATCGGCCTTTAGACAATCTGCGTTCACATTGTTATCTTAGGATTGACCGCGTCACCTACATACGCGGATTGGTCATGTCATTGATCTTGACTTATCAGAATACGTGACTGATTGTAAATACTTGTTTATAGACATATCTGTTCCATGCACTTGTTATCTTGACGTGATTCCTAAACGGAGGTGATATTTTTCGAATCGATATCATTGCCTATGAAAGGATCTGACTGGACAACATTATTTTCTTTTTAACTTTTTTAGATAATTCCTATTTGTCTAGGTGAAACGCATGAAAATTTGTATAGTAGTTTCGTGCAGAATGACGGCATATAGGTACTGCTTTATTGAAACCGAAAATAATGAATAAATTAATAGTTTCTCCAACACAAGACAAATACAAACTTAATTTGTAGCCAGAGAGTACTATTCTAAGCGGTTTACTGAAAAATATAAGTATATCATAATATAATGGTAATCAAGCATGGTATTATACATACTATTATAAAATTTCCGGGAGAAATTATCTAAATTAAAGTGAAAACCTTATGAAAATCCGTTGCGTAGTTTAAAAGATCTCGGCGGGAAGTGACTTTGTTTTATAGTATGTTTAGAAGAGAATAGCTAGTGAACCCTGCATCTCTCGAGTATGTTAATAATATATTATATCCAATAAACGTTTGTAAAAACAATTCTTTCTCTTGATAAAAGGATTGATGAAAAGATAAAAAAGGTTACTGTGAGTTAACATGTTGGAGATAAATATATTTAGAAATTCTATTGTATCTAGAGATATGGTCAGAATGTATCCTGTTATATTATCACCTTAGTCGATTAGGAGTTCAATGGCACCGTCTTAATGACTTCAACATATCTACTGCTCAGTTTAATTACGTTTTTAATTAATTCTCATTACGTTATTTTATCTTTTTTTGTTTACTAAGATTAGCTAATGCGTTGTTCTAATTAGCCGAAGACTAGAATTATGATCATTAACCTATTTAATGTACCACAAGGGGTTGGGCTTATAGATCACCACACTGCCACAGTGTGGGTTTATAGACTTCTTCATTGAAGTGTGTGACAATTATTAATACGCACATGATTTCGAAAATAGCTTGCCTTGGCATCGGACCCGTGACTAGAATAATTCAGACACTTTACTTTTATTTCATACTAGTTTCATAATACTATTTCGTGGTAACAGGCGCCGTCGCAGCCAAAAACTATTATGAAAAGGGTCTTATTAAAGAAATCATGGCGTCGATTTTTTACGTTACGTTAATTGTTTATTAAATATTCGTTAACCGTATAACTTATGGTTATCAATTTGACGTGTACGATTGAGGGGGTCCTGACCCTCTAACGCTCTGGACCGCACTCGCACTGCACCTGGCTGGTAGCCGCAGATTCCGCAGATTGGCTTGCTTTGCAAGATATGTCAATTGAACTGTTTTTTTATGAAATTTGGTACAGAGATAGATTAGACCTCGGAAACCGCGAGAAAGAGCTAGTGTGAGATAATAATGTACCTTTTAAATCGTGAAAGATTTTTTTATTAGGTCCAGCGGTTCTGGAGTTTATCCTCACATATAAACAAAGTTACAAGAGCCGCTGTCTCTCTCTCTCTCTCTCTTTACAATATTAGTATAGCATACATTAAATTTCAATCTATATCCTAGTGGTCATCTATATATTTAACACAAACGAACACGAGGACTGTTCTCAGTGACGTCACTGATTGATAAACTGTAAATTAATAGTCTACGTGAGGTCAAGCGTTGTTATATCATGTCTGTTTACGTTATGTTGCTTGTAGTGGTCTAATGAGGTGGTGGGTCGCATTTGTTTACACGTCTTTAATGTCGGTAATTATTTATGGTTAAATAATTAACTCGAAAGTTTAGAATGATATTCGTGTATAATGTCGTGGGTTCGATTCTAACAGAACACATAATATTTATGTTATGGACATAAGTGTTTGTGTTTGTCTGGGTGTTATGTATTATAAGTATATATTTACAAAAAAAAGTACCTGTATAAATATTATATCCATTGTCTAGTACCCTTAGTACAAGCTCTGCTTAGTTTGGGACTAGATGGTGCTGTGTAAAATTGTCAAAGAATATTTATTATTATGTGTTTACATAATGTCATCCCCATCATTTAAATTGTTGGCAGTCCACTAATGTGCGTTTCTAGAAACTTTCTGCCTCGCACAACTAAACTGTTGAATGAACTGTCGCCTGCAGTATTTCCGGACCTTCAAACTTTCAAGAAAAGAGAGTAGTACTCCCTTTTAAAGGCCGGCAACGCGATTGTGACTCCTCTGGTGTTGCGGGTGTCCATGGAAGGCGGAAATCGCTTACCATCAGGCGAACCGTCAGCTCGTTTACCCCTATCCCATAAAAAAAACATAACATACCATCACGCCTGTATTCCCCTAAGGGCTAGGCAGAGGTGTACCAATGTACACCCACAGTTCGGCGGTATGTTTAGTTCCTACTGCCATTAACCGGGTATAAATCTAAACTTCGTGCTGCTGCTGAGAATTTCATAGAAAAACACTACTCGAACTGGGAATCGAACCCAAGACCTCTTGCGTAGCAGGACCACTAGAGTAACGAGGCAGTTTAGAATGATATTTAAAAAATAATCACAAAGTAAACCGTACATTGAACATAATAATAAATACCATATATTTTTTACAGTGAAAAATAAACTCCTTCAAAATCAATATTTTTCTTTGCTTGCAATGTTTTTTTTTTATACGAAGCAACTGTACGAAATTCTTAGAGGCGGTTAAAATGGCAAGTTTTCCAGCATGGAGGCGTCTCCATGTCAGTAAGATAGGTGACAATTCTTAATAAAGAATGGTCACCCATCCACAGACTGACCGCGGCTAGCGCAGCTTAACCTTGCAGATCGGTTGATCAGCGTCATTATTATTTAGCCCCCTCGAGTGTGAAGTAAATTTATTTTGAAATAAAACTACTTTTTACGGATTTTATCGCGTATATTGATATTATTAATCCCGACGTTTCGGACCCTTTACAGCGTCCATGGTCACGGGTAGACTGAAAGAGAGACAGAGTCTACTCGTGACCATGGACGCTGTAAAGGGTCCTAAACGATCGATTAATAATATATCGATCGATTATTAATAATAAAAAGTAGTTTTATTTCAATGTATAATATTCGCGTAAATGTCAGAAATCAATATGTAAATGTATTTATTTACGTGCCTACAGGAGGATGAAGGCACTTGGGGCGAGAACTTCAAGTCACACCATGACAGCAAACCCAGGGGCAACGAAGCCGTCTCCCTTGACATCAGCTTCCCTGAAGCCGACCATGTATACGGTGAGTTTTCCCTTTGGGTATCCTACAAATAGGAAATACTTTCGTGTAAATCTTAACCGTTTTACCGCCACGGACGTGTAAAGACGTCAAATGAAAACTTGCTCACGACGCCAACGACGGCGTGGCACGTCAAAAATACAATTTTTTTTTAGTTCAAAATAAATACCTATACATAAATTTGTTGTTTTTTTTTTAACAACAACAACATACCATCACGCCTGTATTCCCCGAAGGGTTAGGCAGAGGTGTACTAATGAACACCCACATTTCGCCGGTATGTTTAGGTCCCATGTAATAGGGGGCGAGCCTATTGCCATTAACCGGGCACAAATCCAGACTCCGAGCTGCTACTGAGAATTTCATAGAAAAACCCAATAACACTTTGCTTGACCTGGGGATCGAACCCAGGACCTCTAGCGTAGCAGTCGCGTTTTTTTTAACCTATTATTAGATACTAGAATTTGTCGCTTGGCATAGAGAACACGGATTTTCGTTATTGACGTGGCGGCCAAAAGGTTAAAGAGATTACGTAGATACATAATTTGTTGCATCTACGTAATGTCTTTAAGTTTTACTCCTTGTTTACGCTTACGAAACGCCCCGGTTTTCATTAAAAATTTAGATTATAAATGAAAACCAGCCGGTGACTCCAAAAATGCAAATATTGGCTGATCAAGATCGTATATGTTGTACTCAAAACGTATAACCTGGCAAAATTTAGAAGTGTGAATCGAATTCGTACTCTCAATAAAATTTAGTTACTTCGGGAAAGGACTGTCTATCTGTGTGTGTGTGTCTGTCTGTCTGTGTCTATCTCTGTGTGTGTGTGTGTCTGTGTCTGTCTATTACGGCACTTTTTATTAAAAGTGCCGTAATAATAGAAATAAAATGTTTGACTTTGAACGAAACTACCATAGGTATACCGGAGCACACGGACAAGTTCGCGCTGCGCACCACGACGTCGGGCGAGCCGTACCGCCTTTACAACCTGGACGTGTTCGAGTACGACCTGGACAGCCGCATGGCCATCTACGGAGCCGTGCCCGTCATGTACTCACACGGGTGAGTACATAAATATTTTTTCATTCTTTCTTTTTTTTTTTAAAGTTTATAGTACACTAGGATTTTCTCCTTAGAGCGTAGACAAACACCAGCTTGTAACGAAACTCCTTCCTAACACTTGACAGGTGCGCTACTAGCGCCACCCGTTATAACATAAGATGTCAGTTGGTCTGCTCGACTGCAGTACGGGTTTTCTATTTCTGTTGAGCTCCCTAAATTATGGTTGAGCTACACAATGACTGATGCATGCGTGCCGTCAGTTGGGACTGGTCTACTCAAAGCCGCTATGGCTCTTTCTTCAAAAGGCCATTTCAGACTTTGCCCTACATTGTAAGACACATATTTTGTTACTATGCATTGTCTGGACTTTAAAAGAGACTATGATTCTCTGAGTTTGTTTCGGCGTTTCTTCTCAGAGGTCGTCAGCTAGGAAATGCCGGAGCCATTTAGCTTAAAAAAAAATATGTAAAATATTGACTTGTAAAAGTGTCTTTAAAAGATCTATTTACATAAAATAAATATCATTTATCATTTATAGAAAATATGGAGGAAGATGTAACTCTTTTTATTGACCAACTCCCTCTACAAGCTTTCATAACACCTAGACCAGAGAAAACTACATGTATGTCATACAGATTAGGCGCTAACTTACAGCGGGTTGGCTGCCTTCACACGCCGTCGAAAAAAATCGTACAATGTCGAGTGCTTAACAAGTGTGTAAGCACTTTATAACTTAACTTTTTTTTAATTCCACCAAGGTGGCAAATAATCATACAGCCCACCTGATGGTAAGCGGTTACCGTAGCCTATAGACGCTTGTAACACCAGAGGTATCACCTGCGCGTTGCCGACCCTTTAAAACGAAAGAGGAATAGTTGGGTTGGCAGTATAAGGGTTAAAGTCCCCCCCCCCCCCACTCCCAACACAACGTTTCGCGGAGCACTGGCAACCTTGCTCACCGTAAGGAACACAACACAGCTCAAAGCAGTGTTATTTCACTTCGATTTACTGCAAGGTGGAGGTACTTCCTCAGTTGGGCTGCTCCAATTTGAGTGAAATTACTCCCACTACGCCTTATCTGTCTTACCTGCTTCAAGTAAATAAATATCATTACATTTCAAAGGCCCAAACGCAGCGCGGGCGTGTTCTGGCACAACTCGGCCGAGACGTGGGTGGACGTGGTCAACTACGCTGACAGCACGGTCGTCTCCTCGCTCGTGAACCTTGTGACTGGAGGACAGAAGCGTCGCGTCGATGCCAGGTAATATATATGACTACCAGCGGACCCGACAGACGTTGTCCTGCATGATCCAGCCATCCAGCCGGACTGCTGATCATGAGGTCGTGGGTTCGATTCCCACAGGACACAAATATTTGTGTGGATAAAACATGAGTATTTGTGTTTGTCTGGGTGTTTCTTATGTATTATAAGTATGTATTTACAAAAAAAAAAAGTATATAAGTATTATATCCATTGTCTAGTACCCATAATACAAGATCTGCTTAGTTTGGGACTAGATGGTGTTGTGTAAAAATGTCCCAAAAATATTATTATATTATTATTATTTAGTTGTAGTATAGATAAATAACCTGCAGCGCCATCTGCCGGGCTGATTTGTTAATCTATACCATCCAGGGCGCCACCCAAACGCATACATACTCTGTTTTAGCCTCGCGCAGGGTTGTGTTAATTTGTAGTTGTGTTATTTATGTATATATGTTACGGTAAATCTGATTAATTGAAAATTATTAATATTTTTACAAAATTATTAATAATAACCACATGTTTTGGTAAATGTGAATAAACGATCGAAATTTATTACTTTTAGTTTTTGAATATATAAAAAAAACCTAACCTAATCTGCCCTAAGTACAACTTTTAATTTTATTTAGTTTTTATAATTCCTTGCATATTGGAGCTCAACTAATATAATTGACCACATCGCGTTGTGAGCTGTTTTTGGTCCTTGAGCGTTACTTATGTACATTTATCACTTTAACCTCGACTTTCGGTAATTATTAATAATAATAGATAATTATTAATATCTTCAATTATTCACTCTTACCGTAACATATATACTGTTCTGTGCGAGTAAGAGCAATATAAATATATAAAGATTGGGCAAGTGAAGGCAAGTGCGGTTTTTAGTCGGTATTAATCCGACATACTCTGCCACCTCCCCAGATGGCGTGGATTCATGAGGATTTTCTGTACTATAAAAAAGGGTAGGGTATGTATATAGGGAATGTATATATATGATAGGTAGGGTTTATGTATGATGGAGATATTAAATGAATGGTCGGTCACATTTTTATATAAATATTTTACTGGCCAGTTACACTTACTATAAATACATATTAGACCTAACTGACTGGGTGCCGGGAGACGACTGCTGCGCCGCGCTAACACAGTAATGCGCCTGTACACAAATCGAATGCGTCAGCAGTGTCCCTACAAAAGTAATATATAATATTTTTATTAAAAACTAGTTACTACTACTAAGTAGAACTGACGTTATCCTCCAATAAATCAATAAATTATACAAACAACCCGTATTACGTTTTAGGAACAAAAAAAAATGGAAAAATTGCTCATAAAATTCTAATTTCGGATCCAATTTATATTTTCTATGGGAAAAATCTTATAGATAAAATTGTATGATATGATTGAAATTTGAACAGGATAATGTCTAGTATTATTTTTAATTATATTTGTCATTAACGCATGCTAAACATTTTTAAAGATATTCTTAGAGAAAGAAATATTCCATCGCAGGCAGGATTTGAACCTACATCCCTCTGGATAAGTATACCGGACGCTTTAGCCAAATAAACAACCAAAACCTACAAGATAAATTTCAAAAAATAAAACTGGGACACTTTTACGCCGCACCACCTAGCCCCAAACTAAACAGAGCTTGTACTATGGGTACTAGACAATGGATATAATACCTATATACTTGTTGTAAATACATACTTATAATACAAAAGAAACACCCAGACAAACACAAACACTTATGTTCATCACATATATATTTGTGTCCTGAGGGAATCGAACCCACGACCTCATGATCAACCGTCCGTCACTCGAACCACTGTACCATAGACTAATCAACTATGCTATTATTAATTTCAGATTCATTAGCGAGTCTGGTATCGTGGACGTGTTCGTGTTCCTGGGTGAGAAGCCAGCAGACCTGTTCCGTCAGTACACCGCACTCACTGGAGTGGCGCCGCTACCACCCGTGAGTTACCACCTACCACCAGCACTCCATAGTATCACTCGAGTTCTAGCGACCTTTCTGAGACAAAAGGACCCTATGTCCTCGCAGGTCTAATTTCTATGCACCAAGATTGGTTCAACGGTTTAGACGTAAAAACGTAACAAACAAAGTCAGTTTTTTTTATAGGATAAATCATAAACACTTATATTCATCTCATAAATATCTGTATCCTGTGCGAATCGAACCCATGATCTCGTAATCAGCAGTCCGACACTCGAACCATTAGACCACAGATGTCGTCTAGATAGGGATCCTTGCCCAAAGGGTAAAATGGGACCCTATTACTAAGGCTCCGTTGTCCGTCCGAACCGTCATACTTAGATAGTTAAATTTTTACAAATGATGTATTTCTGTTGCCGCTATAACAACAAATATTAAAGACCGAATAAAAGAAATATTTAAGTAGGGCTCCCATACAACAGTTTTTATAGATAACTAGCTGCCCCCGCAAACGTTGTTTTGCCATAAAAAAAAAAAATTAGGGGTATGAAAAATAGATGTTGGCCTATTCTCAGACCTCCCCGATAAGTATAAAAAATTTCATCAAAATCGGTCAAGCCTTTTCGGAGGAGTATGGCAACGAAAACTGTGACACGAGAATTTTATATATTAGATGGTACGAAACCCTTCGTGCGCGATTCCGACTCGCACTTGGCCGGTTTTTATAATTATAAGCAATCAAAGTATAATATAAGCCTTTAGGAGATAGGGACCTATTCTGACATCGCACATGACAGCATACTTCCTTAATTTAAGTCTTTGTAGCGACATCTACCGCGCTACATAGAACTACGAGTGTGGAGAGGCGAGGTGTATTGCCCCTCCAACGAAAAGTGAGGATCCTCCAACCAGGCGGGTGTTGTGCCTGGCGGGCCACGGCCCGACGGTTGATGTCGGGCGGTTGTATATATGCAAATTTTCGTTGCGAATGTTGCTTGCGCGATTCAGGACTTCGTAGTTCTATGTAGCGCGGTAGATGTCGCTACATCTTGAATATATTGTTTTATATTTAGTCTTGTGTTGTCTTTCAGAATAAAATTTATTTCTTTCTTTCTTTCTTATGTTTGTGTTTTGTACAGAAATTCTCGCTGGCGTACCACCAGTGTCGCTGGAACTACAACGACGAGGCGGACGTCCGCGGCGTCGACGATAACTTCGACGTGCACGACATACCCGCTGACGTCATCTGGCTCGACATCGAATACACCGACAGGAAGAAGTTAGTACACCTTGCTATTTTTTTATTTTATTTTTAAACATGCATAAAAGCATACCATGTCGCCCTTATTCCCCTAAGGGTTAGGCAGAGGTGTACCAATGTACACCCACAGTGCGCCGGTATATTTAACCCTTCATGGGTTAAATATACCGGCGCACTGTGGGTATATAGGGGGAAAATTCAATGACAATGTCAATAATTTAATTGTTAATGTTTCCTTCGCTAAAATTACTTTATTAGCTTAGCGGTCAAAGCGTCTGGTGTACCTAACTAGAAGACGCAGGTTCGAATCCTGCCCGCGGTCGAATTTATCCTTCGTTAAATAACTTAAAAATCATATATAGCATCATCATCAACCCATACTCTGTCCCACTGCTGGGCACGGGTCTCCTCTCAGAATGAGAGGGATTAGGCTATAGTCCATCACGCTAGCCTAGTGCGGGTTGGCAGACTTCACAAACCGTCGAGAAAAATCTCTAAGGTATACAGGTTTCCTCACGATGTTTTCCTTCACCGTTTAAGCGAGTGATAATTAATTATTAATACGCACATGAATTCGAAAAGTCAGAGGTGCGTGCCTTGGGTTCGAACTCGAGACAGTCGACTTGGCAGTCCAATGGTCATACCGCTAGGCTATCACTGCCAAAAAACTGTCAAAAATCTTAGCATGGAAAATGCCAAAAATATACAAAAAGATAGTTACGAGGTAAGGTGGCATCGTTCGACATTGAACTAACTGTAAAGAAAGTCGTGTCGGATGAAAAACAAAAACTTGCTTTTCAATAGGTGTTACTGAAGTCTCCATAAAGATGTAAATTCTGAATGTGAAGGCAAAATTCGACATGGCGGGTAGATATCGCGGTGGCTTAGTGGTCATAGCGCCTGGTGTAGCTAACCAGAAGACGCAGATTCGAATCCTGCCCGCGGTCAAAATTTCCTTCGCTAAATAACTTTAATAGTCCATAACCATTGTCATTGTTATTTTTGTAATATTTTTGACACGGCTTCAGAGGCCTTTGTGCCTTTTTATATATATTTTTTTATATAATTATATTAATATCGTTTTATTTGTGACACATTGGCTTTTGGTCAAAGTGTCGTGCGTCGTTATTTGTGCGAAAATAAATACTTTTTCTTTCTTTCTTTTCTTTCTTACTAATAGAAATTGCAAACAAAAATATAGTTAAATAAAAATTCTGATAATCAGGTACTTCACATGGGACCCCATTAAGTTCCCCCACCCCTCAGAGATGGTGGCCAACCTGACGGCCAAGGGTCGCAAGATGGTCGTGATCATTGACCCTCACATCAAGCGAGAAGCCGGCTACTTCCTCCACGAGGACGCCACAGAGAACGGCTATTATGTCAAGGATAAGGATGGAAAGGATTACGAAGGTATGCACTTAATTTTAACCAATGCATGTAAAATAAAAAATAAAAATTAGTAGTTATTACGTATATATGGGAGAGTCGGTATTCCGATATTGTACTAGCTTCTGCCTGGGAGTTTGTTCGCGTAAAATAGTTACTTTTCATTATCGTTGTAATTTGGCTAATTAACTCAAAATTGTTATAAATTATGTTATTCTGATATATAAATAATAATACTGTAAAGTTTCATCAAAATCCGTTCAGTACCGTGAAAGAGTAACAAACATCCATCCTCACAAACTTTCACATATATAATATTAGTAGCATAGGATTGGTAACGGTACAATATTGTATATCGGATATTATCGGATTGTATATCGGTACGATTAAACCAACGGTATACCGTTGGTTTAATCGTACCCACTGCATTATCTTCTACCAAAAGACATTTCTTTCGAATGACAACACTGCACGCCCATTAAATATAAATAAATAATATAAATATTTTTGGGACATTTTTACACAGCACCATCTAGTCCCAAACTAAGCAGAGCTTGTACTATGGGTACTAGACAATGGATATAATACTTATATACTTTTTTTTGTTGTAAATATATACTTTTATTACATAAGAAACACCCAGACAAACACAAATACTCATGTTTTACCCACACAAATATTTGTGTCCTGTGGGAATCGAAGCCACGACCCCATGATCAGCAGTCCGGTACTCGAACCACTAGACCACAGACGTCGTCATTGAACGCAGGTTGCGTTCAAGTTAGCTAAAATTATTTTAAATATCTATATATATTTTTTATTTTAGTGCTTGCTAACCCTTAGGGGGATAATATAGCTAACTGTCAATAATGTAATCCAGGTTGGTGCTGGCCCGGTTCCTCATCGTACTTGGACTTCTTCAACCCTGAAGTGAGCAAGTACTATTCGGAGCGGTACCGCTTCGAGAACTTCCCGGGAACTAGCAAGGATGTGCATCTCTGGAACGACATGAACGAACCTAGCGTAAGTGGGGATATTATTATAATAAATTTTATTTTATTTATAAAAATGAGATAGAAAATAAAATGAAAATTATAGCAATGCAATTCGTTACCAGATGACAGCGATGTGGAGGAATACTTTGACGCTTGGACGTGATAATTATTTATTAGTTCTTTTCATTTTCCTTTTTTTTTGTACATTATGTAAATAGATAATAAATAATATACATGCAAAGGTAGAGATACGAAGAGCGAAGTAAAGAGCGTACTCCCTTTTAAAGGCCGGCAACGCGCTTGTGACTCCTCTGGTGTTGCGGGTGTCCATGGGCGGCGGAAATCGCTTACCATCTGGCGATCCGTCTGCTCGATTGCCACCTATCGCATAAAAAAAAAAAAAAGATAGCCCCAAACTAGGTACAGCCTCTGCTATCTTGGTAGTCCAGTATTAACAGTTAAGACAAATTGAGTTGTCGAATGTTCATTGAGACATAGCACAACCGGAAAAGTGATTGATAATGGAAGTAGTGATTATTATACTAGCTTTGGCTTTGATATGAAAACGGGTTTTCTTTTTTTAAAGCTTAATTTAAAGTTTCATATCATCTTTTATCATGTGTCTTTTCCGAGAGATATAATCTGGATGTATTTAAATGACGAGTACGTGAATCGGTTTCTTCTAGGCAAGTGCGCTCCATAGTAGATCGCAGTGTCACTTAACATCAGGCGACCTGGCGGTCAAGAGTAGGCCTGTCATGAATAAAATAATAAAAAATAAGTTTCTCTTACATCAGGGCTGTATTTTATGTATGTTGTCCATTGTCAAGTACCCATAGTACAAGCTCTGCTTAGTTTGGGAGTGGATGGTGCTGTGTAAAATAGTCCAAGAATATAATTATTGTTATTAATTGCTATTTACTCATTATAATAATAATAAATAAATAAATATTCTTGGACAATTTTACACTGCACTATCTAGTCCCAAACTAAGCAGAGCTTGTACTATGGGTACTAAACAATGGATATATTACTTATATACTTTTTTTTTTGTAAATACATACTTATAATACATATGAAACACACAACAAACACAAACACTTATGTTCATCACATAAATATTTGTGGTTTGTGGGAATCGAACCCACGACCTCGTGATCAGTACGACACGCGAACCACTAAACCACAGACGTCGTCATTATTATTATATTATTATTCTGTGATACATATGCTGTCTGTATTGCGCAGGTATTCAACGGACCGGAGATCACTATGCCGAAGGACTGCCGCCACTACAAGCCGCCTCAGGACGGACATGATGGAATCGCCGCATTCTGGGAACACAGGTGAGAATCACTTTCTAACTCCCGAGTTTTCACTGACGACAAAAAATGTTGTAAATAGTGATAGTTAATATAGCATATAGCATTATAAAATGGCGTGCTTAATAAATATAGCGTAAAGCAAATGATATCGCGGTTCGCACTTTATGCTATAATCCTATTTTTCTTTACATCGCATAACACTCTCTCTCTATCTTTTTGTATATTTTTGGCATTTTCCATGCTAAGATTTTAAAGTTATTTAGAAAAGGAAAAATACGACCGCGGGCAGGATTCGAACCTGCGTCTTCTGGTTCGGTACACCAGACGCTATGACCACTAAGCCACCGCGATACCTACCCGTCATGTCGAATTTTTCCTTCACATATTGAATTTACGTCTTTATGGTGACGTCAGTAACACCTATTGAAATGAAATGAAATGATATTTATTTCTGTAAATAGATCTTTTAAAGACACTTTTACAAGTCAATATTTTACACTTTTTTTTTTAAGCTAGATGGCTCCGGCATTTCCTAGCTGACGACCTCTGAGAAGAAACGCCGAAACAAACTCAGAGAATCATAGTCTCTTTTAAAGTCCAGACATAGAATAGTAACAAATATGTGTCTTACAATGTAGGGCAAAGTCTGAAATGGCCTTTTGAAGAAAGAGCCATAGCGGCTTTGAGTAGACCAGTCCCAACTGACGGCACGCATGCATCAGTCATTGTGTAGCTCAACCATAATTTAGGGAGCTCAACAACCCGTCGCACGACGATACCAGATCAGAGGCACATTTGCGTAGGCCACATAAAAAAAGGCTCAAAGCCACCAGACTGTTCAAAGCTGAGTATGTAAATTTAGCCTACAAAGTACTCACATTTACAGTTAGTCAGTTATAGTTGAAAATTATTAAATAGTAAGAAAAAAAAAAATATAAAATCACGGTAATAATTTCAGTAATGTCTGCTGATATCAAATTAATATAAATCATTGTTATGTCAGACGTACAAGAGAGCAATGCAGCTTGATGCGTACTATTGAATTAATCTAGTCTACTAAACAGAAAAGGAAAAATAATTAAAGAGATTGCCATTGACAGTAAGAGCCGACCAGCCCCGACAGACGGCACCCGTTCACGAGTATGACGTGTGTATCGGCGTCGTTTGACTCAACCATGTTGCAGGGAATAAAACGACCCGACACACTACGCCACCATCAGCAGGACATTTTAGTGAGCATGACAAGCTCAGACTGCTAGGCAACTGAAGGGCACAATGTAATTTTAAGTCATATAATGCATTTCAATATATGCAACATCAATGGCTGCACGACTCTCATACTTTATATGAAATAAGTTATTTTAAAAAAAAAAAAAATGTCAGTTAATAAATATTGCTCCATGTCAAATGTATAGATGTCAATATCAAAATCACAAATAAATATGTCAACATACATAATTAAAGAAGATGTCAATTAAGGTTACTTTATCAATCTATGTGCAACTGACTAAAATACTTAAATTTAATTGTAATACATTAATAACCCGGTTCATTAGAGCAGCTCAATCCCAAGCATTTTTATCTTCTATGTAGTCGTTAACTTTATAGTAACCCTTTTTAAAAAGTCTTTGTTTAATAAATGTCTTAAATTTATTGCAACTCAATTTTTGCACTTGACTTGGGATTTTATTGTAAAAGCGTATACATTGACATTTAAACGAATTACTGATTTTCTGGAGCCTGGTCGAAGGAACAACAAACCTATCTTTATTCCTAGTATTAATATTATGGATATCACTATATTTAGAAAAGAGATTAATATTTTTATGCGCATACATTAAGTTTTCATAAATATATTGGGAAGAAACAGTCATAATATTAATCTCTTTAAATTTTTCTCTCAGTGAACTTCTGGGGCTTAGATTATAAATTGATCGCTATTAGAATGCAAGTTTTTGCTTTTCAACCGACACAACTTACTTTACAGTTAGTTCAATGCCGAACGATGCTACCTTACCTTCTAACTATCTTTTTGTATATTTTTGGCATTTTCCATGCTAAGATTTTAAAGTTATTTAGAAAAGGAAAAATACGACCGCATTTCAATAGGTGTTATTGACGTCACCATAAAGACGTAAATTCAGTATGTGAAGGAAAAATTCGACATGACGGGTAGGTATCGCGGTGGCTTAGTGGTCATAGCGTCTGGTGTACCGAACCAGAAGACGCAGGTTCGAATCCTGCCCGCGGTCGTATTTTTCCTTTTCTAAATAACTCTCTCTCTCTCTCTCTATCAAGCAACTGTCCGTCGGGCGCGACCCGCCCGTTTTGCCGTAACATAACAAGTAGGCATATAAATTAAGTATGCTATAATATAGCATATTGATTCGCATGCTTAAAATATTAAGCATGTTATTGATTTATAGCAACTTTGAACACCACTGGTTGTAAACACATAACTTGTTGAAAACCTTTTGACCGCCACGTCAATAACGAAAAGCAGTGTTCTCTACGCCAAGCGACAAATTCTAATATCTAATAATAGGTTAAAAAAAACACTATACACATATTTTTGTATATTTATTTTAAACAAAAAAAATGTTGTATTTTTGACGTGCCATGCCGTGGTTGGCGTCGTGAGCAAGTTTTGATTTGACGTCTATACACGTCCGTGGCGGGCAAATGGTTAACACTAGCTTACCAGGCAAACGTTGTTTTACCATAAAAAAACTGTAGAGATAGCCTATTCTCAGACCTAGTAAATATACACAAAAAAAAAAACATAAAAATCGGTCAAGCCGTTTTGGAGAAGTTCGATTAGAAACACTGTGACACGAGATTTTTATACACCTTGTTTTTTTGTCGCCTTACAGCCGAAAAGAAACCATTATTTCAATATTATTACTACTAGATATGGGACAAATTCTGAATTCTGAAAAAAAAAAAAGAGATCGGTTTCTTAGAAAAAAGTTTAGGTCTATCGACAAAATGTAGCTGTTTTTTTTGCACTTCATGGTTGATCCCGTATAAGAAGTTGATCATGATGAGTAGAAGTATATCCTTTAGGCTGTATGACGACAAAAAAAACACGGTGTATATCATATAACATACCATCTTATATTCCACGAAGGTTAAGCGTGCTAATGTTCATCCAAAATTCGCCCTTATATCTATGTATCTGAAACTGACATTCGTTTGCAGACACGTCCACAATGAATATGGTCTATGGAACTTGCGCGCGACGCACGATGGTATGCTACAGCGAACAGATAACAAGTACAGACCCTTCATACTGACGCGATCTACCTTCGCTGGAACGCAACGGTGAGTTTTTTTTTTATTGACGACATCTGTGATCCTGTGAGGATCGAACCCACGACCTCGTGATTCGCAGTCCGAAACTCGAACCAGTAAATATAGCAACACACCAGAGCTGCATAGATGTCGCTAGCTTGCAAAATCTCGTCATTTTAGTAAAATTTTAAAATAATATCTTTTTGTATTTTTTGGCATTTTCCATGATCTTAAAGTTATTTTAGTGAAAGAAAATTTCGACTGCGGGCAGGATTCGAACCTGCGTCTTCTGGTTTCTATCTGGCGGGTGGGAGTCGCGGTGGCTTAGTGGTCATATTTTCATCCTGTCGTCCCGCCCCTCAGGTTCGCAGCTGTGTGGACGGGTGACAATGCAGCAGAATGGGGCTTCCTCGCCGTCTCCGTACCCATGTGCATCTCTCTCGCGTCAGCGGGCATCAGCTTCTGCGGCTCCGATGTCGGCGGCTTCTTCAAGTACCCTGAAGCTGAGCTCATGACTAGATGGTACCAGGTCAGTGACTTTTTTACAGTATATTTTATAAAAGCAAAGAGATACTGAAAGTCTAGTAATAGAATCCAGTAAAAGAACAGTAATACTGGAAGTAAGTTTGAAGAGAGCTAGGGCATAGTGGGAGTAATTCCACTCAAACCTACCTTTGCCTTGCAGAAAATCGAAGTGAAATAACACTGCTTTGAACTGTGTGACCCTTATACTGCCAACCCAACTATTCCTCTTTCATTTTACAGGGTCGGCAACGTCCAATGATACCTCTGGTGTTACAAGCGTCTATAGGCTACGGTAACCGCTTACCATCAGGTGGACCGTATGCTTGTTTGCCACTTTAGTGGTATAAAAAAAAATCGCGACGATTTGGTTCGAAAATGAAAAAAATTATAAACATTTTAATTTTACTATACGAACATGTGACGTCACATGTTCTGTGCGCCATAAAAATTCTTTACTAACATTCGTTTTGCGGGAAAACCCCAAACCTCTCAAACCCCACCAACAACTTTTAAGGCTTATATCTAAGAACTTTATTAGTTGAATTGAATATTTTTTGTCAGTATACAGTTTATAATTAATTATATTTTCACTAAGCCTGTTGCACAAATCAAAGACAACTACCCAATTGTAGTGTACGTATAAAATGCAATTGTTTGTGTTGTCAGGCGGGCGCGTTCCAGCCGTTCTTCCGCGCTCACTCTCACATCGAGACCAAGCGGCGCGAGCCCTGGCTGTACGAGCGCGACACTACGCAGCTCATACGCGACGCACTGCGCCGACGATACGCTCTCATCGACTTCTGGTACTAACACTTAACATTATTATTTACTTCTATTTGTCAAACTGCCTCTTTACTCGTTAGTCGTCGTAAACGCGACTTCTAAGTAGAGCTTTTCTATGAAAGTATTTCTATGAGTCGAGGTTTTCTATGAAATTCTTAGCTTGGAGTTTGGATTTGTGCCTCCGCCCCCTATTACATGGAAACTAAATAGGTCCAGGAATACAGGCGTGACGATATGGTTTTTTATATTAATATTAAACTCCTACCAATTTTTTATTTTACTTTTGATAGACACTTAGAACGTAACTGTTCCAAGATTCGCAGAAGTAAACTTTAAAATGCGAGCTAAAAGAAAAACTGCCTAATGATATTTGTCGGTCCTATTTATTACCCAAACAAACAAAAACATTAAAATACCTTAAGTGTCTCTTTTTAATAAAAAATAATGAGAATTCATTTGCGTGAATAAAACAGTTATGATGATCATAGATGCTGTAAAGGGTCCAAAAAGTTGGCACTAATAATATCAATATAAAGCGATAAAATCTATAAAAAGTAGTTTTGTTTCAATAATATTTCTGTCTAGGTACACCTTATTCTACGAGCACTCCATCGACGGCCTGCCGGTGATGCGGCCGCTGTTCCAGGAGTACCCCACCGAGGAGGATACCTTCACCATCGACGATGAGTACCTACTGGGTAAGTACGCAATATTCATCTGTAAAAGATGCTAAATAGCTTAGTACAAAACTGCATTGCTGAATCTAGGGGAAGGGTGAATTTGCTCCGAGCGCGAAGATTGGGAGGTGGGGCAAGCAAGTTTCGCTATGTGTGCTTTGCTAAATTAGTACTCCGGACCCTTTTTTAAAAAAATATATCTGGGGATACAGAAAGGATGTACCAAAATCTGCCCAAATGATGTACTGAGGGTACACTTATTGGAAAAAATACCCTGTATTACGCTGGTGAAAAGTTATACTTTTTTTATGCATCTAGGGGATGAGAAAACATAACTTTAAATTTGAAAAAAAAAAAACGCCATTTTAACACTAGTATCAGTTTCATAGTGTTTTTATAGTAAAATCTGTCAACTTTAGCTATTTGCTGTCAGTGTCAGTTTTGGAATGTCAAACTCAGTTTATTTTTTCATAGTGATTTCATAGTAAAAACTGTCAACTTGACAGCTGTCATGTACCTCAGGTACAAATTTGGGCTGAGTGGTATGGACTTTTGATGACCTGCTTTAGATGTGCAGTCAGACATTTAAATGTTATGTTCTTTTTTCTATATTGTCGGTGTTTTTTAGGCAACAAGTTGCTGGTCCGTCCGGTGGTGGAGCCGGGCGTGTCCACAGTGAAGGTATACCTGCCGGGCGCCAGCCGCCGTACGTTGTGGTACGACGTGGACTCGTACCACGCGCACCACGCCAACGGGTACCTCACCATCGACGTCACGCTCTCCAAGGTACATACACTACCCTCTGCCCTGGTGGCTAAAATGACTACTTTTGATGAATACTCGTCACGCACGTCATACTCGTGAACGAGTGCCGTCTGTCGGGGCTGGTCAGCAGTTACTGTCAATGGCAATCTCTTTATTTTTCTATTTATTATACTGGATTAATTTAAGAGTACACATCAAACTGCATTGTTCTCATGAACTATTCAGATTTAGATTGTAAACCAAGATGAACACTGTACTTAATCATGTTTTTTTTTTAATGAGTGTTTCTTGCCGGTTCTTCTCCATAAGACTTTTGTAAATTTTGACTTTTCAAAAGTGCCGCAATGGTCTAATTAAATTAAAAAGAATGTTTTACTTTGACATGCTATACATTTCCATTATAAACTGAACTCTCTTAAAGATAAAAATAATTTGTTCGTCCCAACATGTGTACAATGAGGTGTTAAAACGTATTATATATACATAATTATAGTTCCAACATGTTCTGCCCATTTCAGGACTTGCAAATATTAAACATGATCCACTAAAACAAATATTTTTTAAAATTAACAAATTCATAATACATTTTTTATGATGAAACGAGCTGAAGGTCGGCTTCAGTAGTGTTTACTAAACATTACGTCCAGATTAAAAAAAATAAAAATAATAGATAGTTAATTCTTTCGACTGATCGGGCGTTCTTAATTTTTCCCGTTTTGATTTCTGACATTTACGCGAATATTATACATTGAAATAAAACTACTTTTTACGGATTTTATCGCGTTATATTGATATTATTAATCCCGACGTTTCGGACCCTTTACAGCGTCCATGGTCACGGGTAGACTGACCATTCTGGTCACTGGTAGTCTACTCGTGACCATGGACGCTGTAAAGACAACCGGGACCGACGGCTTTACATGCTCTCCGAGGCACGTAGAGGTCTCAATGTGTTATACATAAATACTATTTTAAGAGAGGTAGGGCAAAGTGGGAGTAATTCCACTCAAATTGGAGCTGCCCGACTGGGGAAGTACCTCCGCCTTGCAGAAAATCGAAGTAAAATAACACTGCTTCGAGCTGTGTTGTGTTTCTTACGATGAGCAAGGTTGTCAGTGCTCCACGAGGAAACGTTGTGTTGGCAGTGGGGGGACTTTGACCCTTTTACTGCCAACCCAACTATTCCTCTTTCAATACAGGGTCGGCAACGCGCAAGTGATACTCCTGGTGTTGCAAGCGTCTAAAGGCCGTAGGCTTGTTTGCTACATTAGTAGAATAAAAAAAAATAATATACATTGTCACTCATCCACAGACTGTCCGCGACAAGCGCAGCTTAACCTTGCAGATCGGTTGATTAACTTAGTTATTAAATAGCTCGTCGTAACTAGTAGCTTGTGGATAACCACGAGCCACTTTGATAATGTGATAACATATATGATATTTTGTCAGATCCCAGTGTTCCAGCGCGGTGGCAGTGTAATCCCGCGCAAGGAGCGCGTGCGCCGCTCGTCCGCGCTGATGGCCGACGACCCTTACACGCTCGTCGTAGCGCTTGACGTTAACGTAAGACAATATTACACTCCATATTCTAACCCCTATCTAAATAACATTATGAGATCAGCTGTTGTACATCCTTCAAAAAAAAGTGAAAAAAAAAATATACAGTTGATTTTTTTCAAGTGGGCTTGCATGACCAAATTCTTGAAATTATTAAGAATAGCGTAAAGTACTCTAAGGAGAGTCTCAATGTGTTACGAATGGTCACCGATCCACAGACTGACCGCGACCATCGTAACTTAACCTGGCAGATCGGTTGATTATTTAATTATTACTTAGGCCACGTGCCCCTCTGTCGTTAGCTATTATATATAATAATATTATAATTGTATATACAACGTGTTACAAAATACCCCGTGAAAAAATATAATTAATTATCAAAGCCGAAAATTTTGTCAGCTGTCATGTCAGGGAACCAGATTATTTAACAGAAAGGCCTACGTACCTATTTTACCTAATAATTGTCTACTTTAATAGTTTTTCTATTTTTCATTCACAAAAGTTTTTGTTTTCCCTTTTTTGGGGTATGTTATACAGCGTTACTACGGTTCTTAAATATTGTGAATGGACTCGTTATAAGACCTCATTTAATCTCCTTTCGACTATACGGGTAGTTTTGTAACAGCCTGTATACAGGTACATTTTTCAAGTGGGCTTGCATGACCAAATTCTTGAAATTATTAACAATAGCTTAAAATACTGAAAAGAGATTCTCGATGTGTTAAGAATGATAATATACATTGTCACCCATCCACAAACTGACCGCGACCATCGCAGCTTAACCTTGCAGATCGGTTGATTATTTAATTATTACTTAGGCCACGTGCCCCTCTGTCGCTAGTTATTATATAATTGTGTAATATTGTACAGGGCACAGCAGAAGGCACCCTGTATATCGATGACGGCGAGACTTACGAGTACCTGAGCAATAAACACATCTATGCCAAGTTCACATTTGATGCGAAAGCTATGACATACTCGTGAGTAAACACTATTTATATATTTATTATTCATTTTAGCGAAAAAAAAATTCGATCTAAGGCATAGTGGGAGTAATTCCACTCAAATTGGAGCTGCCCGACTGGGGAAGTACCTCCGTCTTGCAGAAAATCGAAGTGAAATAACACTGCTTTTAGCTGTGTTGTGTTCCTTACGGTGAGCAAGGTTGCCAGTGCTCCGAGAGGAAACATTGTGTTGGCAGTGGGGGCACTTTGACCCTTATACTGCCAACCCAACTATTCCTCTTTCAATACAGTGTGTAACGCGCAAGTGATACCCCTGGTGTTGCAATCATCTATAGGCTACGGTAACCGCTTACCATCAGGTGGACCGTATGCTTGTTTGCCACCTTTATAGTAAATAAAAGTTCGAATCTGCCTGTCGTGGCGAATTTTACGGATGGCCTATAGGGCAAATGAAGGGCAATGCAGTTTTAACAAGGCTAATACTGTAGCCGGCAGGGTAGATGGCCAAATAATGTGTCACTGGATGGCGGCACACAGACGGTCATTCAGATATGTGATATAAATAGAGACGACCTCGTTGGTCTAGTGGTTCGCTTGTCGGACTGTTAATCACGAGGTCGTGGGTTCGATTCCCACAGATCACAAATATTTATGTGATGAACTTCAGTGTTTGTATCTTTTTGTATATTTTTTTTGGCATTTTTGATTTTTTTGACGTCATCATAAAGACGTAAATTCAGTATGTGAAGGAAAAATTCGACATGACGGGTAGGTATCGCGGTGGCTTAGTGGTCATAGCGTCTGGTGTACCTAACCAGAAGACGCAGGTTCGAATCCTGCCCGCGGTCGATTTTTTCCTTTTCTAAATAACATCAGTGTTTGTGTTTGTCTGAGTGTTTCTTATGTATTATAAGTATGTATTTACAAAAAAATAATATAAGTATTATATCCATTGGTACTAGACAATGTACAATACTACCCATAGTACAAGCTCTGCTTAGTTTGAGGCTAGATGGTGATGTGTGAAATTTTCCAGGAATATTATTATTATATTCTCGTATTTATTTAATTTCTTATTTACATTATTTATATTTATTATTATTACCCCTTCACAGCTTCATAAACGAAAACGCAAACTACCCAACCCGGTCATGGGTCGAGCGCATCGTCATCGCCGGTATTAAGAACCCTCCAAAGAGTGCCAAACTCCAGCAGGCAGACAAACAAACCTCTCTCCAGATGACATGGCACAAAGGTAACGATGTGTTGGTGGTGAGGAAACCCGCCGCCAGCATGGCACAGCCATGGCGGATCACATTTAGTTATTAGGTACAATTAGATTAGGTTAGGGACGTGAGTAGGTACCGTACTGAGGCTTAAAACAATCGCTGCGGTAGGTTCCATCCTTCTTGCTCGTTTCACAGGCTTCAGAAGCAGGTTTTTTCTGCTTTGAAGTCGGTTATTATAAGTTCAGTGTGTTATGTACAGTCAACAAAAGAGATTGGTATACAGGTAGCGAACGAAATCTGCATCTTTACACAGATTGTGATTTAAATAATTACCCGTCAATGGGTTTGATGTGTAGCAGCATACAATACCTGCGTTTTGACACATATTGCGTGATACATTATTACACAATCTTTAACAAAACACAGATGTTTAATTAGCTGCCTGTATACTTAACTCTTTTGCCGACCGTACACTATATGGCTATGTGATTGTTCTTATTCTTTCAAATACAGTGTGGTGAATAATTTATTTATTATATATTTTTGTAGACCTACAGTAAGAACAATGTGACTAAATGTTTTAAATTTAGTCATTATTATGAATTATGATTATCCAAAAAATCTCTCTATCTTTGATAAATATGCCATTTGTCATATTTTTCTGATATGGGAACTTATCCAGGTTTTGTTAATAATTATATATTTGTTTGTTTCTGTATGTCCACTGTATTTATTAGAGTACAATATAGAATACTCGTATCGTTGTGTCTATTTACACAAAAGTTATAAAAAAAACTCATAGTAAAAGATACCATTTTCCATTTAAGGATTTTCTTTTATATTTATATGACGAAACTAGCAATTTATAGTAAATTTCTAGTAAGCTTTGAATATGGTGTCTACTCATATGATCTGGGTATAGTTTTAACTGCGTTTAGTTCACTGGATTTGTCAGCCGAATAATTACGTAATTTACTAAACGAGAGTTGTTAACCTTAGTACCTTAAATCGGTCCAGTGTAAGCACAGTTATGCTATAACCAAAATGTTGGTTATTACGAAGCAGTAAGGACAAGATTTCAGTGTATTGTAACTCAGTGAATAGTCAGTTTTGTTGTTACACAAGCGATACATTTATTATTATTTACATTACGGTTTACGATAACCTTAAAAATTAAAACCGGAATACTTAAAATAAAACTACTGTTTCTGAGAACACAGGCGTGAAAATATGTTTATGTTGATCGTGTAAATAGTATATTGCTTGTGTAACATTCAGTCTTATAGTTGTAAACTTTAGTACACCTAGCATATTTTCATCGCTCTGTAAGATTTTAAGTACTCATAGTAGTTATAATGAGGTGATATCAATGCTTTTTGAGTATGTAATAATAATTTCATCCGTATCTCATAAAGTTGAATTTGTTTTACAAAGTAAATAAGACGAGGTATGCCGAGATGATGAGACATACTATTTTCAGCTCTATTTCAATTGTATAAGGATGAAATAAATGATGATAATGAAGTGGTCGAATAAATAGTAGTGTAATTTCTCAAAATCTTTGGAAAATGGGTTTATTCAAGAAACGAATCAGCTATTTCTGATGTAGCAAGTGACAATGGCGTTATAAATGTATTTAATCAATATAAAACAAAATTAAAATTCATTAGGGAATTTGCTTGCACCTAAATAATTTCATATGATATCACTCATTGCATCTACTATAATTGTGTTTTTATAGTTTGTTTGTAATACAATTTCATTGTTTGGCTCGTCTTTTAAAATACTTTTCAAGTATATTCACAGTAATTGTCATCAATGTTATCGAACTTATTTTCTCATAAATCGATAACACTATACTTTGGCTTGGGTTTATTGAACAAAAGCGTTTTGAATGTTTAAATTTTGAAGTGTTTAGGACCAGTATGTATTATATTCCATTGAGTAGATGTTAGAAATCACAATGTATTGTATATCTAGTTGAATTTTACTATGGTGTATGACCATATCCTTGTCAACTTCCTAACGGGTAAGGTAACGGGAGGAATTTTATCGTATATATGTGATAATTAAACAAGTTTTAATAATGTCTGCTTTTTACTTATACAATACCCTCCCATTTTTAATTCTTTTAAAATAAACGTTGCTTGTAATTCTTCCTGTATCGTACAGAGGCTAGAACATCAAGCTACCCCGATCTGACAAATTTCTTTGATAGATTTTCAACTTTAATAAAAAAACCAATAAGATTCATGTTGAAATCATGTTGACAGTTTTGTTTGGATAGCTTGACTTGCTGCATCTACGACGTCACGTCGACTCTACATAAATTCTCGTACACACTAAGACCCGGAACGCGTTACCTGCTACTCGCAGAATGAATCATGGTTTTATCGAGCTATTTTTAACATTTTCTGTACTGTCATGAGAGGTAGGCATAGCGGGAGTACTTCCACTTAAATTGGAGCTGCCCGACTGAGGAAGTACGTCCGCCTTACAGAAAATCGAAATGAAATAACACTGCTTTGAGCTGTGTTGTGTTCCTTACGGTGAGCAAGGTTGCCAGTGCTCCGCGAAGAAACGTTGTGTTAGCAGTGACCCTCATACTGCCAACCATTCGTTTTACAGGGTCGGCAACGCGCAAGTGACCCCCTGGTGTTACAAGCGTCTATAGGCTACGGTAACCGCTTACCATCAGGTGGGCCGTAAGCTTGTTTGCCACCATAGTGGTAAAAAAAATATTATCAATGTTAGTAAACATGTTCGTTTCTCCGCATAAAGTAATTTTTTTTATATTATAAAGAGGATAATCTAAGCTCAAAAGAGGGTACAAAATATACTGGATATTTTTAGAAAAACCAAGAAATACTGTTGATCAACAAACAATATATTTTCCTTCTCTTAAACTTATTACTACTTGAAAACTAAATCGATAATCAGGCACCGAAACACAACTTATATAAGAGCCACGAACCAGTTAATTACGATTTATATAATATAAAAAATATATAATATTGAAATGCTCAGTAGAGAGGACGAAGGTTACCTTCTAGGTCGATACAAAAATATCAACAAAACTTATTAAGGAATCTGTTGACTTGTGAGTAATTTAAACCGAGTAAGCGCCGTATTGCTATATAAACAAAGAAATGTATCCTTCAGCCACATTGATTTAAATAATTGCAGGTTTTGTAATAAGCTGCCTTAAACCTATTTCACATAGTTCAATTTCCATTGCAACTAAAATACTTTTAAGACTATCGACGTATCTTGCCATTATAAAATCGACTTAGTTTTCATTCTGTTTACATTAATATTTGTGTGCGCTAGACTGCTAGTAACATGATTTACCATTTCCAATTTAGTTGTATAGGTAAAGAAGCAATCTGTAAAATTTCTTTGATGGATTTTCAACTTTAATACAAAATGATAAGCTTCATGTTTAATTGGGAAAATTTTAGTTTTGGGTAGCTTGCCCTACTGCGTCTCTACTAACTTTTTATTTAAAATGTTGAAGGCTTGGAAAAATACACTGAACAATTAATATTCCTTTATAAATATTTCTAGGCTCAACTTAATAATTTGCTCCGGTGCTTCAATTAACTCTGCGATAAAAATAATTTTACATAAATCGTACAATCTGCTAACTTAAATTCCTGGAAAACATATATATGTAGGGCGAATGTGGAAGTGGGCCGGCCATGTCTGCAGACGCACAGACGATCGGTGAAGCAGACGAGTGTTAGAGTGGAGACCACGTTTGGGCAAGTGTAGTGTGGGACACCCTGCAACACGATGGATAGACGATTTGAAGAAGGTGGCTGGCAGCGGATGGATGCGGGCTGCCCAAGACGGGAATGGTTGGCGCTCTTTGGGGTAGGCCAAGTTCAGCAGTGGATGGCAATAGGCTACCTACACAAACTAACGGTGACCGGCTGCACCTAGTTCAAGCCGGATAAAACAAGTTTAAACCGCATTTCGGCTTTCAGCTGTAACATATATCAACCCAAACTGTCTGCCAATGATATTTATTGATAGAAAATATGTTTTCCATTACCAGATATAGATAAGTATCCATATATCCTATCCATATACGTAAACAGATCAAAGTTAACAATCAACTCGATATAAGAAAACTTAAATAATAATCAGTACAATCAACTTTAATAATAACTAAACCTGTATTTTAATGCTCAACATTGTTTTTAAAATCGGCTTAGAATACAACACTTCCAGCTTAACTTAAATATTTACATATAAGTACAATGCTCAACCGAGCATTCGGGAGTTTTTTAAAATCAGCTCAACAGTTCCCTTAACTTTAAACAAAACAAAAATACAGCTCAACTGTTAATCAAATTGTTATTAAGTCAACTAATAACTAGATGTAGAAACGGAAGCCGTGTTTTGACGTCGTTTCCGGAAATGTTTTGTAACTGTAAATAGAGTATGGTAATTCCGACTAGAAATTTAAACAGCTCTTAAGTATTCCTGGGCCAATTTGTTAATAACTTCCAATAATCATTTTTGTTTATGCGTTTTATTGTCCAGTGAATATCAATCATGGTTGACCACTTTTCGACTCTATGCTCTTGGTAACAAGGGTGAAAAATGGTCAACGGCCAAGTTTATCTTATAAAGTGTATGTACATAGGACGATATATCAAACTATAGTCTGCCCTTTAAACCGCCCGTATACCGACGGAATATAGGTGATTTTCACCACTAAAAAAAATTAATAAATTTGTTTGACCTTACTTAATTAATAAATTTGTTTAATACAAAAACACCACAAATAAACTGTTTAGTTGTCCGTCAGTTCTTTTTCTCTTATTCGTGTTTATTAGGAAAGTTATCGAGATACTCGTTAAGGTCAAGCTATCCAAAATTGTCATCTTTCCCAATTGAACCCTTATGGTTTTGTATTAAAGTTCAAAATCAATCAAAGAAATTTGACAGATTGTGGTAGCCTGATGTGCTCCCTCTGTACATAATTATATTCGAATGAGTCACTTTGGCGTCAACGTCACAAACTGTGTAAGTAAGGCAGACCTTATCGTTATTATTATCAATGGTAAATATAAAAAAAAAACAATAATAGAATCAAAAGAAGAAAAGAGTATCTGGATGGACATGGGGGTTTGCCCAGCAGTGGGAAAGTAATAGCTAAGAAAAAAGAAATAGTATCAAAAAGTAATCAAGTGCATTAGACAAATAATGGGCATGGCGAAATAACATTCGTTATAGTACAGTGGCCAGTACAACAAGCTTAGCAAACTGTCAAATTTCTTTGATAGATTTTCAACTTTAACGCAAAATAATAAGGTTCATTTTCAATTGGGAAAATTTGACAGTTTTAGATAGCTTGACCTGCTGACGTCTGTACATTGTTGAAATAACTGAATTATAGACTGCTTATTTGTAAAAGGTAAAAAGATTACATTACTCCGTATTTATGGTTAAATAACTGAGCGTCTTAGGCACTTTTATCGAAATAACGATGGGGTTATAAAGTTATTTGTCTAATGTTATAATGAGTGGACAACCCTGGATATATATATTTAAAAAAGGGGTAAAGAGGACCAATTGGCCACCCGTCTAGAAGGTTCAGCATGGTACGCCACTGGGGCCAAGTGCTATCCCGTCCCTCCCTAGATCCGGGCTGAGAATGGAATATAGTCTCAGATCGACAACCGTAAGCAACCGTTTCGCTAGAAATATATTAAACTATCAATAAAGTAGACTAGTATAACACAGGCGCCAAAAACACCGGACAATATACCCTGCCAACAAAAAACGCTTTGGGTGAAGTTGCTCGCTTCACCCCCTCAAATTGAAATTTCAATTGGTTTTTCACGATTTCTAGATGCATTAAAAATCTAGGAACATGGCAGTAGTTACGATAATATATAACATACCACCAGGCCTCTATTCCTCAAAGGGTTAGGTCGATTTACTGTACCGATTTTGATTAAATTTGGTACAGACATAGAGTATACCTTGGAGCCTTCTCCATTCTTCACATAGGCTATATTTTGGTTCAAAAGCCCCTTTGAGATGCGGGTGAAACCGTGTGCAACAGTTAATATAAATTTGCAACTTGTGAAAAAATCAAATCAAATTAAATTTGTTGGGATAAGCGAGCGCGATATCCCTTAACAAAAGTTTATTACAAACGGGGCGAATAGGGACGCAGGGGTGAATTGAGACACAACGTTGAAAGAGATTTTCAGATTTAATTATTATAGTTTGATGCCAAAAAGTTCTTCTAATGGTTTGTATTAATTTAGGAACAATATTAGAGTCCCTTTTTCCAACAAACTATAATAATTAAAGCTAAAAATCCCTTTCAAAGTGTTGTCTCGATTGATCTCTGCATCCTTACTCACCCCGTTTGACTGTACGCGAAGCCGACAAATTAAATAGCTTAATAAATAATTAAATAAAGTATGCTCTTATGTTGTAGTAACATTACAAACATGTACAATTCTAAAAAAAAATACTTAATTTTGTGACATTGTTTAATCGGAAGACTATTTTATAAAATACCTTTTAGATCCCATGTATAGGGGGCGAGCATATTGACTAACCTTACTCAAACACAAACGGGACCCTGCTGAGAATTTCAAAAAACTGCTCGACCTGGGAATCAACCCGAGGACCTCAAGCTCAGCAGTCACGTCTATTTGAATTAGGCCATTGAGGCACTGATTTTTTTACCAAGCATAATTTTTATGATCGTACAAAATCTTTGTAAATTACAATAAAAACACTCAAAATATAAAACATCTAAAGAGCTTATAAACAATAGTTTTAATTTGTGAAATAAATACTTAAGAAATCTTGGAGTTCGTGCATGCATAAGTATACAAGGTGGAGACAAAAATCTATCCAAGCTACTGGAACCACTGCCTGTTGTCAAAAATTTAAAAATTGTACAAAAATAATTTACGTTAGTTACGCATTAACGCCAAACATAGTAAAAATATATGTACCATTTCTTATTTTAAAGTACTTCTCTAAACTTTTTTAAGCTGTGGTTATTTATTGTTCTACTAGCAGATTAAGCTATCCAAAACTGTCAAATATTCCCAATTGAAAATGAACCTTACAATTTTGTATTAAAGTTAAAAATCAATCAAAGATATTTGACAGATAGTGGTAGCTTGATGTGCTGGCCTCTATACTAATAACATGCATGCATATATTATACAATATAAACTTTGTGAAATAAATTATGTAAATGATAGTGAAAATCGCATTAAAATCCGTTGCGTACAGTCAAAGGGGGTGAATAGGGATGCAGGGTTGAATCGATACAAAATATTGATAGGAATTTTCTAGGTTCAATTATTATAGTTTGTTGGAAAAAGGACTCTTATATTGTTCCTAAATTATAATGGAAGAGCTTGGCATCAAATTATAATAATTAAACATTGAAAATCCCTATCAAAGTTTTGTTTAATCACCTCTGCATATTTATTCACCTCGTTTGACTAGTTTAAATAATTATATCAGTGTACATAGGGACAGACAGCGGGAGGCGACTTTATTTTAGTGTGTAAGTGTAGATTGTCGTTTCCACCCTGTATATTATACACGAAATAAATTCCAGCGATATTACTACAACATAGAACACAAATAGGCAAGATTTATATACTTATGTTACTTAAAAAATATCCTACTGGGTTTATCTTCGTTAGGGAACTCAATGAACGGGTGTGTTTGTTTGTGTTCTTGCATCTCACTCTCACTCGGGAACTTATCCCCACAGATATCACAAGCCACTTCACTGCACTCAGAACCCGTCTCACTCTTAGATTTCTCTCTTTTCTTCTTTTCTTTAACCCCCTCCTTCTTTTTCAAAGTCACTTTTGAAGAAGACTGCGCTTCTTCGATCAACGGTTTCCCGGTTAATAAAAACTCTTTCATATTAATATGTTTAGGCGATAATTTGTGTTGTTTTAGTCGATTTTCAGAACTGCACTGGTATTCGCAAATGAAACAGACGTATTTCATGTCACCAGTGTGGATTTCTGCGTGTGCTTTCCTCTTTTCGGGGGTAGCGAATCGGAAATCGCAGAATTTACAAGGGTACTTCCTCTCTGGTGAATGGAGCCGCATATGTGAGAGTAACGTATTCATATCCTTGCAGATCTTTCTACATTCTAGACACATAACGCCTTGTTCGACTGTTTCAGACTCTTCCACACTTTCCGTGCTGTGGTGTATCCGTCGATGGGAAGTTAAACCTTTCTGACTGATGAACACTCTCCGGCAATCGGTACATTGGTATTGGGTCTCGGCTTTTAAATCAGGACTATGTTTTTCAATCTGATGCATTGCCAGTTTATCTGCCTCGTGAAACTGTAGCCCACATTCCTCGCATTTCCAAGCCTTTACTAGTTTCGAGAATGCTTCTAGGACGTCTAAGACCGATTGCCCTTCAACTTCTGGATGGAAGGTTTTCGTATGGGTGCCAAAGTCGATGATTTTCGAGAAGGTCCGCTTACACCGAGGACAGCTGTAAGGCTCCTTGTGGTCGTCCATGACGTGACATTTCAAGTCTGACAGTTCCATGTAGCTCTTGGAGCACATAAAGCATTTGAGCTTTTGCTTGCCCTTGACCACTTCTGAAATGACCTTATACTCCATTAATTGAACTTTTTGGTGCACTTGTAGGTGCTTGAAGAGTTCTTTCCGCGTGTGATAGTCTGTCGGACAGAATTTGCACGGGAATCTTTTTCGATGCAACCTTTTTCGGTGCAGCGCTAATTCCTCTTTGTCTTTGAACTGTTTCGTGCACGACACGCACGGGTAGGTGTCTGTGTCGCTAAACAGGTTGTGGGACCTCAAACAAGTTTCCATGCGACTTCGCCTTTGGAATACCTGACCACAAGTACATTCATAACCTTCTTTTTTAATTTTTTCTTCCTTTTTGACCCCTTCACTTTCAAGTTCTGCTTTCAACTTCTTTTTGCGATTTTCTTTTTTGGTTATAAGGCTTCTTTTGAAGCCTTGAGAACGTTTCTCAATAGAATCGTGAACAGCTAAATGTCTTTTCATGCAAGTTTTCTGTCGGTATGTTTTTGGACATTTGGGGCACGTGAGCAGGTTGTCCCCTAAGTCTTTCTTCTTCCCTTTCGCTTTGAGAAGACCATATGCTTCCTGTTCTAGTGACAAAATGTTCCCGGTAATGGAATTTAGTTGGAAGGTATCTTGGTAATCCATGTAGTCCTCACCGTTATTACATGTGGTTGGTAGAATTTCCTCTGGATTACTGAGTTTGGAGAATGTCATGTCAGTTTGCGATATGGGAAGTATTTCCATAACTAAGGTCTTAGTGGTTTTGGATTCGATGATGCCGTCGTGTGGGTTGGTGATAGTGGATGTGGTGTTGATATCATCGGTAATTATTTGGGTTTCTGTTAGGGCCAGGACAGATTCTTCTTTGATGTTCATTTTGTCGTATTCTTCTTTCTCCTGAAAAAATATGATACACTGGTAAGTTGACTTTCATTAAAACTACCCGTAATAATACAACTCTCCCCTCCCTCATTCTAAGGTCTCTCAATTTAATTGTTTGCAAAAAATATATTTTATGAGCGAAAAATAATTAGATAGAAGAAAAGAGCATCAAGAAGATAATTAGGAGCGATTGGCATATACGAAACGCTACAATTGGTGTTTGCCTCAACTAATACATTAATCAATAATACTAAGTAATATTTACACATTTTTATATTGATTTCTGACATTTACGCGAATATTATACATTGAAATTAAACTACTTTTTACGTCGTTGTCGGGATTAATAATATCAATTTAACGCGATCAAATCCGTAAAAAGTAGTTGTAAGTGGCATTTAATTAAAATTTCTTCCATATTTTGTTAGTAACATTTATATTGATTACTAATTACCATGTCATGACCATCATCCTCATTTTTTATATTAATGTTGTCCTGTAGACAAGCTTCAACATGAGTCAAAGCTGCCGCCTCATTGCTGTCCATGCTACCAACATCATCAAAATTTGGATAATCATATGTCACTAGAGAGTCGTCTCCCAACACTGTTTCCTCTTTCACTTCAGATTTGCCATCACAATCCATCTCAGACTTGGGCACTGTTGTATAATGTTCCATTTCAACTTTTTCATCATCAAATTCATCTATTCCCAATTGAGGTTCTTCATTTTCTGAGTCACTACTACCCTCTTTCTCTATGCTCAATGATATTAATTCCTGTTTAACTTGTAACTGTACATTTTTGAAGGGATTGTCACAATTTTCTGCAGTAACTGCATCGTCTGTGTTAATCTCTGTTTTTATATCAAGCATTTCTTCATGGATGGGGTGATCCATATAATTTTCTTCTTTTATTACAGTATCTGTGTGCAGATCTGCGGTATTTGGTGAGGAGGGTATGCCGGTTGAATCCATTTTTGTTTGCTGAAACAAGAAAAACAAATTGTGTGAGGGTAGATGCATGGTTATCAATTGAGATTTGAATTGAAACCTCATTGGCTGATTAGCCTTATTATTAAGAGCTTTTTTACCATTGAAACATGCATAGAGTCAAAAGAAAAGATTACAGCAGCTATATCTAAAAATAGAAAAGAAACAGAAAACATGGAAAGTACAGGGGAAGCATGTGGGTCCACAGGATATGTTGGTGCTGTCTTACTGGATAGCTGACACATTCTATCTAACAGCACTTAGTCTATTCTCTAAGAATCTTAATAAGATATTTTGACGACCTCTGTGGTCTAGCGGTTCGAGTGCCGGACTGCCGATCATGGGGTCGTGGGTTCGATTCCCACAGGACACAAATATTTGTGTGGGTAAAACATGAGTATTTGTGTTTGTCTGGCTGTTTCTTATGTATTATAAGTATGTATTTAAAAAAAGAAAGTATATAAGTATTATATCCATTGTCTAGTACCCATAGATGGAGTTGTGTAACATGTCCCAAAAAAAAAAAGTACAATTCATGCGTATTCTTTCATCGAAACTTCTAAAATACTGACTATCTATTCAATTATTGTAATGCAAAGGAGGCCATGGCACTGGCGGCGCAGATGTAGGGGGCGGCGGAGAACTGACTGCAGAGTCAGGTCACACTCATCAGAGTATAACTGTCGCCTGTTGAGTATGTGTCTGTGCCTGAGCTGGTTAGTCTCTAAGTCATTTAGATTTAAAAAAGAAGATCCATTGCTTAATTTACTTTGAAAATGGAGGAGGGGTTACGGATGGCCCTAGGTGGCAAAAATACACACTACACCACTAGCAAATTACATAGATAACATCGCTGAGTGCATACCTTACTAATTTGGTCACAAAATATATTCATTTCTTTATCCACACTTCGAACTTTTAATAACCCACTATCTTGTGCCATGAAATTGGATTGCAGTTCAAAATGTGATTCATTCATGCGTTGCTCCTCTGTTATAGATGCCTCAGTCTTAAGTGCATACTTTCTCCCATTCTCGTTTATACAATGATTATGATTCATTAATATTTGTTGGCGGTCCTCGGTTGTCTTGCTTGCCAGTTTCTGAATTCGCTTTAGTCTTGCATTGGCTAATCTTTGAAGTCGTTCCTCTGGTGTTTCATTTGCAAGTTTCTGATTTCGCTTAAATTTTGCCTTGGCTAACCTCCTTTTCCTTTGTGTTGTGGTTTCTTTCTTGGGCATTTTGATTTTTTCATACAAGCCTTTCAATAATATAGAGACAACAATTAGAGATGAACATTTAAAACTGGTGACATTATTCACCAGTTTTAAGTGTTAAGAGGAGTAACTTTGATTTTTAAAGGTAAAATTAAATAAAATATTTTAATAAGTAAATAAGAATATTAAAGAAAGTTTCAAATAGTTATGCAAATATATATTTTTTTAATAGAAAGTAATTTGATCAATTATCATTTGATGTATTATTACCGTCTGACCAATAGAATTCAGTTGATTCTTTTGGCCACTTTAAAGCTTGACAATGATGTTGCATGAGCATCTCCAAAGATTGAGACTGAACATATCCTTAGCTGTTTGCACTCAGTTGCTCTGAGCGTTGAATATAAACTTTTTGAAAGAAAGTGATATGCCATGCCCTTGAATGTCAAGTCAAACTCTCTGAGGGTTGAGTGAATGTCTCTACAGAGCGGGATTCACATTACCTTCACTATTATTAGCTAAATGTGCCGAGAGTTCCTTAGGTTTCTTCTGGAATCGTTCTTTTCTCATTCTCATAGTGTCTCGGGAATACTGAGAAAGATTAGTCTTCCTTCTTGTAGGCATATCTCTGATCTTTTCTCTTTAATAAAAAAATTTAAATGTCCAAGTAACTAAAGCATACAGTGTGAGTCTTCATAATGTGCATATATTAAAATAAGGGAATCTATGCTTAATTTTAAGACAAAAACCGTATTTGAAAAATCTTTTAAACTAAATTAACTATGATAACAAAAAAACTCAATAATGATTAGTTATAATTAGGTGTCTAAATTGGGGAATAAACTATGCTCAATTGAAAATTAATATGGTTTTTAACAAAAACTGCTGTTTTTTCTAGTATTTTTTCATGAGGGTCTCAGTAACAAACAATAATTTTAAAGTATGGTTTTTGTCAATAAAATTAAACGTAGTTTCCCTTATTTTAATATGTGCACAATATGAGAATCACACTGTATTCTAAACCTACCCGAATCTGTTGTTTTTGCCATTAGCAACAATTATTATTTTATTGATATGAAGTCACAACTTAAAGGTACAGTCAGTCAGTAAAGGTTTGCTGCCTCGTTAGTCTAGTGGTTCTAAGTGCAGCTGCTATGGCTACAAGAACCAACTACATGAAAATATATTTCAATATTTACAATGTTATGTAAATATGTACCATTTACATCCATAATCCATGAGCTTTCAGTGCCAGACATACAGGCAACAATTCTAAAAATTATTAATTTCGCTTCAGTATCACAAAAGTAGTCTCTTATTATTATTAGTACTTATTAGTATTCCAAATAAAAATGCAATTACTCTATTTTTTTTTTCATCTGCATTATTATAATACATAGACTGAAGATCGGCATTCACTAAAAGAGGCCTATATCTATTTAAAGGCTGATAATGATAAAGGTAGGATGTTTCAAAATAACGCAAAATATTTGGTAAACAAACAAATATAACAATGGTAACAGTGTTTTTCATTGGACTGATCAATCGTAAATAACATTCAGAGAGTCGCCTTAGAAATGTATTGAAGACATGACGAAAAATATGATCACCGAGCTGCTAATAAAATAAAATATGACCTTCAAGGTCGCACCAACTTACCTATTAGAAATAATATAATGCATACGATACGACCAGTACCTATTTCTCTTAGCACAGGTAGGTATCCAAGTTCGATTAAATAATTATATTCAGAACATACGGTCGTACGTTCTTTTTCGTTTCTTGACTAAAGGCACGATTGGAACATGGCATTATTATCTTTAGTCACCAATGAACGTAAATTTTAATACAATGATCGCTAATTATCACACCGCTGACTGATTATATCGAAAATATAAACGAAACGTAAGTTATTCTATTGACTTATCGCAAATTTAATTTATTCAAAATTATTATTAGGTTACTTGCTTCATTTGTAACACTGATTTAGACTATAATAAGATAAAAATTCAAATTAGAGTGCAAACTAAAAAAATCTAAACATTCCACTTTGCACTTAATTTTGACAGGTGTAATTATTTCTTTTTTTGCTGCATTTTTTCTTGATTGCATGTATTTTTTATTCGACTATAAACGTGATTTTATCTAAAATGTCTAATGATAATTTTCATTTTATAAAAGCTTATTAACATAAATGTCTTAGATCTAAATGATTATTGGAAGACTGATGCTTGGGTGGCATTTTATCGTAAAATCTTAAATTAAGAAAGAGAAGATTTCTTAGCATAATCGACTAATGAGCTGATGACTGATTGTTGTATTTAGTAAACTTCAAAAATTCAACATGGCGTCAGATGTCAGATATCATCAAACTGCAAAATTGAACGGACCTTTTCGTGAACCAACCAGCTTGTGCTTATTTTAATACTTTACAGAACGCATCGTGAACGCTTAAATAATAAAGTTGATTTGATTTGGTGGTAAATTCTGAATTTAGTTGCTATCAATCGCTCTAATTTTTGTAAAATGTGTGTGAAATCTAAAATGTTGTCTTGGCAACAGGTACTACAATTACTGAAAATATGGCCAATGCCCTGGACTTGAAATTGGTGTTGAAACACCTTTCTAATGGAACACTGGGTGAAAATTTGTGTATAAATTGTCTGAAGCCACTGCAAGATCAGTACGAGAACGTTTTTACCAAAGTTTGTAAATATGACAAAGAGTATTGCTTTGCAGATGTACTACAAGTTTTAAGCGAAGTTACGGTTAGTTCTGTACTTTCTTTCCGAATTTGTAATTAAATTCAAAGGACCTTACCTTTTTGAGGGTTATATACGCCCAAAGTTTGTATCGCTTTTTATAAATTATTTTTTTAACACAGTTATTTATTTGAATCTGTTCATAATTACATAACATAGAAATTGAACTGTGTCAGTCTTAACTTACCAGGACATATATCTTGATGAGGATACTCTCTCACAGTACATAATATTTTGTGTTGTTCATGATTACAGTTCAATTTCTTTAGAAGTCACTCTGAAATCAGGAGTCTTATATCATCATCAACTTATTTACCTACTGTCCCACTGCTGAGCATGAGCTCCTCTTAGATTGAGTGGGATTAGGCTATAGTATACCATGATAAGCTAGTGCAGGTTGGTAGACTACACACACTGTCAAGAAATCTTAAGGCATGTAGGTTTCCTCACAATGTCTTCCTTCATCATTTAAGCAAGTGATAATTATGCACATTAATTTGAAAACTCAGATGTGGGTGCCTTTGATTCGAACTTGAGACTTTACTTGGCCGTCATATCACTAGTTGTATACTTTATAATAATACTCTTATTTGTTCTTTTCAGTTGCCAGACTCAGAAAACTACAATGTATGTATCAACTGCTTTATGATGGCATCAATGGCTTACAAATTCTATTTACTATCAAAACGGAGCCATGAAATTCTTAATTTTTATGTTAATGAACTTCTCAGCAACTTAGACCAGATAGAATTACCAGAGGAAACTAAAAATAATACTCTATGCATCTCGCTGCCAGAAATTTTGACTGAAACACCTATATATGACTTCAATTTACATGCTATAGGTAAAAAGACTATAGTACAGAAAGAAGGTAATATCAAAACCATAATAAGACCTGACATAACCAAAGTAAAAATTGAAAAAGATGATGTTAAAAATCCCATGACTCTGTCCAAAGTTGTGGAAGATGATAATGTGGTGGTTATAATACAAGATACCGGAGAGCCTTTATTCTACAGAACTCTGCCAGACGGTATTCTGGAGTTGTTGAAAGAAAATGAAACAGAAAAATATATGAAAACATTTACTGCATCAATGTCAGTAGCAGCTAAGGAGAATTTACCTAAACAGAGGAGGAAAAGAGGCCCTATGTCACAGAAGTCGTGTTCCCGGTGTTCAGTGAAATACAGGTTTATTTCACGACTCCAGGATCATATGATGCAAGAGCATGATGTTGTTCTGTATGTTTGTAAGGTCTGTTATCTTCTAGTTTATATGAAAATCAATTGCTGTTCATTAGTCTATCTAAAATGCAAAGACATGTTCATGTTCTGCATGCATAGTCCGGTCTATTTAAGCCTAAAATCAGGAGGAAGGTTACATAAATTCCCATAAAGCTGAATATTGGCATAGTTGTTCAAAACATCATTATAAAGAAAATCTCAAAAGTCCTCATCGTTCCGAGGTGTGCTAAAAATTTGGCACGGGGTCAAAGGTCAAAAAAATGAGTTTTTTGCGATTTTTAGCGAAACGGTGAGTTTTTTCGCAAAATTACCCCAGTACAAAATTGTAGATCACGAAATTCTCTACAAAAAATATATTAATAATTTTTTTCCTAAAAGCCACCATTTTGGAGATATAACGTTCCGAAAAGTTGGATCAGTCGTAATCCCTCTATTTTGCACACGTACGCCACATATGAAAGTCACTAAAGGTGTAATAGAACTAAAATAAGTTCGCTATTATTTATTGTAACTTGCTTATGTAAAATATAAGTTAAACTACGAGAATCTCAGGTATAATGAAACCCCGTTCCTAAATTTGTACGTCAGTATAACCTTGGGATAACATCTGTCTTTTATTCTATTGTCCGCGTGGCTAGGGTCGTATACCTGCTTTATGTTGGCATGCCCAATATATGAAATACATACCGTTAGTCTTGAGCGCCACTGCGTAGGGAAAACATGTGCTTATCTTAACCTATCTTTTAACCTATTTTGTGCGTTTTAGATTTTTATAAGAAAAATGTCAGAATATTGTTTTATTTGTACTCATCTTTTAACTGAAAGTGAAACTGTAACTGTTGATCGTGGTATGAAGACACTGATTAATGCAAGTGCTGAAAGAGATGATGGATACTCGGAATTTCTTAAAAAACAAAAATCTGTGACAATACATAGCAACTGTCGTAAAATTTATACGCGGAAGTGTTCTATTGCTGCTGCCATCAAAAGAAAACGCGAAGAACAAGAAGCTAACACATCTACAGGATCTACAGTAAGTAGTCCTCCTCGTACTAGATCCCGTTCAAGTGATTCAGCTTTTTGTTTTAAAAAACTATGTTTATTTTGTGGCAATAAATTGAATGAAGAGTTGCAGAGAAAAAAATCCTTAGATCGTCGCAGTAAAATTTGTCAAGTAAGTACACTCCAATTCAAACATTCAATTTTGAAAGTAGCACGAACTCGTTCCGATGCTATATCGAAAGCTGTTGTTGCTCGAATCGAATTTGACTATGATTTAGTTGCTGCTGAAGCAAAGTATCACCAAGAATGTTATACTTCTTTTTTGAAACCGACTACTGGCGGTACAGTTGGTCGTCCTAAAGATGAAGCAACAGATCTGGCAATGCAGGAAATATTTACATACATTGAGAGTAGCAATGACTGTCAGTTTACTTTGGCTGAGTTTGCAACTGCAAGAAAGGGTGTAGTGCAAAATGTGGTTGCAGAAAAGTTGGACTGTTTTGTTCCCTGGCATGCACACACTGTCAAGGCCGATCATGCTCGAATGTTGAGTCACCAACTCTTGAAGATTCGTTTGATACCGATCAGGAATCGCTATTGGGGCAGTTTACGTGTGAAATAGAACAAGAAGAAGAAGAAGAACAAGAGGATGAACAGGAAGAAGAAGGAGAAGAAGATCAAGAAGAAGAAGAAACAGAAATCTTGGACAGTTATGAATCAGACGACTAACTTTTTATTTTAAGTATTTTATTTAATTACACCGCCGTTGTTTTTGCCCACTATAATATATAATATTATTTTGCAATAGTTTTAAAACATATAAAATCTCAGCAGACCCGTGGAATAGGCCTACTGGGGAAACCACGTTAAAAAAAACGCGCTTTGTACACTACCTCATAGGTGGCGTGGAAACGTGTGCAAAATAGAGGGATTACGACTGATCCAACTTTTCGGAACGTTATATCTCCAAAATGGTGGCTTTTAGGAAAAAAATTATTGATATATTTTTTGTAGAGAATTTTGTGATCTACAATTTTGTACTGGGGTAATTTTGCGAAAAAACTCACCGTTTCGCTAAAAATCGCAAAAAACTCATTTTTTTGACCTTTGACCCCGTGCCAAATTTTTAGCACACCTCGGAACGATGAGGACTTTTGAGATTTTCTTTATAATGATGTTTTGAACAACTATGCCAATATTCAGCTTTATGGGAATTTATGTAAACTTGAATGTGTAAATAGACCGGACTAGCAGACATGTTTAGGATTTATAAAATAAAATTTAAAAAAATATTAACAGAAATCGGAATAGGCAGAGTATATTTACGTACATTTTCTTCTGATGATTCGATTGGAATCCCAGAATCATGATGTTTACACCCCAAGATTTATTTTTTATTTATTTAGAAAACTATCAGCGATACAATTCAATTAGTGCGTTCGTGATTTAAGAAACAGGTCATATTAATTTATTGGACTTGGAATGCATTGATTTTATTGTAACAAATAATTTTTACCCTCCAAGCCAAGTTGAAAAGAGACCACATACTGTAATTGGGAGGTGCAGCGATGGCTGCTCCACCACAAAGCCATGATCTCTCCCAATAAACTTGCTTATGGTCTGCCGACCGATCGTAAATGATGGACAAATTATAAAAAAAAAAAAAAAAAATCCTCCAAGCCAAGCAATGTTGGGATCGTATGACAACAGGCACCGACGGCTTTTCGTGCTCTCCGAGGCACGGAGGGGTCTCGATGTGTTAAGAATGCTCACCCACCCACAGACTAACTGTTACTAGCGCAGCTTAACCTAGCAGATCGATTGATCAGCATAGTTATTACTAAGCCAAGAGCCGACGAGGTAAGAAATTATTGTCACACCTTACATTTTAGATGTGTAAAGCCACAACTGAGGATAAACAAGAGTACCACAACCATCTGAAGACTCACACCAATATTCATCAGTGTGCCATATGTAACACCATCTTCAAGAAGAGAGAAACCATCATCAAACATCTCCAATGGCATGAGAAAATGAAAAATATTGTTAAGGTAACTTTAAAAATAAAATAATATTGTTTTTTGCGGCTTTCAGATGAGCCGGCTTTAGTAGGATTCTGAATCAGGAAATCAAACAAATCTTTTGTATGGCAAAAATATTTGCTCCGGGCTGTTCCTGGTCTGACAATTTTTAATTGAAAACGCGCCTACACCTATCCCGACATTTAATATATTGATACCTAAGATATTATGTGGTTTTTGTGCGCGTACCTCTTAGCAAGCTATTCACAGGAACTCTTCGCTCAAGGCAGGCGGCTATGGTCGTCTTAAATAGCGCTATCTCTTTCTTAGAATCTAAAAATGATCGCGTTAACACGTGGTTTGACCACTGTTCGTGTTTTCAGACGGAAAGCGCCCACATCTGCGAGGTGTGCGGCGTGATCCTGGAAGACGAGGTGACCCTCCGCCAACACTACGACAGCAAGCACTACAAGAAGTTCACGTGCTACTACTGTGGCAGGATGTACAAGGGAGAGCTGAGCTTCAACATGCACATCAAGAAACACGAGGCTAGGGAGCAAGCTAGAAACAACGGGTAGGCGATAAACATTACCGTTTCATTAATTTATGTATAAGTTACTAGCTTAAATTCTGCAGACTGAGTAGGCTTGAGCCATGGGCGACAAACTGGAGACCGAATATAAAGTACGGTCAGCAACAAAAGTCGCTGAACACACCTAAATTTTGCAAACATCGCAGCTCCAAAACTACTTAAGAGGTATTTTCTATTAAGGTAACCTAAATATTTAATTATTATTAAAAATCATATTGAAGATTGCAACATGTTTAGCGACTTTCGTTGCTGACTGTGTAAGTAGCATAACATTACTCAATTTTGTATGGTATTATCTGCGAGACTCCGGAAACGAACGGAAATCTAGTTCATAAGGGCACAATAGTTCTTGCCGACTTGGGACCTTGCTGGCTGGCTAAATTTTTCCCATATTTTTTTACTTTTTAATGGGCCCCAAACCATTAACGGCCCATTAAACCTAAGGTGTCTGGAGAGACTAAATTCAAAAAGACTTTATACTATTGTGGAATAGATGGGTTGGCAGTATAAGGGTCAAAGTCCCCCCCACTGCCAAATCAACGTTTCCTCGCGGAGCACTGGCAACCTTGCTCACCGTAACGAACACAACACAGTGTTATTTCACTTCGATTTTCTGCAAGGTACTTCCTCAGTCGGGCAGTTCCAATTTGAGTGGAATTACTCCTACTATCTACCTCTCTTGAAAGCATAAAGAATAGTATTTAATATAAATAATTGTAGGCATAACCCTGATGCGAATCAGGAGCGGGCGCCTTCAGTTGAACGGCAGAAAGCTGAAAAGAAACGGAAGTGCATGTGTGCTACGTGCGGCCGGTACTTTGTGGACGAACGAGCGCTCATGTGGCATCAGCGCCTGCACACAGACGAGAGGCCTTACACTTGTGATGTGAGTATTACATTATCTTACATATTTTTGTAGTTCCATAAGTTGAAATACAGCTTTCAAAATGATTATTATTATCTTAAAGCCATTTTTTTATGCCATCAACATCCTCCATGGCTTCTCAGAACTATGTCGTGGTCATCTTCCAGTTTGATCAGATTTAAAGCATTTTAATGTTTTTATTGCGTAATAAATAGGAAAGATTATGGTTAGGCCTATTATATATTTGTTTTATGCCGCACAGTTTACTTCTGCGAATAATGGAACAGTTACGTTCTTACGCAGCTGTCAAAAGTAAAACAAAATGGGTAGATGGAGGAGTACCTATAGTTAATTATTAATACTCACAACAGAAGGACACGTGATAAACCCTACTATTATTTATAAAGTAACTCTCTCTGTCCGTCTGCTATACTTTCACGCCTAAACCGGCAGAACAAAGATTAATTTTCAATTTTAACACAAATCAATAAGGTTCATATTCAATTGGGAAAATTGGACAGTTTAGTATAGGTTGACCTGGTGGAATACATAGTTGTGTATGTACCTAGGTGTGCGGGCGCGGCTTCGTATCGTTGAACCGTCGCAACCAGCACGCACTGTGCGCCCACACCGCGCCGGCTCGCCGCTGTCCGCTGTGCCCGGCACTCTTCCATCTGCGCTCCATGGTCAACACACACATCAAGAAGGTACCCACCCATACCGTACTGTACCGTACCGTACCAATACGGTCATTCCGTATTCGCTTCCCTACAAACAGGAAAGTAAGAGAGACATGTCAGATGAGTTTATGTAAGAGAAGCCCAAGGCTTGGTTTCATTGGACTCTTTCACGAAAAATTCATATTATTATAAGTATGTATTTACAAAAAAAAAGTATACATACCATCACGCCTGTATTCCTCGAAGGGTTAGGCAGAGGTCTACTAATGTACACCCACATTTCGCCGGTATTTTAGGTCCCATGTAATAGGGGGCGAGCCTATTGCCATTAACCGGGCACAAATCCAGACTCCGAGCTGCTACTGAGAATTTCATAGAAAAACCCAATAACACTGCTCGACCTGGGGATCGAACCCAGGACCTCTAGCGTCGCAGTCCCGCTTAGGACCACTAGACTAATGAGGCAATCAAAGACAAAAAAAAAAGTATATAAGTAGGTATTATATCCATTGTCTAATATCCATAACACAAGCTCTGCATAGTTTGGGACTAGATGATGCTGTGTGAAATTGTCCAAGCATATTTATTTATTATTTATTCATATTCCGAGCCTTTTCCCAACTGTGTTGGGGTTGGCTTCCAGTCCAACCAGATGCGGCTGAAAATCAGTAATTTACACGAGACCACTGCCATCAGACCTCTTCAATCCGATTTCTTGGCAATAACAATATCCTGGAGATAGACTAGTTGCTTTTTGGGCTTCTGACTACCATTAACAATTGACATAGGTGTTCGCATGATAACCGGGACCGACGTCTTTACGTGCTCTCCGAGGCTCTGAAGTCTTAATGTTGTGGAGAGGCGAGTTGTGTTGCCCCTCCAACCAAAGTGAGGATCCTCCAACCAGGCGGGTGTTGTGCCTGGCGGGCCACGGCCCGACGGTTGATGTCGGGCGGTTGTATATATGCAACTTTTCGTTGCGAATGTTGCTTGCGCGATTCAGGACTTCGTAGTTCTATGTAGCGCGGTAGATGTCGCTACAATGTGATAAGAATGGTCACCCATCCACAGACTGACCGTGGTCAGCCACGACCCTCTTTCACGAAATAAACATTAATCCTGCATTGATGATCATTCTATATAACTTCTATGTTCAAAACTAACTCTGTGTTCAGATTAATTTTGCTACTAAAACTGCTTGACCTAGAAATCGAGCCCAGAACCTCTAACGTAGTCGCGCTTACGATCAGTACCAAGGAGGTAGTCTTGAGTCGACATAGGAAGCTCCAAAAAAAATTCTAGACGTTTCTAGAGGTGTGCCGCAAGGAGGGCCTTAGTCGGCGGATTCGGGGTCGACAGTCGCCCATTTGCACTTGGCCCCTCTGGGAGGGTTCATCAATGGACGTCCTCGGTGGGATCGCGGATCATGTGACAGTGATTCCCGTGATCTCACCACTATGCGGAAGGTGGTAGTGGTGGTGGTTTTAGTCTGTATGCTGGCCACCTGGCCGGAGAACCCTTTTTTTTTTTTTTGACGGGGTTAGAAATGCTTTATTCACTACCCACCACTCCGGGGAGAGCGGTGGGGTGTCTCGGACTCCGCTCTGATAAGAGCGATCTACCGACTAAAACCAACCTCGGCGTTTCGCGTCACCACTTTAATGCCGGGACTACGGGAGCGCTGTAGCATTCGTCCGCAGACCCGGTGGCGGGCCGCTCTTGGCCGGAGAACCCGACATAACCGTCCTGCATCCCCGGGGCGGCATGTATAAGGAGCATTTCCCCAACCGAAAAAAATAAATAAAAAGCTCCAGAAAATTTCTAGACGTTTCGAATTAAGTCGTGATGTAATTTTCTCTAAATAAATTATACCAGGTTCATCTAAAAACGCACAAGCGCCGCAACCGCATCAGCAAGCATCAGAACGTATTCTGGCGGACGGAGACTGTGCCCATACAAGAGCTCAGCGTGGATATACAGAACGAAATACTGGAACTGCAAGCCGCACATGAACACGAAGTGGTAAGTGACCATGTTGATATGTTTATGGAGTTTAATTTAACCTTTTGACCGCCAAGTCGGTAACGAAAATCCGTGTTCTCTACGCCAAGCGACAAATTCTAGTATCTATAATAATAGGTTAAAAAAATAACAAATTTTTGTATAGGTATTTGTTTTGAACTAAAAAAAAGTGGTATTTTTGACGTGCCATGCCGTCGTTGGCGTCGTGAGCAAGTTTTCATTTGACGTCTATACACGTTCGTGGCGGTTAAAAGGTTAATGTAGTTGTAGCCTAGCGATATGACCATTGGACTGCCAAGTCAAAGGTCTCGAGTTCGTTCGATTCGAATCTAAGGCACCTCTGACTTTTCAAATTCATGTACAGAGGGGCCAGCACATCAAGCTACCACAAATATCTTTGATAGATTTTAAACTTTAACACAACATAATAAAGTTCATTTTCAATTGCGAAAATTTGACAACAGTTATGGATAGCTTGACGTCGATTGACAACTTGACGGCGTCTGTACGTATTAATATTAATTATTACCACTAGCTAACAGTGAAGCAAAACATTGTGCAGAAATCTGCATGCCTTAGAGATTTACTCGACGATGTGTGAAGCCTGCCAACCAGCACTAGGCCAGCGTGATGGACTATAGCTTAATCCCTCTTAATCTGAGAAGAGCCCCGTGCTCAGCAGTGGGATAGTATTTGGGTTGATGATGATTTGACGCCATTTTTCCATAGATGTAGGCTGCATCTCAGCGTAAGACTGAAATTTGTGTAACTACAATATTTTTATTCATATCGCCTCATGTCCCTTCGATTTCAGTCATTTGAGGAGCCTGCAACCCTAGCTCTAGCGGAAATGGACGGAATTTGACCCCGGCGCTCATACAAACTGGAACGCTTTCGTGCTGCTGAGAAGCTAAGGTGACAGATGGGATTGGATGTCAATATGAACGTGAGTGGAAAAATTAAAGAAAAACTCCTGATGAATCTTTTTGTTTCACGGACCGATTACACCATAACAACACCTGGGGGTCAGCGTTTAGAATTAACAATGAGGTTAATATTAAACCCATTAACGTTCCATGTAGAGAGGCCATCACATCAAGCTACCCCAATCTGTCAAATTTCTTTGATAGATTTTCGATTTTAATACAAAATAATAAGGTTCATGTTTCAATTGAGAAAATTTGACAGTTTAGGATAGCTTGACCTGCTGGCATCTGTACCTAAACATTTCGTGTCGAACGTCGTCGTTCGTCGCTACGCGCAGTTACGCTTATTTATTAGTTGTAAAAGAAATAATGTTGTTATAAAGTTACAGGATTGACTTTAATATTGTTCGAAGTTTGCGTTTTTAAGCCAGTGCTGAAAGTTGTTTACAAACTGATTTACTACCGCACTCGGAAACATCATTAAACGTAATGCATTTTTAGCTAATAGTTAATCAGTACACAGATAACAAATTCATACATAAAGGCGACGTACAGTGGCCAGCACATCAAGCTACTACAATCTGTCAAATTTCTTCGATTGATTTTCAACTTTAATACGAAACTATAAGGTTCATATTCAATTGGGAAAATTTGACAGTTATGGATAGCTTGAGCTGCTGGTCTGTACTAACCATTGTCATCACCGATAATCATATAATTAACGGTAATTGACGTCTCTGATTGCAGCAGACTCATTATATCTTCCTAAGAACGGTGATTCAATAATTTTAGTAATGTCAAATTAGTCTACCTGCATAATTATAACATGAATTTAGTGACCATATTGCCTCACAACTTTTTTGTCGTGAATTACAATAGCATAATTTGCTAGGTTTACAGTAAAAAAAATAACGATGTGTTATTATTTGTATGTTAAAGCAATATAATACGGACCATTGTAAAGTAAAACACACCTGGGGCCTTACCACAGTTGAGAGAAAGGGATGGCGCTATTTAGTTTATAGAGCGACGTCCCTCTCTCTCAATCGAAAAATGATCGCATAAATAGGTGGTGGTACGGCCCCTGTTTATGAAATACCAATAAAATTACAAATGTTACATGATTGTTTCAAATGAATCATCATGATTGCTATTTTAATTAATATATTTGAATAAAATTCTATGATGTAATTTGATGTTTCATTATTACATACAACAGATCCTCTTGTATATATTGTGCACTTTTATACAGCTCTGAAAGTTGAGTACTTAAAAGGTGAGGCAGTGAAATTAGTCTTGAGGGTTTTTATATTCGTTAGGTCTACAAAGATAGATTCATAAAGAAAACAACAATAATCCCTTTTGTATATACATTTATTGTTTTTTTTTTTTCAATTTTAAATTATTGTTTACCAGATATATACTTTCATATATAATAATCAATTGGCTATCGAATATATACAACTTACATTTAAACCTGAAGGTCCTTACGAACAACTACATTGAGTCTTATTATCTAGGTGGAATCATTTCGTTTAATAACTAGTTGAAAAACGTCATAACGTGAAAAATGCAATTTTCACAAACAAACGAATCAAAACTGATATTCAGACAAAATAAATGTCAAAATTATAACTGAAAATGATAGTTTTTACCCTGATTTTAAAGCAGAAGAAAATATAACTGCTTATGTTAATTATAATAATTTTATGACAAATTATAACTCGACAACACCAATGGCAGCAGTATTTTTGCAAAATTGTTTTTCAAATTAGGTTTTTTAAGGTTGGAAATTAATTCAGTCTACTTACTGGTTGAGAATTTAATATTGATCTATAATAAAAATAATGCTCTTTATAAATAGAAAAATATTTACGATTTCAACATTTGACACATGCTCATTGTCAGCTAAGATATTTTATACTTGTGTTGTAAAAAAGTGTTCTCTATAAAAATATTATGTTCCCCATTTCTCACATGTCACACGAAAGTACGAAATAAAAATCTTTAATTGAAGCCAGGCTTGCACTAGTTATATCAGAAACAACATATTTTTTACTCAATTCATGCATTTACAATCTTTATGAGTATTGATGTCTACTATTAAAGTTGCCGAGTTATAAGAAGCGTATGTAAAAATCAATAAAAAAGGAAAACAATATTTGATCAATTAATTTCTTCCACTTTGTACTAACACTGACCGTTTGCAAGAAAAATGGATAAATAGGGGTTAATTTTAAGTACTTGGTTTGTTAAACATGTTATTATTTCTGAAGGTGACTTTGGTGGGCTTACTAGGAACTTTTGTGTTTCGGTTTTAATAGTTTATGGATGAAGTTAATTAAATCTCATGAGAATGTAGGGGACTTGGGCCTGTTTGCTGTAAAACTCTTCCTCAGGTTGCTTCGTATCTTTGAAACTTAAAATATTTAAAATTAATTTTGAGGTGACAATTTTTAAAAATAAATAAGTTTTGCGCCATCTCTGTCACAATACAGTTCTTTGCAGACAGTGATGTCACAAGATCGACTGTTGTACAGTAATCGGCATGGATCTTGAGCGCTCAGCGAAAAAGTAGCAATTGGATTTGCGCATGAAGAACTGAGATCGCATGAAGATCTCGCGTATTACTGGGAACCACCTTTGACGGTCATAACGCGTCCCGTGATCCAATCACATAATTGAAATGTGTCGCCCGACCCTTGCACCTCATGTCATACCGCTAAACAGACCGAAGAAGATCCGTGTTGGTCACTGCTGCATAGAATACAGAGAGGAAACTGTCAATTTATACATCAAACAGGCCTTTTTTTATTATTCTATCAAGGACAAGAAGATGGTTGAGACTGATGAAGAGATATCTGTGGGGAAACTGAATAATAAAGCTTCAGGGTATTTAACATTTTTGGCTAAATGGGATTATAGCAATATTTTTTATAAAAATCTACTCTCCTTTAAAAAGCCAGGAGATATTTTATATTAAAAAGGGCGGTAAATATACCAAAAATTTAATTTACCATGGCCATAAAAGCAGAAAATATCCAAGTTACATAACTACCCAATATTTGAAGCCTAATTGCTAAACACTGAAAGCGATTGGTAGCTTTCAGTAGGTACTCAAAGACTAATAACATTATCTAAATAGGTTCATGGAGTAGTAAATAAACGGAGTACTAATGTGTGGATGAAAGCGTGTTGGCGTCATTTGGACAAATACTGTGCAAGTCACATCGTTGTCATCTACTTATTGTCAGTTGATATGCATTAGCAGTATCACGCTCACCATATGACGCGCTGACGTATTATCTTCAAATAAAAACGTTGCCGTGTTCCCAGGCTGTGGCTGAATCTACGAAAAAATATGCTTTTTAGTACTCCATTTAATTACTAGTCCTAGTAGTAAATGTAGTTTTAGAAGTTGAAATTCCCGAGTATACATTTTAATGCGTACAAATTGAAATTCCCGAGTATACATTTTAATGCGTACAATTTCCTTGCAAACGGCCTGACACGCCTACCCTATGTTTGTCAGAGCCAGACTTACATGACGCCATCCTGCCGCGCGCCATCTGCAAATAAACAACACCCAAATATCTCGTACAATAACGGACCTTCAATTTAATATCACTTTTAATTCTCTAAACACTTTTTTTTTTACTTTTTTCTTTACTTTATGAACATAATGTCTAATGATATTTGATAACTTACGCAGCCACGATGCGTTGTCCCCGTACCACATCTAAGGAGCATAAAAAATTATGTGAGAATGATATAAGATTTATAAATTATATGAACTCCCATTATCTTGTAGGTGATTGGCGAGGCTTTGATGGCCTGATGACTGCTCAATTGTAAAAGAATGTAATGTGGTCACCATTTCCTAAAACAGCATGGTAGATAGGAGCATATATTCTATGTATTTATGTCAAACAGTGAGCTATATACCACTATTTCTTTAAAATTCAAAATACTCAATAATAAATTTTATTAATATTAATGACAGTTCAGAACTTACGTCAATAGTTAAGATTCAGAATGCCGCCCGATACTGCAGAGTTCCTGAGTTCGGTGTAGAGTCCCTATATTCATATTCTATGTTACATCAATATTTTTATGCTCATGAAATCACTACTGTAATGTTAAAATATAATTTAATTCGAAAGCATATTTAGATCTAAATATGATAGTACATCTTAATATTAACACTCCAGCTGCTATCTAATCAATGATTATCTATGTTACAAGGACACAAATACTCACCATTATGAAACCATCAGTCCTCATCAGCGACAGGGCAACACCAAAACGTCACAAGTAATTGCACCAAATAAATTGCAACATGTTCAAAACTAAACTATCACGAGTTCTTACACACTATAATCACATTAGTCAGTTCATCACTTATTTATAGTTCACTGTCTGTATAATTACACTCGTTTGGTTCTGGTGATTTTGACGTGGTTGGTTCCGTATATGAACCTGGTACGCCATTCCTCGTACTGCTACGTGCACGCTATAGTGTTTGATGTTGACGGGGTATGTTCGGGCTTGTCTGTTGGGGGCTTGGGGCGGGAGTGCTCGGCGTCTACGGTCGGGTGCGGTAGAATTCCGTTCTGCACGTTAACCTCGTACATGTTGGATGAGTTTGAGTCTTCGTTGTAGGATAGGATGCTTACTTCATCAGTCTGTAAAACATTGTTATAGATTATCTTTTTGTATTTTTTCGGCATTTTCCATGCTAAGATTTTAAAGTTATTTAGCGAAGGAAAAATTCGACTGCGGGCATTGTTTTTTCATAATTCAAAGGTTTAGGCAGAGGTGTACTTAAGTACACCCACAGTTCCTTTCAAATCCAAACTGAGCTGCTACTGAGCATTACATAGAAAAACCCAATAACAATTTCCCTCGACCTTGGAGATGATTACATTTATGATAAATGTAAGATAAATTTAGTTTTTATATTTCCCACTTACTGTAATGCTAATATTATTTATGTCAACTGTTTTATGGATTTTGTAGTGAATGTCTGAAGGACAGGCAATGCTATCAACATAAAAATCGTGGTATACGTACACTGCTCTCGGAGAGTCGCTTGGTCTTTTTGAGCGGCGCGGGCATGGCGGGCGTGAGCTCGAGCGGCTTGCGCTTGGCGCCCGACGTGGTGCGCTCGCGCTTCAGCAGAGACGCCGACAGGTACTGGTGCAGCTGCTTGCGCCGCACGTGACGCGCCTACAACACGTACAACACGTACAACACGTACAACAATACAACATCACTATATACAACACAATACTCGCTTCATAAACTTTCAACAAATCATCGCTTCAATCAAGCTTCATAGCTCAACAAATTAAGCTACTTTTGTAAATGATTATTGGTGATCATCATCATATCAGCCACAGGAGGTCCACTGCTGAACGGATAGGCCTCCTCCATAGAGTTCCACAAGGACCGGTTACAAGTCGTCTGCATCCAACGACTTCCAGGGACCGTTACCAGGTCGTCCGTCCATCTCGCTGGCGGTCGTCCGCCCGTTGGTCATCATATTACAATAAAAATAACTTTCCACTAGGAAAAATGGAACGGCCATTTTGTCGATAACATGCCAACACCTCGAGTGGCCGTCGCAGCTGCCCTTTATATTATATTATTAGCTGTTTACCTCTATAGTCATTCCCTCCCGCAGCATATTAGTGTTCTCCGCCTGATAGTTGACAGCCTTCGTGAAAGACAGGATATCATATGTCAGGTCTACATTCAGGTTAGTCTTCTCAAACACCAGTCCGATGAACCACATTGAGCAGTAGTTGGCAATAATTTCTCCCTGAAACAGTTTTATGTAATTTTAGTAAAGAATTCATGTGTGTTGTCGTCATACATGCTCGTTCTGGTGATGGTGATGCGAGGAGCATTGGCGTATTGTGCTGTGGGTAGCAGGTTCGGTTCCCTCCAGGGCCGTAATGATAAGTTTGCTTGAAAATAAAAGGCACATACGACAGTTAGGTTATTATTAACTTTTAAACTTTCGCGGGTTGAACACAGTTATGAGTTGCTTTCGGGGCTTGACTTCGCTAAAGATTTTTTTTATGAACTCGACGTTTCGACACACTCCATAGAAACTTTCTGATAGCAATGCGAACTACATAAGCAAGGACTTTGAAACGCTTAAATGTGGGCCTAAACAGTCTCCTATTTTTTATCAAAATCGTCATTGAATGATAACTCAGAATTGTGGATTTTTGACAGTTATGCCTAGGAAATCTATATTTATAGTTAAAAAATTTAACTGTATCCAATTACTAATTCAAATTGCTTCAATATAGAAGCAAGCAAGCAAGTGCAAAAATGCATTATATTCGGATAATTTACTTACATCGATAGTCTAGATGGACAGTATCGATGTAAACAAGAAATACCTATTCTACCATGGAAAATATTAAGTAAATTAAATAATGTTTTGTGTGATTAAGCCCCAAAAGTGGTAACATTAGATCATCAAAGAAGTCTTCGAAATATTATTTTTCAGATTATTAATAGAAATTAATAAAGCTCTCAGCTCACATTTTCATTCTTTTTAACTTCTGGCGCAGGATCCGTTGACATTGGTGCCCCTAAAACAAACAGATTGTCAAATTTTAATCCACATCTTAAGTTTGCCTGAAAAACTATATTTTCTTACAATATTTAACTCGGATTGAGAAGGGCTGCTCTGATGACTAGTGATGGGTCGAGGGTTTAAACCCAAAAGGCAAAAATGGGCATAAACTGGGCGAATAGGGCAAAAACGATTTACGCCCAAATAAACGCCCAAATGCTGGGCAGAAAAAACGGTTTTAAATAAATACATGGTTTTAGTTAAAATACTGCGATTCAAGACTTCAGTCAGGTTGATTCGCTCTACCATGGCCTCTCTCAAAAGAATGAATGTCGTTCCTGCTCGCTCTTGCACAAGAAAGGTATCTCTCCATGACAGTACTGTCATCTGCGTACTCAAAAATACTGACCAGCATGTATAAGGTCATTGATGTGCATCAGGAAAAGCGTCGCAGAGAGAAAAGACCCTAACATCCTTGAGGAACTCCGGCATCAATAGCCATGAGGTCAGTGAAGCAGCAATCAATGACTACTCTTATCGACCGTTCTCTCAAGAAGTCTGCTACCCAGCTACAAAAGCTGGCGGGGATGCCATATGCAGGAAGATTGCTAAGCAAACTTGTGTGCCATACCCTGTCGAAAAACTTTGATCGAAACTCGGATGTGCTTACTGCACAACCTGTTGAGCTATTTCAGCAAGGCAATTATTTTTATTTGAATTGCAAGATCATAAATAAAACCATTGCTTCTATTCATTCTTCAATTTCAAGTCCTTGAGACCGCGATCTAAAATAATTATGTGCAGCGTAATGTATTGGTTAACATCGATTTTGAATTTACTACGCAAAATGACGGTTATTATTTATTTTTTTCAATTGAAATTACTTTAAATACTTAAAAAATATATCTTCGTAAGATATTAATTAAGCATTATAAATAATTTTAAAGTATTAAGTAAATGCCCTGACTTTTGGGCATTTGCTGGACAGAAACGGGCGGATATTGGGCGTAAATTCAATCTGCCCAAAATGCCGCGGCGTAAACCCATCCCCTGATGACTGTGTGTTATGACGTAAATCGATTATCAACATCACTATCACAGCATTTAGATGACAGGAAGCAAAGGTAAATAAATCTTTAGCTTCATTCATTCGAGATTATTGATTATTTGAGTGAGTTATGTACACTTTTGAGATTATTACCTGAGATAATTTTACCTGTTTCAATCCATAATCGATTATCAACATCACTAGTAATATAACACACATTGAGTGGGAATATGTCCAGCCGTGGTCTCCGATAGTGATTGATTTAGTTAAGATTATGTGTTAATATGGAAATATTAAGACGGATAGGTTTATGTGTTCCGGATAAATATGTGTGGCGTCGGCGGGGGCGGCGGGGGCGGCGGGGGCGGCGGCCACCGCCACTGCTGGCAGTGCCACACGGCCGTGACACGAGCACGAGGCTGGTGAACCAAGCACCGCTCACGCGGCCGCTCCGCACTCTTAACATTATCACGGAGGAGCTACACCTATTTATTTGTGTTTTGAGGGAATTCACAATAAGAGCCCTTTTCATAATTTACTATCTACGAGCATGTAATTTTAGATTTAGTTAGCTACAATATCACATTGGGTTTGCCGGTCATGATTTTGTAAGTTCTGGTTAAATAAATAAATAAATATATGTATTTACCTGGCGGCAAAGCGAGTGGCTGTCCGTTGTTAGTGTTGAGGGGCACTGAGTTGTAGCATTCTGGGTTCACGTGCGCTATCGTTATGTGAGAGTTACGCTCCAGTGTTGCTGTAACAAATATAGTTCATGTTACAAACTATTATGCCAATATTACCTGAAAAGGTGGAGTAACATTTATAAGGGTGCACCCAATCAAACTCCAAAAAGTACTTTTCCCTTCGAAACGTCCGAACAAGTCGGTAGTCGCCGATGGAATGAATCCACTGGCAATATTTTACTTCCCTCTCCCAAGTGCAACAACGTCATGCGGTTTACATCACGTGACATAAATATTCAGATACACCACTAAAATCATCACAGAATTGTTTATAAATAATTAAACCTAACATAGTTGTTTAGAAGTTTCAAAGATGAAAATCTATCAAAGAAGAAATGAAAGTTAAAACGGTGTCAAAGTCCATGGCGTTGTTTGAAAGATCTCAGCGTACAGAGGGACAAACAGAGGGAAATGATTTTGTTTTATATTACGGATACTTGATAAGACAAGAGGATGGCGGAAAGCTTGGGTTTTAAAAGGTCATTAACCAGTATAGAAACATCTGGAAGTTTGTACTTTTTAGTGGGACTCAGGTCACCAATTATTTTACTAGAAAAATTAGGATACGGCCTATTTTGCTTGATATAATTATAGAATGATGTTCACAAATTCGTTATATAAAACCCCGTAGTAAATAGAATGACCTTACACCACATATACCCGTACTATATAAAAGCTGATTACGTGAGAGTCATTGACCTAATTTTGGCACCTCATTACAACAATGTAGGTTAATACTTTATGCGTTTCACAAATATTTCTAGTTTCATAGACCCGTTTTTTTCACGCGTCTTTTAATAACGTTTACTGTAATAAAAAAATTAAAAAAAAAAAAGTTGTTTATTTTGTTGTGTGAGATGTATGTATAAGTGAATGATGAGTGAGCTCCAAAATAAAAGAAATAATAAACTCGGGCGCCAGAAACTCACTCCTGTAAAAGATATGCTACCGGATACTAAACAACGGAGAGATTGAACAATTAATCTGCCGGTGGGAGGATACAAATAAAAGGCCTATGCTCTTTTGTTTGTCTTATAATTTGCCTGTAGGCTGCACAAAAATTTAACACACAAAGGCTTAAATTTTAACTATAAAAATAATAGTACTATTGACATGGATATTATTGGTATTATTGATATTAGGTATTGATATTATTGATATTATTGCATCTCACTGGATTTTTATAATATAGGTACTTTAATATATTTGCCTCCCTCCTGACATCCCGGCGAGGCGTGACGCAGACGAGGACGTTAAATAATAAGTAAGAGGAAAATATACATACGAATTATTGGAGTACTTATAAAAATACGTCCTGATGAAAAAAATATATCATGGTGAAAAACATAAGTCCGGTCAAAAACGCCGAGGCGTTTTCCGAACCAAAAACAAATTATAATTCCACCATTATGTGGATAAAACGGCTAAATTATGCCAATAAAATATGGAACCATCACAATAGATTTAGCCTTTAGGCTTTAATTTAAATCCAAAAATGCACTTCTAAGGCAAATCGCGGCATTATGTAGCCGGATTAAAAATAAATTAAATATATTTGAAAAACAAGATCAGGCCATTGTCGCAAGAGGTCGTAGAGTGAAGTTGTCAAAGTTTTGACAGATGACTTTTTAATTTATTATGATAGTCAACCTAGAAAACAGCTAATTGATCCGAAAAAAAACGAATGTGGTAGAAATCCGAACTAAAAATCGAGTTCCATGTAACGATACGTAAAACCATCGTTACATTACATCCCTCCCCAAAAAATAAAAGAAAGGAACTTTCTTTTATGCACTAAGGCAAAGACAACAAACAAAACAAAAGAGAAAAGCAAAAGCTCTCTTAACCATATTCTAGATAAGATTACCTAGAGTAAATCTATAGTATTGAAATAATAATAAACCATCACCAAACTATAACTTAAGAACTTTGAAACAAGACTGCAAAGGAAATACCTGCCAAGTCTTATTAAAATTCCAAGTAAAACTAAATTTCGAATAATGAAATATAAAATAATAAACTAGAAAATTTAATATTCCAGTTAAGCACAATCGCCACTGACTAAAAAACCAACATCTACTATTGAGTTCAGTAAGGCACCATCGCCGCTGACTAACAACAACATCTTTGAGTTCAGTTAGGCACCATCGCCACTGACTAGCACTATCCAACATCTACTATTGAGTTCAGTTAGGCACCATCGCCGCTGACTAACAACATCTTTGAGTTCAGTTAGGCACCCTCGCCACTGACTAACGTTATCCAACAATGCATATCGGACATCTTGTATGCCCAAGATACAACACATGAACCTTCACTTCAACAAAACTTGTGAAGAGAAAATTCCAATAGAAAAAGGAAAAAATGTTTGAATGTTGTGATTGGCTCAACACCACCAACTTTCCAAGCACAAGCATTCCAAAAATAAGCAGCTATAGAAATAACTATAAAAATATTCATATTGTGATCGGCACAACACCACCGAACTCCCGAACACAATAGAAAAGGAAAGCAAACAATTACTTGCACATTGTGAACTTTCGAACACAATGTCAAAAGTAAGTGCCAAAAAATAATAATGCATATTGTGATCGGCACAACATCACCGAACTTCCGAGCACAATAGCAAAAAAAAATGAAATCAAGGAAAATAATCCAAGATCCATATAAAGTCAGTCAATTCTACAACAATCCGGTAGAATATCCCAAAAGAAAATATAGAGATGAGGACGTCTCCTCAGAAGTCAAGTCCGAGGTGAGCTCAATGTAAAAGTCATATCCAGGAAAACATGAATAAACTTAAACTAAGTTCTACAAAGTATATTTATAAACAACAAAAGTTTTATTAATCTTAAGTGAAATATAAAAATTTCAATTTAAAATAAATAATTTCCTATATGAGATATAGAAATATAAGAAGATAATATTAAAATATGAAAACATTATCTACCTTATTAAACAAAAATAATAATAAGATCTTTCGATGTAGAAAATATAAGTTTCATGGGTGGAAGAAGCTAATTGAAAAGTTAACCAAAATTTTCCTAAGTTAAATTTTAGAAAGTTCAGACATCGAATTCAATAAATTGATAAGAAGTTACCTCACATACTATCATCATATAAAGAACTATAAACCTTCCATTCATCACTCTAATAAAAGTTCGCTTCTTCAATATTATCAAAATCAAGCCCAAAACTTGAGAACCAAATAATAATTAAAATTTAATTATGTCTTTAACATGATAACGGCCTACTGAACCCTTATTCAAATCCTTCAATACATAAACATTATTTGAGACTTTTTTTATAATTTTACATTTAACAAACTTAGGAGCAAGTTTTGCCGAAAAATAAGCAGGTGCATGGGATTGAATGAAACTTCTCCTCCACACTACATCACCTACATCAAAAGAAATGACACTACGATCCTTGTTATAATAAGTGGCATTACGCTTATAAGCTTTTAATAAATAAGCTTGAACTTTCACGAAAATGTCACTAAGTGAATTAAGAGAAGTAGCAAAAATATTCCTATCGCCAAACTCCAGTTGATTTAAGTTGTCAATAGAATTACTAAAATGGTGTAAAGAAGCATCAAAAATAAGTTCTCTACCAAACATAAGAAAATTAGGTGTGAAATCTGTAGCAAGATTAACACTATTATTCAAAGCTAATTGAACATGAGGTAAATATTGAGACCAAGTTCTATGATCATCTTTTACAAAACAAGCAATGCAAATTTCAACTGTTTTATTATAACGTTCTACGGGATTATTTTGAGGAGTGTATAAAGTATTATAAAATATTTTAGTGATATTAAAACTTTTCAAGAAGTCTACAAAATGTTTAGAAGTAAATTGCGTTCCATTATCACAAACTATTATTTTAGGACAACCGAACTTAAGAAATATTTCCTTTTCAAAGAGTTTATTAATTATTTTAGTAGTAGCGTTACTCATAGGAAATATCCAGCAATATTTTGTAAAAACATCAACTACTGAGAGTATATATTTATGACCAGAATAAGTTTTAGGTAAAATTCCTATTATGTCTACTGAAAGCATTAGCATAGGGCTATCAAGTACCATAAGTCTTTAGCTAGATCAAATTGTAACCAGAAATCGAATCCTAAAATGATTTGAGATTGAAAGTTAGGTATAATGAGAAATGTTATATTTTTAGTTAAATTATCACAAGTAATTGGTAATTCCATAGTCCCAATAACTTGTTGTGAAGAACCATCAGCTGTAAAAGCAGAACCAGAATCAGGTTTAATTTTATAACCTAAAAGTAAAAATTGTTTATGAATATTTGATCCAAGAATACTTCTATTAGAACCACTGTCCAATAATCCTGAAAATTTTATGTTATTAACTGAAAATTCTAAGAAGGGTCTAATATCATTATGTTTTAAGAACAAAATAGGAGCTGACCTATACATGTTAAAAAATGTCTTTAAATAATTTAACCAATCATGGAATTCTTTGTTGCGAGAAACATCATCAGGTTTGTGACTATAAGTAAATTTTTTCGACATCGAGACACTAAAAGTTTTATCAAAAACTGGCGCTCGATGCGGCCGAATTAGTTTTTTGGATTCTTAGAGTTTTCTATCTCTAAACAACAATCACAATTCTTGGATGTAACTCCAACCTTTTTACATTTAAAACAAACTACACCCGGTATAGAAGAGCAATTTTTAAAGTGATGTCCAGATTTGTTACATTTTAAACAAACTAAATTAGTGGAAACAGCATTTGTCTTCACTGACGGTTTTTCAAATTTAATAGAATCTTTAACAGTTTTTCTATTGACTACAACTTCAAGTTCTTTAGAAAGGTCAAGAAATTGTTCAACAGAATCAATATTTTTATGAAAAATGAAAGGTGTGTACAAAGGTAGCATATTATGTTTAATTATATTAACCAACACTGTATCAAACAAAGGAGAAGAGAGACGATTAGCCATGTCCATAATCTCAGTAATAAAATCTGGAAGAGATTCAGAAAGTTTTTGTTTCTTTGTGCGAAGGTCATATTCCAAAAAGTAATCAAAGTGAGGCTTATCAAACCGTTTTAATAATGCAAGCTTTAGCTCGTGCCAAGAAGCAATACGAATTCTAACTGTGCGAAACCATTTAAGTGCAATACCACTAAGCAAGTCAGAGAAAGAACCTACTAACAAAATTTCATTAAAATTCTTATACAAAAAATACTCCTCGATTTGAGTAATAAATTCCCTGACACACGATTTTCCATCAAAACTAATCTTACTCTTTTTTAAATCTGGCAATTTAGTAAAAGAAGGTAAATTCTTTTTAATATGTTCATTAACAAAAGCATTCATTGAATTAAAAGAAGGCAAAGCGTTTGTAGCAAAGGCTGAAGAAGAATGAGCAATTCTGTCATTATTATCAAAAGGATTATGCACTTCCGTCAAATTTATCATATCCTGAACCATACCAGCAGCATTAGCATTAGCAACCATGCTAGTACCAACTGAAACATGTTTATCCTCAGATACAGAAAGTGGAGGAAACTGAACTTCTTTATCCATGATGAATAGCAAGAATATCCAAAAAAAGCAAAGCAAAACTAAAAGTTTCAAAACAAAATCCAAGAACTAAAAGTTCAAAAAGTTTTATGATAATTATTAAGTTTAAAGTAAAGTTATTGTTGAAGTTAAGAATAATTATTGTTTTTAAATTGAAAAGGTGCAATAATAACTTACAAGATTCAATCTTAAGAATTATAAACACTGTTTACTTATTGTAATTAAATTATCTTATAAAAAGTTACACCTCAATATTTTCACAAGAATTGAACGATAACAAACACAGTCTACACCATACAAGTATGTTGTTTTGCTAAAGAGAACAAACACAAATGCTAAAATAGCAAATAGTTATAAACAAGATCATAACAGAGTTAAATAGTTATATTGTTTACAAGGTTATATTAATATTAATGTTGTAAATAAAAGTTATTTACTAAAAAAGTTTCAAACTAACAAACAAAAGTATTTGTAAACAATATAATAACAAAGTATAAGATGCAATAATATACCAAAACAAGTAAGAATATAAGGCAAACCTACTTCAAGTCCCTGAACGCAAGCGCCAAATTGTAATAAAAAAATATAAAAAAATGTATTTTAATTTTGTGTGTGTAAGATGTATGTATAAGTGAATGATGAGTGAGCTCCAAAATAAAAGAAATAATAAACTCGGGCGCCAGAAACTCACTCCTGTAAAAGATATGCTACCGGATACTAAACAACGGAGAGATTGAACAATTAATCTGCCGGTGGGAGGATACAAATAAAAGGCCTATGCTCTTTTGTTTGTCTTATAATTTGCCTGTAGGCTGCACAAAAATTTAACACACAAAGGCTTAAATTTTAACTATAAAAATAATAGTACTATTGACATGGATATTATTGGTATTATTGATATTAGGTATTGATATTATTGATATTATTGCATCTCACTGGATTTTTATAATATAGGTACTTTAATATATTTGCCTCCCTCCTGACATCCCGGCGAGGCGTGACGCAGACGAGGACGTTAAATAATAAGTAAGAGGAAAATATACATACGAATTATTGGAGTACTTATAAAAATACGTCCTGATGAAAAAAATATATCATGGTGAAAAACATAAGTCCGGTCAAAAACGCCGAGGCGTTTTCCGAACCAAAAACAAATTATAATTCCACCATTATGTGGATAAAACGGCTAAATTATGCCAATAAAATATGGAACCATCACAATAGATTTAGCCTTTAGGCTTTAATTTAAATCCAAAAATGCACTTCTAAGGCAAATCGCGGCATTATGTAGCCGGATTAAAAATAAATTAAATATATTTGAAAAACAAGATCAGGCCATTGTCGCAAGAGGTCGTAGAGTGAAGTTGTCAAAGTTTTGACAGATGACTTTTTAATTTATTATGATAGTCAACCTAGAAAACAGCTAATTGATCCGAAAAAAAACGAATGTGGTAGAAATCCGAACTAAAAATCGAGTTCCATGTAACGATACGTAAAACCATCGTTACATTACGTAGACTTCTTTGATAAATACATTCAGGCTAAGACTGGCTAGTCTTTAGTTTTGATTCGATTGCCTTCAAATTCTCCTGTCATTTACATTACAATATTGATTTTACATTTGTCTGATTTTGTTTATGTGTCAGACAGAGGCTCGAAGGACTGTAGCAGATGATTGATATTACAATTCGGTGAACGTTAGCCCTCAAGCCCTCATTTTTTATAACCTAAGATAAAAATGTCATAATGACATGGGATGCGGATTTAGTATGCGGGAGGGGACGCCCTAGAAAGACTTATCATCATCAACCCATATACAGTCCCACTACTGGCCACGGGTCTCCTCTCATATTGAGAAGGATTAGGCTATAGTCCACCACGCTGGCCTAGTGCGGGTTGGCAGACTTCACAAACCGTCGAGAAAAATCTCTAAGGTATGCAGGTTTCCTCACGATGTTTTCCTTCACCGTTTAAGCGAGTGATAATTACCTAATTATTAAAACGCACATGAATTCGAAAAGTCAGAGGTGCGTGCCTTGGGTTCGAACTCGAGACCTTCGACTTGGCAGTCCAATGGTCATACCACTAGGCTATCACTGCTGTCAGAAAGACTTATAATAACTTTTAATGGTGAGTTTCTTCAAATAAGGTTAGGTGTGTAGTACTCGCAACCAGTGTGTGTGTATGACAAGATGTATGAATGTGGACGAAACGAAAGAAGTGAGTATGCAAGAATCGTAGCCAGTGGCGTTCTTTAGTTTCAGCCTACCCATATGGGAAAAAGGCGTGTGTATGTACGCATGTTGAATAAATAATTAAATATCTTGTACACTTCACACAGCACGACCTAGTCCCAAACTAAGCAGAGCTTGAACTACATATACTTCTTTATTGTAAATACATAATTGTGTTTGTCTGTGTTTTTCATATGTATTAATATTTATACGAAACACCAAGACAAACACTTATGTTCATCACAAAAATATTTGTGTCATGCAGGATTCGAATCGAATTCGACCACATAAGTCGTTGTACGCGCAAAAAAAATGCGTCCAATACGACGCACGATAATTATTAGTGGGCCAAAGACCAACATGTCAGTTTAGACAGTTAGCAACAAGTGTCAACATAATAAAAATATATAAATTAATAAAAGCCTATGTTTAAATAAAAGAGAGGGATGTGCATCGTGTGAGCGAAAAAGGTCAAAGCTCAGAAAGTTGCTGCAGAGATGCAACACCGACAGCACTGGTTTAAAGATTAAACCAGTGACCGCCAAGGACGTGTATAAACGTCAAATGAATACTTGCTCACAACGCCAACGACGGCATGACATGTCAAAAATACCCTTTTTTTAGTTCAAAACAAATACCTATACAATTTTTTTTTTTACCTATTATTAGATACTAGAATTTATCGCTTGGCGTAGAGATCACGGATTTTCGTTATTGACGTGGCGGTCAAAATGTTAATAACTCACTGATAAGGTGCCTGATCTTGCTCTCGATGAGGCCGCACCACTGCAGCTGGTCGTCGGGGCTGGCGGACGAGGCCAGCAGCACGATGAAGTGCTTGTACCGTGAGAAGAAGTTGGGCGCCTCGAACAGGCGCTCCCAGCCGCACTTGCCCAGCATTATCTCGTCCGTTATTGCTAGACCTGCAGTATTTTGTAATTATTATAACTATACGTTACTGGTGGACCAAAGCAGAAACCGAAAGGTGTCCAACGGATATAAAACGATCGCAGGGCCGACCACCAGCCCGATGGTCGAATGATATTGTGTTTTAATGGCAATAAAATCATTCTTTCTTTCAAAAAATGATCTCATAAAATTAAGGTTATTTTTCTTTTTTTTATAAATACGTTGCCCCCACACTTTTCTCCTGTATCGTGGGTGCGTTTACAAACACAAACTTTCACATACACAAACACCCAGACCCGGACAACTACATGTAGCTCATACAAATATTAAAGGTGCATTATACACTAGGATTATTGTAATAAAATAGCATACTCACTTTAATCGTATTAACAAACTTCCCTGTCCCAGTACAGTTGTACAGTCCCATTATTCCCAGTATTTGTATACCACCTGAAGTCCAAAATTGAACAGAATATTGCCATTCATCATCATCATCATGATATAAGCCTATTGCCGTCCACTGCTGCACGTAGGCCTCCTATTTCCATTAGCCGGGCACAAATACAATCTGCGAGTTACTATCGAACCCAGGATCTCTAGCGTAGCAGTCGCACTTGGGACCACTAGGCTCACGAGGCAGATTCAGCTGAAATAATACAAAAAATGATGCTCACCCAATCTAAACTCCTCCATGATGACAGTCCGGGTTGAAGCGCACACGTTGAACGTGGAATTCTGTTGCGGGTAAGCAGGGGTTATGATCGGCATCAGGTGGAAGCGGTCAGATATGTTCACCTGAAATAACAATAATATTAAAAATCACCCAACGTGAGTCTGCGTGCCGCGAAGCCGAACACTCCGGTGTACATTTCCCGCCTGCACTACACCACAAAGGCGGATGACATCGCAGAATCCGTGCGCCAAAAGAAGAGATACATGCCGAGAGTGGTGCTGCTGGAGTCGCGCCGCATCGTCAACTTTAAGGCGTTCGTGGTGCGAGTACCAAATTGCTACCTACCTCTCGTCATGGAAGACAACTTTTGGCCGCAGGGCGTGTTCCGTCGCTTCCGCGGACAAGTACCACAGGACAGCACAAAGACAATTAGTGCACAGTAAAGTGTTACTAAGATAGGTCTAAGTAGTGTATATACTAACACATTTGTATTTAATGTATATATGTTAGTTTGTGAGGTATTTATCTATGGGCCATGGATGCCTGAAAAACAAAACTAAATAAAAAAAAAATAACAATAACATTAATAACACCTAATAATACACACAGGAGGCTCTCGTTAGGCGGCTGGGTCAAGGGCTTGATCCAGAAAGCAGTACTGCTGGACACAGCTCGCATTGTTAGGAGGTTCCTCTCTCTGGAGCCCTGACCGCCGTAGTTTGGACCCTGTTCCCGATACAGGTGGACCTCTATTTTTTATATTTTTAAAATAAATATTTACCTTCATAATAAAAAAAAACATCTTTATGACAGCTCTAAAACTCGTGTTTTATAGATGTCATGTTTTCTAAATTTAGCTGTTTTCAGCTACTTTCGTTGCTGACCGTAAAATGAAAACAAAGATGATACTGAAATAAGTTCGGCACTATGCTTCGATCATTTTGAATTATCAGTATTGGTCTTCAAATAATCCGAGGAGATAATTATGATACCACTGATAGTTTAATGTAGTACTAGCCGTTGCTCGCTGTTTCACCAGAACTCCAGAGGGGCTTTTTGAGACTAAAGGAGACTCTGTACCAAATTTCATCAAAATTGGTTCAGCGGTTTAAGCGTGAAAGCGTAACAGACAGACAGAGTATTTTTTTCATCTTTATGCATTATTTTTTTCGCATTTCCATGCTAAGATTATATAGTATTTTTTTTGCAAAAGAAACGTTCGACTGCGAACCTGCGTGTTCTGGTTAAATACACTAGACGCTAAGACCAATAAGCCACCGCGAGTCCCACTCGCCAGGTCGAAATCTGCCTTCAAATTCTGAATTAATAAAAATAGTTACTTTACTTTAACCAATATACTTACCGACACGGTAAAAACGATCACAAACTCCAAATCCTGTCCATTGTTATACTGGCTCAACCGCACCATAGTCAATTTGTGATTGAGTTCTGAACTTACCCTAGGATCCCAAACGGGGAAGCCAAGGTTGACGGAGTCAGGCTGCTTCAAGAGCACGGGCTGCGGCCACTTCCACTGGCTGAAGACCAGGAAGAACTTGTGCACCAGCGTGGCCGGCAGCGCGTTGGGGTACAATTGGCACGTGCGGGCCACTAGCATGGCCCACGACACTCCACCCAGGTACCCTAGCGTGTTCGAGTAGATGCCGTGACCTGCGAGAGAGAAGTCAAGGTGATGATGAAGAAATTATTGTCAGCTCATATTCGTCCACTGCTGAATTGAAGTCTCTTCTACTGAAAGTTACTTGTGCAGAAATTAGTTTCACTAACTTAAGTTTATCGTAATAGTCATACTCGTGAACGGGTGCCGTCTGTCGGGGCTGGGCAGCTCTTACTGTCAACGGCAATAATTTTTCTTTGGTAATGGTATTTCAACTCCTGAAGTTTGATTATACACGATATCGTCATCCGCCACAGCTGCAAATCTTCGTAATATTTGAAGGTGTTGTAAAAACCTTAGCATTACTTTTGGCTCGCCTTAAAATGAACCTTATTTCGACAATGGACTACCGTAGGTTGATTTTATAAATGGGCCTCATTATGTACTCACGTTTGGCCCACAGCTTGATGGCTCGCAGCGTGAGGCGGAAGTTGTTAATGTTGGGCACGAGGCGCAGGATCTCGTCGGTGACGCGGCATCCGTTGAGCGAACGGACGCATTTTTGGTCCAAGTTCTTTAGCAACATATCGTCGCGCAAGTCAAATGAGTCTGTCAATACGATAAGAAAATTTTAATTAGGATCCTTTTTTAATAAGTTTTTATAAACTTAACACACCCGTAATTGCGACGGAGTTTGCAGAGGAGTACTTATACACATAGTTTCCTGGTATGTTTTGGTTCTCATGTAATATGGGGCGAGCACAAATTCAAGCTCTGCCCTGATAATTTCATAGAAAAAACCAATATCGATTTGCTCGACGATCGAATCTTTTTACCACAATCGATTTCCGATTTTTATCGATTATGGTAAAAAGATTTGTCAGTTAGAAGCTTGATAGCCAAGCCGACTGCCCAGTGAACCGGTCTGTATCGTCACTCTTGGAGGCTCTTTTAATGCAGCTCTAATATAATAAATAAATATATATTATAAGTGGTACCACTGAGGAGCTCGTGGCTAAGTAATAACGAAGCTGATCAACCGATCTGCAAGGTTAAGCTGCGCTAGTCGCGGTCAGTCAGTGGATGGGTGACCATTCTTAACACATCGAGACCCCTCCGTACGTCGGAGAGCACGTAAACCCATCGATCCCGGTTGTCATACAAACACCTAAGACAATCTTTAGCGGTGGTCAGAAGCCCAAAAAGCCTGACAATCAGACTATCCTCAGGGTATCGGTAATCCAAAAATGGGTTGCGTAAGTCTGATGGCAGTTGCATCGTATAAAATACTGATATTCAAATATCACAGATAGACTGGAAGCCGACCCCAATATTGTTGAGAAAACGCTCGGAGAAATAAAGAAATAAATTACTGGGCATATGAGATTTGATCTCAATATGACAACTCGCTAGTGATACCAAGGGTGTTACTGGCATCTATAGGCTACGGTTGTCGCTTACTATCAGAGGGCGCGTATGCTGTTAGTTATTTTATAACAATCAAAAACTCGTTTTCCTTTGGTGTAAAAATGCTACCCAATAATTACTTATATTCAACAATGACATGGTATACAATAGCAAGAACCGTAATACTTCCGTTTGGCTTGCATTGTTAAGATCTTTTTATCAACAAAGTATTATTTAAAATTTTCTTTTATGGACTTCTTTGGTGACTATTGTTATTGAGCTATTTGAACTCGTTTCGGTTTATTCCCCTTTCGCTAGAGAACAATACTGTAAAGATATTCTGTGCAACCCATATTAAACTAAACATAAGTACCTGTAATATATCATTTGTAATTTTTGTCTCACTTGTCTTCGTTTCAATATGGCTATTGATAGTGTATGATTTACTACGAAACAATGATTTAAAAAAATCTAATCTGCTTTTAACTTCGTAGTGGTGTATCAAGTGTGCGTTTTGAAATCGTTTTTTTATAGGTCTATAACAAAAGGCTACATTAAAACCAGAATGAATCGTCAATATTGACGCCCAATATAGTCCCACTGTTGGGCAATGGCTTCCCCAATTTCAGGGTTCCAGTTACCAGTATTTTGTGCTACCTCGAGCCACCCCTTGCGGTACACATACATTTTGAATTGAATAATATTTATAAGGAAAACCAAACCTTTGAAACTATTGCGTATCTAATCTATGGCAAATTAATAAAATCACGGTTAGATACTGTTCGACCACGGCCCCAATACTATAATTAAAATATTTTTCCCGTGGGAGTACGACTATTTATATTAAATAATATTTGCCTTCCTCGCACTGGGAAGATGCAGTCTAAGAGGCAAATTTAGTCATTGAATTGAAAGTCAACGTTAATAAGGAAATATCTACACTCGCAAAGATTTTTGAATCTCTGATCTGTCCATTAATCCAAAATCACCTTAAACTGTACTTAAGTGACGACCAAAATGGCTTCGTGAAGTCCAGATCCACAAGTACTAACCTTATATTTTTTAGAGAATTATTATCGAAAGCAATCGATTCAGGTTATCAAGCTGACGTCACATATACCGATTTCAGTAAGGCTATCGATAAATTCTCACATAAAATACTAATTCAGAAACTACAAGCCTACGGTATTACCGGATCATTGTTATTGTGGCTGAGCTCGTATCTTGTGAAAAGGTCTTTCTTTGTCGTGATCAATGGGTTTTGGTCGATTGCCCGAGATATCTCTTCTGGTGTACCTCAAGGATCTCACCTAGGTCCGATCTTATTTAACTTTTTTATTAACGATATACCAAGCTGTTTCCAACACTCAAATATATTCATGTACGCCGATGATTTAAAACTTGTCAAAGTTATTAAAACTAACTAACTATTAAGTTATCAACAATGTTAAAATTAGTGAATTAGAAACAATAAAGTCAAATGTGATACCAAGATCACATTTGACAGGAAAATAACTTTTATCCCACACTTAGACTCTAATAGCAAAAAAGTGCGCCAAAATGCTTGGATTCGTTATAAAAAATTCCAGACAGTTTAAGTGTTCTAAAACAAAAATTATGCTATACAATAGTTTGATTCGAAGTCCAATGGAAAATTGCAGCGTGGTCTGGCGGCCACACTATGCTACACACACATTACGTCTCGGGCATATTCAAAAGCGTTTTCTATGGCACTTGGCATTCTCTGGCGGAATAGCTCAACAAATTCGCTCCTACAACAATAGACTGACGCACTTCAAAATGATATCGCTAGACAGGCGCCGTTGCCTTATCGACGCAATGTTTGTGTGCAAAGTGATGACCCACAAAATTGATTGCCCACAGATACTGAGTCTTTTTAACTTCCGTGCCCCCTCAAAAATCCCTTGCAGGCCAATAACGCCACTCTGCCCACCACAGCGTCGAACGGTTTTGGGTACCAATTCTCCCGTGGCTAGGTTATGTAGGATTGTGAACAGTTGTGGTGACCAAATTGATCTGCACTTTGATTCTTTGTACAAGCTGAAATCCAACATCCATAAGTGTTTCGACCTGGAATAGCCATTATTCATGGTTTCGCATGTATTTAATGTTAATTCATAATACATATATATGTATATGTATAGTTTAAAATATATAGTTTATAATATTGAAGTAGTTAAGGTAAATATATTGTACTACCCTTCCATATGAACTATATAATAATTATCTAGATTCACCTTTACTCTTAGTTTTATCTTTGTTTAGATGTTTTCGAGGTGCATAAGAACTATAAGAAGCGTATATTTATTTTGTTATTATACGACTTTATTATAATGTATTATTTTTAACTAATGCATGCAGAGTTTACCTGTAAGTGATTGTTGCACTTTTATCTGTTTTATAACATATTACTTCTTGTCAAAAACCAGAGCAAGCAATTGTTGGTGAACCAATTTAAATAAACAAATAAGTAAATTTTCAAGATTAATGCATCATTTTTATAAAAACTATTAGGATCTTATTATAAAAAATAATAAATTAGTAATAAACTACTGCTACGGTCCTGGGTTCTATTCCCAGGTCGAGCAGTGTTATTGGGTTTTCTATGAAATTCTTAGTAGCAACTCGGAGTTCGGATTTGTGTCTGGTTAATAGCAAATGTTCGCCTCCTATTACATGGGACCCAAGCATACCGGCGAACTGTCGGTTCACATTAGTACACATCTGCCCAACCCTTAGGGTGAATACAGGTGTGAATTTATGTTATGTTAAAATACGAACACAAATATACTTGTCTGAAACATATTTTTTGCCTCAATGACATTCTTCAATCTCATTCTAGACATTCTCGACGACCTCTGTGGTCTAGCGGTTCAAGTGCCGGACTGCTGATCATAGGGTCGTGGGTTCGATTCCCACAGGACACAAATATTTGTGTGGATAAAACATGAGTATTTGTGTTTGTCAGGGTCTTCCTTATGTATTATAAGTATGTATTTATAAAAAAAAGTATATAAGTATTATATCCATTGTCTAGTACCCATAGTACAAGCTCTCTCAAAATGTCCCAAAAATATTATTATTATTATTTTATATTATTATTCTTCAATCTCATTCTCGAAATTCTTCAATCTCATTCTCGACATTATTTTATGAAACTCTGACATACTACTATAATAGCATTGATTATTATAAATGGTTGGAATAAGGAAGCTTACCTGGTATTTCTTTAAGCGCCAATCTGGCAAACAGCAAGTCAATTTCAATTCCGTCAAAGTTCATTTTGATGACCGGCACAAATGCGTCTTCAACTGCCCTCAGGTCTTTTACCTAATAAAAAATTACAACATTAATTTCAAGAAAAAGGAATGACGATTATCAAAGGCACTTAAATATTACACTGCGTTACACGATTTTGGTACCCTCTTAACTGTTAGCTGGAATCAATAGGTAATGAGTCATAGATTAAATGTTCCAAACATATGTGGTATCCATCACGTCTAGTTTTCGAGGTACATGTTAATTATTATTTTCTACTACCCTCACTTTCCCAGCAGGAAAGTATGCGCTGATCTCAAAGTTATAGCTATTTTGCTCGGATTATAGGGCGGATTTACTAAATACTGTTGTTTTCTTTGTATGTGGGACAGCAGAGCCACAGAAAAACACTACATTACAAAAGTATGGCCAGAAAGGTCAGAGTTTGTATGCGGAAAATCTAATGTGTAACATGTACCATTGATAGATCCTAAAAATGTTATTTTATCACCACTCCACATAAAACTTAGTTTGATGAAAAATTTTGTGAAGGCCATGAATAAAGAGGGAGATGCCTTTTTGTATTTGAAGACAGTATTTTCAAAGTTAAGTGACGCCAAACTCAAAGAAGGAATATTTGTGAGATCACAAATACGTACTTTGATAAACGACCCAAATTTTGACAAAAAGCTTACTAATACGGAACTTGATGCCTGGTTGTCACTGAAAGCAGTTATAAAAGGGTTTTTAGGGAACCACAGAGCCGAAAATGAGGAACAGCTAGTGAACGACATGTTAAAAGCATACGAAAAGTTGGGTTGCAGAATGTCATTAAAAATTCACTTTCTTCATTCTCATTTTTCTTTTTTTCCATCTAATCTTGGTGCGGTTAGTGATGAACAGGATGAGAGGTTTCACCAAGATGTAAAGAAGCTTGAAGAACGATTTCAAGGCCGTTGGGACACAACTATGCTAGGTGATTACTGTTGGCGTTTAAAATGAGAAGATCATTCGAAGCCCAAAAGAAAACGTTGAAGTTTCACGATATTTTTTATAAAAATTTCATAGGTAATATTTTTGTTGACTTTTTTTTACTTAAATGATAAAATAAGGCTTAATTAATGTAAAAAAAATTGGTTGATTTTATAAGATTTCTTTAAAATATGTTTTGACGGTTTAATTTCTAATATAAAATAGCACTTTCTTGCGGGAAAAAAATGGGACGTGATGGAAAGAAAATTTGTATGTATGTTTATTAAACGATACGTATAAATAAAAAATCATGACATTTCAAAGCGGGTACTCAAATTTTTTGAAAATTTGTAACGCAGTGTTATTAACGATAGACGGGACATCACTGTCTCTGACATAATGTCAGCGTTTTTTTTATGATACGTAAAATCCTCGTCCGCCACCCGGAGAGGCGGCAGGGTAAGTTGGACTAATACCAACCAAAAACCGCACTTTCCTTCACTCGCCCTATAGTCATGGCCATGGGATCCGTGATCGCCAAGACCACGACAGGACATAATATATTATGTCAGTCTAGATAAGAGAGAAAAATCAAATCTGTCTTTTTGTTTGTTTTTTTTTTTGCATTTTCCATGTGAGATTATTAAGTTATTCTAGCAAAGGAAAAAAACGATAACGGGCAGGTTTCGAACCTGTATCTTCTGGTTAAATAGACCAGACCAACTAAGCCATCGCAAGTCCTACTCGACAAGTCGAATTTTTTTGAAAAACACTGTTCTAGACAATAACCATTGGTATGACATAGCCCAGTAAATATATACATATTATATTAATGTTTTAATGTATTTCTTATGTGATTGTATGTTCTCTCCATAGAATATGCCTCTTAGTTTAAGAAACAGCTGCCCATCGTCCTAGAACGCGTAGGTGCAGCTGTCGCCTGTCGGGCTAAAATACTCGGTACACCGTGGTCGCCGCGCGAAGCTTTTGGAAACCAGGAAGATCCTGCCCTTCTGGAGTTCTAACTAAAGTGATCTGGTCTACCAGATCACTGCCTCAATGATCCCCAAAACCTTAATATTAGTTTTAGACCCCTATCCGAAAGGACAACAATAAAATAACATTTCCTGTTCCAGCGTTGGACAGGTAGGCAGAGGCACTACAATTCAACCCCAAACCATCACCAATTTGTAAAACCTGTTTTTTTGGGAGGATACACAAACTATTTTAGTCAAAAAAGTCTTTAAAATATTAGCATGGAAAATGCCAAAAATATACAAAAAGATATTTTAGTCAAGTTAAATTCTTAAATTAGCTTTATTTCTCTATTTCTTTAAAAAATATTGTACATTATTATTGTAAATTCATTGTTGTTGTAAATTCAGTATAATTATACATTCAAAACCTATGACTGACTTGCTCAAAGAGAGGTAAAGTTTCAGAAATAAAACAGTAACAAAACATTTAAAAATAGCTCAGCAATTGTGCGTTAAACCAAAGTTTGTCGTGACTTTGTAAGTCTTCAGTTTCAGTGTTTTGCAATATTTGTTGGCAGCTTTTATATCATAACTGTTTTATTTTAGTCCAAATTTGTTCTATTTGCTTTAGATGTCAAGTTCTTTTTTAATACTATAAATTATAAAACGCGACTGCTACGCTAGAGGTCCTGGGTTCGATCCCCAGGTCGAGCAGTGTTATTGCGTTTTTCTATGAAATTCTCAGTAGCAGCTCGGAGTCTGGATATGTGCCCGGTTAATGGCCATAGGCTCGCCCCCTATTACATGGGACCTAAACATACCGGCGAAATGTGGGTGTACATTAGTACACCTCTGCCTAACCCTTCGGGGGATACAGGCGTGATGGTATGTTCTTTTTTAATATTTAGGTCTCTTTGTATGCACGCCATTTAAATTGATTTAGGTCAGATAGTCGTCTCTCAATTAGTTGACCATCATTTCCACTACCTGTTTTAAGCTACTCGTCTGTGATCTCCTCTGCAAATATGAACCGCCTACGTCACTCATGTACTAGTAGTAAAACTGCCAATATACCACATTTAGAAGAATCGTTAAAAAAAAAAATTATGGAAAATCTTCGACTTCGACGAAGGCTTTTACGTCATATTCGCTTTGACAAATGGCGTCGCGTTTCAAATATTTGAAATTTCTTCGGCAATATCGCACTTTCAAAAAATTAAATTCTTAGTTAAAAAATAAATACTAATCAAAAATATTGCTGAAGGCACAATTCTGAAGTACAGACGCCAGCAGGTCAAGTTATCCAAAACTGTCAAAATTTCCCAATTGAATATGGGACCTTATTATTTTGTAATAAGGTTGAAAATCAATCAAATAAATTTGACAGATTGTGGTAGCTGGCCTCTGTACCTAATAAAAAAAATTGAATCTTATTTGAATCACATGCATATTCCCTATTGACGCACGCCACTTACCGGGGCATCTAGAAGAAACCTAGTTAGGTATATTATAGGTACACGAACGTCGGGATTTAACAATTATAACGTGATATCTAATATATAAAATTCTCGTGTCACAGTTTTCGTTGCCATACTCCTCCGAAACGGCTTGACCGATTTTGATGAAATTTTTTGTGCTTATGGGGGAGGTCTGAGAATAGGCCAACATCTATTTTTCATACCCCTAAATATTTTTTTTTTATGGCAAAACAACGTTTGTGGGGTCAGCTAGTAATCCCTAAAAAGTAGTTTTAATTCCGAAACCTGTTTTCAAAATGAGGAATTATTAAGTTAAACATACCTGTGGCTGCATCTTCAACAGGTCATAGAACGACGCGAAGTAGTCAATCCGGTCGATGTGACGCGGCGCCACGCACAACGCGTCGATGTCAGCACCTCTGTGGTGCACCTGCCAAAATATAATGTTTAAGATTATTCTTCCAGATGATAGAACCTTTTTTTAGATGCACCTTTACTAATAAAAAAAATGTTTGCTGTGTCTGTTCTCTGCTTCCTTTCCTACACTGATGGTAGGACGTGTGTCTGAGAACAGACAGTAGGGATTATTCTACTAGACTATTGTAAATTACATAAGTATTCAGCTAACGCTCACTTGCCTCTTGTCAAATAGACACGAAACGATGACGTCGACGACGTCTGTGTTGTCTGTGAATGTCAGACTGCTGATCATGGAGTCGTGGGTTAGATTGACAGGACACAAGTATTTGTGTGGTTAAAACATAAGTGTTTGTGTTTCTTATGTATTTATAAGTATGTATTTACAAAAAAAAGTATATCGACGGCGAAGTAAGTTAAGCCAATACCTTCTAACTGACAAAGACCAAAATTGACACAAAGTGAAAAAAAATTTAAATTTCCTAAAAACTACAAAATATTCCGCGGTCAAATATAGTCGCGTTGTTCGTAGATAGGTGTTGTTAAAAATACAAATAAATGGTTTCATAAAAACACGTAGGAACCGACCTCAAAGTCATATTCTATAAGAAAGTAAATTTCTCAAAATATTTAAGATAGGAGGTATTGGTACTTCGAAGTCGATATAAGTATTATATCCACTGTCTAGTACCCATAGGATACTCTGCTTAGTTTGGGACTACGTGCTGTATAATATTGTCCAAAAATATTTATTTAATTAAAACATTTGGTATTGTTATACCAATACCTTGTCTTCAACCAAATATTGACTAGCATCTGGGTTGGTATGGTATAGCGGGCTATGATATGCTACTCCACGACACAGCGCGTATTTTGAGGGTGGATAGACAGAACTATTAGAACCTGACCTGGCTGACAATCTCTCAGAGGTACATTGGTTATTTATTTATTAGTTTACCTACAATTGTTACACTAATACAAATTATTTATACAGACTGTAGTTAAAACTAAGTGTACAATATTAGGCGGCAAAGGTTACCGAAGTACTTAATAATATCTTAGCGTCAGGGTTATAGAAATGCATTACTCACCCCTAGTCGATAAGATCCGAACGTATAGATATTTCCACCGACAGTTTCAGCAACGCTGGACGGCATGTTCTTTCGCATCGACTCCTCACGGATCCACTGTCTCACAAGCAGATGCAGGGAACCCAGCACTTCCATACGATGATTCATTTCTTGTTCTGTCTCAAACACACCGTAGGGAGCCAGGGATTCCTTGAGCTCGTTAGTCTTCTCGATGTCAATGGGCTTTGGACCTGTGAGGAAATGAATAGTGTGCATAAGCCCAAGTATCAAAATCAGTGCGGTAGCGCACCGACCGGACTGAACCACCTGCTGCGACCTACTGTACCAGCGACGCAGCTTTACTTGTCTCGACTGCATTATTCTACAAAGGCCGAGGAGATTGTAGAGTACATCCGCATCAAGACCAAATCTACCTTGAGGGTCGAACAGAGTCTCGTCACAATGTAGATTTTAATTCCTTTGTGGTGAGAGTGCCGACTGAACATTTGTCGACCTTGATGAAAGAGGAATTTTGGCCAAAAGGGGTAGTGTTCTGGCGTTACTGAGGCCGGCTACCGGACACCGCGCGACACAGGACGCCGAGTCTTCGTGTGAATTAGTGCTTAGTTTTGTTAAATTTTATTGTAGTATTTTGTATTATATGGGCATTGTATCCTGAATTAAATAAATATCATATCACAAGGAATTGAAACAAAAAGTGATCAGAACAAAAACAGTTGCTTTCTTCTATGATTAATTGGAACCTTACTTCTGTCACAACACTTGAGGCTTTTGTGAATTTATTACACAGTTTTTGAGATACTGGCAAATTAATAAGCAAACTACTATCTCCTCACCTGCCATAGATATTGCAGAGGTCATGCCCAATGTCTTCAAGTTCTGCTGATTCTGGTGCTCATTAGCCTTCCCAGGATTCTGCGGTTGCGGCGCATTGCTGTGCGAGTACTGCGAGGCCGGCCACATCTTGGACATGCTAAGTTAACTTCTTTACAAAATAAAACCGTTTACGGTAACTAATAGCTTATACTAGGTAGGGGGTCATTTATATGAAATGCTCTCCTCTTGGACAACTGCTGGGTTTCTTATAAAGCCGTGGTATGGGTGAGATAATCTGAAACAAGTTGTTTATTGTTGAAGTGATGTTTTATTATATTTGATCAAAGAAAATTCCTGCAGTAGGTCACAGATCCCTGTGGTACTACAAATAACTGTGGATGACACAGATTTGTCTCAGGTGGGAAATGAGTCCACAACACAACTAACTTGTTTATGGTTAAATTGTTACATACATTTTGTGATCTCTATTGGAAACGGATCATTTGTACATAGAAGGATAAACTATTTTTTGTGTATGTATCTTTTTATGTGCCACAGACTACGTAATTATCACCTTTCCGTTTCTCTTGAGTCCATTCAAACATTATCACTCTTAGTGATAAGACTGCCCATTGTACCATTCTATGATATTTAAAACTGTACATGGCATTTGTTTATGGTGTGCATGCAATATAGAATATTTTATTCTAATTATCTTCATCAGAAAAACAAGAACATTATGTATTCAAAAACATTGTTGGTGTGTATTGCTACACTGTTCTGATTCTTTGATTTCAAACATACTGTCGCTACAAGTCGTCAGCATATGACTGGTTGGAAGAAGTAATCATTTGAATCTAATGTAAAATGTCTAGTAAAAAAAGCCTTCTAGATACCTATAGTACCTTCTCAAACTGAAAGGAATTAAGCTACAGTCCACCATGCAGACTTACTGCAGGATAGCAGACTTTACAATAAAAAAACTTCAAATCTGTGTTAATTCATTATAGATTTGCATATTTGATGGACTTTTAATCCACAAAAGAACTATTTGACTAAAGAATCTTCCCTTTGTAAGTAATTGCAGATGAAATTTAAAATCAATTGTTAAACGTTTTAATTTCAAATATTTTTTATGTGCATTAATGAAATGTCCAGGCCAGCGTGGTGGACTATAGCCTAATCCCTCTCAATATGAGAGGAGACCGTGCCCAGTAGTGTGACAGTACATGGGTTGATGATGATGATGATTAATGAAATGTGGTGTAATGATTGATATTTGTTGTATGATTCCAAAAAGGATGGTCAGCAAGTCACCTTGGAGGTGAAGTTAGTTAAAAACTCAGCCTTATCAGAGGCTCACTCCAACATGTACACAATGCAAGTCAAACAGGTTGTATAGAAAAAAAAAAGCAATAATCTATTCATGATAATCATGAATAATGATTAAGCAGTCCCAATGGTTTACTTGTTACCCTAAATTATCATATTTTTTAGGATCAAACTTAGAGCACGACAGACATGTCCTTGAACTTTATTTACAACTAAATATTGATAAGATAAACATGAATGTTTTGGAACAAACCCACCATTACAACAATAATTATTCACAACAAAGTATTGTAAACATGATAAGTACACCTAGTGGCTTTCCAAGTAAAGGATAAACGATAAATTGTGTACCTATTCCTCTATTTTGAATGAAGCACTGGGTGAAACATTCCACAGAAGATATTTTCAATTGTAAATATATTTTTTGTACCTAGTTATTGAAGCAAAACACACAACATCTCATAGCAAGCTCAGTTATAAATTAAGAAGTAGTCCGATTTCGAAGAAATGCGTAAGCGAAAATGGAACTTTTAGAAAGCACTATACTATTTGTGGACGTTAATCTAGGTTCGTTCACCTACTTTATATTACCAATTTTAATTAGCGAAAACGCAAGCACATAACGTAATCAAGCATGTATTAAACTAGACAAGAATGTACTTTAACTAATAAATAGGAAAAAACATCAAGAACATTACTTGCTAACAACAGATTCGTGGAAGTATTCTTTTGTTGTCTGTATCTGTATGTACTAAGGTCACAACTTATGTAAATACGACCCTCACTCATACCTGAACCTTGAATCTCAATGTGAAATAGCAAATAAAACAGTACAATATCGTAATCTCAACACATATCATCAAAAACATAAAGAAAATGAATACGCATAAAGAAAAGCTCACGTTGCCCTGTGCAGATTTGTTATTACGTTATCAAATTGTTATTGGATGGATTGAATAGATTACACTCACCAATTTATAGCATGATCCGTCCTAATCTGCGATATTTTACACATGCAATTAGTTGAAATCATAATAATAGAAAGAAACAAACATTTAATTTCCAAACAAGCACCCAACAGTCGCCAACAACAAGGCAGCCATTTTTGTAAAGATGGCGTATTTGAATCTTGCCAGTTGGAAAATAAACACAATAGTCATCACGTAGTGTTACTACAGTAAAAAAATGTGTTGAATCCTTGCTGCTTGTAAGAAACTTCGAAACGAAAGAAAAGTCCGTCTCACGAAAGGAGTCCCACGAAAATGAATGGAACTAATTTTGCAAACTCGCACAACTTTACATTATATCAATTTTAATAAATTACTGAAACAATAAAATCAGATTCATCCTACAGGGATTAAATATTGAATTTTTAAAGAGTCTAAAACAAAAGATTTTAGCAAAAATAGCAATATTAAGTCGCATGACAGTGGCGCCGCGTCTGCGGGACTTCTTTTGTGAGACGGACTACTATCCATGAGTGTGAATTTGAAAATACATAGTAATTCTTCCCAGCTCAACGCACGCTCAAAGTTGAAAGACGATTTTTAGATAAACTTTAATTTATGTAATAAACTAATAATCAATATAAAAGATTGTGCAGTATCGAAACGTCTACGGGTGCGTTCAAAAGTTACAAAGATTCGTTAGTTTTGCGCATGCTCCATTGGCAGTTTTTTCAGTGACGTATCACAAAACTCCGTTGAACTCGTTCACATATCACTATCTCTTTTCATGTGCTGCCAAAAGAAAGGGATTGATAGAGAGCCGGTTGATGTTTTCGTGTCAGCCTTGTGCCCATTTATGAGGAGTAGGTAAAATCCGCCATCTTGAGAGTGAATTCAAGAATGTGAGGACTTTTAGCGGAGTTAAGTGAATTTCTTTAGTAATTTTATTATTAAATGGATTTATATTTATCCACCACGCGATTTAGTAACCTTTATATTAGCCGGTGGCATTAACGGAAATACTTTGCGCGTCGACATAGAGCCTAAACGCCGAATTCCTTGATAGTGTTTATGTGACAGGAGAAGACACCGTAAGCTTTCTAATAGTTTTTTGCGTGTCTATTTCCGTTTTCCATCTCGACGATCGTTAACATATACGTGAAAGTGAAATAGGTATTGCGTATCATTACACAGATTCGTTATAGGGCTTCGCGATGTTTTTTTCTGGTCGAAAATGCGGTTAGATGGGCGTTGTTGGTCCGCGATCGGTGGAGCTAAGTCGGGGGCTGTGTCGGCGTCCTGGTGAAGGCCTGGTCCGGTCGGGCAGGCTGTGCGCGCGGCCGCCGCGGAGGATGCAAACGGCGAGGGTGGTCTAGTAAGGTGTTGAAAGTGTTTGAACTAGTGTTATTGTGAAAATGTCGACGACTATGAGGCCTACCCTTCAGACTGTCCCGGAGTCGTTACCGGCGGACCACGTGACGTCGCCAGCGCCGGCTCCTGCGGCGACCACCACCGCAGCTGCTGCGCCTTCGCAGCCGAGGCATCCCAGGCCTATGTTCAAGGTAAGTGTCTACATCTGTTTTGATTCCCCAGTCATTCTGCGTTACTACGACTGATAAACAAAATCTGATAACAAAAACATCAAGTGCCTTACATAACTAGTTTTATCACACTAAGAAAACTCATTTGCATACTTATTGTTTGGGTAACACATACTATAACTGGTCCTCTTGTTTTTTTAATTACATACACACACAATTATTGCAACATTCTTATCAGAGGTTCAATATTTGAAATAGAGATAAGGGTGGATTAATTTATGGTATTAGGTGTACAGATAATCTGTAGATTGTGTGTGAACACATATGAATTAATTGTGTAAACTCTTTGCAATGGCAGCCTAGATAGGATGGAAAGTGTGACCAGCGTAGCATGGCATCTAAACTATAAAAGTAATAATATTACATGAAAATACTTCTTTTTTTTTATTAATTTTAATTGTATGTATGGTAATTCTTACTTTAATAAGTTAGAATATTGGTCATTTTGATAATGTTATTTTCATATTCAATATGTATAGAATTATTTCTACTACATATTATAAAATAATTGTTACTGGGATGCCTGTAGCTTTCTGCTACTTGTTGCAGTATTATACTGCTATGTAATATGTTCAGTAGGTATAAGAAACACACATATTGTAAGCAGGATTGTGGTCAATTAAATGAATTTAGTACTCAAATAAAAAAATAACAAGTATCACTAGAATTTGTACCTACTTGTCACATCTTGTTCATAACACTAGCAAATATTGATTTTTGAACAATTTTGTATTAGCAAGGCACAGCTCTTGTCTTGAAAATTTATGCAAGCATCCAAGTTTTCCATCTCTAGATTTGAAGTGATTCAAATATGGAATCTTTCTCTCCAGCAGGACTGCCAGTAGTAAACACAGATTACACAAAACAGACAGGCAACAATGTAGAAGATTACTCATTCATCTGTTTACATAGTGATGTTATATAAAAATCAAGGCTTTTGTTTGATTATTAGCTGCTAGACAATACATTGACTCACTGTTAACTGACTTTAAATTTGATAACTAGAAAGGATGGCAAGAAAGATATTGAAAATGTAGGATTTGTATTTGTGGAGGAATTCTGGTTAGAATCATGAAAAAAAGCTTTATAAACTGTTTAGCTTGCTAACCCAGCACCTATTCTGCTGAATGAATTAAGGCACTAATAGGCTTAAAAGTGAAACAGTCAATTGTTGCTGAGATCTTTGTCTATCTCTTAATCTTGATTTGTCAAATGCAGAGTTGTTATAATATACACTAAAGGTCTTCAGTTAATATTATAACATTTGTTATTTGATAGATCGGATTGATTTCTATTTTAAATGAGTATTTATACATACAACTCTGGCCCCCAAGATACAGACAAATGTCTAGTTTGGGGGTCGTTGTCCATAACTATATTCTTAATGTCAGACTTGCATTAAGATACAGAATAAAATTATGATTATAATAATAATTATTGTGAAATATGTGGAATATTTGTTTAGGTATCTCTAGCTGCATACAAATCAATCTTGGCTTGTCTTTTTAATATCAGGATAGGTGTTGACATCATATATTTTTCTATTATAAGTCAAAGCAAGTATTAAAAACTTTTTGGTCCTGACCTGATAAAGATGCTCCCAATAAAATGGAAATCATGTAATCATTTTTATTATTAACAACACAAAACTTGAAATATACAATAATAATGATGCTGGCTTTATACACACGATAATAATAAATAGCTAAAACATAATAAAACACATGTTTCAATGTAAAGAGACTGTGTCACCACTTCAGTACAATAATATTTAATTTATGTTAACTAGATAAAACTGTGTCTGAGTCACATTTATAAACAGAGCTGTATTACTTTTTTGGGTAATAAATTGTAGTGGATACCTACTCTAAATGTGCCATTTTATTAAATAGGATTTTCCCTAATTAATAATGCTAATTTATCTAAAATATGGATATTTTTTATTGGTTACTGTTATTTTGTTATGCTTCAATTTCATTTTCTAGGTACAAGCATAAACCACCATTACACAACCAAAATGACAATTGCTATCTTTGAGATATTGTTTCTAAAATAACATCACTAAATTTAAATCAATACTGTAAAAGAGAATCACTTTTAAATCTTGACAAGTAAGTATGACAGTATTCCACTCTTTACAATATTCACAATTAAATATATATTTCTGGGATTTAAATCCCATTTACCATTGTGGAATGGCCTCACTTAATGTGAGTACAAATCCAGCTTTATAAATCACATAACAGGTTAAACCCTTTAAACTCTTCCTCATAAATAATGTTACGTAATTACCTATATGAACATTTGGAGTTTGATTAAGTCCTACAGGCCATATGAATGACCCACAATTTATAAGCATATTTCACACATTATTTACATAAGAAAACCTGTTGAAGACAAATAGGTATATAAAGATTTTTTTGTGATTAAATTACAGATTTAAATGTAATAATATCATAGGTATGAGTTTATCTTAGATAATGTAATATTTATAATAACACTAATGTTTTGTCAATTTTAGTATGTTACCTACAACAATACAATTGTCTTTGGCATTAACATGTAAGTATGTATTATTCAAAATATTCACCTACTTTAGTAAGACAATAATGTGTAGGCACTTGATTAATAAAAAGTAATGAGATGGCCAACAATATATATAATATATTACACCCTACATTGCCTCTGACGTCATACGCGCGCGCCATAATTAATTTTTTTAATAGCAATACAGAATTAAGTTTTAAAAGGTAACAATGACTGGGGAATTATAATTCTATGCTCTATGTATAAGCTTTCAGCCTGTTTCGTCTACATAAAGTGTTGTTGTCATGAAAAGAAATATTGTTGTGTAAATGCTATGTTGTTGAAAAATGTCTTAAAAAGCTTAAAATGTGTTTTAGCATTATTTATAAGCAGCAAGAGTTGTAATAAAATTATCATTACACTTAATTGCTATATGTGATAAACTATTTCGTCATAATTCTACACCGGTTGATACACATTAATTTGTGAGAGATATTAATATAACAGTGAAAATGTAATTTAGGTATGTTAGGTACTTAACTAAATCACTATACTATATTATTTAGTGATAAAGAGTTTTCCAGATAGTAATATAACTTATGTACTATTTAGGTAGGTAATTGTTACCCACAGTTATGTAGGTACAAAATTTGATCTACGACATTTAAATTCGATGCACAATCGTGAATGAGTGTTTATTAAATTATTTTTAGGTAGCTACCTACCTACTTTATACAAATTTGTAGACAAGCTTCTAGATTAAAAAAATACATGTCCAAAACGATCAAAAACTTTGATTTCGTAGTTTGAAATCGTTGGAAAACTTGTAAACAAGCGATGATTGATTATGTAGAATATTTTAAGTATTACCTACCAAGCTGCTTCACAAAAATTAAGTTCTCGAGTAGTGAGTAAACTAGGATAATGGCGATGCAAGCTAATAAGAAATAGAAACAGAATTCCAAACATTCTTTACATTAAAACTTTATGAAAAATTCAATCTTACTAATATTATAGTTTGTACCTCAATCACGCAATAACGGTTGAACGAATTTGGATCATCATCACCATTGCGTATGGCAGTCGTCCTGCATGGATCAAATGTCTATATCTAATGTTTTCAGCCAGGTTGCGGCGGCTGGTGTGAATTTGGATGATTTTTTTTAACCAGGTAGTTTACAACCTCGACTAACACATAAGATAATGTTTTTCTAGATAATTCTTAAGTCCACGCAGACACGGGAAGAACTTAGTGGTTTATTAAAGGGAATAATTTGTTTACGTTAAAAGCATTTAAGATAATATGATGTCATCTCAAATGTATCAATATTATCAGGTAAGGGTGTTTTATTATTGGACATGTTTACGCGACGCTGCCGGGTGCCGCTTCATGCATAAAGCATTGGGCCCACACTAGGCCCGCTCGGCCTCCCGTCTGCCCCAGATTTGACGCTACTACATATATATCTAGCTTATCTTCTAGTTACGAAGAGCTTTACGTAAAAATAAGCGTCATTGAATAATTTCACAGTTCGGTGAAGCATTCATTTACCGTTGACAGGTTTTCGTATGAAAAGCGTATAAGATTTAAATAATTAAATGTGTTGGCAGTACTCGATGCAAGGGCGGCACGAGAAAATTAGCGCTTATTGGCTACAATACAATAAAGTTTTGAAGTCTGACAGTTGCTTGATGTTGATAGGAATAAAATGACGAAACTTTTGAACTAGCTAGCCTTTCAGTCTATCGTCGACATAAAATTTAGTCTAATTTAAATAATGCCATAATCATAATTTCAATGATATATTATTTGGATTTCAATTGTTTTCTTTCCGCTTTTGTTTACTTTCTCCCTAACCTCTTAACGCTATATTAATACTGTCAATATCACCTGTTACACGCGATAAGGTAAACATAAACTTGTTTTTATTTTTTAATAATCAATGCAACACTTGTTTTGTAAATCGACTGTATTTCACACGCTATAAAATTGTTATATTAATATTTTATGATATCGTATGATACAGTTTTTTACCTTTATTATGATCAGTTTTAGTCCGATTATGAATAACTTACTCGTAGGGTTAAGATGAGTGAGCTATGTGTTTCCATTTGTGGTGAAATTTATTAAAAAAAATGCGATGATATTTATATGTTGGAAATTATACGGCAATCAACAAATATCGGTTTCTGATTTTTTCGAAGTTTGCACTTTCACAGTATTGTACAACCTTGGTGTTAAAACATGTTTTATTACTAAAAATAGCAAACAAACTTGAATTAAGAAAATAAAGAAACGTTTGCTGCTTTATTAGCTATAATGTCCACGCTTGTGTAACGTGTAAGTAATGTTACAATTCGTTATATATTACGTGTTGCACGTGTATCTGAGGCGTCTAGGTGCTCAATTTTCTATCACCTACCAGCTAGGTAGTTCCTTGCTTGTTGTTCTGAACACGAACATTTTATTTCATTAATTTAATCTTATCTTATAGCAGTGATAGCCTAGCGGTATGACCATTGGACTGCCTAGTCGAAGTTCTTGAGATCGAACCCATGGCACGCACCTCTGACTTTTCGAATTCATGTGCGTATTAATAATTAATTATCACTCGCTTAAACGGTGAAGGAAAACATCGTAAGGAAACCTGCATACCTTAGAGATTTTTCTCGACGGTTTGTGAAGTCTGCCAACCCGCACTAGGCCAGCGTGGTGGACTACAGCCTAATCCCTCTCAATATGAGAGGAGAGCCGTGCCCAGCAGTGGGACAGTATATGGGTTGATGATGATGATGAATCTTATCATAAATCCAACTACAGTAACTTAAGGTATGGGCCTTATTATAATAGGAAATATCTACCTTCTGACATAATCTAATATATAAAATTCTCGTGTCACAGTTTTCGTTGCCATACTCCTCCGAAACGGCTTGACCGATTTTGATGAAATTTTTTGTGCTTATCGGGGAGGTCTGAGAATAGGCCAACATCTATTTTTCATACCCCTAAATTTTTTTTTTATGGCAAAACAACGTTTGCGGGGGCAGCTAGTAATAATATAATACTTTATTGACATAAAATAAATTTGTACATAAATGTAGAATTCACTGACTCCTGCACTAGTAATGACAGAGTGACAGACAGACTGTGTTGCAGTGACAGTGTTGACATAGGCGTGGATCTTTAACCTTTTGACCGCCACGGACGTGTATAGACGTCAAATGAAAACTTGCTCACGACGCTAACGACCACATGGTACTTCAAAAATACATCTTTTTTTTGGCCAAAATAAATATACAAAAATATGTTTAGTGTTTTTTTAACCTATTATTATAGATATTAGAATTTGTCGCTTGGCGTAGAGAACACAGATTTTCGTTATTGACATGGCGGTCAAAAGGTTTTTTACGAAAAAAACCACTTCTGACGTAAATCTCTGAAACTGTTAACTGCATTTCCCAAGTCCGTTATGTGACAAGATGCATGGTCTAAATATAACCGCACCCGGATCGGCGTAGGCGCAGCCGTGAACAACGAAAATATTTATGTAATAATTCGGTGTAATCATTCTGTTTTACTTCTTTATGCGTACGACTTGTTACGAATATAATAGTTTTGTAGGAATATTTAGGTAGATGTAGTGAAGTGTTTTGACTTAATTAATATTTTTTTAAGGGATTATGAAACTGCAAGGCTACAGAAAATCGATTTAAAGCTAAGCTAGTTTCAAGACTCGCTTAGCTTTTAAACTATTTTCGTAAAAGATTTTATGCAGTTTCATTTGTGACGAACTGACTGTAATTAATGAATATGGTAAATTTATGGCTTGAATATAATGGTAGGCACCATAAGACAGGGATTGAAGAAAAAGAAAATCACAAAGAAAGTGTCAAACGAAGCATTTAAAAGTAAAATGGAAGTTGCTAGAAAATCTGCGTTCTTTGCATAAAATGGTATCAAACAATCCCCTCTTAATAGAGCTGCAACGAGAAAAGTTTTAAAGAAAACACAATTGCTGTGTAATCTGATAACAGAGAAAGGAAACTAGATTTTGTAAAATGTGGATTCTTTAGACGTTTTAGTAAAAAGTACACTGAATATCACTCCACCAAACCTTCGTAACTATCCTTAGGATTATCTAGTTGCCAGGTTTCGGCCTTATGACTATCATTAACGTTGGTTATTGTTGTTTGTGCGACCGATGCAGTTACAATAATACGACGCCATTTCTTTAAGAGTTTTCAAGGTCTAATCAAGACTAAAACGAGTCGCTAACTGCAAAATCGATATCCTAACATAAACATACAGGTTTCTTTCAATTGGAACTGATACCGATCTATTTCTAATACGATTGAGTTACCTTAGATTTATGCTCATTATTTTTCATGTACGCACCTAAAACTATATCATATTTCTGTAGTTGTAAGATTTCTTCTTTGATACAGGATGAACGTAACAGATTCTTTACACGTGCATTTGAAGCCAGTCTAAATGATAATATTTAGTGTAGATTCCTTACACGATCCTGATTTATATGCTACCATGTCGGACCAATCCGTGACTTCGTCTAGACGTCCTAATGGATTTTACATTTCTAAAACAAGTACTAGAAAAAACTAGACTTTGTATCCTTGTTCGTAGTCAAATTGTTTGTATTCATGCGATTGTGCGATATAGAAAGATTTTGGGGGGGTTGTATTTATTACTCAGGCATGTTTCTTTTATAAATTAAAAGGGTAGCAAAGAAATTGAGGTGCCTTAGGTAAAAGTAAAGTACCTTTACGTAGGTGTGCATAGATGAAGTCTTCGATAGACATAGGCTGAGACAAATCCGAGCGTAAACTTGTACTTCCGCATGCCAAATATTAATAGAAATGAGGAAGCATAACTTTACGCTTAGAAACAAATCTTAAACCTTTATTCAACGAGCGAGAATATGTATAATCCTCATAGATCGCTGCCTGGAGGAACACCGTCATCAGCGCGGGAGTCGAAGCATTTCTACAGATTGCAATCCATTTGATCTAATGCCATTGCAGCATATTAATAAAAATGGCGACAACGCGGTGATATTTCCTTATAGCATCTATAACCTTGGCCTACCGCTATGCTCAACACCTAAGCAAATAATCCTTTTTAGAGGACGAAAAACTCATAACATTTAGCCGTAAGCGGTAAGGTTTTCGCTATTACCTATTATTAAAGTATAAAGCTGTGTAATAATGTAGTGTAAGGGAACTTTGCAACGAAGGCGAACGAGCCTTGCATAGCTCTAAGTAGCTATGATTAAAAAAGTAAGGTCACGCAACGCTAATATTAAATAAGGTGGAACTACCAAGGTATCAGATTACAGTTTTGTTAGTTAAATTATTATGTTGACTTATGTAATCGGTTTTTTGTGGCTTCTAGTTTACTAATCTACTTGTTAGCTGTATAAAATAACATGATATAAACTCGGATAAGTCCAGACCTTCGCATTTATTACTGATGAAATAAACGGACATAGGTACAAACTTTATTGCTAGAGTAATGCTTTAGGATCGCCATTAAAATGTTGTATCTGTTGATCTCTTTCATGCTTCTCATCATATTATTGTTCAAATCAGTATTACGTTAGTATGATGTACTAATGATTATGCTGTTATACGTCAGTACCTTACCAAGAATTAATTATTCGATAAAGTACACGATTTCCACCTAAATTTAATGATGATTATCATTAAATTGATTGAAACTGCCTCGCCAGTCAAGTGGACTACTACGCTAGAGGCTCCCAGATTCCCAGGTTGAGCAAAGTGTGATTGGGTTTTTTTATAAAATTCTCAGTAGCAGCTCTGAGTTAGGTTTTGAGCCCGGTTAATGGGAATAGACTCGCCCCTTATTACGTAAGCGAACTGTGTGTGTACTTTGATACACCTCTGTCTTACCCTTTGGGGAATACAGGCGTGATAGTATGTTTTGATAACTTCAAAATTTCTAACAGTCTACATTATCACCAACCTTGTTTTGAATATCGGTAATTTATAGACAGGTAGACTACAGTCAAACATAATTGTATATCTGCGGGAGCGGCCAATTCCGCAACGCATTCAGTAATAGGTTAGCTGAATGCGTTTGTATTAAATATTTCGAAATGTGCAATGTACGATAAAATACGACTTGTTTTACAATTGTTGGTGACATAGATAAAATATCACATTTGAACTACTTACCTATTAAACTACACGTCTACGACAATCTTGCATTTGTACCTCTAAAGACGTAAGCCCAATCGTATCTGTATATTATTTTTTTACGGACCTGAGTTACTGGTTCGAGTAATACACAAGCGCGGTGCTTATCTAGGGAATGACATCGTAGCCCAGATGAAATAAAGGAGCTCACCCCTAAGCAAATCCTGCAGTTTATAGTAGCCGCAGGGTTTAGCAGTGAAATCTAACTCAACTATCACAATAGACCAACTGCGATCGCGGTGGATACTATCGCAGCAAATGAATAATATAAAAATAAAAAGATCTGGTTCGTGGGTACCTTAATAACGAAACTGGAATTCGTGTCGAGGTACCGAATATCACCAGCCACGGGTTTCAATTGTATCAGAATTACACAAGGAGTTGCAGATTTGGTAGACAAAACTGTCAAAGATCAAGTAATTCTATGACGGTTTTACAATAATATCCATTCGGAGTCTAGCACCAGAGGCCAGCACATCAAGCTACCACAATCTGTCAAATTTATTTGTTTGATTTTCAACTTTAATGCAAAGCTATAAGATTTATATTTAATTGGCAAAAAATGACAGTTTTGGATAGCTTGAGCTGCTGGCGTCGGTACTCCGAATATTATAATGGCCTCACCAGGCTCCTGAGGACCTCGAGTGCACCGCTCAGCTTGAAAATGCAGGCTAAATCCATAATTAAGTGCCTAATTAAGCTGACGTTTTGCTCTGACGTTGTGCTTGCGTTGCCTCAAGCAATACGTCTAACCTAATTATCGTAGTGAAATTGTGCAATGCTTCATAATTTTCTCCTTCCACCATATCGTTTTCATGGCAACATGCCAGGGTCCGATTTATGAGGAACTGATGCTGCTGATATTGGCTAGCGTGCCGACGGATCCTTCCTCAATGATATGAGAGCTTTAATTTATATTTCAGAATATTAAGCTTAAAAAAACTAAGCAATATTTAATTATTTTCGAAATGAAGCATAGGTTCTCCTTTTACATAGTACCTAAAATCGTTGCATGTATGTATATTTTATATCCCTATTTCTTATGAGAATTTCCTTGAGAAACAGAAAATTACAATTTCCAAAATTGAAAGACAAACTTTGTCCGTGTTCCAATTCCTCTGAAGTTGTTCGAAGTACGGAGCACTTTGTAAATTGTAACGATGTTTGCTTTTAGCTTCATTGTGTTACAGAACAGGATAAAATTATTCTGTAATTTTTTAACTGCTTGGTGATTTATTTATTCGGAAGCGTGTTATTGGTATTTTTATACGTGTTTGAATAGTAGTTCGAAATTTGAAATTGTGTCTGATTAATGGCAATAGAAGGCGCTTCACATTCCGCTAATATTTTTTGCTCAACACTTTTCGGCGAACTGTGGGTGCCAATCTGTGTACCTGCCTAACCGTAGGGGAGAAGGCACACTCTTTTCTCTAGCACACCTCTAAGATGTGGAATAGTCTAGTATTTCCACTGGGTCTTACAAGTCCGCAATCCATCATTATCATCTCTTCAGGTGTATCAGGTCTCTATAGACAGCTTCAGGCCATCAGAGACCCAATATAATAGAAGTACTATTATATTATGTCAAAATCGTTGCTCGATGACTTCAGAATTGTTGATTTTTGAGTTATGTCTACGAAATATGGCAGTTTTTATGTCATTTAGTACCATTGAACAGACATTCTGATACAATTGAAAAACCACACTTAGACCACAGGAGGTTCGTCTGTACGTTTTCCGACTAATTATAAAAAAAAGTGTGATTTTATTTTTAAATTAAACCTCATCGTAATCAGATCTAATACAGCTACATAATCTACTAATACAAAAGGGCTAAGGGCGTCTATTTCCAAGCAACTTTATCGATTCTTCGTTGACATAGCGTTCACATGCTCGGTTGTTCAACCTGACGGAAACATTCTTAATTTACTGACTGTTATTTTTAGCTAGAACCTTCTTTTTCGTTTTCTCCATACGTATCCTCTTACGCTGTCGTGTTTCGGTCTTTTATTATATACGATGTTTTGAGTTGACGAAAATATTTCTAATATATCAATGTGTTGCGTTAGCTGAATTGGGTAATATATTTGGCCCTTTTTAATCGTTTTTGATGTTCGGTTAAGGAAGGAATATCTACTAATCATAATCATGGGCCCTATTATCGTAACGCAGATAATTTAAAGTTTCAACAACTTGCTAGAAACAAAATAATAATTGAATAGGAGAACTTTAATTTCGTACTTTTGTACTTTGTTTTTCTATCTTAATAACTGCAGTCTGCAGTGGAATTTTTGATGTCACCTAATGAATCTCTGATTATTATTATCACTGAGTAAGAAACAAACACAACGATTTGTTTAGAACGAGATAACTTAATGACTAAATGTAAATTGGTGTAAACGTCAAATATATTGTTTCATAATAAAAAACAAAAAATTTAAGCGTGAACCCATTTTGAATTCTATGTCAGTGACATAAGAATTACACAGAGCGTCATGATAAAATTAACTTTAAATAGCTTTATTGCCATGAAAATTACAGAAAAGTAGGTAATATGACATATTATTATTAGAAAGCTTTGTCAAACTTCAAGCCCTATTTGTAAAAACACTAATGATAATTTCGCTTATTTAACTATGTACATTAAGTCTAAAATAAAAAATATCATACAGACAAATCTTCTAGTAGGTATTGAAATTTGTACCTTATTCCCTAAAGAAAAACATCGGATATGCTTATAGAAGTGATTCGTCGCGTATTTTGACATTATACTGTCTGATAAAAATAAAAACTTAAAGTGGCAAAAGGTGTTTTGAGAGATATTTTCTTTTCTAAATAAGTACTATTTTATTATACAAGGGAATGAGACAAAAGTGAGCATCTAATGGGATTAAGGGCCTTATTTCAAAGCGCTTTATAAATCTCTTTGAACTACACTTTAAATATATACTTGTCTTTTTTTTTGTCTTGTCATCTTGGTGTTAACAATGTGAGACTGCTTTAAAAACAATACCCACTTTAACTGTCTCTTAGTCTATTAACCTTTTGAATACAATAAGTACCTAGATTTATCTTTTGGACTTTCCGGAATCTGGACGGAATTTGGTTCTTCTAGTAGACGATATCGATAATAGAAAACTTTTATACAAATTGAACTGAATAAAAGTTTCGATGACGTATGAATTTTAAAGGTGCTGATAACGCAGGAATTTGTAGCGCTTTCCTAGAACATTTAGATGAATATGCTGTGAGAATAAAATAATTACATATGTTAGTATCGAATCTGCAAAATGTGATTCTCGGTTTCGTATTCTCGTGGTACGTTCCAACAAAAACTGTGTGCGACGTGCCCAGTACTTGGCGCAGGCGCCATTTAAGGGCGCGCCGAGAGAGTTGTGAAGTATCTGCCTTATTAGCCACGTTGAAATGTTTTTGCACATTTATATGTGCGTAACTTTCTAAAGAATTAAAATTGTAGCACTCGCCTTTAGACAGTACGCAGTATATCGCGAAATTATTTTAATTCTGACACCAAAAACAAAGTTTTCGTAAAAAAATAATAGTTATTTGAAAAAACTGGTATAGTCTCACTACTCCACGTTATGAATTTTAAACAGTAATTTAATCAACGAACTCAGAATTAATTTGATAACAGACTTAATATTTTTGCAGATGCTTTTCTAGAATAATAAACAAGTAAATCTGATTTAAATTACAAAATTTGTGTAGACAATATGGGGATTGAAGCTTAGAAATCTGTAATATTATTGATAGAACGCTTTTTTCAGAAGTTTCTGATACAAAAAATAGTATTTAAATGCGTCTTTCCCTACTATGAGTTTATTGTACTTATTTTTATTATTACACAATATTGTCGGCACTATAGGTCTATTGTAAGGAACCATCTGTCTTAAAACAATTTTGAACTATGTATGATGCCAAAACAAAAAAAAAAAAGTTTCTTTCAACACGTTTATTGTATCGAATATTTTGTACAAAACGATAATTTAAAAGAGTAACCATGGAGTTTCTTGCCGGTTCTTCACCATAGTAAACGACTAATTTGGAACCGTGCACCTAGACTCGACGTTTCAAAGTGCCTGTATATTGTTTATATGAAAATAAAACTATTTTGATTTTGAACACCTATATTGATATCTGTATTGCCAACGTAATAAACTTATGCAAATTTAAAATCTACCAACCGAAGGGAAATTGACAAAAGGTTGTTGAGGTGACAATATATTAAATCCACCTTCGTTTTTCGACCCGCAGACATTTAGAAAATTATTTTAAATTCTCTTAGATTTTCATGAATAAGTATTTAGTAATTTGAATTGTATAATTGATTAAGCTTCGGATGTAAACAGCTGGGCTGTAATGAAGTGAATAAATAATTAGTTTTCGCCTGTTCGGGATTTCGGAGTAAGCTCAACTGTAATTTACTTACCTTCCACCTTCCTAACTTTATTTATGTACATTTTCAAATTGTATTAAATAATTATAATGTGTTTTAAACATATCATTAAGTACTTAACGCAGGTAATAAAATGAGCAGGTAATTTAACATGTATAATGAAGATATTTTAGAGAAAGAGAAATTCGATCTCAGGCAGGGTTTGATCTTGCGTCCCTCCGGTTAAGTACAACGGACGTTCTAGCCAACTAAGCTACCGAGACCACTGTCTGTGATGTTCTTCTGAAGAACATAATAATATGGCTTCGATATAATAATATGTCGTCTGACGTCACCTATAAGACATGGAAGAATGAGGAATAGAAATTCGACATCTTACGCCGTTAATGCCAAATATAATTTTAAAACTCCGACGTTTTGTTATGACGAAAGATGGAGAATCACCCTCTGGTTTGTCGTTGGTCCATTTAGACCAGAAGGAGCGAATTCGCCGCGAATCGTCTTGCACTTCGACGAGGTACCTAGAGGCCAGCACATCAAGCTACCACAATCTGTCAAATTAATTTGATTGATTTTCAACTTTTTAATACAAAAATATAAGGTTCATATTCAATTGGTAAAATTTGATAGTTTTGGATAGCTTGACCTGCTTGCTAGCGTCTCTACTTCAGTGTAATCGTATCCTTGTAAGACTATTGCCATTAACCGGATACACATCCAAACTCCCTGCTGATAATGAGAATTTCATAGAAGATTCCAATAACACCGTGCTTAATCTGGGAATTGTATTGCTTAATTTGTAACTTTGGCGTCCTACCTACCCACATATAAGGAGAGTGGAGTAATGATATGTTAAAGATATTGCGGTGTTTTGTTATGAAACTCCTTTCAAACACGGCATAGAAAATTCAGACATGAATATTATAAGGTGGCAAAATATGGAAATGATTCAAGTTGGTAACCGCTGCGGCTCTCGGTATTGCGGTTAACTTTTCATCAATTCCACCTTTATAATGAGGAAAGATGATGCTTCGTTGAATCAAAGAAAATATTAAAGATACCTACCGCATTTTTCCGTAGCGGTAGCGAATTGTTAACTGAGTGACGAAATAAGGCGGCGGTAGCTATGCATTTTTAATGAATATAAATAAGCTAAATATACCTTTATTTATATCATGAAATAAACAGGGTTAAATCGAACAAACTCTTGATGATAAGCTTTGTATTAGATTTTCCTGATAGATTACAATCAGTTTCTAAATAATATGAATATTATAAATAATTATTTGGGATATTTACTCATCAACATAGTATGTGCTATGGGTAACATACTGTAGCGACATCTACCGCGCTACATAGAACTACGAAGTCCTGAATCGCGCAAGCAACATTCGCAACGAAAGTTGCATATATGTATACAACCGCCCGACATCAACCAGGCACAACACCCGTCTGATCTGATCCTCCCTTTTCGTTGGAGGGGCAATACACCTCGCCTCTCCAGAATAGAATGGATGTAATACTTACTTTTTTTTTTGTAAATACATACTTATAATATGACGACCCACGACCTCTTGATCAGCAATCCGACACTCGAACCACTAGACCACAGACGTTGTCAAATATAATTATTGCGTTAATGCCAAATACAATACAAGATACAATAAATAATACGTTATAGTTATGTTAAATGTCTAACAAAAATACTCGTCATAAACTCACGTGATGAGGAATTCCTCCCATAACTTTTTAAGTAATTGGTCCGCCCTACTGACTCTAATAACATGTTATTAAACTGAACTGTGCGCACGAAACCATAGTTAACGTAGTACAACTAGTAAGGACACTATTGTTCAATCGCTATAATTAACACTTGTAACTTGCCGACGGTCACCGACTGCCGGCATTCCAATGGTCAATGTAATAAAGTCCAAGACATAACTTTGTTAATCAATGACTAATTTAATTGATAAGATATGTTTTTTGAACAAAATTCATCTATCAAAATCTGTTGTTAAGCATAGTACACACAAAATAAAATCAATTACTTTCAATTTCATTGATAAAACATCTTTTAAAAGAAGCGTTGATAGCGAAATTGACTTAATATGAAAAATATTGATAGTAAGCCTCAATTTTTATTCATTACTCAAATTAATAAATGCTTTATTAAACTTGCTTATTAATATAATACCCCAGGGTTAATAACTTGGTGTGACAGCGAGATTACGTCATTCAATATAGTTAAATTCACCATAACAGAATATTATGGGCATAAAAGTTATTTCATGAAGATGTAATTACTAAATATCATCCTCAGATTGTAGTCATATTCTTAAGTTACTTGGATATTAAGTTTTGAAGCACATCTTGCAAAGTTAGAGGATAAAAGTTAAAACTTGGCACTTATCTACCTGTAGCTTCTGCTAAAACTTTTGTGTCTTGAAACATAAGCGACTTGAATATTAAACGTGCTCTCGTCAGACCTGTGAGCCCAGAAAGGCCTGACAGAGATGTAAATATTGTCGGAAAACTGAATTCATCCAATGTCTGTAATATTTTATTCCGGAGCGCATATCTTGCTATTATAAACACTAATTATAATACTGACCCAGGAATACAAACTAATAAATTAATAACCCAGTTATTCAAGGCCAACAGCCACATTAACCGTTACCATTTGCTAATAATACGGATTGTTCTCGATAATAGAATGAGATTATTGTATATGTTATGTATAACTTAGCCACTCAAGGCGCCTTCGCAAAGCAGGATGGCCTCAGGGACTGGTTTATATCTTGCACCAAGATATTACGCTCGACTATCAGGATAAAGGGCGTTATAATTCCATTAGTAAGCTTTTACTGGCGACAGGTTAGCCATTAGCGGTGGTAAGTAAATGTATCGGCTGTGCCTTTTTGTCTTATAATGTCACCTATATCAGATCAGTGATGCAGGTATAGAACTGGTATCTAGGCCATTCATCTTTTGAACTTCAGTTGTCAAGAATAACGTCGTATGTAGAGGTCACATTTAAATTACTTGGTATACGCCTCATATGGAGATGCCGCTTTTATCGTAAGTTTCGGTTACCATATTTGGTGAACACGCACGTAATGTTGTTACAGGATAATGTTTACGCTTTAAAATATTAATATATTTGTGTACTGTGCCTAAGAATAACTATTACTACTGCGCTTTGTTTGTTAATAATTCTAGCATGATTATCGCAACACTCTCTAGAGCTATTATGTGATGTCGTAGATTATATCAATCTTTTTTATCGTTTACGGCATTACAAATTCGTATAAAATATTTTTACGCTAAAATTCTCTTTTAAATTACTTGTATTCATTTACTCGCGGAATTTTGTTAAAATAATTATTAAATATTTACGGAATGCTCACTATTATTACTGTTACAACACAACGCATCCACGTAATTTAAAACATTTAAGATTATATGTTTTATTATTGCAGGAAAGAGGAAATTTAATTTAATTAACTCTTGTGTGTACTATGCGTTACTTGGTCGTGAAGGTTCCGTGTTTAGTATTACAATTAGATGCTATAGGATCATCGCAGCCAGATTTAGGTCGTAACCATATTTATGTATGTCGAGTATATTTAAAAACTTTTGTAATAATGTTCCACTCTGTTTACTACAAAACGTAATCGTAAGCGGAGTAATCGTGAAATAATTATGAATGTAAAAAAATATTTTATGCAGTTTCCGAATATTTGGTGTGTAAAACGGATAGCTTTATACATTTTTAAATTTGTATTTTAAACTTGAAATACTCATTGAGACCTCTTTGACGCGGTATTGCGTACACACGACAACATAATTAGAGATATTTACAGTTTGCCATTTGAATTTTGTGTTGTATTCCGTCGTAGTCGCGGTCATTAGTCATCGCTGAATCCATTTCAGCGCAACTCATCAATCCTTTTTAGTGCAACCGTGAGACACACTTGGTTACTATTTTTTTAAATTGTAATTTCTATGTACCGTGCGCGTTTCATGTATGTGCTAAATTTTTATTCTTTCTTTAGATTTTGGTTGTGTGGTACGAATGTACCGAACGGATGCTGCTATGTATCCTCGGGGATACAAATGCGTTTTGTTACGATTTTGTGTAGTGCAGCATTTGTAACCGTAATATAAAATGGCAATGGCCCTCATTGGAGCTGACTGGCTATCTAATCGTAGTCTTTCCCATACCCAACTTCTAGTGCTTAATCTTTTTTTTAATTCTACGCTAGAGGTCCTGTGCCCTGTGAAACCGGGGTTAGTCTGACTTTTAATGGTACCTGATTATCCATCGATACTATTAGCACTATTAATAATAATCATTATCATCATCAATCCATATACTGTTCTACAGGGCACGTGTCTCCTCACAGAATGAGAAGGATTAGGCTATAAGTCCACCATTCTAGCTTAATAATAATAATTTTAGCATATTTAATTGTACATAGCAAGTTCGCAACATCTGTCTACCAACTCACAAATACCGGCGATCTAATAATATGACGTCACACATTAATCAGCTACGGTGGAACGAATAACTTCAATTATACTGCCAGTATATGTGCCAATTAATGTTTTGAACTGTAAATTTGTTTGTGGAATAGCTGAATATGATAATATAACGTAAATTGAAATGATTACTTTTAATCAATATCATTTACACTCGGTTCCAATAATTCCACCTGTATCCTTCCAGCTACCTTTGCCAGGTCGTCAGTCTATGTTGTTGGAGGCCGTCCTACTCTGCGCTTTCCGATGCATGACAGTTAAAAGTTTTAAACTATTTTGAAATAATTCACAGTGAGTTAGTTATAGGACCTGGTGATATGACCATTGGACTACCAAGTAAAAGGTTTCGAGTTCGAATCCAAGGCACTCACCTCAAATTTGTCGAATTCAAGTGCATATTAATAATTAATTATCATTCGCTTAAACGGTGAAGGAAAAACGTCATGAGGGTTTCCTCAATTTCTAAAATCTCTACGGCATGAAAAAACCTTCATCGAGATTTTAGAAATAGATTTTTAGATTTTTCTCGACAGCTTGTGAAGTCTGCCAACCCGCAGTAGGCCGGCCTGGTGGACTATAGCTTAATGAGCGACTCGTGCCCAGCAGTGGGATTGTAAATGGGTTGATGGGACAATAGGACAATGGCTTGCATATTATACCGTCAAATCTTACTCATATAGCACACACTTATTCTGTGTTCATCATAGCATATAAATCGCTCGGTCAATTGGCATTGTGTTGTCGACGCGGGCCCCAAAACTACTCTATTAGTTGGTATACAATTCAATTGAATTAATTCCATCGTACACGACTGGTGTAACGAAAAAGATTTGTTGTGACTTTAATGATGGGATTCGTACGGTCGACAAAAGAGTTAAGTATACAGGCAGTTAATTAATATCTGTGTAATGATAAAGATTGTGTAATAATGTATCACGCAATATGTGTCAAAACGCAGGTATTGTAAGCTGCTACACATCAAACCCTTTGACGGGTAATTATTTAAATCACAATCTGTGTGCAGAAGATGCAGATTTCGTTCGCTACCTGTATACTAATCTCTTTTGTTGACTGTACTAAAGATAGTGCATTTTTTATTTAATCTTTTACCCATTTCCAGCCGTTATGTACAATATGTAATTTATACACTTAGTGAAATTCTAAAGCGATTTTCTCTTAAGGTATTGACTGAAATTTTACGGTGTTACGAACATAGTATTTTTAAAACTATACAATAATGATTAGTCTATGTTGGACATTTTAAAAAGTTATAAATTAAATCATCAGCATTATGCTCCTAGCTTTCTCGTCACTATGTTTGCATCGGCTTCTATTATAACTAGACGTGGCTAGATATCACTAATATATATCAGACCTCCCTAACACAATTTCTGGTCAATTCTATCAGTATTACCCAGAAATTGGGTCTTCACTAGTCTGGTTGTCAGGTTTTTTAAGCTTCTGACTATATATTAAATTAAATGATCAACAAGTTGTATAGAAAAGCCAATATGTCCAATGTTATAACATTAATTGTTGATCAGTTAATTAATTTCCAGTCATTGTAGTGAAAACTTGGCAATGCTCCCCACGGTACCCGGTGTCATGTCTGCGCACGAGACTCAGATAAATATAGATTATTTTGTATTTATATACTTATCTCACATGCTGCTGTAGACGTAGGAAAACATAGAAACAGCTGTTTATAATATTATGCCAGGTGTGTATGTGAGAAATGGGAGGGGCTCGTATTAAATACACTGATCGACCGGTCTAATTGCTCTAGCCGCGGTATGCCTGTGGATGGGAACATTCTTAACACATCGAGACCCCTCCGTGCCTCGGAGAGGACGTAAAGCCGTTGGTCCCGGTTGCCTTACGAACACCGATGACAATCGTTAGTGGTAGTCAGAAGCTTAAAAAGCTTGACAACCAGTCTATCCTCAGGATATCGGTATTACCTTTTTTTTTATAGACGGAAAATCCTCATGGATCCTCCGCCACCCGGCAGCAGGGTATGTCGGACTAGTACCGACTAAAAACCGCGATTTCCTTAACTTGCCTTATAGTCATGGCCATGGGATCCGTGAAATTCACCACGACCATGACAGGCTGTGGTCCAACACTCGCTGTACCACATCACTTAGCGAGGCCTTGCCCTGCATCCTATCAGCTGCAGGCGCGCGTGTGATGAGCACGCGTGCCGATATCGGTATTACCTAGATCGGAGGTCTGTTGGCAGTTGCTTCGTGTAAAATACTGATATTCAGACGCGTCTGGTTTTACTGGAAGCCAATGCAAACCGTCACGAACTACCCATATTATTATTATTTTACGTTAGTATGCACCTTCATTACTACGTTTAATAATTTTAGAGGCAAAACAGCGTGAAATTAAATTTTCTAGCGAGCATAATTTTATCATTTACGTTACTATTTAACGTGGTAGGTATATCATGTGACTTAACTAAGTTAACGTGACTTTGAAGATACTAAAGAAAATACATTACACGAGACAGATTAAATTTAGAGGAAGAAAACTTTGATCTCGTGGCAAGGTTTGTTTGAACCTGCGGACCTCCGGTTTTTTTTTATACCACTATACCGTAGCTTATAAACTCTTGTAAAACCAGGGGTATCGCTTGCGCATTGCCGACCCTATAAAACGAAATAGGAATAGTTGGATTGTCTGTATAAGGATCAAAGTCCCACCTTGACAACTCAACGTTTCCTCGCGGAGCACTGGCAACCTTGCTCACCGTAAGGAACACAACACAGTTCAAATCAGTGTTATTTCACTTCGATTTTCTGCAAGGCGGAGGTACTTCCCCAGTCGGGCAGCTCCAATTTGAGTAGAATTACTCCTACTATGCCCTACCTCTCTTAAAAGGTTAAGTTTGGCTACCGAGACCACCTGTCGGTGCTTTCGAATTTCTCTTCCTCATTCTAAGTACGTCTTATAAGTGACGTCAGTGTGACGTTTATCGGAATATCTAATATATGTATAAAATTCTCGTGTCACAGTTTTCGTTGCCATACTCGTCCGAAACGGCTTGACCGATTTTGATGAAATTTTTTGTGCTTATCGGGGAGGTCTGAGAATAGGCCAACATCTATTTTTCATACCCCTAATTTTTTTTTTTATGGCAAAACAACGTTTGCGGGGACATCTAGTATTCTACAGGATGTAACAAAAACCCTGTCCGATCCGAAAGAGGCGTATTCCCTTCCTTATATACTTACTAATAAACATAAATAAAAATAAGATATTAAAGAAACCAGAAAGTATCGATTTTTCTTCTTCTAATAAACTTACACAATTCTCCACTAAATATGGGAAAATTTCATAAGTTGACAATACTCCACCCAGCGGCGAAATCTTTTAATATTTACCAATTTATTTTTCATTTTTACCTCAAAGGATGCCGCCAAGCGGTGCCGCTCCGTGCGCGCTTTGTCGTCGCCGACAGACTGTACCTAACTACCTACAGAGCGGCACGTGTAAGCCAATTGTTGTCCTTGACATGTCAGTCTCGCGTAGAGTTCGCTTCCGATCGGACGTCCGTGAATCTCTTATCACCTCGATTACCCATCGTATCGTGAGTAATGTCGTATTCCAATCTGTTGTCAATGTCGTGTTCCAATGTGCTTATGGTGCAATTATGCAGATGTTCGAAAAGACTACGAGTGAGTGAGAGTATGGGGTGCGTTTTGCTAGGCAAGGTATGCCAGTGCCGTCGGAGCGTGTATCCAACGTCTCCATGAACTTGAAGTTCACGTGTACACGTGTACGAACACGTGTCAAGCAGTATCCATGAATGAGTACAAGACTCATTACCCTAATGCCGAAAGACCACGAAAACACGACGTGGAATATCAGTAAGTACCTATTGGAAGTTCACTTAAGGAACACGATCGCAGAATTTTGTAGATATCTAGTTCATGTTTTACAAAATAATTTTAACAACGCAATACATTTAGTTCATTGTTTCTTGAAAAACAACGTCAATAATTATTTAGGTACCTATTAGGTAAGCAACACTATTCCTGTACGATACCAGCTGATACCTACGCGTAGGCCCGGTAGGAGATAATCATCCCTATGACTAATACGTAACAGCTGATACTTATGAAAAACACAAAAGAACGTCAAGTATTAGGTAAACATAACTATGCCTAATCGATATCAGCTAATATCTACGTGTAGGCCCAGTAGGTAAGATTCATTCGCATTAAATTTGTTTGGCGGCACGCGACAGAGCGGGCTGGCGGCACATGACAAAGGATCAAAAAGCGGCAAATTGCTCGGGCGGTTTCTTTGACACTAGTGTAGATCGAATTGAATAAACTTTATTTCGTGGATTGAGTGTTGACATGTAAAAGGTTTAGTTTTTTTTTAAATTATATTTAAATTAATCGGGGAAAAAAAAATATCTCGTATCTAATTATCGTTTACGTGTTTGTGTACGTAATACGACACCTTATACGACCCTTAAGGATCGGACAGGGTTTTTGATACATCCTGTATAATATTACTAAAGGTTGGAACTTTTTCCTAATATTTTATACAAATATATGTATACAAAAAAGATTCTGAATACGAATGTTCATTTCGTTTCATTCTTCGATTGAGGATTTTTCCAATATTCATTAATAAGGACAAACAGGATCTTACAGATACACTATTTAATTCAAACCCGTCGTCCTCTTTCCCATGTCTTAGTCTTCATGCAAATCTGCAATTCGTATGTGACTATTCAACATAGGTGCGTCCATACACGATCTACACTACACGAGTTGCGTCCAGCTAATCGTACAGTCGAATCATTAAGAATATTGAATCGATTTAGTAAAACCGGCGCGGTGGGTGAGTCACCGGTCGGTCAAGATCGCGTCCCCGAGATGCGCGGTGAGATCGTGGGCGTGGGCCTTTGTAGGTGACGTAGTGCGAGAAAAGTAGAGCCAATTTAATTAGATCCATTAATTAAATTAAGAGTTTTTATCCGGATTTACATAAAACATACCTTCACGCCTTATTGATTTCTGACATTTACGCGAATGTTATACTTTTTACGGATTTACGGAACGTTGGGATTAATAATATCAATATAACGCGATAAAATCCTTAAAAAGTAGTTTTATTTCAATACCTTCACGCCTTTATTTCCCGAAGGGTTAGGCAGAGGTATAAATGTGCAATTAATGTACCGTGCGCCGTTATGAAGTATCGTTTTAATATTATTGTTACACAATATAGCATTCAATACGTCAAATGCTAGACATATATTTGGCAAAAGCATATGAGATCGATACACCATGCATGTAAGGAACTGCCGTCGTTACGTGGGTGTCTGGGCGCACTTCCAGAGTCTCTGAAAGTATTATTTACTTTGCTATTTTTTTAAATTTATTTAGTTCAAACTTGGCATCTAGTTCACTAATGATTTGACGAAATTGCCACCAAGCTGGTCGACTTGTATTTATACTACTAAGGTGGCAAACAGACATACGGACCACCTGATGGTAAGCTGTTACCGTAGCCTATAGATGCTTGCAACACCAGGGGCATTACTTGCGCGTTGCCGACCCTGTTAAACGAAAGAGGAGTGGATATGTTACCGGCCAAACCCGATTTTAGGACAAACTAGTTTCGCCTAGGCTCAACTAGTTCTTAGGTATGTATGTTACATTTTACGGTCTAAACTCTAAAACAGATAGATGATAATATTATATACGTACTTATAAGGCCAAAAAAAAAACCTAACAACCTAGCCTAAGTAAATTCGTTGCACATACATACCTAAGAACTAGTTAAAAGCGGGTTTGGCCGGTAACAGATACATGAGGATTTTCCGTACTATAAAAAAGACTACAATGATGTCAAAACTCAATAAGATTCAAGAGCTGGCTTGCTCAATGATTATTGACTATGCGACGTTAGCAAATCTTGGATAACAACACTATCTACTTGCGGCTGCCATAAAACTTATTGTTCCGCGGAACCCATAAAAATCAACAGTGGATGACGAATTATTATGATGCTTGTAAGTGATGAGCCAATACACTGTAAGGCACACCTGGTCGAACAAAACAGACAAGGAAATACAATACTGGCCAAATAAATTCGCGTGAAATACTTAGAATAGAATAGAATATTCTTCATTGTACACCATAAACAAATGCCAAGTACATTTTTATAAATGATAGATAGGGTTAGGGTTCCGTACCCAATGGGTAAAAACTATTACTAAGACTCCGCTGTCCGTCCGTCCGTCTGTCACCAGGCTGTATCTCATAAACCGTGATAACTAGACAGTTGATTTTAACACGTCACCTCTGTGGAACCGCAAGTGTCTACCTACTTAGTCTGTTATATCCCAATAAGTTAACTTTCTGTTAACCATTTTTATGGTGGGAGCAATTGTAGACAACTCTACATACATACACTCACGCCTTTTTCCCATAGGGGTAGGCAGAAACTAAAGAACGCCACTTGCTACGATTCTTGCATACTTCTTTCGCTTCGACCACATTCATACATCTTGTCATACATACACGCCGGTTGCGAGTACTAGGCACCTGACGTTTTTGAAGAACCTCACCAATAAGGTCGGTATAAGTTTTTTTAGGGCGTCCCCGCTCGGCGGTTCCACTGACATTCGCCATATAAATTCTTTTTGTTAGTCGCCTTTCATCCATTCTCTCGACATGCCCAAACCATCTCAGCATATTCTTCTCAATTCTCGTCACTACATCGTCTTTTAAGCCAACAACAACAATCTTTTACAACACTAATGGTACATAATTCAATCTTGAATTCTAGAAGACATTAATAAGTTTTGTATTGTAATAAAGGTATCACAGCAAACATTTCTTTATAGGTTTACCATGATATTAGTTGACATACCGTTTCTGCAATGACGTATATAAGACACGCATAGCATAACGTTAGCAAAATCGTTACGGTAATTAGTATTTCGCAGTCTACGCGAAAAATATACCGACACAAATTAAAATGTGTTAGAACCCCCATGTGACGACGTTGTTTACTAACGAGTATTCTGTAGGGACGAACCCTTTAGGACACTCAAAAAACACCCTTAAAGTTCCCCATGAGAAACAAGGGTGAAAGACAAGGACCAGAGGATGTTTTTAATACACCTACGTGCATCTAGTTGTGATTATTAACAAGTATTCGTGCAATAATTCTGGAAAATTTCCAAAAGTCTATCTCCAAATGACACTATTTTCGTGATTATACGTATTAGAATAACGTTTGAACGTATTTTTTTAGGTCCAACATAAAAGTATGGATTTCCTTATTTATATACTGACCGAAATGTATTAAGGTCCTTTTCAAATCGTCACTCAAAAATCGACTTAAACTATATGACGCTTCAGTGGAAATTTGAGTTAGTAGTAATTACATGTAATTGTCGTACATTCTGAATCTTAGCATAAATAAGAAAAATATGTAGATTCTAAATAACCATCAACGCTATTCAGTCGACGTGACACATAAACAGGAAATGTAACGGAAGGCAACACTGCTATAAATACATAGTACATAAATAGGTATATAATCACTGTTATACGTGTGTTATTGTTTCGTCTTCGTTGTGAAGAGTAACTTTTACAGGCGGTCACAAGTAGGTATCGATGAATTCTCACAGTGACGGACTGTGACATTTTAATATCTAGTATTATACCTGTAGCGATAAATGCGCCTCAACCCTAATTGATCTTATATTTCCCAATCACAATTCTCAAATTTTCTTTCATACTAAACTTACCTGATAATTAAATATTAACCCAACAAAAATAAATCGGCTAAATCGGTCGAACCGTTCTCTAGTGATAATCTTACATACATGTAGCAATTGTTTTTTTTTTATATGGATAGAGGAGATTCTTGTCTATGCGGGTATGGCCCCGAAATTGGGAGACTAGATTTATTAAAACCTTGGGGTTAAATAGGTCAGAACATGGGGTGTTAAGTATAGTCTAGGTCTCCAACCTTGGCATAGGGCCAAGAATAACATTATAATATTGCAAGTACTCTTTTTGGCAGATATAGATACGTCTATACAGCCCGGTTTAAAAGGATGTTTGTATACTCCCTTGGCGATACGACCCAAAGAGGCTTCCGACGCAAAAGTACGCCACTGCAATGCCAAAAGGATGCTACTTCGTTTAAATTATTGTCCGACCAACATCAAATAGGCAAAACTAAATAATTTGCACGGAGTATGAATCTAGGTAATTAGATTTCTCTCACGATTGTTTATTCTGCATGTATTCCAACTGTATTCTTTCCTGAAAAAAAAAACAATAATCAAAGGAGGTCGGTCACCTGTCAAAAGTCTTAATAATCAAACCAATAAAGCCGTGGTCACACATTGGTATGGAACGCGTCGTGCGACCGCAAAACGCAATGAGCGCTCCGTATTACATAAAACATTGGTGTCGTTGTGACGCATTCGTAATTGTAACACTGTAATTATAGAGTAAATATTTTGGGACATTTTACACAGCACCATATACCTAGTACATACTATGCAGAGCTCGTAGTAAGGGTAATTAATTTTCTTTTATACCAGTAAGGTGGCAAACAAGCATACGACCCACCTGATGGTAAGCGTTACCGTAACCTATAAACGCTTGCAACACCAGGGGTATCACTTGCGCGTTGCCGACCCTGTAAAACGAAAGAGGAATAATTGGGTTGGCATTATAAGGGTCTAAGTCCCCCACTGCCGACCTACCTTGCTCATCGTAAGGAACACAACACGGCTCAAAAGCAGTGTTATTTCACTCCGATTTTCTGCAAGGCGGATGTACTTCCCCAGTCGGGCAGCTCCAATTTGTGGTGGTTAGTGTGGAAGTGGAATTACTCCCACTATGCCCTAAGTCTCTTATAACTTTATATACTTTTAACTGGTGCGCGTACGCTGTTCCCACTAGGCCAGCAAGATAATTATAATCATTTTCACCCGAGTTCGTTAAATACGCAAGAGTTAGGAATAAATGCAGGTAATTAAACATCTGTGTTTTGATAAAGATTGTGTAATATGTGTCAAAACACGGGTATTGTAAGCTGCTACATAAACCCTTTGGTGCGTAAGTAATTTATATCGCAATCTGTGTAAAGATGCAGATTTCGTTTGCTATCTGATTTTCAACTTTAATGCAAAGTGATAAGGTTCTTATTCAATTCGAAAAATTTGACAGTTTCGGATAGCTTGACCTGCTGGCTGGCATCTGTAAGATTTTTTTATCTGTTGTTGAAGTCCACCTCACATTATATGGAATTTTTTATACAATTTGAGGTTAATTTTAATTACTGGGAATGGGTATGGCTTTACTTGACATTTGTTTATGGTGTATACAATAAAGAATATTCTATTCTATATGTAGTGAGTACAAGAATGATAAAATACTTCCAAATTGTTTTTATTAATGAACAAGTGTCCGAACTTTGTACAATTTCGCAATCCAACAAATAGGTATTCGATCAACAAACTTCGTAACAATTCATTTCATAAAAAAACATGTGAAGCCTCTGAAGAAAAATAAATCAAATAAGTATAAAAAGGAAAAATAAACCGTATCAGTTGATATTTCAAGACTCATCTCTGCTTAAACCTCTAGGGAAATAGTACAATACGGTGTTTATGATAATAGCAGAGAATAATCCGCGGCCCTTTTCTCGTCTTTCCTTCGTGAATATTAGGGTATTTTTTATGTGTATTAGCAATTTATCATACTGTCCCACTTACAAATAACAGTTAAGGTAAACACCATGGACCATGTACTTGCAACCTTATACTTAAACACTTGGTATTTTATTTTCTTTAATTGACTCTTTAACAGCTCTGTTTCATTTTCACAGTCTGTTTTATTTTTAAAAGAGGTTAGTGTATGTGTGGAGATATTGGGATCTCGTCGGGGTCACCAGTGTGGAGAGGCGGGGTCTGTTGCTCCTCCTCCAGGTGGGTGTCGTGACGTAAAGTGTGTCTTTGTTGTTGAAGAGATTTCACCTTATTTAAAACAATTCATCATCTTGGACTAATTCACTGCTGGATAAACCTCCGTCTGATTGTGTCAATCTTTTCACTCCTGTAATATATACGCGACGTTGACAATGTCCACCGCCCATCGGCGGACTGCCAAGTCAAAGATCTCGAGTTCGTATCCAAGCACGCTTCTCCAACTTGTCGAAATCATTTGTGTATTAAAAATTAATTTAATAATTAATTATCACTTGCTTAAACGATGAAGGAAACATCGTGAGGAAACCTGCTTGGTTTATAGATTTTCTTGACGGCACGTGTAGTTTGCCAACCCGCATTAGACCAGCGTGGTGGACTGTACCGTACTCCCTCTCATTCTGAGAGGAGACTTGTGTCCAGTGGGACAGTATATTGGTTGACGATAAAGTAGAATATATTTGTACCTATAATGCTCCAATATTGTTATTATTTAGGACTTAAATTTCGCGGGGTACGCCATTTTCCCGTCCTAGTTCACCTCCTTCTCCCTCTTACCAGAACGAAACTAACCGTATCGAAAAGACTCTGTTCACTATAAAGTCACTGCACATTATCCCTATGTTTAGGTTCTCTTTTATCACAATAAGAAAACTTGTGCAAGCGATGACTATCATTAAAACCCTATAAGTAAGGCGTTTCGAACAATAAATGATATGGAAATAAACGACAAGTACATAAAAACTTTCATTGGTTTCACAGCTGTCAGTTTACTTGCAAATGCGATTGAAAGAAAGTTCTCGTCGTCTGGCCTGTATAATTGAGTAACTTTTCAAAGGACAGCCCTCTTATTCATAGCCCTAGTTGTTGCTCGAAGCAGCCTCTTAGGAGTAACTACTTGAAACTAATAGAAGTTTGTGTAACAAGTTTGTGTAATCTGCTATAGTTTGACAAATATTTAATTGAATTATTAATTACTGCTAGACTTCTTTGTCAAAAACACTAAACAATTACAATGATACTGATGTCTAGACTAGGTCTCACTCTTTGTATATTAACAATAGGGTCTACTTTTGTAGTTCAGTTTGGATAGCATACCAAAAATGTACTGAAATTGTGAATTTAAACATTTTAAACGGCGCAATCATAATTGTATCAAGTTTTAAGTAGCGTTTAGTAGTATCTTCAGGCACTAAAATAGTCCCAAAGAAGACTATTAGAAAATGCACTTGAATTTTTAACTTTTCACTCAGAGATTGTTCTCAAATATTACCACAAGATCTAAAATTTATAGTACTCGTCTCGGAAGGCCTTGTACCAATCTTCTTAATTGACATAGTGAACTTACGTCATAATGGACGGAACGGTTATATTCTTTTATATTTATTGATTTCTGACATTTACGCGAATATTATACATTAAAATAAAACTTTTTTTTACGGATTTTATCGCGTATATTGTAGACTGAGTCTACCCTTGACCATGGACGTTGTAAAGGGTCCGAAACGTCGGGATTAATAATATCAATATACTCGATAAAATCCGTAAAAAGTAGTTTTATTTCAATGTTCTGTTATATTTTTAAACAACGATTTGGTTTTAATCATTATAACAATATATCTACCTTATAAATTTCCTTTTAAATAGGATCTTAGTGTGGTATAAATTATTATATTTCTAGTATAGTTACTACCATGAAAGGCAAGAGAAGAATCGCCTTTTCTTATTGTATTGAAAAATGTTCGTAGAAACACTCAGTTTCAATATTGTTACTTCATAGTTCCTCCATACATCTGCTTTCAATATTTACGTCCGTATCGAATCGCAGTTTGTCGTGTTTGCACCGCGACGAACGATAAAAATCTCTTTAGGATTGCTCTGGGTTTGTGGCAAGTTGCCAGTATAGATGCCGATGGCTTGCGAATACCGCGGGAGCCAATGTCATGATCTACCGGACGCGGACGCTAAGCCTGTTGCCAGATTTGATCGATTTTTGACGGCCATTATGCATATTTATAGCTCTGTTTGCAACTAGCTAGTGTTGTTCTAGGCCTTTTAATTGCCTATCGGGTTGTTTGAATCGTCAATTGTTAAGAGTTTAATTGAGAGGAGCAAAATGAAAGTTAATCAAGTCTTTAATTGAAGCCGTTTGTTTTATTACGCCTCCTTGCTCTCTACTGTGATGGACACAATATTGTATAGGATCATCATTGTTGATTTCTGACATTTACGCGAATATTATACATTGAAATTAAACTTCTTTTTACGGATTTTATCGTGTTATATCGATATTATTAATCCCGACGTTTCGGACCCTTTACATCGTTCATGGTCACGGCTAGACTGACCATTCTGGTCACTGGTAGTCTACCCGTGACCATGGACGCTGTAAAGGGTACGCGATAAAATCCGTAAAAGGTAGTTTTATTTCAATCATCATTGTTATGCAAATTTCTTCACAGCTCTATTCCACTGACAATGCCAACGGTTTAACATTCCAAATTGAATGTTATTAATTCAGTATAAGTTCTGAACTAACAACGAACTCGGGTCTCTGCTTCGGTAGTGCGGCTTTTCTCTAGTTTAGCACTGTTCAGAAGTTCTGCGGTTTCTTCTGGTCCAGTTGCGAACGTTGCTGTTAGTTTACGTAAGCTCCCTTTAATGTAATTTGGGTTAAATACCAACGTATGTAACTATATATAGCTTCGATGTGTTATTAAGCTCTGAATATTATTAAGATTTGTTTATGACATGACACTAAACGTATATTGTCCGACGCTCTGTTAAAATGGCATTGCTTGAATCTGAGTCAATATTTGTGTCATGCTTACAAACCAAACATGACAAGCTTTTATCACTGAATTGTCTATGATTACACTATTCAGAAGCCGCAGTCCCCAGCCTTTGTACCTCGAAAATAACAATACATAAAAAAGTAAAGGATGCAACAATTTACTTGAAAGATACGATTATCATGGTAAGTTGCTTTAAGATTACAATCTATTGTAAGTCGGCAAGATAACTCAATACATTACCTACGTTCGTAGAATGCTTGACATTGACCAACTATTAATAGTTGATTCGTAATTATTATGTCAATGTGTGACTAATGTATACATCATTAGTAACACGGAAAATAAATATTTAGTTAACTCTTAATACATCGTATTTAATATTTGACAATTTTTTGTTTGCCATTTTAAAGGGTCTGAGTGCCCAGGGGGTAAATGAAGCAATCTCCGAGGGGATAGAGTCCTTAGGACGTTCTGGGAACGTAGCCGGAAACCCACAAAACACAGGGCATTGCGGTCACCAACCTTTTTGATCAGCTTCACGAAAGGTTTTATTAATGACATCATCAGAATTGCAGTATTCTTATACACAGTTGCTCCGAGTAGCTGGTAGAGCCGACATTGGAAATGTGAGCTTTTGATAAAGGCCAATAGAAAAGTCCGTTTCTTTAGCAAATGAAATTATTTATATACTTGCTCTTTCGATCTAATTGTCCCATCGACGCCAATACCGGTAAACGTTCAAATATAGAATCGCGTATGTTAACACGGAGCGATTCCTGCCCACATGACAATAGTAAGGTTAGTCACCTGCGAGCGCGCACGTCCTTAGCTTCCGCGGTGACGTCACCGCGTCGGAGCGGGAACGCCGCGGGCGCATCTTTTGAACGTTTTGTGACCGATGTTTTATTGTCAATCACTCGTCGTTTCTTTTTTTGTCATGTTTCTGGTTCATTTCGTGCCAGATCTTTCGTATGACGCAACCAACGCTCGTAATTTTCAGTAGTCGGTACAGATGTATTTTGAAAAAGGAGATGGATCAGCTATGTTGTATTAGGTTCTGTTATCGTATGTGTACATAAAAGAGGGACCTCTTTATCCAATATTGATCCAATAGCATTTCGGAGAGGTTATCTGGTGATTTCATAACAGAAAATCGTACATTTATGCTGGGAGTAGGGATTACAAACCTTCACGTTTAGAGATTATTTCAACAATCATGTGTGTCGTTTGACGAGATCGTAACCAACGGATAACACTAGTACCTAACTTATTTACATTTTATTATTATATTGTTAATAATAACATTAATAACAGTTTATGGGTGCTAATAAAAGCTGTCAGGTTTACTACTAGATAGCTTGATTAATGTTTTATTGACGATTCATTGCGCAAAACGGAGATCACGAATTAATCATTATAGATACGAATCTATCTTCGAGAATCGAGAATATTATCTTTAATATAATTAAACAACAATAATTGTAAAATTGACTGAAAAATCTGAAGACTCATTATGTTTTTTATACTACTAAGGTGGCAAGTGGCAACCGAGCATACGGCCCACCTGATGGTAAGCGGTTACCGTAGCCTATGCAACACCAGGAGTATCATATGCGCGTTGCCGACCCTGTAAAACGAAAGAGGAATAGTTAGGTTGATAGTATAAGGGTCAAATTCCCCCCACAGCCAACACAACGTTTCCTCGCGGAGCACTGGCAACCTTGCTCACCGTAAGAAACAACACTGTTCAAAGCAGTGTTATTTCACTTCGATGTTCTGCAAGGCGGAGGTACTTCCCCAGTCTCTGAATATTTGTCCTACTTCCCCCTATTTATTATTAAACCCTATTTCCACACATATATAGATATTTGCATATCATGCAGACATTTCTACAGAACTGCTACAATTCAGACCCTATATTATTTTAACCATCGTCTTATGTAATAGAATACTTACGTATCACGTTCCCCATAGAATCATCCGAGGGGTTAATTGGGGCTATATGCCGCCGAGCCTTCATTTTGGGAGGATCAAGGAAGATACATCCGGGAAATAAGATATAGGTATACATTTGTTGTGTAAGTCAAGATAGAATTAATTGAATGGTAGATATTAGCCTGTACCACAGTGCTTCGACGTAAGTCACAACATTTCTGAGAACTTTCTTTATTTGCAATGTTTTGTTTTTGCACAATATTGTCGTATAAAAGCTGTGATGAAAATTTGTAAATGCATGTGTACATGGAGCATTAGATTACTCCAATAACCGAGAAAATGTATTAATTTTAATTATATAATTTAGATTTGTACCGGTGTATTATTTGTCTATAATGATCTATTATGTACTAATAAGAGAAAAAGTTACCGATCCTCTTTTGAGATTCAGTCGAGGACAGAGGTCCCTATAGTCTAAATATAGGTTGTAGAACCTTACGTATGTAATATCTTGCTTTACAACATAAAGATGATAAAATATTATCTGTTTCCACTATCGTTCATAATGTAAGTACACGGTACAAGTTTAACGGCACAAATCATATTTTGCAATAGCAATAACGCCGGTGTCGTAGATTGTACAGTCAACAAAAAAGTTACGTACACAGATAGCGAATGAATTCTGCATCTTTAAATATTTAAATAATTACGCGCCAAAGTATTACCAGTTTGTATTCGTGATACGATTCGACGATGTCTGTGGTCTAGTGGTTCGATTCCTACAAGACACAAATATTTATGTGATAAACATAAGTGTTTGTTTGGCTGGGTATTTCATATGTGTGTGTAAATATATATTTACTACAAAAAAAAAAAGTATTACATCCATTATCTAGTACCCATAGTACAAGCTCTGCTTAGTTAGAAACTATTTATACATTACATAATATAAAACGATCGCAGGGTAGACCATTAGCCCGATGGTCGGATACTCGGATGATATTTTGAGGGCAGTGGGGAATCAGTGGGTGCGACTTGCTCAAGATCGGCAACAGTGGCTGCATAGATAGATAGACATTACATAAACACAGATGTTTAATTAGTTGCCTGTATACCTAACATTTTTGTTGACTGTACTATGACTGACAATAGCGTAAACGTTAAAGGTGAATGATCCTAGTTACTCCATTGTGAATTATGAGCCCAGTGTCGCCTGTACACGCATTGAGTTTATCATGCGATCAGCTAACGTAATCATGACGCCTTGCACGGGTCTGCGAAATTTGATAGCGCTCAACTACCACATAACCATATTAATTTGTGTGAGTAGGTACCTTTTGCTAACACATTGAGGCTCCTCCGTGCCTCGGGGAACATGTTAAGTCGTCGGTCGGTTAAGTAATCGTTAGCGGTAGACGTGAAGTGATTGCCTAGTAAAAGCAGTGATAGCCTAGTGGTATGACCATTGGACTGCCAAGTCGAAGGTCTCGAGTTCGAACCCAAGGCACGCACCTCTGACTTTTCGAATTCATGTGCGTATTAATAATTAATTATCACTCGCTTAAACGGTGAAGGAAAACATCGTGAGGAAACCTGTATACCTTAGAGATTTTTCTCGACGGTTTGTGAAGTCTGCCAACCCGCACTAGGCCAGCGTGGTGGACTATAGCCTAATCCCACTCAATATGAGAGGAGACCCGTGCCCAGCTGTGGGACAGTATATGGGTTGATGATGATAGCGGTAGACGTAAGCTCAAAAGACCTGACAATTAGGATATTGGTGTTGTCCAGAAATTTTCTCTCGAAATTCTGATGGCAGGTTGTGTCACAGTATAAAAAAGTCGCTATCCGCGTCTATCTAGTATCTTTCTGTTCCTACGCTTACTTCTAAACTACGCTACAGATTTTAATACGTTTTGGATAATTTCTTCCGGAAGATTTATACGTCTAATGCATATTAGTTTATACGTATTATCAACACATTGGACCTGTGCGAAGCCGGGACAGGTCGCTAGTAAATTGATAAATCACTTTCCACACTGTTTCGAGTTTACGACTAGGTATACAGTCAAACGACTCGTGTAAGTAACTCGAGCCACGAAGGACGCGTTGCGGTTACCTGCTATCAACTAACCCGTTGTATCTGTGACATGCATGTAGGAGATAGTACGGTACACTTACGGTAATTACTCTTAGCTGCTGGGCTGGTGGATTATGCAAAGTAGGACTTAAAGCCAAGGAGTGAGTAGAGACGTGTAGCTAGCACAAGGGTATGGGTATGTTATCGGTATAGTTCCTATTAGATGTTGGAGATAAGGGTTAGTTTTGAATAGTGGTAAGAAGATTGGCAAACTAAGAGATGTACAGTATCATAATGTTACATTTTGTCTGCTTAGAGATTACAAAAAGGCTTGTTTTCGATTGTTATTTAAAACTCCTTAAGACTCTATAGAACATATTGATTTCTGACATTTACGCGAATATTATACATTGAAATAATACTTATTTTTACGGATTTTATCGCGTTATATTGATATTATTAATCCCGACGTTTCGGACCCTTTACAGCGTCCATGGTCACGGGTAGATTGGAATATCAATATAACGCGATAAAATCCGTAAAAAATAGTTTTATTTCACTCTATAGAACATTTTTGCTACCCCAAACGATAAAAAGATACTTGAAGGTAATAAAAATTAATCTTAAGGTAGGCTCTGCTCATAATATAGGTGCAGAGGTCTCAAGATGACAATGCTCTAGTGATATTACTGGTGTTGTTGACGTCTATAGGCTGCGGTGGTCGCTCACTATCAAGCGGTCCGGTCAGTATGATTGTTTATCATCTTAAATACATTATATCAATAAATAAATAAAAAGTTTTCTTTTCCCTACTACTCTACTACTTATAGTACGGTTGAAAACTAGTCTTAACATTACTTGAAGTACTATTTTTTGCTTATACCACTCAGGTGGCAAACAAGCATACGGCTCACCTGATGGTAAGCGGTTACCGTAGCCTATAGACGTTTGTAACACCAGGGGTATTATTTGCGCGTTTTGCCGACCCTGTAAAACGAAAGAGGAATAGTTGGGTTGGCAGGATTGGCATGGAACACAACGTTTCCTCGCGGAGCGCTGACAACCTTGCTCACCGTATGAAAAACAACACAGCTCAAAGCAGTGTTATTTCACTTCGATTTTCTGCAAGTTAAGGTATGCATAGTTTTGGCTACCTTTATTCGAGTCCATCGATTGTTAGTCAAAGAAACCCTAAAGTCGGCACCGCATACCGTCATGAATACACTCCACCCTTCCAGTTCGGACAGTATTCACGAAGACGCGCAAAGAAATATCATCGAAATTGCTATTCGATAGATTTTTCTTCATAAATATCTCTGCTACTCTTATAAACTTATTCAAAGAGACTAACGAGATTAAAAGTTGGTACCTAGGTACCTACCTAACAAACCCTCAGTTATGTTCAACGTCTACTGTCCCCATTATAGATGTGGCCGTGAAAGTTGGCCCCTTATCATTGGGTGGGTGGTTAAAAGCTTTCCCTTGTTATCAAGCTTAAAGGATTAAAGGATTATGTCTTGAGTTTTAAACAAATCACCCGTGACAGTTACGCCATCTAGTAGCGAATAGCCGAACTTTACTTACTGTTGTTTTCATGGTACTAGTTTACTCTTATTTGGTAGGCAATGGTAAAAATATGGTTTTGGTTAGCTGATTATTTTGTAGTATCTATAAATAATGATTTTTGTGACCCACAAAATAATAATGGTTTTGTTTGGCATAATATTAAAAATCCTGGTTTGCGTCCCAACCCAACAAAAGCTGTTTTGTATAAATGTAACTTCATCATCAACCCTTATACAGTCCCACTGTTGGGCATCAGTCTCCTCTTAGAATTAGAGGGACTAGGCTGTTATCCACCACGCTGGCCTAATGCGGGTTAGTAACTTTATGTAGGTATATTTATTTACTGCCTTTTATCTTCATTTAATATGCCTGATAACTTGTACAGCATAGTTTACATTGGAACATGTAGCAAAGTTGAAATATTCACTTCGCACTTATATGAAACTAAAACACGTCAGCGTTCCCGAGTCCTAGGTCTTTAAAACCGGTTTGCAATATCATCAATAATATCTCCCATTTATTTAGCGTGGGATGGAACTGGTTTCAATTTACTAATGCAACCGTACCACACTGAAGTTCTGATTTTTTAGCCACCCAAACGACCTCTAGTGGACAAGCGCGCAAGGCCCCGTTAAAGCCTCGGCGTTCCGCTACTACATAGTAGATGGCGCTAGTAGTCGCTTTCGCGGCTGAAAACGTCCGTGTTATTGATTCACTCCTATCTGCCTGCGTTCAAATAAAATATTGATTGTTTTGCGATACTGGTGTTTACTGAAATCCTTTATCTTGTAAGTTTAAGTTTATCAGATATGTTCGGTCTGGTGTTTTCGTTTTGTATTCAGTTTGTATTTTTCTGTTTTATGATTGGATTTTACGCAATGAATAATAGTAATTGGTGGTTGTGCAAAACTTTCATAAAACATTGATACCTTCTATAAATAGGAAGCTTTTTAGTGCAAATTAGGAAATGTTAGTCTTATTTTGCTTGAACACCTATGAATAAGTAATATAGTAATGAGGAACATTTAAGACCACTTGTATGCATGCTTTAATATGTCAATCTTGTTTTTCTCAGCTAAATGAATATACCTATGTATTCTTTTGAGAAATAAATGTCTTAAACCAGAACATTTAAGTACTTAAGTACCTAATTAAATATTTTTAACCAATCATTTTTTTAAGAGATGCAAACAGGAAAGTTGGTACTCTACAAGTTCTGTGAACATTTATAATAACATAAGTATTAAAAAATCTTCATTCATTGACACTAGAAATGTTCCAGTATTGCATAGCACATGCAACAAAACATTACAAATCGCAACGGCACTCGTTGACGTCTGAGGCGGCCATCTTGTCCGGTTTCCCGCCAATTGGATGATTGCGCGGGAGTGGCACGCCGCGTCCGTGTCAAGGTGACAATGACAATATTGAGGATCATTGTTTTGTAATAACGATAAAAATTACGTCAATAAGTCGACAATAATGTGGGTTCATAGATATATCATCATAATTTTTAATTATTCGTTATTAATATGTTTATGATTAATAACCGACTTGTAAAGTAGGTGCGAGTTAATTTTAGTATGAAATTCAACAATTTAACAAGATTCGTATCTGTAAGCGAACAGATGTTTCAACACAAAAATAATTGATGCTTTAGTCATCATCTTTGATTTTCCTTGCTAAAGATACATTCACTTCTTAATTATTGATTTTAACACTAGCTTCCAGTAATAAATCTTTCCAAACAGCAGTAAATTGCACTCTGAAAACGATGAAAGATTCTTGAAATTATAATTCATAGTTTAGTCACGCCACACTAGCGCGTCTCTCTTTTGTATTCGCCAATTTCTTTTTAAATTTTGTGTAAGTTATTTTTATAAAACCTCCAAAATATAATAGGAACTCATTTCTATGCGATCTTTAAAATTTTATGAAAATTAATAAATATGTAGGGTAAGCGTAGTGAATAGACCATGGACTATCAAGTCTCTGGACTTGAATAACCCCTTTTTACTTATTAAAATCAATTGTGTAATCATAATTTATTAAACTCGTTTAAATGTTGAAGAAAAAGATCTTCATAATATGCCTGAGAGATTTTCTCAACAACTTATGAAGTCTACCAGACGCCCTTTAGAACAGCATGTTGGACTATTCCGTACCCCTAGACCCGTACTGATCAGTGGGACGGTAAATGGGTTGATGATAATTACGTGTTGCACAGTTTTGGGTTTCACTTAGTACTCCAAGTCTAAACAAAGTTTTAATATGTGTGTAGACCTAAATACATATTTCGTTTGCTTAAACTCAAACACATGGTGCTAATATGTTTGTTACGAGTTGAAGCTTATTTAGCTTATTTATCTTCTGTTATTTACTCGGTCTTTATGAACTAATTGGAATATATGTGCCAGTACTGTTTTTATTTGATTACATTGCTTTTGAGCTTTAATCTTTCTAGGATAAATTGGTAGACACAATCGAAAAAAATTGCTTGCTTCGACCCTCTGGAGGGCCACGGTTTCTTTAATGTATTAAGGTTGATGTGTAGCCATTGTAAAATAAGATTTCAATTTATGCTAATAAACATCTTGAGGAAACCTGATGCATTAGAAATTTTCTCGACGACGTGTGAAGTCTGCCAACCCGCACTAGGGCAGCGTGGTGGACTATAGCCTAAACCCTCTCATTCTGTGAGAGGAGACCCGTGCCCAGCAGTGGGGCAGTATATGGGTTGATGATTTTATCTTGTGCCCTGAAACCGATAAAATTCACCATCATATCATATCAGATAGTTTTTCTTGCATCAGCATGGTATTAAAGTCAGATATTATAATATTACTTAATATCACACTGAGTTATTCGTGTGTAGGTTTGACTATGGATGTATGAATATTCGTACAATGGCGTTTTATGTTCAGACTTGTGCATTTCATGTATAATTCATAAAATTAACCTTTAAATGTAAGGAATTTCATATTGCTAGAAGCTGGAGTCAATTTTGATAAACAATTTGACGTATCATTATATAAAATATTGTTAATTGTAAATTTTTTTGAGTATTCCTTTTTCGGCACCAATTTTTTTAGCACCTAGGTTTGAGCACCTAAGCTATTCCACTTCATAGGTGCTGAAAAAAGCTTCATAGGTGCTGGGGCCGAAGGAGGAACGTTTCATTTTTACAAAGTAAGTTTGTTTTCCAAAAATTCAGAACGCAAAAGATCGTTATGAAACGAGCAAACCTTTTGATATCGTAAAATCTCGTTTCCAATTTAAAAGTTGAATCGGAACGCGGAAATCGAACGATATCCACTTCCCTTATCGATTCTAAACTAACTCCTGTAATATCGATTCTTGGTCCGAGTACTGCGGCTAATCCAATTAAATGTGGGATTATCAAAAAACAGGCTCTCTTATCGGATTACTTGGTTTTTGATGGGTCAGATAACATAGATTTTGATGTCACTGTACATATAATCAACAAAAACATCGATATAGGTTATTGATTGATAAACTAGGGAAATAAGGATGTGTATCCGGTGTGTTTTGTTGCCATAGGATTATACCTAGTCGGATATTGGAAGCTTGTTACGGACACGGACGTTAAATAATTCGGTTGCGTCACGCCGGTTCAGGATATTGCGGGCTAGCTATTTATACGTTCATAAAGTGATGCAATAAAAACAAAATGTGTACGTAGGCATTTCATGGACAATGTTTTCAGGTTTTAGGATGAGAAACCTCTTTGGGAATGAAACGGATCAGTCTTCACATACAAAAAAAAATATAAATAAGAATTGATCATTAAAGGAAAATATAGTGATAAAACTAGGAGTATAAACTCAAAGATAGTTAAATACACATCCACGACATGATGACAAATCGTTCTACGAAAACCTTGCTTCAAACATACAGTTGTACTTTGATTGTATCAATAATAATAATCCATCAACGTCAGTTCACTTAGCCCTAACTGATGGAAAATATCCTTTTTATAATCGATTTGTATACTACATTTTATTTAAATGACATGTCTTCTTCTTCATGAAAAGTACGTGTTTAATTTTATACATTATGCGCGATGGGATCCGTAAAAAGTAGTTTTATTTCAATGTTTCCATCGCTATATATTTTTGAAATGGCTGTTTTTGTAAAATCAAACATGCACCTTTTTAATACAGTGTCCGAAAGTAGAAGGGGACCAGTGAGGACACAGTATAAAAATATGCTACTTGTTGGTGGCTTTAATACTGCCTTATTAAGAAAAAGTGTGATATGCATGGGGCCGATCATATTTAACAAAATACCTGATAGGTTAAAAAATGAGACATTACCACTTTTTAAAAAGAAATTGAAAGTCATATTATCTGATAAATGCTATTATTCTATCTGTGATTTTTTAAATGATAAAAACCTTGTTTAATTCTGACATCTACATTTCATAATTTAATAAACTGTAATTTATCTTGATATTGTAATACTTAACTTCATGTGACATTTTGATATTTAGTTTCATATTTTTACTAATTATAGATATACACAATTTTGCATGCCTAATTTAAGGGTAGATTGTATAAGGATCAACAAAATTAAACAACAACTGTATCTTGTACCTACTTTCTGCGCAAATAAAGAATTATTATTATTATAATGTATAATATTCGCGTAAATGTCAGAAATCAATAAGTTCTTCAAGCGTATATTTTAGACTGAGGGTGGCGGTAGTGCGGTTATTTGATAATACAAAAAAATGTGCATCTACCCCCACAAATGTCACACTTCATTCGTTTAAGACCTAGACTCTTGTCGGTGGAGTTATCACTGCTGCTCTCTCTTTATCCTATAAAATAATGTAAAACTCACAAGTTATTAAGGTTCCGGCTGGAGGCCTTTTTAGTGCCTTGGGCTAAGCTGTCAAATTTATCTCAAACCAACATCTAAGTAAAATATAAGCGAATATAAAGAAAAACGTTATTCAAGAGTATTGCATCTCTGTATAGGCCGGACAACATTACATCAAAATAAAATTGCATAAATTTGGTCCGGTTGATACATTGAAGGATATTTGCCATATTTCTAACTGCAATATCACAAGTAATAAAGCACAGATAATACTTGCTCCTTTAAGATCTTCTAATCTCCTCTCCAAGCAGTGTCTGAGACACTTCAAGGATTTCTAAGCTGAATACGCAATGAAAGTGTGGAGTGACTAGTGAGTTTGCACAATATATGTAATCACCACTAAGGTGCAATATATCATTTTGAAATACTTAATAGAAAAGAAATGATTCCATCGAGATTAAACTGTTATTGATAACGTATTCGATCTAGTTTAAGAATGAAATAATATTAACTTATATGATTAAACCTTTTGCGTTAAATAATGAGTAATGTTTGAAGTGACAGGTTTAAATTAAATTTTCGATTTAGCTGTTCATTTTAATTCAATGTGTTTTGTTACAGTATAAGAAAGTTTCATATTAATCTATCTGGAGTTTCAGCCAGATGATACAAAAAATATAAAAAAACCTTGAAATTAGTTTAGGCAAAGAATTAGTGTAATGTATCATACTGTTGCTTCTTTTATTAAGAGTAAAGTATGACTATGATACAAAATTAAAATTTGAACAGAAAAATTTTAGTTGTCAATACAAAATTCCAAGCTACGTTTCATGCCAGCACTACGGTACTCCAACCAGTGATGTAAGACTAATTGACTTATACATTCATCACTCCGCGTCTCGAATACGGATCGCGTTGATGTCCCTTTACAAACGAATTAATGGAGTCTGCAGATTTCTTTTTAACTGACAGCCAGCCTGATATGGGTAAAGTCGGGAAATTGAAGTATTTTTAGAGATTTTTTCTGAAAAAGGTCGTTTAAGATTACGTCATGTCATATTTGATTTTGTGGAGCTAATCGCTTGTTTGGTGATTTATGAGGAAATATGGCTTATTAGTCCTTAAGTGATGTTGCAGAAATATTTTGGAAGTAATGATAGGTTGGTATTTTCAATTAATGGTTCTTATAAATTTACATATCATTATTTCTAATGAAAGAATAATACAATGTGTATGACGAGATGTATGAATGTAGAGAAAGTAAAAGAAGTATGCAAGAATCGTAGCAAGTTTTTGTCTAATCTTATAGAAAAGAAATGGGGAAATGGCATGAGTATATGTATGTACGTATGTAAAAATACTATGTTCATTATTTTCCTAAAAGGGAAATACCTGCTAGTGAGATCAGGTACAAGTGTTCACCTGCAGGGAAATTTCCATGCAAACGATCTAGTAAATACGGTTATCTATTGTAAATACAAAACATTATACATAAGTCGACGACTGACAACTTCAGATAGACGCAGATAATGGTCGAGATAGGATAACGTAGGCTGACTTCAATTATTTTGGTCTGATGGTGCCAACTTTTATTAGCTATACGTTATATCATTCGAGGAATTCAGGGATACTCTTTGTCGAAACCTGCATGGTCATCAGGAAATGGTAGTTCTTGTTGACCGCGGCGGGCGGCCTACAGTAATCGTTTAAGTAGTAAGTAGTGATATTGGTTCAAGGTTAGTTTATTGTTAGGTATTGTTTGTTTTAAAATTATTCCTTAAATAGTATATGAAGAAAATTAATAAAATCTAATGTAAGTGAAATGAAACACTGGAAATTTCCAGTCAAGTAACAAGAAAAAGTGGACAACTTTGAAATGGCTTAAAACATTTCAATCTTACATAATTGAAACACTGTTATTGATTCAGAAGTGATGCAAAATTTGTAAGATGTTCCTTTTATTCTATATTCGAAATGAGAATTTGCTTTTCCAATCTCACTTAGGATTCGCACAGATCACTGATTCCGAAAATCCGAAGCGATTTTTTTATTTGTGATACAATTGAAGACAACAAACGAAACGATTTGATATTCCGATTAATCGATTTAAACAGCAATAGGAATGTATTATTGGAACTTTGAAGTATTGTCATAATAGGTTCTTAGCGAAATTTCTCCCAACTATAAATGTTTACCTATAATTGAATTGAACATCAAACACACTTGGTACTCGTTCCCTGTATTATGTATCTACCGTCGCCCTAACGTCACTCTTAACTAACATATCAAGGTTAGGAGGGTCCCATTCCAAGAATAGACACTCCTACGTATCTCGATAATGCGTGAGATGTACTTAGCTCATGATCAAATTAACTTGATCCGTTAAAATCGCGATTGATGATTATTTTATTGAGTGGGATTGAAATTAAATATTTCCACTACAAATAATTCTTGAGAAGTCTATTTGACGGTGACGTCAATCAATTATGATTATAGACAGTGGATTTCTATCCAATTTTTAATTTAGTTCACTTGTGTGAACAACATTTATTTTCTGTATGATAATTCGCAGACAATGCAGTTCGCCATGACTTTCTTTCTACCCAACCTTACTCTGAATAAACATGGCCGAAACGCGAATTTTGTTGTTACGTCATCAGCGTCTCCCATCTTGGATCGTGGACGTTTAACAAGCTGCTGTCAAGGCCAGTCGCACCGGACAGGCTCAATTATCCACTGGAGGATCACGAGGCAGCACCGTGATGGACCTGCCATCTTCAGGATATACGCAACTGGCTGACACGCATATAGGTTTTATATTGTTTTGGCTTCCAAGAAATTTTGGCCATTTGACGTTGCTTTTTAATGAATGCGCCGGGACAACGACATGGTTTAAAAAAAAATGCGTTTTGCCATTTTGTCTGGCAGGACAAAAAGTTACAGTATTTGGCATGTAATTTGTAGTATGAAGAACTTCCTGTCTTTCATTTCTTTCAAAACGTAGAGTGGTTCTTGGGGAGGTTGTCTTTAAATACGATAAGATAATATTTTTTTTAAAAAGGCAAAGCTATAGAAAACCCTTTGCACGGACACGTATTATATTTCTCCTAAGATCATAAAAATAAATAACTCTGGCTACTTGACCCTAACACATTACGGGATGCCTGAAGGTAAAAGTACTAGCGATCAGACCCAGCTTCGCACGGGTATGTTTATTTAACATTTAACCCCCCTAACCTTCCTTATTGGATGCTTACAACATAAAAGGCATCAACTGCCAAAGTTTAAAGTTTGTAGCTCCAGCGATTTATGCTCTGCGTTGATGAATTAGCCAGGACAATTAATTATACAGCGTGTATCGCTACATAGTGTATATGTTATGTGTAGATTTAGCACATTGAACCGCTTCCCATAAAACGTTGTACATAACGCTGAAAACTATGATAAAAGCCTAATATTAACTAGCAATATTAGCTAGAATGAATACACACAGGCGGGAGTGGTTAGCGACAACGAAATTAGTCGCTGAATTTGCGTTTTAACAATCAAATCCGGACAAAATAGGTTCTTAAAATTGGACGTGCCGCTGTCAGACATCGAGAAAGGCTGTGTCAGATATAATCCAGGTTTCTTCTAATGAAAAAAAAAATCACGTCTACGAAACATTTCCGAACCCAACTGTCTTCGCACTTCGCAGAGTTTTTATCGTAACCACTTGATACCGAAGCATCATATTACGTAAAAATTCCAGCAAATATTTCAGTGATATGAAATGTCATGGCTTGATGCTGTAACGTTACGTATGATAAATTGAATGTGATGGAGATATTACTCTTACATACATGTATTTGTCATTCACGCGCTGATAGGTTAGATAAAAGGGATTCTTTATTTATGTTTTTTTTTTACCTTTTTTGTCTCATGATCGCAAAGTTTATTTTTAGGCGAGAGTTGACACATTTCCACTGTTCGTCAAATTCAGCATAAGTGGAGTCAACTTACGCTGTAATATTCTTCAATTTCAAACCTCTTTCTCATGTTTCTCCAAGCATGGTGATCTTCAAATTAAATAAATAATTGTAAAGAAAAGAGGTGGATAGTTTCTTCTTATTTTCTTTGTAATTAAGTGCACTGATTGGAGATTACGGGCCTTACTTCAAAATGCATAGAAAACTTTTTAAGTAATGACACTTTATTTTATGACCCGTGGTCATAATTTGATCTAGTTAAATTCTGGCTCTTTTTCCACGTCGTGCAAAGCTATATTAGGTTTTTTATTAGGAAATGCTTTGTAGTAGCTTGGAATTTATATTTGTACCTGTTTATGGCATCGCCCCCTATTATATACTGGTGAGCTGTGGAAGTACATTAGAAAACTTCTGCTAAACCTTTGGGAGACAAGCGTATAATATGTTTATGTTAGTAAATATTTACAATCGAAAACCTTGATGGTTGACCAGTTTTCACTCTTATTACTAACATGATAAGGTCGAAAACTTATAGGTCAAACGTGGATTTTCTCATTTTTTATAAAACGCTACAAGTTTTTTGTTACCATAATTGTTTTGGGATTTCCATCGTGTCCATTTGTGAAATCTTCGTGGGAAATATTATCCTTGTTATCTAATGCGGATTGAAAAGAGATCGTGTATAATGTAAAAAAATGGTAACGTTTCTTTTTAAATTATTATGCTATAAACTGAGAACCTCCAAAGGTTGTATATCGATATAGGCAAGCATTCTTAAAACTTTTTCTTATATGTAGGCGCTTTTCCCACTGTACCGTTGCGCCGTGCTGACCAAAAGTTTCCCCTATTTTTCTATCCTAGGCTTTTTCATAAAACGTTGGCAAAAAGCGGTAAATTTATCTCGCAAAAACAAAACAATTATAAAGCTAAATCGCTAACTTAATTGATTGCTGACTAAAACAATTTCCTAACCCAATCACCTCCAGTGAGAACGAACAGGGGCTCAATTAACGGACCCTCGTTTCTAGCCACCGGTGTTGGTTCGATGCCCTGTTCAAATTAAATCGCGACATTTTTATTGGTCAGCCTTTGAACAAGGGGCGTAAATCTCTGCGAGCACTGCAAGATTGGTTTGGAAATGGAATAGAAACAGGAAGAGTTAGATTTTGTTGGTAAGGCGGTAGTTGAACAATTTCCAACCTTGTTGTCTTTAAGATAAAGGTTAAAAAAACACTGAGATTGTTGGTAATCGAGATAAGAAAATCGAAAAAAAAATAGTGTTTGATACATTTTTAATATGCATATAATCGAATCTAATCGATGCACTGCTTGTTCTTTGTTTCTTTTTAAATTGATGTTTCTTGAGGAAGTATTTTCAGATTTTGTTTGGATTAAGAATAGTATTTATTAAGATGAAAAGGGATTATAACTTTGAGCTTCAAATATAATTTACTTTTATTAAAAGACGTTAATGCCTATCTGTTCAGAAGATCTCTCCCAAATGCTTGAAGTCATTTTTTAAATGTTAATTATCATCATAATCAACAATCAGATACCTATCAACTCTTATCCTATCGTCTCTTTAAAAGAGACTATGATTCTCTGAGTTTGTTTCGTTGTTTCTTCTCAGAGATTGTCTATCAAATCTAGCATTAAAAATTCAAAACATTAACTTGTAAAAGTGTCTTTAAAAGATCTATTTACAGAAATGAATATCATTTAATTACATATTTTCATCTAATAGCCCGCATCAGACTCGTACAACTCACGCTCACATATTCATATATAAAACTATATTCTCAACTATATTCTTCAAAAAGGTCAGGTGCGTAGTACTCGCAACCGGGGTGTATGTATGTATTATTATTATATTATATTATTATTCTATGCTTTTATCGTATTGATTTTTCTCAGATTTGATACTCATATTCACTAGGATATATAAAAAAAAGATATAATATAATATGTCTTCTCGAAAATATTTGTACGCCGTTTATTATGGCTAAATATGACTGAACTACAATTCAAATATTATAATATCTAGCATGCTCTTGTATGTACACATATATTTAAAAAGTAAATATGATTTGTTTTAAGTGAAGACTATATTAAATGATCATCTAGCTTAAACAGTCGATTTTATTATCAACCTGGTAACTGGATAATCTTTGCAATGCGGCAAAAACTACTATTGTGCAGACAAGATAAAGGATCAATAAATACATTATAAAAGTTCCTTGTTGTTGTTGTTGTCGTCCCAAGGTCACCTCTGATGCATACAGCCTTCAAACTGTCACCACTCCCCCCATCCTACGCCGTCTCCTTCCACGTTATTCAACAGTAAATATTGTTAAACCAAAGAAATTTATTCAAAATTCCTATCAGGGGGAATGAGATTTCAGAACAGATTTACAAAAAAAATTTGGTTGTATGTATGGCAATCCACAGCGGCGTGATTAGGGATAGTCAATCTCGTAAGCTTTTTTTTATACCACTAATGTGGCAAACAAGCATACGGCCCACCTGATGGTAAGCGGTTACCGTTACCGTAGCCTATAAACGCTTGCAACACCAGGGGTATCACTTCCACCTTGCCGACTCTGTAAAACGAAAGAGCAATAGTTGCGTTGGCAGTACAAGGGTCAAAGTCCCTCCACTGCCAACACATCGTTTCCTCGCGGAGCACTGGTAACCTTGCTCATCGATAGGAACACAACATAACTCAAAGCAGTGTTATTTCACTTCGATTTTCTGCTAGGCGGAGGTACTTTCCCAATCGGCAGCTCCGATTTGAGTCTAATCTAATTATTCCCATTGTGCCATACCTCTTTTGAACCTGTCTCAAATCTGGCCGAAATCAGAATAGAGAATACATACGGTATTTGGTTTTCCTATTTCCGTTGTCAGTCCTCCTTTATTGGGTTAGGTTAGAATATGGAACCTTTTTTCATTTACCGACCGCATGCTCACATGTAATATGCGGGGCTGAAATATATTCTTTCCTCTTTCCCCACATAGTAACGTCGGTTTCCCTATCTGGATACCCGCGAGTTATAAAATATTTACACAAACAAAGTTGTGGCGATGCCTGTGTATTGTTACAACTTTTTCATAGCTGCTCGATTGAGCAAAACATGTCGGACGATGTAGTTTTCAACTAAAAAACGTTTGTATGAAAATAGCGGGAGTGCTGTTGCTTTAATTCAATAGGTAAAATATGTGGAAGCTTGTTATTAGATTTTTTTTTAATATAATTGTTCCTTACCAATACTTGTTATTTGTCTGTAAGCTTTAAAGAAAAATGCTACCTATCAGAATCTTTATAGATTTTGTATTACTTATTCGGTTTAAAATATGTGGGTACACGATCTTATACCTAACTGTCTCGCTTGTACTGATTGATACTTATTTTATTACTGTATAACTATTTAGGGTATAGATATACTTCCTCAATATGAAGATATACTAACAAAATAATTATAAACCAAACAATGCACAAAAGCGAGCTTAACTCAAAAACCTTTGAGTGATTGTTGCTTAATTAATACAGTGTATGAGTCAAGTGTGGGTACAATTAACATAATTAAATTTAGTTCAGTGTTAGTTTGAAAGAAATTAGAACATATTCGGCGTGACTTATACACACGAACAGGATCAAACCAAACTTATCTTAAACATCGTCGTTGTTACATACATAAAGGATAAAGGTACATATGTTGTTAGGTAGTTTGGGATAACTAGGGCTTGTAAAGTGAAGTGTGGGCGTATGTTCAGTATAGTTAAACAAGTACTCGATGTTTTTTACATTTACACGCTGTATTTTACAGCGCTGTTGTACGGAACAAGTCCTGTGTCACAGGGGATGTTACAGACATATGGTTAACGGACAGAAAGTACTTCCAGACTTGAAACAAATTGGATGACACAAAGATTTGCATCAGGAACCCACGATACCACTAGGTACAACGTGCAGTCATACTCTAAAACGATGTTTTAGATTTAGCTCTTTAGGTCTAGATATTTTAGCTTTACAGAAAGCTAAAATTATTCATATTTTACTTTTAAAATGCTTATTATGCTATAGTATTGTTGATTAATGAGTGGATAGTAAGACGGGTTTTATGCTTTGGCACATTGAAGTATAAGCACTATGCTACGTAAATACAAGTAGGTTTATTGCAAAGGCATAAAATACAAAAACCATTTAACTTCCTATATCAGTACCAAACAGTTTCCGTTGTAAACTCACAATTAATTCAAATCACCTATTCATTATTCAGTGTCATTATTACTCTTACTATTGCACCTGCTCGCACGGACGAGTACCCACTTTAGGTACTTGTGTCCACACGATGGTCGACCCAATACTTATGTCTACACGATGGTCGATGAACGATATAACATGTACTTATGATATTACAAGCTGCTTGTGTGTGATTTACTATTACATTATGGTCTTATCGATTATCGATCGGAAACTTTGTAAACTTGTACAGTCAGCGTCAAATAGTTAGTGACACTCAGGGTATTCAAATAAATAGACGCAACCAAAAAGTCAATAATATCGGTACAAACAAAGTTTCCATATTGTTGTCAACATTATAGTCGCTCAAAAGGTCGAGACGTTTAAAACGTCATATAGATAGGTTCAGTCAAACCGTCATAAATATGGTTACAGTCATCCCGCCAATGGTATCCAAGCATTCTAAGTGTTCAAAAATATGGAACACATTAGAAAAATAAACTTTACTGCTATACATTTTAAACATTTTATTTGAAAACATTTATATACAAAAATGAAAGGAATAGAAACTACTGTTGTCCTTTTCATTTTAAGCATGACGTCATAGACATGTCTTTATTTTGTAAAGAATTTCGTGCATAGCCGTTTACGATATTTAGCAATATACAGCTGACTGAAAATAGATGTACCTAAACCTCATTGATAATGAGTATGACTATATGTATATCTCATAGAGCAAGAGTGCATAATTAAAATATATGATTCAATATCATGATCATTTTATTTTATTTTAACAATGAACGTCGACAAAACTAGACTCGATAGTGCTTGCAAAAAAGAGGTGCAATGTTTTCAACCTTATTGACTATTATTCAAAAACTGCTATTTTAAACATAAACAAGGTAATAGAGTGGATGAATAACTAAAAATAAGCAATATAATAATGTCAATAAGGTCGATAATCCCTTGCATCTATTCAATTTTCTCTAGTTTTCGACTGCTTGCTTGTGCTTGTTTATACATATAATTATGTGCGAATATGCAGAAATGAGAATCTAGAGCGATGAGAATAATTCGATAGGTAACTACACGTAACATCTAAAACGATAGGTACATAAGGATATTCCCAGTTAATTTGAAATATCTGTTACGGAGACACCTTACTCCCTCAAATATATAATTCGATGTTTTGTGGTGTCACTAATGCGTAGCCATATTTCTAGCTTGCTTTAGTTTTGCACTTGACATTGATATTACTGATGGATAAATAGAATGACATGCAAATAACACTAGATTGCCTAAAGAGGTTTTCATCTTTGGGAAACCGTTTATTTCTATAACATGCTGGTTTATTTTTCTAATGTGTTCCATATTTTTGAACACTTTTAGAATGCTTGGATACCATTGGCGGGATGACTGTAACCATATTTATGACGGTTTGACTGAACCTATCTATATGACGTTTTAAACGTCTCGACCTTTTGAGCGACTATAATGTTGACAACAATATGGAAACTTTGTTTGTACCGATAATATTGACTTTTTGGTTGCGTCTATTTATTTGAATACCCTGAGTGTCACTAACAATTTGACGCTGACTGTAATGTTAGATAGAACGTCGATTAATAGGGTTAATGATATTTACGATAAAAAATGTAAAGGAAAAATATTAATAAACGGTTCAAAAGAACATTTACGTAGTTCATTTAATAAGAGAAACATTACTAAATTATAATAATGGATTTAGTTTTTTTTTTATTATTGATAGGCCTACGCTTGACCACCAGTTCGCTTGATGTTAAGCGACACTGCGATCTACGATGGAGTGCGTTTCCCTAGAAGAAACCGATTCAAAGACACTCGTTTTAGTATAAACGAAAACGGTTAGGTTTGAAAAGATCAAATGGTAGCGGCAAATTTATATTTTTTTATTTTATTCAATTCGCGGTAGTGATGATCTCGATCCTTGAAAACTGTCAATGAAACATCTGTTGCACGTTTATCATTCTCCCAAAAGCAAAACAAAAAAAAATTAACAATCAATCACACCGATTGATGGCAGTTTTGATTAATTAGGATAAAATAGGTAGAAATCTGTGACAAAATCTTATTAATTAAACTGTGTTACACTATAAAAATATGTTATTTATTGATTTCTGACATTTACGCGAATATTATACATTAAAATAAAACTACTTTTTACATTACATACATGACCATGGACGCTGTAAAGGGTCCGAAACGTCGGGATTAATAATATCAATATACGCGATAAAATCCGTAAAAAGTAGTTTTATTTCAATATGTTAATTATCAACTCATTCCGGTCTTCTAATTTTTAGTACGAGTATCTAAATACAATGGTAATAAAATACAGCCGCACATACCTGTAGTGTAATATTAGTCAGCTCCATCCACAGCTGCGGAGATTGTAAGCGTGCTTACATGTTTGTTTACAAATACTTTACTGCATTACGCTAACATCGGGCTGGCAATGCAGCATCAAAACATTTGGGCGTGGCTTTACGGATACATCGTGTGAATTAGCCGTACGCCGGCCACCAACCGCCTCGCCAGTCGCGATCCGGTCTCCCGTCGCGCCGAACGTCCGTTACACGTCACAAATTAAATATTCACGTGCTCGTGAAATATTTTTGTGCCAAATAAGGAACGAAACGAATTTTAAATAACAATTATTGTGTTGTTGTGTGTGTTTTTTTGTGGAGTGAAAATCTCTCGGTCAGTCTTTCAAGAAGATTGTTTTTGAGGGTAGTTTGTGTTAAGTGTCGCACGGATCACGAGTACTTTTGTTTGTATGTTTTTTTTTTATTACATTATCATATTTTGTTACCATCATTTTGCAAGGTCGGGCCGGTATCAAGTATGTTTCTATTTGCGTATGATATAAAAACGTGTATTTTTGCGTTCACCACCAGCAATTATTTATGAATTAACAAATAAAATGGCGTCATTCATTTGCATTGATACAATATGAAATATTCATTTGTTGTGAACTAAACGTATGTTTATTGAGACTGGGTATCTTATTATCTGTCATACTAGTTTTCTACCGATAACGATGTGTGTATTTCGTAAATTCTATTTATTTTAACAATACCTTATTTCATACAAACGCTCGTAACAAAAATTGGTTTCTTAGAGATTTCGCAAAATTAACAGAGGCTCGTTCTAATTTGGAAATGAAACTATACAAATTATTTACAATCTGCCAGTTGAGTGTCGAGATTTTACCCCAGAACTTGGGTAAAATCTCGACACTCAACTGGCAGATTGTAAGTTGTAAATTGTAAGTTGGAACGCGCCGGGAATTCCGACATGGTACATTTTTCATTTCAGTTTCAGAATGCTCTTAAAACTCAACTGTATAATCTTAAGTATTCTCAGAACTGCTGCAATTGTTCATAGTTTAAAAACGTTTGTTTATTATTTTATTAATATTAGTCTAAACGGCGGTAGATAGCATAATACAATAAAGTAAGTAATATTGACATAAAAATGATGGATGAATGGGTTTATCTATTGAATATTGTGTACTCTGAACCCCTATTGCGTTATAAACGACGTAGTAAAATTTTGTGAGATTCGATATTCTATAAAAAGTATCTTAAAACTGATTTCTTTGCGCAAATAGGTAGGTATTAGACATTGATGTGATGGACATAAGTGTTCTTTTGGCGGTTTCTTATGTAGGTATTATAAGTATGTATTTAAAAAAGGTATATAAGTACCTATTATATCCATTGTCTAGTACCCATAGTACAAGCTCTGCTTAGTTTGACGTTTGGACATTTTGACAAAAACACTTGGACATTGGACATTTTGAAAAATGTCCCAAGAATAATAAAATTATTTATTGATTTAAATCTATATTTGTACCCGACGGCCGAAGGAGTGAAATATTTTTTACGGATATCATCAAGGTATATTGATTTTGGAGTGATATCGGGCTCCAGATGATAATGATATTTAATATTATTCATACTTGACGTTCCGGATCCTTTACTTTAACCTAAACTTTACCTTCATAAAGTGTACCTACAACGTTGAGGTAAAATAGAAACCTCACTTCAAAATAAATACGGGCAATGTAAAAACGGTCTAATCCAGTCCTTCTCTCGTATCTCGTGGACAGACGTGCTCAAATGGGCGTATAGAACTTTCCTGTGCTAGAAGAAAGGGTTGTGAATTCACAATCCGGTCACGTCACGAAAGCCGAGTATGTAAGCTGAATATTCGCTTTTGTGTATAATATTTATATCTTACAAGTTATGGCTGCAAGCTATAATGGCTAGATGTATTGTGTGTATGTTTCAGGTTTTATATACTTAAAGATAACTTAGTTATAGTGATTCTATTTGTACTTCGAATATTGGTTTTGTAAATTAGTATATAAAAATTGTGTCGTGTATACAAAGTAGGTTAGTATAGACGAAAAGTTCAGTATAATTATGACGTTTATTAATATGCAAAAGCGTAGTTCTATTGTAGGAAACTTACGACATAGATTTTGATCGACAATACAACTGAATTATTAAGGCCATAACAGTAAAAACTGATTTTGATCCCAAAATAAACATAAAACACCATCACAGCTAAATCAAAGTCACGATTTATCTTCGTCCTAAACTTAGCTCATTTCCGATTCCGTCGTTCCACCCTCTTGGAATATCAAACACACCAAACTTTCTAGTATAATTAGCAGACTTAACACCAAAGCAATTCAGACCGCCATTGTTCATAGTAACGGCTGCCTATAACTGATTATAACTTATGGTGTGCGGACGAGGAATACAAATACGTTTGGATGGCCGAACGGTGCCGATTATGGAGTCGGTTGACATTGACGTGACTAAGTTAGTTCTGAGAATACGACACTGTGATTAGGTTTAGAATTTTTAACGTAGTATTATTTTATATTGACTTGAATGGGTACATTTTTTTAAAATTCTGAATTCCCAGATTAGAATTGCAACGAATCTGAGGCGTTTTCGCCGAGACAAGCCGAAGGAAGCGCGGCACTATTTACCTTTTCTCGTAACGTTTCGTCGTATTTTTTTCTACACACCTAATACTAAATATTCGGCGTCACGGTCCGTTCCAAACGCCGAATATTCATCCTCCTGCCCATACGTTCGGTAAAAATATTCGTCTATTCGCAATTACATACTCAAATGCCATAACTAAGATTAAATGTCGTTTCCATACTATAAATTAAAAGGTCCCTTTTCACTTTGCACAATCAATGTGGTAATATAAATGTACATTATGAAATTATAATTTATTAAAATGCTTACATTAATTCATGTGGGTTATTTTTAAAGTAAAACAAACATAAAGTTGCGGCGCTATATGAACTTGTGTTCCCTTAAATTGAGTACACAATATGTTTTACTGAATATCAGATTAAGACCCGTCCTGGACATACATAGAAGCCACTTCGAAGTTACAACACACTACGCCTGCTGAATTAATACCGAGTAGCCAGTGTACCGACTACCGATGTATCTCTAGAAAAATACTGCTACAGGAAGACGCAAGATTAAAAGATATGGAAATAGGTAGAAATATGATCCTGTTAGGTAGATTAAACCATTTAGATATATGAGTACAGCTTTGTTATGTAGATTAAATGTGGAAATAAGTAGAAGGAATAAGGCGTGATGAATGAGTAGGTTCTGGAGATACGTCGGGGTCACCAGTGGGGAGAGGCGAGGTGTATTGCCCCTCCAACCAGAGGGAGGATCGTCCAACCAGGCGGATGTTTTTTTTTAAAGACACCTGCACTATGGAATAATTCCTGTGTCGCGGGGGACTTTACAAACATTACGGACACAAAGTACACCCAGACTCGAAATATCTGTGGATCACACAACGATTTGTCTCGGGTGGGAATCGAACCCACAACACATGGCGTAATGGTAATGGCGTGGTGACCATTTTAATCGGTAAACATGCGGTGCATAACCTATGAAAAAATAAATATTACTTCATTTAAGACGAAAAAATAATCATCAACTTGAATATTTCTCATTATTTCAATAGAAACAATTAGTTAAAGTTTGAATTAATACAGTCCAAATTGATTTCTAGGGTCAAAGTTTTGTTTGGTTAATGAAAGAAGTTTTAGAATTTTCCCTTTATTGTGGCTATTTTAAATAAACTACGTCTATTCATGAAGGAACGCAAATTGGATGTCTGGGTATCTGTTTAGCATACGCAAACTAATGTTTTTCAAAGGAATTCCTATATTATAATATATCAAAAAAAAATTCTTAGTTTAAGTTAAGTTTAGGTTAGTTTCCAACTTTAATTCTTATCAGATGCCACTGAATGTGATTAATTAACGATCTCTGATGTATCTCAAGTTTTCTGTTTCAATTGTAATAGAATGATCTTTCAAGGACCGAAAGATTAGTAGACTCAACTATATTGACTATTTTACACAATGATTTAATGAAATGTTCGACGTTGTTGATATCTTAAGCTTGGTGTTTTCAACTACTGTTGATAGTAATAAAAAATTATAGAAATACTGTTTCCAAAAAGCATAATTTAGTTATAACTTATTATGAATACTTATTTTGGTAAAAAAAAACTTGAACAATAAATACTTTATAGATATTTCCTATGTTTTTAATTGGATTCACCCAAAAAACTTAATTTGTTAAAATTGCCGTCTCTTCTCTATTCACAATATAATTGATGAAACAAGTACCTACTTGGATTAAGAAAACAACATCATAATTGTTGTAATTATTGTATTGTTGTACGGGGCTTTGCCCCCATCAATTGCCTTTTTGTTGATTCGCACAATGTTGTAAGTATTGTTGATATGAAATAAATTGTTGTTAAAACGGGCCTGCATCCTGTTGTTGGTGTTATATTTGGTTTGTACAGTTATTGAACTAAGGATTTAGAATAGAAACACGAGAGGCGGTAGTGTTACGTACAGATCTTCACTCAAAACTAATAAAATCATTGTTATTGCTTGCTCTATTGTACATTTATATTTAAAGTGTATACAGGAATCTAGTTGACTTTGTTTACAACTATTAAAATATATATTTTTTTAATTTACTGTTCAAGTTCTCGTATTGAAACTTCTCGTATTATTTTGCAAATAAAGGACTCCTGGAGTACCATTCTATTACAGCGTGACTTTGAAAGTATTATAAGGTTCAAACTTAAAGCCACGTTTGATCCCGACGGGAAAAAGGAATAGGCTTCGGAGTAGCTATTCGCTAATTATGACGGAGCACGTTCTAGGGGCTCGGAACTAAACATCTATTGAGCCAAGATCTATGTTGATCTACCTACGTTGTCTGTAAGCTGTCCCCCGTTTGTCCTACAAATATATTTGATGAATTGAGATGTCCCAAAGGACAGATTGCAATTGATTTATGTATGTGATGATTGATTTTATAATGCCGTATTGATATACTTGTTCTTAATTTAAACTTAATCCATCCAACAGATTCTTATTGTATTCTACAGCAAACTATTTTCAAATCAACTCATATGACGTATTCAAAAGCTATAACAATAAATGCCAATCAATATGTATTGTCATGCATATTAATAAGATTATAATTTTAATACAACTGTGATAAACGTTTGTGTTAATTATAGATGCGGCATTAGCACGCGACGTGTGACGTAGTTTGTGCCTACGTACCACAGACTATGTAGGTGTCAGATTATGCATTTATATATCTGTTAATCTACATTTAGAATTGATAGATAAAAATATTCTTTATTGCACACCTAAAACGAATGCAAATTAGAATTTTATCATTTATGGAATGGTCTCATCGTTAATAGCGATCAATGGAATTAAACGAGAAACTGAATTTTCTTTGAATTAAGAATAAATTATGCATTCGCTTTCCTACGATCGCGCCGCACAGTGGGCTGAAACGGGCCGGTAAAGGACTTAGCATTTAAAAAAAAAAAGTTTCTTTTTCTGAAATTTTAAATATTGTGTTGGATTTTTCTATCGATTATAAGTAATTATTTCTATGAGGGTCGTTCAGATAACTTAGTATTTCCAGAGTTATAAATATCCAAAGTAATTTTTGTATGAAGCAAAAGAAAAAAATGTGAAAATCTCGAAATTCTCAAATTTTCTCAAAGAATTGACTCTACGTATGCATAGTACGTATATTTGTCCTATTTTAGCGCCTATTCTCGGGTTGCGATTTTCTGCGATTTGGTCGCAATTTCAAATTTTGTTCTCTATTCCACACCACCATAGAGGTTAAGAACTAGGCGCGTTTTTTTTATGTAGTGGTCTCCCCTTTAGGCCTAATCCACTAAGGACTAATAAAATAAATAAATAAGTAAAAATCACAATCACTACTGGCCACTGCACTGTTTTAATCTAATCACTGTCAAGGGTATCCACATTAACGAATGCAAAATTTTCGTATTCGTCATCATCAAATATTTCCGCTTGTTCAATTATTAATAAACTTTGTGCTTCTACTGACAAAGTTTTATGTTTTCTGCGAAGTTTGTGACGTTTCGCTGAGATGAGTGGATCAGAGCTGGTCAATAAATTATTTAAAATGTCTTCATTTGTAGTTTTTCTACTGCATTTCCTGGAATGGTGTTGGCGGTATCTACGAAAGTCTTTATTTCTAGCTTCAGCAGCTTCTTCAGATAGCTTTCCAATTGGTATTAGACCAAAACTTTCAATAATAGCTGCACCATGCATAAGAACTTTATGAACACTTGAAGGCATATAATACCAGCTATATAATTCCAAATACAGTTGCATGGTCACTTGAGCATATTCGTGAAATTTCGCTGTGTCAATGTGGTAACCTGATGAAATTGCCTCTAAAATGATTGCAAATCGCCTTATTAATTCTTCACTAACACCAGTTATCTCAGCAGTCATGTTTGGATATGCAAAAAATCTTCTAGCAGTATTTCCGTCATTCGTGGAGCCGTGCCCTTGTTTAACAACATCAATCAGAAGTCCCATTCTATTTTTAAAAGCGTCTTGTATGTCTTTCTTTCTTCATTCCATGATGCACTTGTTGTCTCCCTTTACTGTCCATGTCTGTATCGTTAATCTGTAGGCTATATGCAGAATGCATTCCATCATTCGTATCCAGGTATGCAATGATGACAATCCGTATTTACAGAGATCTGGATCAGTCGGTTTTGATGCAATTAAGGGCAAATTATTCATCTCTGTTGGAGTGGCTTTACAAATGTCGCATCTCTGAGATGAAGTATCACATAAAATTGATGTTGCTTTTCCGTCTATCATAGTCATTAATAAAGAGTGTGAAATTTTTATTTCTCCAACTTCTGTTTTCACTAAATTTACAATCTCTTCCTCAATAGCACTTTTTTCCCGCAATATCGTTATTTTATTTTCTTTCACAAATTCGAAAAAGATTGGACGACACCAGTAAGATGAATTTGGTGAATCGTTTTGCCAGATAACTTGTTCGCCGCGCACTAATTTTATTGGCACTAAAATAAATATGCTTGAATCGTCAAGTTGACTTTCTTGTTCATCGTCTGTTTGCATTTTTTGTTTGTAATTGGCTTGATTAGAAGCACCGTCAAATCCCCACTTACTGATTAGTGTAAATTCTTTACAACCACTATCTATGACGAGTGACGTCATTATTCTTGTTGTCGTTATATCCAATAGAGCTTGTAACTTTATTTTAGCTGAGGTTTCTGTCACTGTAATAGCATCTTTTGGTGGATAGCATTTCTGTTTCGCATGTTGCACTTGATAATAAGATGGAAATATATTACTGTCTTTTTCGTTAACACTTTTTCTTAAAGTATTGTATTGCCACTTGGTCAGCTTAAGTGATAAAAATAACCCTAAAGCCTCATCCGGAGAAAACACAGGTTTTGTTTCTTTAACAGATATGCACTTTTTAACTTTTTTTACATCTAGGGGATTCTTTAGTAAATGTTCTAGTATTTTAGCAACCTCCTCATTCCCATCCGCTTTCAACTGCTCAAAATATGCATATTTTATTTCGTCCGAAGATAAATGAAAGTTTTCTGCACGTCTTTTTTTCTGTTTAGGCGCTAATTCACAAAAAGGTTTTCTTGGGGTTTGTTCGGTGGAGACACCGACGACAGAAACTTTTGATGGTGATACATACTGAGTTGATGTACTCGGTACTGGTTGATCTTGATTACTGCCTATTAAACACTTAATAATGTCTGGCCATATTATGTTTTCTTGTAACCATTCACTATTTTTAGTTCTGAATATATTTTCTTTACGATAAGCGTTTTCCCATCTTCTATTTAAATTATAACAAAATTTTGCACAAAACAACTTTAAGGTCTTTTCGTGATCATCACTTAATTTGACTAAAAATTTAGATCTTATCTCACTACACAAACTGTCATTATTTTTAATACTGCCACTGTTTTTTAAAATAACGAAAAGATCAAGGTTTGTCACTAAATTTTCAAACATTTTCACAAATACAAAATAACAAATGAGTAAGTAATGAATGTGTGGGGGTAGTGCGTCTATTATGGTGGGTAATAGAACACTGAAGTACTTTTGAATGCAACCGAACATTCCGTAGGTACCCTATCATTGTACCAATCACGTTACGACACGTCATAACTTGTTGTTGCGCTCGCGCACTCTTATCCCTTGATTCCCGGAAATAAGTCTCAAAACAAATTACGTCATACCTGCCTATGGTGGTGGAAAATGTCGAACATTGTTTTTTTTTAAGAACTAAGTAGGTATTGAGGTTTTCAGGCCGTTTAGTATACATTATTTTAAATTTCAATTTAATTGGAATAAATTGCTTAACTAAAATAACATGACTCTTCATACAAATTTGATATGGCTATATCTCCGAAAGTACTCGTTAAATTAAAAAAAGTCAAAGAATAAAAACGTTTTAAATTTATGCCTAGATACCAAAAAAATACATCTGATCTCTTAAGACCCAACCTTGTAATCCCAGCCCACTGTGCGCCGTCGTCCTCGATCTCTCTCTTTCATCTTTTTTTTATACATATATTTATATTATGAGGACCAAAGAATTTATCGTTGCCTTTCATAAAGAAACCGCACCTACCTTTGTGTTAGGTCTCACCGCTTGCTATTTCTTTTCCCTACTTTGCATTTCAGTGTCCTACTTCCGAGAGCATACATCAAAGTCCAACGTAATCCTATTTGGAAAACGTTTTAACATTGAAATGTGGGGAAACATTTGTCTGCATTTCAAAGTCACTATTTCACAGGTAGACAGGTCTTCATTTTGCGTTTTAAAAGCATAAGATCTCTCGCGAAGTCTAGTTTGTATATCATCTTCAAGACAAAGGAGAGTAAACTCATTTCAATATAAATCATCAATAAACATTTTACGATCTAAGATAAGTAGAAAGAGTACTCCATTCTCGAAATACTCGTCTATTCCTGATCAGAGTACGCTATTTATGAGGTCATAAATTGGGACTTTTGTTCTGTGATCTAAGATAAGTATCAGGTAACGAGTATCCAGGATAGTGAGAGAAAGAGCCAATGATAGTAAACCTGAGTTTATTATTACACTGTCAAACAAAACCCCACTAATATTATAAATGCGAAAGTAACTCAACGGTTTCACGCCTGAACATCTGAACCGATTTTAACGAAATTTAGTATAATCGGTTATATTACAACTCAGAGAAGGACATAGGCTACCTTTTGTTTTAAAAAGCCCTATGTAATGCGGTTGAAGCTGCGGGCAACAACTAGTATAATAATATATTTAAGGATTAGATTGCGATTTCGTGGTCCTTTTTGGCCCAATTAGAAGTATTTACGAAGCGAGCTTGTGGTTTCGAGATTCAGCTTGATTGAAAATAGCAGAAACTTGGCTTTGAGTCCTTTTGCTATATGGATCAATAGTTTCTCATTAAAACAGTATAGGTATTTGATCTGAATCTCTGTAGAATTTGTTATCATTATTATTCTCCTTGAAAACGTTAGTTTATGTGTGTGAATAGTAAAAAAGGTACAACCAGATTTTATACAGCGCCATTAGATATGTGAGAATTATGTTAATGTGCTCAAAGTATCTGTAATTTTGCCTTAACTTAATGTAGTCAAAAAAACGCTTTAAAAGGTAATATTTTTTAAACTGCTGCTTTGGTAATGTGGCTTAACTTGCGACAAACGGTACCATTTCTTCTTATTACCATTATCTTAATAGCATACCTCGTGAGAAGTACTTATAATGTTTAAAATATCTAAGCGATGCCATATTTAGTGTTTGTTACAGAAGAGTAGTTTAAAATTGTTATACGAGATAATGAATCTTCAGATATTACCTAATGATTTTTTTATTAGGACTAGTTAACTCAAGTTAAGGTCATATTCATATTATGTAACATATTTTTATTTCGTTATTTATTGTTTTGTTTATTTAATTTTGAATTTGTAAGCGTTTGAATTAAGAAAATAGGTAGTATTCAATCGAGTTCTAATGTCTGTTATGTCTGTCTTCTAATTCTGTTTTAATCTGTGACCACGTCACGTTCAAGCGAAGCAATTCAATTAATAATACCTACAAGCTCTCAATGTTTTAATGTACTTATTTGTAAACACTGCCATTAATACGGAAGTTTCCGTCTTATGTAGCTAGTATGTGTAAACAAATTGATGAGTCGTAAAGAAAATACATATAATAATATGTATTACTATTTCTAGTATTTTATTGCATCTTCTAGCATCCAACCGCGGTTTCGCTCGCATAGGCTGATAATTCCCGATCCTGTATGAGCAATCCTTTCTGGTACCGTACCCTATCTTAATCGCTTCAGTAGTGTCTGCGATTAGCTTATAAAGACAAGCAGACGGGGGTCCCCAGTTTATAATATGTTGTGATTCCCATACATGAGCTAGGCGCGATCCTTGCTCACAGCTCATAGAGGCTATAATTATGTACTTACCTGAAGTTAGTTGAATAAACTTATGCTAAATGTTTATGACATAACGGTTCCAATTCAACCTTCAATGTTATTCAATTTTCTTAATAGTTTATGTCGTTTTAACTCATCCTCCGTTTCTGACTTATGCATGCCACCAACCTCACGGAAGTGATCTTTACTAACGACAGCCTCCAAATTGTTTGTGTTGTCAGAATTCAATAAGGAAAATGTATCTCAAGATATCAGCAACTTTCTCATTTTGACGTTTTCAAATGTATGCCTTGAGTATTTATATGAAGGTATCCAAAATATTTTTCCGCTTTCCGTCCCGTTAGATTTGTCCATTTTATAGTATCTTTGTATAGATAATATATATCTTAAGCTCTTAACAATGAGGGTTAAAAATGATCAACTGACATGATCGTTTGTACGCTGCGGAGAATCGTACCCAAAATTCGCATAATTTTTACGTGACCTTAAACTTTTGCCTTAACTTTTTTTTTCTCTAGGGAAAATAAAGCGGAATCGCGCTCCTGTCGTGAATCTTCGTAATGGGATTGTAAAAAAGTTTAGCTTGGGACCGAAGGGCATGCCACCTTTTCTAATTTAATGCCTTGAACACTTGTGCTCTGCTTACTAGGTCAAATTCGGTATAAATATTTGTTACTTAGATTTTTTATATTAAAAGAATAAGAATCAGTAATCATAATATCTGAGAAAGTAATATTAAAAAACCTAGTTCTAATAAACCTGTCTTAATAAAAAAAAAAACGAGACATTATAATAGGCGGATGGAAAACGGTTTTTCTTTGTCTGCTTTAAGCTTATTTGATTATTAATAGTTTAAACTAAAAAATATACTGTAGGTATTATTAACTTCATCATTTTGGTTCTAACTTGCGAACTAGTTTTAATATATCACATTAGGTTCATTAAGGGAGAAGACCTCCTTTGTAGCTAGCTTAATGAAATAATGAACGCGGAAATTAAATTTACGTACACAATAAACTGATTTTGAGTCGAGCACCTTAGCAAAATTGCTTTTATCAACATAAAGGTTGTATTATAAGGACAAACTTCAATAAATTCAAGCTAGAACAAACAGAAGATTAAATTAGTCATTATGTATACTATAAAGTCAATACAGGTACGTGACGTCACCTATAAAACGTAGTATCTGAAAGAGAAATTTGACGTCACAGGCAGTGGTCTCAGTGGCGTAGTGACTAAAGCGTCCGGTTTTTTCTTTCCCTAAAATTTATATCTTATATATTCAGAACAGATCACTCGGTTATATTTACGAAATAACACTAATAACATTTTCTAATATTAAACCTGATACAGTGATTAATGATTACTCATTGACAACCCTATTAGCTATTAAAAAGTCTGTCCATCATTATAATTACTTCACATATTGGTCTTCTGAATTTAAAATACAGATAGAGAATTATTTACAACTTACCTTTACTAGCACGGTCATTATAATTTTGCCCAAGGCAATACATCTGAACATCGACAGTACATCAATTACTGGGTAATAGCTTAGATGTTATGGTCTAAGAACTCAATAGTCATTTATTTGTACATCTCTTTTTTACCCAAGTTATAGGATTTCAAAATATTGCAGTTTTTGTTTTATATTTTTTTAAAAGTAGTTTATTCAGAAGAAAAGGATTATAAGCGATATTTCCAAATGGGGAACTTAGGCGTTTCATCGCGAGCATAATACTTTACGATAATAGAAATCACCTCGTTCTCGATAAGTAATGAAAGGCGAAAGTGGTTGGTTACACGGAAGATATCGTTATCTAAATACGCTTAGGTAGACTCTCAAAGTGTTAGTATAAAATATCTAAACTTGTTCAGAATCTAAAAATAAACGATTTTTTATACTTGTGTGTTAATCTAATAGTAGATGTCAAGCAGTATAATGTTTTTGACAACCGTAACCCTAACATCACTCCTCATTTGATTACGTCATCAATTGATGGACTGACTCTGAGTAGACTAGAATATGTTATTGTTTTTTATCCACACGCCCAACTTTTTTGACACACACGTGATTTCTGACGTAAAACAAAACAAACCACTTGAGGTCGTTGGTAAAGTTAATGGAGATATCAAGGTCATCAAGGTCAATATATCTAAAATTGAATATTTATTGACGTAAAATCAATTTCTTCATCTTCTAAATCAATCTAACTTCAAAATGTTAAAGAGAGCTATTGTATAATATAATTTTGAAGCGTCGCCGTCGGCTATATTTAAAAGTATATGTGTGATTTGTTTTATGTTTTGCACTCAGATTTGTTTATTGTATTGCTCAGAACTGGTGAAGTTAAGGCATTTCATAAAATGGATACTAGTTTTGTGCCCTGCGGTAAGGGCAAGTCTATAAAGAAGGCAGATTTCCTAATCCATCTACTACGACGGCAGTTAAAGAAGTAGCTAATAATGTATAAAATAAAAGTTAGACGATTCCGCACAAAATAGCGTAAACTGCTTTCTGAAGTTCCCTCATTTAGAACTTATTGTCGGCGGCATATTTAGAGCTAAGAGCTTTCGTTAATCCTAAAAGCCTCGTCGAAAGCGCGAGCTAGTGTGAAGTTGAGGCCGCTTGATCCATTTACCCACTATTCGATGCACACAGTAACTATAAGGCGTACAATGTAGGTCAGATATCACCGGTATATAAGTTCTTCAGGGACTTGGGTTTAAACTAGCCTATAGTTGTGTTTGTATCCGGTGGCTTCAAAGAGTCAAACATTTTTGGAGTAACAAGAAGTATAAAATATAGTAACTTCTACTAGGTTATAGGTATATCTAAATATTGCAAAGGTTTGAAATGAATAGCTTGAATAGCTTCATTTGCAAATGGAAATTTTTCATGTACTGTTTATTTTAAATGTTTTTCCTGTTTATTATTGTAAACCGCAACAAATGAACTGTCTGTCTAACAATATACTCCACTTAAAAAGCTTAGTTAACGTTCAAGTAATATAATACTATTTCTTTATCATATTCATTTATATTATCATTACGCCATGATCAAGTCGTAGGAATGGACTTCCATTTTTCTTTTCTTCCAAATTTTCGCTGAAACTGGACTTACACACAAAATCTTCTAAACTTCCATAATTTTAGATTTTAACAATGTAAACACAGATGAGATAATAACAATTCTCTTTTAACAAGTGACGCATGTTGTCAATGTGATTCATGACCTGACGCCTACGCCTTTGTGTCATAGTGACAGTGGGCTTCATTAAGAAAGAGATAGATTGTTACATCTATGATGAAGTATGAACGCAAAGCAAGATGGGTGTAGTATCACCTGAGGTGTGAGAAATGTCCATCTACTTTTTATTTTTGGCATTGTAAATCTTAGCTTTCATCACTCTAATTTGTTTTTGCAACTTCCAATTTAAGACTAATAACGCTATCCATGTTGAGATCTGCCGCCTCATCTGCAGATGAGTCCCTAAAGTGTTCTTAAACAGAAATACATCTGTTTTTTATCACACGCTTGTTTTCCACTCGATGATTCAACCGAGACCAGTTTTAGAACCGCACAAAAAGAATGGAGTGAATAATTCATATAATAGTCCCTCACCATCTATAGGGCTCTCAAAAACTTTGGCAGTAAAAAGACAACAATCCGAAATATGTCATAACTTTGATAAAAAATGCTCGTAACAATAACGTGCATTGGAAAACAATTCGTTTCGAAACTCGTAAATTAGTTCGGAACAACAGTCCAGCGCTGAACTGGAATTTTTTAGCGAGATATTAATTTTGGAAGGACTTTGCGCAGCCTGGTATGCTTGAAATTGTGATTAATGTTTCGTTTGTACTCTGCTTGAATGCTTCACAATGTTTTAATGCTTATTGCAAAGTCTATATTTGTTTGCCTGGGATATCCACCAAAGCTTTTAAGAGCATTATAACAAGTGATGCCAACTCCACTTGGAACGACGTTCAAGCAAGACTTTGATTTGAATGTGATGACTGGAGCTTTTTAAAAATAAAATCTATGTTGAACTTGCGTTATAACGTTAATAACTTGATTAATGAGATTTTCGGCGATACTATTAAAAGACATTGAGTAGGCATGCATGGATGTCAACAATGTCACAGAAAATCTTTTATAACATTTATCTTAAAAATGGTCTTTAAATTTCTAACATCTGTCCTAACGTTTTGATCATCGTATTCATTTAAAAGCTTTTTGATGTCACTTGGTTAAGTAAGTTCTTAGAAAAGGTATCTGTGTGATAAGGCTTGACAGGTGATTTCTATGAAGTTTGCGAGACATTTCATTTTACTAAAATGCCCTCCATTTGTGGTTATAAATATGCGTTTTCTGAAATGTATTATTGCTTGAAATACTTGTCATGTTACAATTTTATCATCAAATGATTGTCATTGTCGAAGCTTAATTTTAAAAACATTTATTTACATTGTTTTGATTGGGTTTAAATGTAAATGTTAAAACAATATACTATTCAGATGGTGCAATTGAGATTAGCCTCAGTAAATATTGCGTTAAAACAGCATTCGGGAAATTCCTGCATTTAAAATAAGAAAGGAGATCTGTGTTTTAATTTGGTTCAACAGACTTAATTAATCTGGACGTTTGCAATTTTCTATAGTCCAGCACACTGGTGGTCCAGTGTCGGTTGGTAGACTTCACACACCATCGAGAAAATCTCTAAGGCATGCAGGTTTCCTCATGTTCACCGTTTAAGCGAGTGATGTGTATATTGTTGCCTTACAAATCTCTCGTAAAGGGAAGATAAATATATTAGTCTTGAAAGAAACACTGCAATCAAAATTCTGTTCAAATACAACTTTTTTGTTTACCTAAAATATGACTTTATTCATTAAGAGTAACCTATCTGGTTCGTAAACTAAATGTATATTATTTATTATCTATTTACATAATGTACAAAAAAAAGGAAAATGAAAAGAACTAATAAATAATTATCACGTCCAAGCGTCAAAGTATTCCTCCACATCGCTATCATCTGGTAACGTTCCCAGAAGACTGGCCGCATTGCCACGTTGAATGGCAATGCTAATTCGTTGACCCAAGAACAAACCAGCCCTCTGGTCGCGCGAAGCGTCGATAAGTTTTTTGGTAATTTCTTTAAAAAGGAGTCGCGCACTCCCCCCCCCACGACCCAAGCGTTTCGACCCCAAATGGCTCAAAATTATAGCTCCCGTTGAGGTTACTATATTTGCGCCGCTTTAGGGTCTCCGCGGCCGCAGCAGCAGCCCCGGCACAGCCAGCTGAGCTTGGAAGATGAGATGGAGCAAGGGTATCGACGCAAGTTGCATCCCACACCAAAGGCCACTTTTTTGTGTTTATATACAATTAGATATTTATAAATATTCATTGACACTCAATCTTGTAGCCACTCGTGGTAGATTTACTCAACTTATGAAGATAAAGTTGTCTAGACGATTCTGGATAAATATTTATACAGAATAAATACCGTTACAGCTGAACATCTTCCCCAATATTACAATTGGGTCGATTTTCACCTGCATCCAATTTAAAATAACAATTCAATTTGATTGGAATATATCGTGAAGGTGACAGTAATATGTCCATATCTGATTTATCGGTCGTTTCGGAAAACAGATCAAGTTTTGAAATTGTTTTTTGGACTGATATTAAAGTTATGTGTTTCAGTCCAAATAATATTTAAAAAATCGGATTAGACGAAACTGTATTTACATGTTTTTAATTCGATTTTAGCAAATATTGATACCATAATTACGAAGAAATTGAATTCTTGAGTTAATGTAATATTTACTAATGTTGTAATAACAACTTAAGGTTGTAATGATTTTTTTTTATAAAGCCCTTATTCCAAAACGCTTAGTAACTCTATTCCACTCATGACACTAACAAACATTAAGTGACGATACTTAATGTTTGTCAGTATCATGAGTGGAATCTACCATACTAGAGATAATGGCCACTTCAGCTGTATCTTAAGCCAATGATTACAAACAGGTTAGCTAAACACCAAGATCAAAGACAGAAATCCAATCTAAAATAGGACATTCCCAACACGCTTGAAACAATTACGTATCAAAATTATTTTCATATGTAGCTCACAGTTAAATGTCAGGAGTATAAATACCGGTTTGGTGGCTCGCTCGGCTCTGTTGATGCTAAAGCGAACAAAGGTCGCCATATCTCGAGAGCGAAACTGAATACTTCAGATGTTTTAGACGAAATATTACCTTTTGTACCTACAGAATTTTTGGAATATTTAGGAGTTGTTGAATTCGAGCGCCTTGTTTATTTTTATTAACATTTTGTAACTAAACTTGATTGTTGAACAAGTAAGGTACTGAAAGTTATGAAGGCTGCCTGCTATCTAAATTGATCTATCGTTTGATTTTGGTTGATTCAAATTCATTCGGGATATATGGGCTTTGTTCGATTTTTTCAAAAAACAGCATCTGTGCGTGTGCGTGCCTAAGAAAAGTTAGCAGTATATTTTCTTCTTTTGCCTCTATAGATTACTTTAGGTATCCAATCAAAGCCAAATGACAAACCATTCCGATATTAAACGCCTGTAATCCATTTGACCTGACAAAAATTTCGTGTCCCTAGTGAGGCACGGAAATAGGCAGCAGATTCATCCTTAACCTAATCAACATTTATGAATGATTAAATTAGGAATTCCGAATTTGATTGTTTCAATCCGCTTTCAAAGGATTGGTCATTAGCGTCAACCGGCCAAAGGTCGTTCATTGACCATCGCACATTTTGTCGTTATCATATTTAGCATTAAACTTTAGTAGTAGTACCTGACGGTATTAGCATTTTTCTTTAAATCATCAATACCATATAGAGCTTATTTATTTTCAACTCCTGCTAGCAATAAGCTTTAAATTCAATTCAGAAAATTTGCAATGAATATTTTCTTCGTCTCCAGACGAATTACCTCGTTTCTTGATAACTCAATATCCTTGCAAATTAGGGTTGCTCTAATGAATTTAAACTCGTTACGTCAGCAGTCTCAAGTTTCACGTGTGGAGTATCGCAAGGCCGTTCATACACAGACGCCGCCCTTGTGGAAACCTGTTCTATCTTGATATTATTGCCTTGTTGTCTTAAGTATGATAATATCTCAGTATATTCTGAATATAATACTTTGGGTAAGGTAAATGTCGATATTATTTTGTCTTAGCAGAATATTTTGCCACTCAATCTTTGGGGTGATTGATGGAGCGCCGGGTTGTACTCTTAACTTTGCGTTTAGCTTTGCTACATATAAATGTTATTGCAGGAAACCAAGTTAATTCGAAGCTGATATAATTGTCAATATTTATTTTCTTGTTATTGAAGTGAGTAGCATTTTGAATACTATTGTGAGTACTATTTCTTACATTGTTGTTCATGGCTATCCATATATATAAATCACAGCCCAGTAAAGAAAACCTATTATTACTTTTCAAACTAGATAGAATATTCTCATGAGGAAAATGTAGGTAACTAAATTCGCTACGTTTCTGTTCCCATATTTCCATCTGGTATAGTTGCTGCGTGTCAACGAGTGATTTATGCTGTTTACGAAGTCTTCCCTCAACCTAAATATCTTCGAATTAGATGTACTTATGATATAGAACCAGATGATTCTGATAGTGAATACTTCTTCGTTACCCGTAATGCTTTTGGCAATCCAAAGTTGATTCAAGTATGATATATTTAGAGGAATTTCACAAGGATATGAAGATAACCCTCTTATAACATGCAGTTATAAAATGATGCTGATGCTCCCAATTAAGAAAATTACAAGGGATGTTTCAAAATGAACATAATACATGGTCACTGACATTCTGATATCTATTTTATCCCTTTGTGATAAAGTTTAATTTCTTTAATGTTTTACGTAATTATGAACAGTTTGTTCGTCCCGATATATTTAACGCCGACTGTACCTACATTATAATGTGTGCACAGAGATCATTTTGCCGGATAAGATTTCTCTGAGGCAATATGACAGGTACGCGTAAATAACACGGTGGCAAGCGCTTATTACTACACTACGTACTTATTGCGTATATAATATGAGACACATTGAATATTAAAGCTCGCAATCTTACTAGCGTGGTATGGTGGCTCCAGGCGATGGAAAATATTTTTTATGTGTTTCCACTTCTGGGAATGTTTGGAAAGTACAAATGTGTCGCCAACGCCCGGTTTGTCACCATTGCTTCGCTGAACCTCCATGGGGAAGTACTTTATGCGAAGTTCGAAGTAAGTTATTCTAACCAATTAAATTACAAGCAATTTCATCTTTTTTTTTAAATTATAATTTATTGACAAAAACTGCTACAAATAATGTTGAAACCCTGACTCTTGAGCTAGGTATGAATACCTGTGTTTTAGGAGTCAGTGACTTTTTCCGGTACCTATTTACAAGTTTACAGTCTTGGCTCTTATCTGTTACGTTTTTTGAGTAGTCCGAATAACTAAAACTAGTTTTAGTTGTAAGCCAATCTGTATTACTGAAAAACCACCAGGAATTGTTGATAATAACAATTTAATAAATAAAACAAAAGATAAAAGAACTAAGACAAGAAACTTTACAATAAACATACTTCCATTATAAATTGTCAACCGTTTTCTACGCACGTATTAAGCTTAGCACAACACAAAGAGGATGCTAATGTAAAATGTAATTAGCGTGGCAATTAGGACGCTTTTTCGTAACCACCCTTTAATTATCCGAGGATTTCAGATGTTTTCCTTCTAAAGATTATGACGGTGCAGAATGAAATTTGAATTACTTACTTATTACTTAAATTCATGTTCACGATTTTATGTGGAAAGGAGACGTGTATAGTATAAATTAATGTGGACGAAGCAAAAGAAGTATGCAAGAACCGTAGCAAGTTGCGTCGTTTAAATTCTGTCTACCCATATAGAAAAAAGGAGTGAATGTATGTATGTTCTCATATGTCGTGTCAACCGATATGATTGGTTCTTTAATTTGTCAACGAATTTGGTCAACCAATCATGTTGATATAATATTTTATTCAAGATTTTTTCTTTCAATAGTCCAATCTTAGTCTTAATGCATTTCAATTAAGTACTTTACTTCAAATCTAAATAACTGTTCTTGTAAATATAGTAATAAATACTTTTTTTTATTTACTAAGTCTTATTCCTTAGAAAAGTTATGTTTATAAACTAGTTGCCCACAGTTTCTGGCTTTTTGAGACAAAAGGTATTTTATTTCCTTTTCAAAGTCTAATCTATCGTACAAATTTCACAAAAATCAGTTCAGCGGTTTAGGCGTGAATGCGTAATAGACAGACAGACATTTACTTTCGCATTTATAATATTAGTGGGGAATTTTCAGTAAATTTTCACGATATAAGATGAGATATTATGTCGTTAAAGTTTTCTGTACATTCGATATATCAGTAAAACTTTAACGACCTATAAATCGTACTGCCTTACGTACGTTTCTCGGTAACGTGTTGGGAGTATCAATTATAGTAATTAGTGCCATTATGGTTCACCTAAATACCTGGCTAATGAATGAGTCTTTCGCTTGCTGTATCTCTACTTCTATAGTTATAGGTACTTAGTAGTACTTAATGTACCTACTATGAAGATTTACTGACACTAAGGACGTCCTTTAATGCTGTGAGAAATTGTTATCTACGATTAAACTCTTCGATATAAAGGGTCTTCGCCTACAAACACGACAAGTTAATTAATTTTGTAACGCTTTTATAGAAAGATATTTATTTTTTGGCATTTATATAAGTTGTAGACTCATTGTAGTTCAATGTCGTGTTTACCTCCTTTGGATGCGTATAGTCTTTGCAATTGTTTGTGCTGTACTGTAAAAAACTATATTTTAACGGAAAATATTCCGGGAATACGCTCCTCTAAAAATATACTGACACATGAGAATGCTAATCTAGGCATCCTTTACCCCCTGAAAAACTTCAGCGGCCTATCTATATTCATGTTCTACAAATTTATACCGTCACCCTACATCGTTAGCGAAACTAAAGCGTGCTTCAAGTGCTCAGACTATTTGCATAGTCTATCTCCTACCGTCTCTTTCTAAAGCAACGGTAATGAGCGAGATAGTTGAAGTTCTGCGTTATCTGAAATACGCAAGCTGTGTAGGTATGCTAGCTAGCTAGTACAGTCAGCTGTTTCTGATACTATAATATTGTGTGGTCCTAATTTTATTTAAGTAGGGACTGCATAGTTATAATATTGATAAGGAGGGTAATGATCAAAATTATGATTGTTAAAGTGCGAATAGAAATTCGTTCAGTAATGGCATTAAGAACTTGTAATTCAAGCGATTTAGAGTATGTAGTCAAATTTTATGTAAGTATGTATGTATTCCCTGGATAATAATAAATAAATATTCTTGGTCAATTTTACACAGCACCATCAAGTCCCAAACTAAGCAGAAGCTTGTACTGTGGGTACTAGACAATGGATATAATATTAAAATATATAAAAATAAATAAAAAAGTTCCAAAGTATGTAAGTATCTCTTGCGTAGTATTGGCAACCAGCGTGTGTGTATGAGAAGATGTATGAATGTGGACGAAGCAAAATAATTATGCAAGGAGTCTGCTTCCCCTATGGGAAAATGGAGTGTATGTCTATATTTCTACCGATATTCTTTGGTGGTATTTTACAGCTTATGACTTACGGAGTGCACGAAGCCGATTTTTCAAGCAATCAAATGAAATATATTCTTAATTAATTAACTGTAACATCATTGGTAGAATGATAATTACGTTCCATATCTCAGAATCACGTGCCCCAAATTAATTTGCTTTTTCCGCGGGTATTAAGACATTTTCCTGAATACAAATGGCGTCGTCGCATTTAAAGCAGAAATACAATTCTCCGCTCCCTTGATTCATTATAAAATATATCTAACCTCTTTGTCGACGTTTCCTTAGAATTCCCACACATTTTTCTTTGATCTTGTTTGCAGGTGATGCTTAAAAAGGTTTTCATAAATTGGCGCTGATAAAACTTTTTTTTTAATATTTCCTGTAGTGTGGGTCTTCATTTTATATTACGTTTTCTACTGTTATTTTGGCAGAATCCATATAATAATGTAAATAACTTTGTATACCGTGGCTAAAAGATTGGCCAATCAGCAGGTTTATAGCTTACTGCGCAGGTTGGTACATAATGTTATGTACGTCACTTGTGAAGGTTCTTTTCATGCACCCTACTTGTAAAATTGTGTTCAAACTTATGACCTTCTGCCAATTCGCAACCAGCCAAGTGGCCCACTTATGTTATCAATTTCATCAGAAGTATCGTCCAATGACACAAGAACTGACAGATTTCATAGACACAACTGTCAAAAATCATTTTCAAAGTCATCATCAATTCTAAATACATTTTACTATAATGACGATTTTGACGATGAACTCGAAACTATAGTCACTTGAAAGTACATTTTCATTCGTTTAAGTTGGTGCAAGTAATTGATGTTGCTCTTATTTTCAAATGTACAATGTAGGTTAGTTTAAGAATAGCCCGAAGCTTTGTGTTAAATTAAATTCTTAAGTTTTTATACCACTTGAAAAATAGTGGTATTAGTTTTCTTTTTAGTTTCAAAGCTAACAAAGAATGGTGAGATTCTGAGCACAAAGAATGGTTGGCATGATTATTTCTTTAATAAAAATAGCAAGCACTATTTCTATTGTTGCTTGTAACAAACTTTTTACTACTTTGATTCTGGATCTGATACATAAAAGCCATTTATCTAATATTTGTTCATACTAAAATATTGTCTTAATCCTTAATGGTAACCTATCCAGTCATTAGTTCATTACTATTTGACATATTTTAATCTTCTAGTACGGCACTTAACGCCTAAAACGTTCAGACGTCAATTTCCGTACCCACCTCTGGACTTTCAAACCAAATTGTGTCGGGCATCGGCACTCCAGCCATAAACAGGCCATATTTATAACTCCATATACTCCGGGGTGTCCCGTCTTATTTACAACACGTACAACCCAGTATTTTTAAGCCTGATCTTCTTTTGTGGGAACGAATTGGATTTCAGAAGAAGTACTATTTGAATACTACAAATCCCTGTTTGAATAAATCTGATTGTTTAGGATGTAAGGGCTATGTGACAGTAGTGGAATGGACGGTAAAGTAGGGTTAGAGGTCAAGTGATTCCTGACAGAGGTCACGACCCTCAGCATTGGGGAATACGATTTAGGAGGTGGAGGCGGAGGTTAGATAAAAATTTGGAAGGGATTCAAAATTAATGAGACGCTAAATGTGGCTACTTTGGAATAAGGGATTTAAAGTTAAAACTCAATGGTTTTATTTTAAACACTCATCTTTAAAAGAGATAGCTACAGTTCCTCATCCTTCTGCCCTTATCTGAATTTATTGAGGATCGGTATACAGTATCGATCGCTATTATGCCTCCATGAACCAACATCTCATCTCTTACTTCATCTTTGATTTATTGAATAAGATAGGGTACCTTCTTCGGTCTCTCTTACATACACTTATTAATACTGTAGTAGGCATAGTTCATTTAACTGAATACTAACTGGTATACGTTGGATAACCTAGGCCACAAAATAATATTATTTAACAACGTGCTATCGCGTAAACTGAAAAAATATATACACTACGTTCCAGCCAGTAATCATTAATATTTTTAATACGAAAGTGAGTTTGTTCCACTTTCACGGCTGTTACACATATTTCAATGAAATAACATTGAGATGTACAAACAATGATATAATCTGTATACATTAAAAGTTGTAGTATTAAATGTGTGTATTAAATTTTCTATACGCGGTGTGTCAAGCGCAGACACATCCATCACCAAACTCGTCTGCAGCAAAATGTGACAATCAAATCAGCTCACAAAATCCTGAAACAATTTAAGAAATTGTTGGTAGTACGGTATCTAAAGATATTTAAAATAACCCACTACTATATTAGGGATCGATATACTTGTCATATTAATTATTATTTATCTCTAATGGATCTCGTTATGAAACCTAAACGGCTATCACATACATCGATAGAAGACTATGATGTCATCGATTAGCCTATCCACGGTAGCACTCTGTTAACCCAGCACAATTACGCACGCGACATAAGATCTATTTTTTCCTTGACAATACACACACGCATTATTTATTACCTTCCATTTACATTGTTTAATATTACAGACGCTATTTAAAGGGTAAAGTCTAGTATTGTCTTAGTCTGAGTAAGGAGTAAGGGTTTTACCAGAGTGCGGTTGTCAGTCACACCGTGTAACATTAATTAGTATTGAAATTGCTTGAAAGTTGGACTTAAAGCTAAACTTATCCAAAATCCTATTCAGGAAGGAAACATTCAAGATAAATAGCGCCACTTCGCATATACAATTGAACAATGATCGTTCTAAAACTATATATTACGGTCCTCCAATATTCTTTTGTACAAAGTCTTGATGTGCACTCTAAGAACCCATTCTAAGTAAAATGGCGAAGACAGTATGTAGTTTTTTTTTCTTTTACTTGATCTTATAGTTTTTGTTATAAATGATGTAATGCACCACAAAGAACCACGTCCCAGCGAAGATGCTCATGAAAAATTGAGACTCGACAAAAACTGTAGAAGACCGTGTGGAAAGTTTCTGAAAGCAATACCTATTCAAAACACATAAAACGCTTTTAGATAATCAAAATGTAATGAAAAATATAGCGAGTTGAAAAGACCACGAGAACCGTTCCGACCGGACGCATAAATATGAATTTAGCAAGCTGACCATCGCATCCTGCTGTGGTCCCCCCACGGGATAATTCGCGTAATGTTACTGCCGAAAATTGTTTCTTTTATACCGTGACTTGGACATCACAAGGCCTCAATAATGGAGCAGACAAATGGAACAGAATTAATGGGAAAGAGGCCATTCCACTGTCATCAGGGATAGCGTTTGTGTGACTAATATTTTCTTTTATAGTTAGGAAATGTTAGATAAGAAGGATGAAGGCTATTTAGTGTGATGGCCTCGTTAAATCTTTGTTTTAAGAGACGTATTATGTAGCAGTACTACTTATATGTAAATCTGTCTAGAATTTTCATTTTGTTCTTTATCACCGTTGAATGGCATTTTGTTAGGGCCTACCAATGTTTCGCATTTACATTACATTATTTCGCATCCAAATTCGTAAGCCCGCCTCGTATTTTGTGGATCCCAGCACGCGAAATATTTTGCGAAGTTATTGTGTTTCTATTTTAATTCTGTCGTTTACTTAATGTTCATTGAAATCATTATGTAAATGGTATTTTATCAGATACATGACATGACGCTTCTCAATTTCGATTACTAATTTAGTGATTATCTACGAAAGTTTACAAAATTTGGATTTTTTTCTATCTTGCGTAGTATCTTGTATTATTGTGAAAGGACAATTTCAACGCTCAGTTAAAATTCTTGGTTGTTCTCACGACTGCAATATGCTCGATTGTATGTCATGATTTGTCACTTATATTTTATGATTACCCAACAAAGCAGATTTTATTAGAATTTTAGATGATGATGAAGATGAAACTGTTACCGTTAGTCTGCATAGTTATGTATTAGAATTTCTAACTAAAATTCATTGATGTCTAAAAGCGACCTTCCAAGCCAACTCTCAAGCCGCTTAATAATGGTCGATAAAATCACAAGGACGTAATAATATGCATTCTATTGCTCGGAATATCTCCGACACTACAATGGAGTCGTGGACGTCGGCAATGGACTGGCAACAATGGCCAATGTTTGAGATATTCGATAAGCCGGCAATGTTGAGATGACTTGTAGAACACGATAGTAACTTTGTAGATAGAGATCTTTTGTATTTATACAAGTACAAGAAGATTATGGTATTTGTGAAGTTATTGAATATTCCAAGGATTTTTAATGATTTAATTGGGTATTGATGAGAAAAACATTTTCTATGGAATGTGCGTCAAGACTTTCTTAACTTATTAAGAAATGGCTTAACTCTAAATGTCAGTATTGTGGCTTAAATGCAACTGCATTGTCTGAAGTACAAAGCACAAATGGTAAGTAGGTGAAGGATATACTTATCACAACTGTAGTAATTATTTTCAAACGAGAAACCAATACTTACAATAATTATATGTACCTTCTTTTTCAGTTTAAACTTCCATAACAGTATATAACCCTCCCGTGTAAACAGAATTAGTAATTCCCGTCAGATCGCATAAAGTGATCTAAATGAATTTCTAACGGGAATGTTGGGAGCCCCTTGTAATCGCGTTTAGGAACGTTCGTTCAAGTTAATTCAATGAAATTTGCTAGTTACCGGCGTCGGCAATTTCCTGTAGTACATGCGTAAATAATGAAAGGGTTCAAGTAAATATATGCGCGTTGTAACTTGAGGAAAGGTACGTTGTTGAAGGTATGGCTATGATCGGTGGCCTTTAGAACTGTTTTATTGAATTGATGGATTTCAATGCTATTAATGCTAGGTTCCTAAAAATATATTTTCCATAACATATCAGAATACAATACCAAAATATATTTTAAATATCAGTTTTTGCATAAACCGTCACGCTACTTCAATAATATGATATTGTTAATTTAGTCTACACACGTTACCACTGTCATACCTTTCAAAAAAGAAGAAATGTCTTTGGAGACCAAAGTTAAAGACGATAAGAATATGATATCTATGATCTATTTGATAAATGCCATTTTCCCCTGAGGTTGTTTACTGCATTTAAATAGATTTATACCCAACTGAAAATACTCAGTAGTGACATTAACTAAGAACTTAACACCCGTCTATCAAAACTCTAACCGCAGGTTTTAAAACATGATATTTAATTAAGGGATTATGCCAACGCATGAGCGGGTATTATAATTAATGCTGTAGTCAGTAATCATAAGACTTTATTAACGATTATCTTAATAGAAATGTTGCAGACGACCTTAGGAAAAGTCACGTTGGCATAGAACGTCATTTATATACCAAAATAGGTACTAATGATGTGGGCCCCTATTAAAACTGGTCCTAATGGTTTATTTTCGGCCTTAGTATCTAAGTATAGTTTGGATTTAGTACGGCGAATCATTTCTTCTCATCGTGGTGTCAAAATAATGATTAATTTATAATTAAAACTTGTGAATTAAGTGTGCGTACTGACTGCTGAAGTTGTTACAATCAGACATCTCAGGCTTGACTTGACATAGATTGCGTTTTTACTTACCGAAAAAAAATTAAAGGGTGCAATTACACCTTCAATGTTTTTTTCTCTCTCTCTCTCTCTCTCTCTCATCATTATAGACAACCTTTACTATGGGACCAACCTTGAAAATGCGAAAAAAATTCAGCTGTTCCACACATTTTGTCAAGTTGAGTGAACATAACTGAGTGGACTAGTAAACCAAAGGGTGTTTTCACAGATATTTTGTGATTCTTTTTATACACAATCCTGTCAAAACACAGATTCAGGTACACCTAACTCTTTTTTCCACTGAACAACTATCACAGAAGACTTGCAAGCTAGTGCAAGCGCTGAGAATATTCAAATTGAACGTGTGAATATTTTAATAAGCTATTTAAAATTACATTCTTACTAAATTCATTAGCTTCTTTAAAGTTGTTTGAATAATTTAACTAGTTCAAAAAAAATTGCAAATGTAGATGCAATCTTACTATTTAAACTAAATTAATATTTATATACATAATTAGCTTGCATTAGCAGTGTTAATGTCAGTAACGGTCATAAAATACCCGATATACCCCAAGTGCTTCCATAATAAATTAAAATTCTCAACAAATTAATTAGACATGATGCAAAATGATAAATGTCAGTATAGGAATATCAAATTTACTTTCAAATAGTTATAACAATTAGCAAATAATGTTCACACAATTAGTTTTACATAAGCCGTTGATTAGCAAGAACGTACAATTTTACTCAACCGCCAGTTTGCTCAATCCGCTGCAGGCTTCGGCGCAAGCGTTTGGATTATTGACATTTTCTCTAAGCACGAGCGTACGGTTGTAACGTGGGGTGAATCTCCAACTGATATGATTTGTTTACCGTCTTATACGGAGGTTTGTTTTATTACTTTTGCAAATGGATGCTGGCTTATATTAAGAGATGTTTGGAGTTTAGCTTGAACGGAAGCGTGAGCTGTTTTGGTATCGTCTGAGAAATTACTTGGAATTTATCTTTTTATTGAGCTTAAGGCGGGATTATCCCGACTTATTGATTATTTTTATTTAAATAGAGCGAAAGAAGTAATAACGAAAATATTGTCTTTGTCTTTTGTATTAGGATCAGCACTCTTGTGTGAGCACCTCATTTCCAGAGCCTAAGAAATAACATCATTTTATGTAATGGAGTAAATACGAAACCAATAGAATGTTTTTGATTAAAATCGTTTCGTGTTGGAATCTATGTTGATTCAGCACTTGAATATCGGTAATCGACTTTTGTTAGTTTAAAGTTGTTAACCAGATTAAGTTAGTGTAGTCTGTCTGACGTCGATGTGGAGTTTAATTTAAGTTGTTGTGCTTAAATCCTATCATTTATGGCGTAAATATGGAAATCGATTTTGGGAATTAAATTGCGATTAACGCTTGTTTAATTTTAAAACACATTTCCTTGTCTGTGAGTGTCGTCGACTGGAAAACTACATTTTAGCCCAAAACATATACCTACGATTTTGTTTCTTTTTTCAATCAACAAAACATCATTAGTCATAAAAAGAAGACAGTCCAATTTTCATGTGAAAAATAAACAAATAAAACTTTCGATGCTCAAATAGTCGTAAACAGTGCTATATCTGACTGCAAATATAGACGACGAACTCGAAATTAAAAATAGTGGGTATGTCGCGAAATTAGCCACTGACCTTGAGTATATTCTGGTGCAAAAACAGGAGCGTATTTACAAACACCCACGCGCGGAGGAAATATATACGGTTTATATTTACATTTTATGAGTGCCCTAAGAACGAATGACTTACAACAGTAGACTCAACGGTGGGTTGCCACTTGTATTGTAATTGGCGTAATACGATATTGAGTCCATTCACCAAGATGACTAAGACATTTACGCAATTTGCAAAGAATGATTGGTTTATTCAAATAAGGCCCTCAACTCCACTACCAAAAGTTCTTACAGCTCTTGTTTCCTTAATAGAAAAACTCCAAAGATCATAATTGTCAATTTGATGGTCCATGCCTACGCTCCCAATAATACGAAGGAAGTGAACAAAGTGACAAGCGGTCACGTCATCAAGGAAACGACCGTAGATTGGCCTCGGCGTTGAGGACGCCAGTCAACCGTGCACGCTGAAAAAATGACACAAAGTGCGAATTTAATGCAAGCTAAGAGACTTTCAGTTTCTCTTTTAGCTCTGTCCATTTTAGAAGTACTTATATTGACGTAAATGGATTTCTAAGTGTCAACCATTTCTTATATCTGAAAATGTTGACTAGAATATATGCCAAATATGATTTTGTGCCGAATCAATTAGTAAATGGACATAGCAAAGAAATTGCGTTATAGTTCCGGTGTTTCAATTAAAGTATAAGCTTAGCTAAGCTTTCATTAAGTCCAATGGCGATGTCGAGTACGGAACAGCTGTCGAGACTACCGTGATTCGGGTTTTCTTCGTGATTCGCATCGCCTGTTTGAAGGACAGACTTAATTTGTGTTCATTTTGGACAACTCGCAGACCAAATTAACCGCTAGGAATATTCCTGGAATGTTTAAGACAGGCTAAAAGAAATTCAATTGACGGACAAAAGGTCTTGAATAATTCCTGAATCAATTTGCGTACAATGAGGTTTTGTCTGTTTTCGACTTGCCAATTTTGGTTCTTTTTTAATATAAAAGATTTCTCGACGAAGACTATATTTTTTGATTTTACGTTTTTGGATAACTATTACTAATGAAAAACGGTTTAATGGTTATTTATGGAAATACGCATATTTCAATTCAGCACTACCAGCACTACCAATATTTAATTTCAAAGAAAATACTACTGACGGTACAGGTGTACTGTAGTTTGTTTCCAACCGCAAAATAGACGCTGCGACAAGTTAACTCGAAATTCGAAATGTAGTTATTGGATTTGATGCTTACTCGTATTTTCGCATGGACACGAGCGACAATTGTTGCTGAATACCGATGAAAGAGTCTTTGTTTTACTGCATTTTGTGTCGTTTGCGGAATTGATAAAATATTTAAATATTGTGGATTGTATATTAGATTTAAACGTAGAAGCTGCAACAATTTTTTTTTTTCTATTTAACAGCAATTGCTTGCACGACCACATATCATTTACCTAGAAAATGTACTCTATTAATAGGAATACTTTACTTTTTTTAGGTCCCATACATTAGTAGAGATATATTTTTGTTGATAGCTATAGAATATATTATATTCGTCACGAATAGTGATTTATTGAAGCGAAAATATCAGGGCTGACGAAATTCATATTACATTTTGGGGCATTGTCGTTCAAATAAGTATTTGATCAAATATTTCATGAAATTTCGAGTATTTGATATGAATAGCGAACCGTATCAGATATCTCATAAAGGACTTCAAACTAAGTTTCTTTGAAAGATATATGAGAATGTGTAGCATAGATGAAATGATTTCATGACATCATAAGAACGAGATATATGATATGTACAGCTTATATAGAATCTTCTTAGATCTCGAATTTATTGTTAACAATCATGACTTTGATTTAATTCACAAAGCATTCAGAAAATAATTAAGGCTCTTAGAGAGAATTCAACTAATTTATCACTGTTACTCTAACATTGTGACTCAGATTTGAATTTCAAATTGTGGACCTCCCTTTTTGACTTAATCGCTATTGAGAGAACGAGTTTTGATCTCGAACTAAATTTCTCCTTTCCTAAGATTTGGGTCTGGTCCTGTGATTTGTTTATCGCAATTAGTGGTAGTATTAATGAAACCAAAAGAATTCGTAGGGTAGAATCTATTCTAGAGCTTGAAATAAATTTGATCTATTTAAATAGATTTTTCTTACATGACCATTTGCTTTATTGCTCTACTATCAAAATTTGTATCGTAAGTTTAAATATGAAAGTGGTCTAAGATTATACTAACATTACAGATGAAGCCTTTAAAATTAGTAGATAATCTTAAACTTATATCACTATACAAGGCGTTGCTCCAAGTGCATATTTCAACTAGTGACAAAGTAATCAATGCAACAACATTTGATTGTACAAAAACTCGTGTTTATTCCAAATCACGTCGTAACGAAGCTTGCAGAACATCACCACAAGTACATAAAGTATCTGATGACAATACAGATTGGTCGAACGTGCAGCCGTTAACGCTCTGTTTGGCATCCATGTCGCGTCCAACGTGGATATCGAAGCTATAGGAATACTCCAACAGATTTTTCCAGAAAAACTATGGCGTGTCTTGCGGACTGTAGAGTTCTTGGTTCAACTGGAAGTGTGGCAAGAGAACATATATGTCGGCATCCTACAAATCTACTTCAAGAAGGTATAACCATTTTAGAAGTTCGTTGAGAAGCTTTGGAGAAATGATTCGAAGCTCAGATAACAAGATGACATGATAAAGTGATTAGAGAGGAAACTGGAGAATCGGTAGTTGGTTATCTATGCACGTCTGTGGGTTGAAGAATTCACACATTCATGATCATTATTTCTATAAAAAGCTTTCTTCAAAAATATTCTAAAAGGTGTTGAAATGTAGAATATAGAAAAATCCGAACTAAAGCAATTTGCTAGAAGGAATTTAATAAAATTACCATACTATTAAATTCTTATAAAATCTACATAACCACAGGAGTTGTATTATGCTATTTATTTTCTTAATAAGTAAAAATGTACTAGGTTCTTAAAAATTCTGGGAATATAAAAATATATTTCCTGTTTTTCAGCCAAATAAAATTCTTACATCGATCTCGAACAATTAAGGAACTGAACAAACTTTTCCAAAGTGATTCGGCAAAAAATTCTGACAGCTTTCATAGCAGTTAAATTAAAAATCTTTAGTACGATGAAAACATTTTCATTATATAGTTTTTTGTACATCTAGTATAACTTAATATACCAGTTGGATTCTTGTTTATTTTTTACAGTCGTTTTTGTGTATAGTCTGATCTAATAATGAGGAAAAGAGATGCGTGTTGGTTAAAAAAGAGATTTCATTTGGTCTTCTCAGAATCTTAATGTTTCTTTAGAACTCCTAGATTGCAATTCATATAAATAGTATACGAATGAAATATTCGTATACTATTTATATGAATTCCTAAAGAGCAATAAACCTAAGGAAATGTATGGTGGACAATACCACCACAACAGTTTTAAATCAATGAAGTCTCAAAATACCGTAATGCCACACTACGCAGTTAAATGCTTACAACAAAATGCATGTTACAAATAAAAGGTTACATTGAACAAGCAAGCTTTGTGGCATGCGTACGGGTGCATTCATTCGAAACGACTCGATGTCAGTGCGCACCAACCTTTATTGACAGTAGTGACATTTTGTTGGTACTACTGATTAAATTTACATTACGTTCCGTTTTCGATTAATTCTGAATGTCTGCGTGTACGGCTCTACAGAAGAGTTCGTTATTGACATAAGGTTACTTGATGCGTTGTTAAGTCTAGACATTATTTTGTTTGCAAAACTGCACAGATAATTGACACGCTGAGTCATCTTTCACGAAGCTTCTCTGGAGTAACTTGAGACGGTCACCTATTATGTCAGTATATACCTCATCGTATACTCCGCTCAGAAATTTCAACCTACCTATATTCTTAAATTATCCTAAGACCTCTAAGTTTGATCGTTAGTTCTTTTTTAATCCCTTAGTTTTAAGTATTGTTTGTCTTGATAAATAAACGATTTATTTACTACCCAATGCTCCTAAAACTAAGATTCAAATCAATGTCACCTAGTTTCCTGCCAGTAATTAATTGTTTGCGTGCTATTTTAGCAAAAAATAAAATGTCATTCTGTCTTCTTTCTACTTCTGGTCTGAATCAACTACGGATGAAAAACGTCCCCCAAAAGTGTACACCCAAATGTATGTACAGACGCCAGCAGGTCAAGCTATCCAAAATTGTCAAACTTTTCCAATTGAAAATGATCCTTAATGTTTTGTGATAAAGTTGAAAATATATCAAAGAAATTTGACAGATTGAGGTAGCTTGATGTGCTGGCCTCTGTACAGTCACAACCGTGAAACCGGCACATGACCGCCCATTATTCAATTAGACTCGCAAATTGACCAAAATCGCGACTGACGGGACGCCATTGAACCTACTGGATAAACGGCTGAGTAGAATGATCATGTATGATTTTATTATTAAATTCTTGTAATTCAGTGGAGTACTTTAGTATTACTTATTTACAGAATAAATAATAGTCCTACCAGTGTGCAAGGCTAACAATCATTCTATAATTTCAAGTTTAAGCTGACCGCTCATTGTACGGAAAGCCTATACAATCCGAGCTTAGCTTATAATGGTTTTGTATAACTTGATAAGTAGCCATGTGTACTACGCGCAGTTTAGTCACTCTTATCCTCTACCTAAGATACTCCCTGCACATCGTTGTAGAGCCCGTCTTTAAAACAAGGTAACATCGTCTTTATACGTATTACAGTCAGTGGTAACCCTACCTGTATACTGACAGATTTGCGCGCGAACAGACGCCATCTTGCTTATCTAGATTTATGGTATCGCAGTCGGAAAGTTTCTATCAAGTGTCCGGGCTGTGTTGTAATGTGTAACGCAACAAATTCTGATCAAAACAATGAATGAACTTCACGTGGCGTTGTACTGAGTACTACATCGATACGGCACCCTCTGGCGATCTGCCAGCACACGCTTGATGGTTTATGACTCCCTGGTACTTTGATATAAACTATTGGTGTACATACACTACATTTGTGGAACGGCTGTGGTCTTTGTTTTCGACCTCATTGTAGTAGTTTTTTTTTCGTGCTTCCGAGTTCGTCTATGGTGGTATAGAATCGCCAAATATTCTGCCTCTAAGCAATTAATGTGCTAAAATTATTATTCCGGTTTGAAGGGTATTGAAATTACTGGGCATATGAGAATAAACAAGTGAGGTCCCAAGATAACAACACGCTAGTGATACTATTACTGGTGTTGCTGTTGCTAAATTAATTAATTGAGAGGTGTCAAGGGACACCCGGATGGAACGAAGTTCCTTTCATTAAAATTTAATAATAAAAAATAAAAAAACCTGTATACACTCAACAATTCACAACGCGCGAAATTCAAATATTGTCATTCACTCAATAATTCGAAATTCAAATATTGTTGACAAGCAAAAAGTGTCGTGACAACTTTTCGTAAGATTTTTTTCCGTCCAGCCCCCTTTCACAACGCGCGATAAGGAACTTCGTTCCAAATAATAAATATTTGAGACATTTTACATAGCACTATTAAGTCCCAACCCAAACTAAGTAAAGCTTGTACTATTAGTATGTGGTTAAAGAACTACACATATATTTTTTTTAGTAAATATTACTTATAATAAAAGATAAGAATCGAACCCTCGACCGTGATCCGCAGTCTGACTCTCGAACCATCAGGTTAATTTAATAGTAATAACATTTAAGGATATTGTTAATTTATGACATCATTTTAACAATTGTTTATGTGGTGCAATTTTCTCACATCAATATATGTAGCTGATGCAACTAAGGTTAAGTTCGAGTGAGGTATGGAACTTTAATACGGTGACCCTCTAGAGGGTCCTATCAATTGGTTTTCTATTGTGGAAACTTTGGCAGGTTGTCAACGAAGTGTTTATTTACCGCCATTTTCAATAACTTATTAGCTATATTTTTTCCCAATTACATATGGAATTTTCACATATTTTGTATGAAGCTTATATTAAATTCCTATTATCTCTAGTAGGAAAACAGATATGGATTAGTTAAAGTGGTCATTAGGCGACTATAGTCCTTTGTCGACTTAGGACAGCAGTACTATATTTTTTTCATACTCCAACATAGTTAATTACAGATATTGTAGTACACACATTGTCATAGAGTACGTGCTTTATCTATACCCAAATACTGCTATTGTTGGCTGTTGTCAGCACCTGTATGCGATTTAAATATTTCTATTGTTATTAATTATGGAAAATATTTCCCATTAATATTTAAATATTTTAGCTCTAAAATACACCATAGTTTCCATTAAACTCTAAAGGCGAGCTTCATTGGCGACGTCCATTGTCCGGCAATAATCTCTCAATTTAGCCACTTCAATAACATCATGACTATGCACACATTGACTTTGCACCAACTAAAAACCTACTGTATTCCAAGTTAAAAAGGTCTAAAATTATGTATTAAGTTATATCATAAGCGCAAGGTGATAGGAAGTCGGTGTGTAATATTATGGCTCAGTCATATACGTAATGTAATTATGTTTGCGATTGGCTGTATGCCAACCTCCACGCGATTATGTTGCCTTGGTACTTAAAGACACGTGGCTACCATTTTATATGGTCAGTGGTTGTTTATGGAAGAAAATAATTGATCGTAAATTTTGTGTTGAAGGTACATCAACATAAATAAACATCACTATGTAAATTGGTATTTTTTGCAAAAAAAATAAATAAACGGGACTAACCAACGGTTGTTGAGTTCAGATGTTGTGTTGGCAGTGGGGGGACTTTGACCCTTATACTACCAACCCAACAATTCCTCTTTCGTTTTACAGGGTCGGCAACGCACGCAAGTGATACCCTAGTGTTACAAGCGTCTATAGGCTACGGTAACCGCTTACCATCAGGTGGTCCGTATGCTTGTTTGCCGACTTAGTGGTATAAAAAATATTAATAATTATCACTCGCATCAACTGTGAAGGAAAACATCAGGCGGTAACATCGTGTGTAGTCTGCCAACCCGCATTAGACTAGCGTGGTGGACCTAATCCCTTTGATGATTGATGATGTATAGCATTTGTCAGTTTATAGTTCATTAAAATTCGATATTTTAACGATGTCCACGGTTTCTTGCTCGCACCACTCTTGTTTTACTCACTAATTACCGGTACGTAGTTTATCATTGACACAATAAAACAATTTAATCGTTTGCGTGGGCTCTTTAATTGAACCCAAGCATTGATAGAATATGGTATCACAAACAAGCTATTTGGAATTCTCCAAGACGGGAGTAGGAAAAATATGTTCTATGGAATTTTCTTCCGTTCCAGTATCACTATATAATTATGATACCTGTGCGTAATAGTGCTAAATACATTACTGTGTACTGAATCATAGATTTTCCCCCACAAAGAGATTAACCAGTCATGATGCATCCGTTATTTATACCAGCAGTTAAGTCAACAGTTATTTTTCTGAAACAAAGGATTTTGAGACGATTCTTAGAATAACTGGTCATTTTATGAACATTAAACCGCTTTTAATCATAATATTTTCTGTCGAAAAGTTTTGCGATGTCATTTGTCTAATTTTGACAGTGTCTGCGTTCCGAAATTCGAACAATGTCCGCTTTTAATCATAACATTATCTATCTGTAGAGAATTTTTGCGATGTCATTAAATACTAATTTTGACAGCGTTCACGTATATTATTTTGAATAGAATAATAGGTGAAGGTTTTGCTCAACAATTATCTTACATACACTGGTAGGGGGTAGGTAGAAATTAGACACCGCTATATTCTTGTATACTTTTGTTTCTTCCACGTTCATACAGCTAGTCATAAACGCGCCGATTGCGAGTACTACGCACCTGACCTTTTTGATGGACCTCACCAATATGATCAGCTTAAGTCCTTTAAGAGCAATCTCTCCCGACACTGCCGCTAACTTTCATCTTATAAATTATACAGAAACAAAAATATACACAGACAAGAATTTAAATATAAAACAAAGTTTTAAGATTAATGGACAATTCAATTTGTAATTATTTCAACTCATTCTTAGAAACCCAAATTAATTACAAGGAAATCCTGCTTCCATGAAACTCTTGATCCACATTTGTTTCAGTTCTGGGTCCATGACAAACCAATGTCGCGGAAAGTGGCGACCTTCGTCCAAACAAAAACTTGTCTAAATATGGTCTGGCATTCACCGTGACAATGCTTTACGTTTCGGTAGGAAACGTGTCTGAAGGGCTCTTGACAATCGAATACGGACGTGAGGAATTATGATTAAGGGCGTCACACACGGCGAAGATACTATAATATTTAATATTAAGATATAACGTCCTTATTCTAATAATTTGACAATTGAACTGCCACATTAGTGGTCCTAAGCGCGAGTTCTTAGGACCACGCAAGAGGTTTTAGTTCTCAGGTTGTTAAGGGTTTTCTATGATATTCTCAGTTTAAATTTGTGACCGGTTAATGGCCATAGACTCGCCCCCTATTTCTTGGACCTAAACATATTTACGTAGATTAACCTTAAGATCGGTTGATCAGCATAATTACTATTTAGCCATGAGCCCGTGGATTCGAACCTCTAGAAGAAGTCTACTTTTTACGGAATGTATTGCGGTATCATTGATATTTTAATCACGATGGTTTGGATCCATTGTAACGGACTGACTACCTGACAATATAAGTATGACGATTAGCTAGTTACATGCGTTTGTAAGTAAAGCTTTACGTGTGTGTGTTAATATTTCTTTTTGTTTTATTGACACAAACCGGCATTTCTTTTCACCAATTACGTATCGATCTTGACTTCTCGTTTGCAAATTCTGTATAATAATAAAGAAAAACAATTCAGTTTTATCACTAGAGGTCACACGTTATTGGAAACCTCTTTCGTTAAGGACGTTTTAGGTTTATTTACAACAACCGAGCGAGGAAAATCGCTGCTATTTCAAGGAGATTCGAATCGTGGTTTCGCATTGACGAAATGTGAATGGAATCTTTATCTATCGAAGTATCGACCGATGAGTACAAGGTTATCGTGTTGCTAGTTTTATAAGAATATTATATACAGCTATGGAAATATTATCTTCATCTTGCAATGTGCATATTTTGTACTGTTTAGAAGCAATATCCTCATCACCCCTCTACCCCTATCCTAATTTACTTTGAGTACGTAACAGTGCTTTTTCTTTTCATACTTCTCTGTCAGATTTGGTCAATACTCAATATTTATTGTATTCTACAAAGTAATTTAGATGGTAGGTATACATTCAAAGTTCATTGTGGACCCAGACCACAGCAACGTTGGAGAGAAAAAGTGACTAATGTATGTTGTTTAGTTACCTTTATAAAAACATTATTATTAATTGTTTAACCATCTGTCTGCCTGTCGGTCTGTCGACCTGGGAACACAGAATTCTATACGTTCAGCAGCCGTGCTTGTGGTCATAAAACCAATGAGGTTGTCAAAAACTTGTGTTATGAAAAACAGAAATTAACAACATTCAAGTTTACAAAGGCTTTCCGGTCTGCTTGCTTATCCGATATTGTCGTAGTATATTTTCCTCACTTGGCTCCTATTCTAACTAGACTACTCGTTGCTTTGTTAAGCCAACCATGAAATACCTACGTTAACATAGCTTTATGCTTCAGTATATTAAAGATAACAGTACACCGAATTTTACAGCTTTTTGAACCTGAAAGAGCTCTTGGTATAAAAAGGACTTCATGAGGTCAACACTCTGCCTCTAAAAATAATGATTAATGTTTAACTTAATAGGTAGACTCAGCGCGGACCAAAAGACCAGGCAATTTCTATGAAATTATAATAATGTCTAGCTTAATTCACTAATTCGACATTCCAATACCGATGTTTTAAGTGTAATGGTTACTAAAAATCATAGTCTTAATCACAACTATTAAATACTCTCTTGAATCCCAACTTGGATTAAAGGACCATCACAGGCATATTGAGAAAAATATACTTCACACCCTAAAACTACAATAATGTACTGCCAGCCATAACTTAAGCTCGTTTTAATTCCAAGCGCCCTAGAAAAAGTTTGAACTTTAAATTTTAAATCTAGGACAGACCAGCGGGAAATTTATACGCTCTTTACTACCATTTTGGCAACGGCCCGGACACTTGTATATGAGACTTTGTGCTCCATACTTTATCTACCAGGTAGTAAGTTAGGTCGTTTTAAATTTACTCTTTGGCTTATATAGTCACCTAGCGAAGCAAAAAAGCCAAACTAAGCCAAAGGTAGATTGAATCAGCATTTTTATTGAAACTTGTTAAGGAAAAAGTACTGTCTTAGTACTTTTGTTTTGTTTCTGAGAAACGACCTCATCCTAAGTATAAAAAAAAATATTAAATATTTCTATATGAGGTCATCAAATGTCATGCTATTTATTTGATTAAAATTAATGAAAGATTAGAAGAACACGTACAGCGTGTAAGTTTTCCATATAATTAGGAGGCTTGGCCATGTGCAATGTCGTCGACCGCATTATTACTGGATCTTGTCTGGATATGGGTTGGTACGCAAGCCTATCTATTATTTGTTTAAAAAGACGCTTTAATTTACACAGCCAAACATGAATAAATCCACTAATAGTTTTAGATGAAGTATCGTCCTTTCATCTACGAACAATTGTTAATCTTAAATATTAATTTTCATTAAAATCTCGAGGCCAAGTAATTATGACCTTAATTAAATGCCGCCTACGTATCTTAAGGCTGACGTTGAAACATTAGCTGTACGTATATCTAATGTTAATACAATACTTACAAAGCATTTTCCGCAAATTTTATCTATCTTATGCATCTTTGAATAAAAACCTTGCGACAGGATGGGACTTACATTGAAATATTTTAACTTATTTCAAGGTAAAGAAAATCAATGCTAACACATTACTAACTTATAAATTTATAATTAACTAGCTTCTGCCCGCGACTTCGTCCGCGTGGAAAAGTTACTTTTAATTAGCCTATATGTTATTCTGATGCATAAATAATAATACTGTAAAGTTTCATCAAAACCCGTTCACTAGTTTTAGCGTGAAAGAGTAACAAACATACACACTCACAAACTTTCGCCTTTATAATATTAGTGTGAAGTGTGATACTTGGCTGGCGCGTGCGTAGTACTCGCAACCAGCGCGTATTATGACAATATTTTGAAATGTCCACAAAGCAAAAGAAGTATGCAGGCTTTCTTTAGTTTCTACCAACCCCTATAGGAAAAAGTGTAAGACTAATATTTAGACAGACAATGTTATAAGTATTTATGTTTCCCTTCACAGTGTAATCGACCGTATTAATGCCTACACAAACATATTAATATACTCGTAAATCCCACATTCACAAAAAATAAATAAATTGGTTCATTATTTGTGTACACAGAAATTGAAATATCCGACTCCTTATTTTACTGCGCGCAATGTGATTGCGTCTTCAAGATGAAGTTTCGGTTAGCGAGTTACATAAGGGCCCATGATGATACCACCTAGAACCCTATCACATGGATAGAAACGCCATCGCCGGACACGGAGGGGATGATGATGTAAAAATCATGTCATGTAAAATAACTACATCAATTTACATATAACAAACTTTAATGCAAGCGTCTATATTAGAATGACACGATACATCTCAAAAATAAGCATTGAATATTCTAGAATACTTATATTGTCGGTCACCGACAAATCCTCCAACACGCGCGGGAATACTGAATCAGTCATGAATTCTTGTTCACCTACCGTCGACATTGCTGTGTATGTATTAGGACATCGAACTACGATGTCAAGTTAACGAGAAATGGATGCGGTAACACATCTTTTTTGTCACGTTCACAGTGCCGTATTTGTTCTAGGTCGACGGATATCGACAGAATAGGACAGGGCTTTCTTAAATCATATGATATTCATTACTGTTTATGTATAAGTTCTTTGAACTGTCTGAACTTAAGCGAAAGGTAAATCTTTAGTTATATCAAAAGTGCCTAATGTCTAACCCCAGTTGGATAACAAAGGTGCCAATCTTCCATAATGAGGCATATTAAATTACAGAGCTGGTTCTTCTTTTTGTAAATATAGAACAATTTTGTTATAGTTCACTGAACTCTTGTAGAAGGGATTCGTCCTGAATATTAATTTGGTCCTTATTGATAAAGGAACTAGAGCAGAGTCAAGCCGGTTTGGTCCTTAAGAAGATTAGTTGATATCTAATTTATTCAACTAATTCTTTGTTTTATCGTGACTTTTGTCATCCTTATTTTTCAGAGTAAGTTTCGTTTCAGTTTCAATAATCAGGATTTCATAATCGAAAGTATTCTAAGTTTAAAATAATGTCGTCATCATTTAAATATCGGGCTTCCGTTATGTGAACTAACAGTATACGCACAAATAAAATGCCAACTCCTCACATTCTTACATCGAAACATACTCGTCGCTTTGCAGTAGTAATCAGATGCAAATACCTTAAACGTGTGTACAGCAGGTGCGCATGCGTTTCTTATGAATGACAAGCTCATACCCTATAAGTCTCTTTCTAACACCCAAAATTAGAGTGAGATGGCAGCAGTACTGTATTATGTATCTGATCTGTTGTGATAGTAAAGAGAATTTTATGGCTGTGCGTCCTTTATTGTCCTTGTAATTAAAAGATTTACGTTATGTAGGTACATTAAAAGTTGTAAATACGAACAGGTAGGCAGGACAGTTTGTTCGATAATTATAATAATGTCAAAGTTCTTTTTCTACGTTACGATGTAAGAAATTGTAAGTAATGTAGACTTTAATTTCGTCTAGCCTGAGGGCAATTGATAACTGCTTCTGAATAAGCGAACAAGAAATTAATTCCAATTTTGGCAAAGTTGATGTTCGCTTGTGAGTCTTACATAATTGCCTCAGGTCCTCCCCAAGTTGAAAAAGGCAATATTAATTTTATTTATCTCTATAACAAAGTAACCTGCGAGTTTTTAGGGACTAAACTATTGTTAGATATATATATTTTTTTTAATTAAACTTGTGGAGAGGCGAGGCGTGTTGCCCCTCCAACCAAAGGGAGGATCCTCCAACGAGGCGGTTGTTTTTCCTGGCGGGCCACGGCCCGACGGTTGATGTCGGGCGGTTGTATATATGCAACTTTTCGTTGCGAATGTTGCTTGCGCGATTCAGGACTTCGTAGTTCTATGTAGCGCGGTAGATGTCGCTACAAACTGATTTGTTGAGTTCATTCATAACAAAATATTTTTGGACACCTTTCGAAATATGTAAATTGTTTTGGTCCTTTTACCCAAATATATTACGTGCATCATCAGTATTACATGCAGCCAACCTTATTATTGAAAGTTATTGATTTTCTTTGTTTAAGCATTTAAATTTCGAGTATGCAGACAAAAATAGCAACTTCCTATACAAAAACGAATAATAGTTCACCGTAATTATCCTAACTGTTCTCGCTTTTATTGTGATGATACATGATGCTGAGTACATACTCATAGTAACCACTAGCATTTTGCTTTCTTCCATTCTATTCAGTCCCCCTTTCTCTATTTATTTTCAGTCGTGTCTACCCTTATTCTGACCATGGTATCTTTTTTAATCTCCTCGCATTCATGTTGAATTACAGAGGGTTGGGGAGGATTGAGAGCTGTTTTTGAAGTACTTTCATGGCCCGTTGTTTGTTTTTCGTTATCTAAATTGTGAAGCATTCTACCCAGATTAGACGCGTAATATCGTACGCAAACCTGGTCCTTTTGTACGACTTTAGGCTTTTACTTAATGTTGTGTTTAAACGTATCCCTTTGTTAATTGCTTGGTTCAAATTTTACTTTTACCCCTTTTTTCATTTTAATACGTCATTGCTAGCTGGCATTTGAAAAATTGTGTCTCCAGTTTTAATTTAACGGTTTCCGTTTTCCAGAGGAAATTTGATGTTTATCTTTTGATTCCAATGCTGATGATATTTTTTTACTGTTATAATAATAAAATACAGCATTTCAGTGCCGGAAATTAAAGCGATGTAAGACCAATATTATACATACGTATAATACTTGTTTACAATATACCAATTTCAATCTCCCGGCGCCTGAATGGCGACATGTATCAACAAAGACCTTTCTCCAACGACATCTGAGGCCCTTTGGGTCCGGAAAGTGCCATCACAGCCGACCAAAGTCCGACATTATCAGTTTACCGTCTGTATCTGTCTTCGGGGACCTTGAGATGTGTCGGGCGACGTACAATAGACACAACGTCCATATTGTGCCTCGTTTGCTTTGATAAATTTGCTTGAATGGGTGTCTTGGGTATTTGAAGCTTGGCTCTAGTTGTAAAGAGTTTAGTCATATTAGAAAACTACTCTTTATTTTAGAAGATTTTTGAAATACAGGTTAATCAAAATGTTTAAGTTTCCTGTCTTGTATGGTTATGTCAAATTGACATAAAGTCAGCCTGCATTAACATTAACCATTGCGGGGGAACTCGAAGTGTCTATTGAAGCTTTCCTTTGAAGAAACCCAGTACGAGCGTTTACGTAAATAAAGACATCACAAGAAATAGTAAATCCTTTGATTTGTTTACTTTACGCCTAACTCTTTCAGTTGCGTAGATGTGTAAAGAAAGTTTACTTTAATGGAGCAAGTACTGGCGGAGAGTGATTCAAAACAGATGTTTTTGATAAATTATAGGATTAATGTGTGTGGTTTATGTTAAAATAAGAAAATAATTACATTAAATATAATATACATATTAATGTTCTTCTCTTCATTGTTTTGTACATTATTTTAAATTTCTCGTCAGATTAAACGAACTTTGTTTAAATTACGTTTCTAAAAGTAGACTAGGATTGAGCAACACGGCTCAATGAATTTTCGACATTCAATTTCACTCAACATATTTCAGAACCATTTCAGAAAGACGCTTAGGCACATATTCCGAGACGATTTTACGCATAAGCTTACGAACCAATATTTCTAAATTCAATACATATGTATTTGACAAATAGAAGCATAAGTCTACGCTTTGATTTGTCTCCTAAATAATAAATATATTATCGGCCTTAGTTTACACCAATCTATTACATCTAAATGCACAATTTTCCACCCATTATATAATATCGCATACAAGTAGGTATCGATATTTCGAAATAAAATATAAGTTTACTGTATTCAGTGCGAACACTGCCGGCGAGTGACGTGGTGTGGCGTCGCGTATGATAGATGTACAAAAGGCTTCCATTATTGTGAAGTGTGGAACTGAGAGGGGTTGATGGCGCCTGTCGATGCTTTGTTCGTCGGATAATGCTCTAAGACACGTGTGGGGAGAGATTATTATTTCTGAATTTAATTATGTCTTGTATTGTTCTTATGAAGGTTATAGGTGGTTCGACAATGTTAACCGCTAAGAATTTGAAGTTTTACATAATTCATGACACCAAACTAATCGTTATTTTTAAGGGTTCAATTTTACTTCCGATTTTCCAATACTAGAATATTAGAGAGAATTTGGCTGTCCGATTCTTGTTCTTTTATATGGGAAGGAAGTAATTAACCAAGTAGTCCAAAGCCTGTACAAGTGTACCTACATCACGTAACAGTACTAAGTAGATAAGCCGCTACTAACTACGATGCCTGTCAGTCCACTTAATCATTATGGTAAACCCATTTCCCGTACTCTGTGATAAGCTACCGATAAAAAATGTATATATTTTTCTTTACGTAGTACACGTTTTTGGGCTGTGAAAAATTTGGTCCTTCAGGACGAATATTTCTATATAAACAATACGATTGGGTTGACTGTAAAAAAACATAGAAGGAATTTATATTTTATGTAAGCAGACTTTGTTATTAAAGCCTTGGAATATGGCAAACATTTAAACATGGCTGACACGCTTGGGGTGGTGGTAGGGGATGTTAGCACGGCTCACTGAACTTACGACAATATTCCGCATTAAATATGGAAGGGTAACCATCAGCCAACGGTTATTATGTATCATTTACTAGACACCATTCTTGTCTTCTACTGACTGTGTAGAACTACTATAAAATATTTTGAAAAGATGATGGAGTATGGTGGTACGGAGCAGTACAGCTTATTTTTCTATAAGCACTTCGAAACTTTACTATTTGAAGGTTCAAGTTGATATCCCCTCACTAATGTTGTATTTTTATTTAAAATACAAGCGTACCAAACAAAAATACCGTAGGGCAAACATGTTTACAGAAAGATTTCGGTCCAAACACACGAATGGAAGAAAAAACACAGCAAACGTCTGTTTACACATTGCACGCGTGTTAATTTCGTATAATGAGTTTGGTGCATTAGTTGGAATAACAAACTGTAGTTTTATTTAAGCGGATAAACGGAGGTGTTGAAAATGAAGCACACGTAGCGATTTGTAGAATCTTAGCATTGATGGAAAATTTGGTACTAACCTCAATATTTGAGCTTGTGACTCGTGTTGTTTTCCGTAGTGGAAAAAAGCCAGCAAAAACAATACTAGTGTTCTACTAGTACAAGATCACTATTTTACAAGCACTGTAAGAATGGGTGTCGAGAGAGAAATTAAATATGTTGTTAGTTGACCGATTAGATTTGTTCTCTAGTAAATAAATTAGTGATCACTACTTTAATATTAAGATAGACATACGTATTATATGTGTATTCCAGCACTTTCTCTTCTCATCTGGTATCAATTCGAATAGTTTACAATAGTAATAGATAGATACCTACTTAAAATATTTGTTCATTTCGTTCTTATTAGATTGCAAGTTCTGTTTGTTCACGAGTTTCTTATAATATTGACATCTGCTGCATAATTTTATAAGTTCCTTGTGCTTTCCTTTGAGGAACTGTATTATGTAATACACGTCCAACCAGTTTTGCTATTAAACAGGAGCTAGTCTAACAAGATAGCAAATTTATAAAGCTGTATCTGATATGAACAAATTGATTAAAATACATAATCATAGCATCACGCCTATTTTCACTAAAGGGTTAGGTAGATGAGTATCAATATAAGTCAAAGTCAAAATAATTTAATTATGATATAATATTAGGTAGTACTTTTTGATGTAATTTTTACATTATGACAGCCCCCAAAACGCCTGCCCTTCACCGCTTCCTAGTGTTTTAGCTAGGAAGAAGAAGCGGCGCAACAAACTCCCCAGCACATTTCTGTCTGTTAATTTATGTTACGTATAATTTTAGATAAAACAATATATTTATTTTGCTTAGATTAAGTAAATCTTCATTTCTTTATGTCAGCCAGTGCTCATTACGTTTTGGCTTCGAAGTTAATAGTCACTACACTACAAGCATCATTATAGTAGTAGCAAACATCTTTAAATCAATATACACCCACATTCCACAGGTAACATCTTAATAGCGAGCGAGATTTCTCAAACACATTCTGAGAATTTCATAGAAAAACCTAATAACACTTCTAGACAAAATGCAACCCAGGACAAAGAAGTACTGCTTAATATTACTGGTTAAACTTAAGGTAGGGTCTTAGTTTCAATCAACAAACGATGGTGCGTCATAAGCTTTCACCAGCTCTCACAATATTGACTGGTGTTAACTCTTCTAGTGAGTCACTAGCTCTGTTTTATGTCTAGCAATAAATGCAGAATTACTTGCTACTGTAATTGTGTTGTGCACGTTAATTTTGTCGCTAGCTCCGGTCGAGGTGGCAATAAGTATATATTTGCACAAGGAAAATTAATTGAAGTAGGTATGGGATTGGTTCGCTTTGTTTATTGTGATTTGGTAACAATACAAGTATTACTGGAGTTTTAGGAGTTGCGCAATTGAAAATACGCTTTCGTTGGAAATCCATTGCGGATTTTCATTCGCCTAACTCCCTAAAACTTCAGTTTGAATGGATATTTGAGGGAGTCAAAGTGTCTTTAATTGTATTGGTGGACTAATTTCTCTAAGAAATAAATAATTTATTATTATAACAAAACTTAGGTTACCGTTTGGTGTGCATTGTTAGAATCTTATCATAACAGAAATCTTAATTTTTGAACAAAAACTAATAACACGAAACCACCTAACCTCAGAACCTCACCCTATAACAACCGCTAAACCAATGAAGCATATAGAAACAATAGTTATAATCTTACCTTCACAATCGGAGCGTATTGAGTTTATTTCTATAACAATAAATAACCATTTAACGTTGAGGTCACTATACAGATTGCACAATAGTTATGATTTTAAACTATAGTTTCACAATCCGTTAGTCAGCTGCCGATTGAGTTAAGATCAGTTTCAGGGCTGCGTTTAAGGTGAGCACTTACTATACGCCGCAGTGCACGAAGAGGGTAAATTTTTGAAAAAATACAAAGTACCAACATGCCATAACAATTACATATTACATTTGCTTCCACTTTGTTAAAGTATTTTTATTCCATCAAATCTATTTGGTTTATTTCGGGGTTTAAGCTAGTGAACGCTTGCCTTTATTATAAAATCTATAATGGCTGAGATTACACAATCTTGCAAGCCACTTGGTTGTATTGTTCGTTGCTGTGAATTCATTCGGCGTAATATCTACTTCAGAAGCAAAATTTTCTTACCGTACATACAATATTTTTGAATGAATTTTCTGGTTGGATTTTAAATATACACATTTGGCTGTTATCTTTACTTTACTTATATGTATTATGATCGAAATACAAACATTGGTCCTAATGTACATTCTATGGAACAATACACGTATTTTAAAGAGAAAAATAGCTTTCAAAATTTTGTACGTTTAGATGACGAGGATTTCTCTGGGTACCGCGAGCTTTTAACGTCACAATGAATATCGTTGGTTTGTTAACGCCTTACGAAAGTTTTGTTACCAAAAACGCGCCTTTATCCCTCACCATTTTACTAGCTCTCACAATATTATTTTAAACATAGCTTTAAAATAGGCTGTTAACGAACGTTTCCTTCAAAGTTTTGACACCTAGTAATTAAAATCTCAAGTCTTAAATACCATTAAATTAAACCAAAGTAATTACTTAGCTACTTACTAGTTAAGGAATACGTTTCAAAGCAGGGCCTTATCTCACAAAGGAAATTCCATAGCTTAAGTACCTACCTATTACAAGGTATGCTTTTAGCTGCCTGAGGACCAAATGTTGGTTAGTCTACAACTTATTACGTGGGTAGCCAAAATTTATAAAGTGCCGTTGCGTAAAATGAAAATTGCCATGATGTTTGGAAAGCCTCTTTGAAGCACTTTGTTTGTTATTTTAGCGGTGAAACGAACCCTGAAATTGTTTTCCGTTTTAATACTGGTAGATGGGTTTGCGGACCGAAAATCTGCTTAATATGATTTTAAAAAATACAAAAAGGAACCTCTTTTTAAATCCGTTTCCCCAAATAACATACAATTTTAAAATGGTTATTTAAAAAAATAACTGTCAAACTATCATAGATAGCGTCGCTTTTTAGCGATCGTTCCAATTTTAAACAAAAGCAATGACAATTCTACCCACGTCTCCGTTTCCGGTCTCATAATACGTGTTGCAGATATTCAGGCCGGTCCAACTTCGAGTGGAGTAAACGAAATAGTTTTAAATTCAATAAAACTAGCAACATTGTCAGTTGGAATTTTAGGATATAAGGCAGCAACCATTGCAAGTTTGTTGGCCTAAACAGTAAAGGGTAACTTGCTAAAATTTTGCCTTTGAATGTCATTATGTTTACTACAATATACTTGATGTGCGTATAATAGATAAATAACCATTTTCTAAATTTGATTTCTGTATAATCACGTTGAAAATGTCTGAAATCTGCGACAGCAAATAATTACAACATAAACTTTGGATCACTATATACTTAAGTTTTTCTTCTCAGTCGAAATACAAGTTTTCTATAAACATTGAATACACTGAAATACAATGCCAACAATACTAGAGGGCGTTTCCTCCCGTTGTATTTCGTTAACCAAACATATTATCCAATTCACGTTACATTATCCGGCAATTACACCAATTGCCGCTGACTTCATCGAAACATTGACCTTTTCGCGGATTATATGGACCTCGGCAGGCTGAACGCATCATTCGTTATCACTATCATACGGCTCGTACCGCGCGCCCCGTACGTGCTCAGTTGGTCGGCGACTCGCGCGCGGTTAAGACGTATCTGCGTCGTTCCGCCCAATTAATAACCACACTACATCTCACGCTGGCCACGCGAAAATTCTTAACAACCGGTCCGACCTGTTAAAGTTATTTTCCTTCGATCACGTGCGACATTCATAACGAACAATTTAAATGTAAGCAACGAACTGTTCGAAGTAACCAATTCTGTGTAAAGTGCGTGTTATACGATGCTTTGTCGGAAAGCATAAACGAGTATAGTACAAAAGGATTGCAGTGCTATAGGATAAGTTGAAAAACATGGTTGTGTAAGTGGAAGTGTAAGGGAGAGCCGCCGGGAACGGTAGTGTCGGAATGTACGAGGTATCGTGCGTCGCCGGCAACAAAGTAGACGCTGCGTACGCAGTCAAGAGCCTGTCGAACGTGATACCACCAGGGATGGGGCACACGGTGTCCGTGCAGCGCCACCACGCGCACTCGCAGTCTTACAAACACAAACAGGAGCTCCCACCTCCTGTGAGCAAGCCTGACGCTCTGAAATCACACGTCATGCGACTCCTGAAACGATCCAAAAGCCACACACCCGCTACCAGAGCCGCAGAAAATCAAAACGATCCGCGAAACTTCGATCGTAGAACTGTGTTTGCGAGGCCCGTGGTTGACGAGCAGCGTCGCAGGAGGAACTCGGCTGAACGTCGCCGCAGTGGTGACAAGAGGGTGATGGTGACCATAGTGGACGGTCTCCCGGTTGTCGTAACCGGCCAGAACCAAGTGCCACAACCCCCTCAGCACCCCCCGCCGGTGACCCCGCACCATCGGCATACACATAAGGTAAGTTTTGGAGTCGAAGAAAGTTATTTCAGTGTCTATTTTCGACCCAGTATTTTAATAATCGATTCTCGTTGTTATAATGTTACTAAGTTCTTGAAGATCTTAACACCGATGATTTTTACGTGTATCATATACTGTCAGAAGGAATTTGGCTTTAAACTCTGACAATATTGTATTTTGAACATGTTTTTCTGTTTATGGCAAACCTCATTCTAAAACTACTCATATTATCTCCAGTCGCCTAAATATGAGTTTAATGGTGAAGATAGTATGAAACAATTGAACTTAAAGACGTTTGCATATTTGTTCAACGTATGAGTCTTACGTCATAATTGCGTTATCTTAATTACCTCCACGCTTATGGGAAGCACAGAGCCGATCTTGTTACAGTAAAACAATTTTGCTTGTAAACTGTATGTTCTACGAATTCAAGTATAGGTAATATAGCCTTATATTTAGTTCAATACCACGAGCAATAGGGAAAAAGGCGAATCAAATTCAAAATGTTACAACACTAAATTCAATAAACCCAGCACATACTATTCGACTTAAAGAGAAAAACCAATCTTCGTGGCTAGTAATAATTGTTAGTGCTTAACTTTATGCTACTCGTAAAATATCGTTAAGATATTTTTTCCTAATCATTTTAAATAATTAATTAAAATAATAACAAGCATTTACATTTTTTTATTATGCTATGCTTGGCACCGATTTGAAATATATTTTTTAAGGGAAATAAATTAAAATTTATTTTTCGTCATTAGAGGAAAAAATAATCTTCATTTATCAAAGTTAATGTTTGAGACGGTGCTAAGGGAGATATAATACATACAGATATGGTAGGTATATTATCTGTAAAGAACGCAAAACATATTTTACATAAATTCTGTGTATATAAGATGATATTATTTAGACGCGGCCTTATTGTAAGACTGGTAGTACACTATCGTGTTGCCGTTTAGACACGCATCGTTAGCCGCTAACAAAAAAAAACAGCTTTAAAATGCTACACTTTTTTCTATACGGCTAAAACGAGCCGTATTCGATCTAGTTATTAATTGATAGTGCTTACATTTACTATAAAAATAGTTATAAATATAAAATAAATAAAATTAAAGATGTTTTGAGAATTTTTCGAATGCCAAACATGACGACCAATGTATTCTTTTAATTATTTTGCAATGAATTCAAGATCTATCCATTATGAAATTTTTGCTGTAATATAGTGAAATAGCATATTGAAAAAATAACCGCAAAAAATTATATAACCATCGCGTGCTCACTGAACTATTACGTATCAATATCTGCTACATTTCCAACTTAAAATTTGATAATCTTTTCACTTGTGCCACCAACTGTACGTCAATCGTGTGCGCCGGTCGTTAGCCCACTTCGAAAATGGCGATCGGGAGTTTTTACATCGACACACATACCCACATACTGGCTGCATGCTAGATGCATTACGAAATGTAACCAACGCGTTTAAAAGTGATAGTCTGTGACTAATCAGCTTTAATACCGGCATTAATTTAAATAGCATTGCCCTCGAACTCACAGGGATGTGTTGTTAAAAGAAAATATTAGTAATTTTCCATTTCTGCGTAGAATATGCAAATTAGATTGTTTAGTATGCATTTATTAATTATCTTCGTTTTTTGTGGCGGATGGGCGAAAGTAATTAAGTTTGTTATGATTGAAACCGGTCGTTTTCCGATACAATTTATTTAGTATGCAAATTATGTTGAACTTTAATAGGCCTTTCGTTTCTGTTTTGATACCTACATCCAACTTTCATTCACTTTCGTTTGTGGAAATGATATAACTTACGTTCTCTAGTGGAATATAAAAAAAAGTTTTTTAAATAATAAAGCACAATTAGTTTAGTGTAACTAATTTCATTTTGATCTATACAGCGCTTTGATTGCTTACTGTATTGTTCTACATGAAATTTAAAATAATAATAACAAATAGGCTGCACAGATTACAATGTATTCCATTATCAATGTTCCCACTCCATTGCACTTATACTAGCTGTTGCACTAGATTCTAAGAACAACTCGGTTCCTTCACGACACGGCGTCTCGTTACGATTCAGTTACACAATCAGCCGTTCAGTAAACAAATATCGCGGGTTCCTTGAACGCGACCGAACGGCTATATTTACCCGCACGTGTGTTCCGCCCATTATTTTTAGCATGTTGTGTGGATGAATTTGAGACCTATCGATTGATCGGGCGGTTTGTCGTGGGAGACAGAAATGTTACCTTTAAATGTATTGATTAATAATAATATTTTTTTATTAATCATATTATAAGATGGACTTGACGATTATTGACGTGCTCTTGGGATGATTTTTCATTTATTATTCGGACTAAGTCAGAGCTTTGGCGCGTCAATACTGCAACTATACGCTTATTTTTTTAAACTACAGAAAACAGAGGAAAGTAAGGAGTACTTAAGTACTATTATATTATCTAGAAATAACACTGTTAAAAAGACGAGAGGTACTTTACAATACACACTTCTTTTTCCCACAGGGGTAAACAGAAACTAGAGACCGCACTTGCTACATTTCTTGTATACTTCTGTTGTTTCTTCTACGTTCATAAATCTTGCCTTTTTAATCAGGTTAGTGGTACTTTAACCTTAGAAATTCTATAGCAAAGCAAATGCGTTTTTATACATAAATACTCAAAAGCCATTATTTTTTAATAGGTTTCTGTGTATGTAAATAGGATTATCCAAAGGTTTTTGTTGAGTGCAATTCAATTTAAAATTCGAGGTATTAGGGATATCACAACCACACAGGCAACCTGCTTAATGTTGATAAGGGATTTTGAGTCGGGACAAATCGTTGGTTAGGATCTCGGTCAGAAAATGGAATTATCGTGTTTAACCACCTTTCTGCGAGAGGACGCGGCCGTGGTTGAACATAGCCCCGTGTCTCTCTCTAAAGGAGGTCGTGTCAAAGTAAAATATTATGAGCTTAATACCTATGTGATAAGAACGTTGCGGCTTAAAAGACGATGTAGTGACGAGGATTGAGAAGAATATGCTGAGATGGTTTGGGCATGTCGAGAGAATGGATGAAAGGCGACTAACAAAAGGGATTTATATGGCGAATGTCAGTGGAACCGCCGAGAGGGGACGCCCTAGAAAAAGTTACGCCGACGTTATTGGTGAGGTTCTACAAAAAGGTTAGGTGCGTGGTACTCGCAACCGGCGTGTGTGTATGGCAAGATGTATGAATATGGTCGAAGCAAAAGAAATATGCAAGAATCGTAGCAAGTGGCGTTCTTTAGATCCTGCCTACCGCCATGGGAAAAAGGCGTGAGTGTATGTAATAATTTAAAGACTCCTGAGGGATAAAAAGGCCTTTAACAATTGCCAAATATTCTGCCGCTAAGCACTAATTATGTTACTGTTTGAAGGGCAATGTAGCCAGTGAGATTACTGGGCATATGAGACTTAACAACTGAGGCCTCAAGATGACAACGCGCTAGTGATACTTATGTTGCTGGCGTCGAGAAGCTAGGGCTGCCGCTTATCATCAGGCTGCCCGAATACTTGTGTGTCATCTGTCTGTCTATCAATAAAAAAATCATATTTAGAAGAACATGTACTATAGTATATTATAGTCATTGAAACTGAGGTATTTATACTATTTATTAGTACACGATAGGCAATGGGGAGGCTTTGCAGACATATCCTAAGCAACTGTCTAATGTGTCTCATATTATTATGGCTCATTATAGGCAGCCTATTAATCTAGCTGGTTTAATTAATCTATTATTTGTGGTCCGATATCTGTGAAATAATAATATCATCATCATCAGTCTAGATATTGATCTACTACTGGATTTAGGCCTAGGACCTGCCCGACTGGGGCAGTACCTCCGCCTTGTAGAAAATCGAAGTGAAATAACACTGCTTTGAGCTGTGCTGTGTTCCTTACGGCGAGCAAGGTTGCCAGTGCTCCACGTGGAAACGTGTCGGCAGTGAGGCGACTTTGACCCTTATACTGCCAACCCAACTATTCCTCTTTCGTTTTACAACGTCGTCTATAGGCTACGGTAACCGCTTATCATCAGGTGGGCCGTATGCTTATTTGCCACCTTAGTAGTATAAAAAATACCCTACCTATAGAACCCCATCTTCTGCTTTCCTAACCCTCATCAGTCTCTGCCAGCCATTGGCGTAGGCTTGCATTTTACCATCTACTCGAAGAAGAATATGTTTGTCGTTTCGGTTGAAATTAGTGTTTTAACAATAGTTAATCACACTGAGTCGACACAGTTATATCTTACGCAATACTTGACTAATTGTGGGAAGCTGATTATTCGTAGTATTCATGAGATAGCAACTTGTCACAAAGGAACTTTTGTAATAATGCTGACAAAATGCAGTATTATCTTCATAGTATATGATTCATTGTATCCGTACATGTTGAGCGTGTTTTTAACACATAGGAATCTCTAGGGCATCATTTATTAAGCATGGCATTCTGAAAACATGCCTAATTTACAAAGTACGCTCTCTGTCTAGCACTTATAAGTATTTACTCTCAATGTAAATTTATTATTATATTATCATTTTTGTTATGGTATATAATTAATATACAAAAAACTGTGTCGAGATGAATCTAACAGCGTCTTGCATTTTGCCATCAACTCTAGTGTCTAACAGCACTTCTTTATTTTTTAATATTATTGGCTCTATTTTTGGGGATTTTATCATAGGAATAAGCAGCATGTTATCGTAAATAATAAGCAATACACTAGCCTATTGTAATTTGAAGGGAATACTCGACAAGTACTTCTGGAGTTGTCACCAAGTTCTTAGCGAGCTGTCAGCCACTCACAAAACTTATCATTCTGAAGCACTTGATATCAAAACGTCGTCACCATGGTATCTGTGCGTTTGCTTAACTTATACGTAATTAGTTTGTCTCTATCAGTGTTGTCTGGTTCCCACAGCCAATTTCTAATTATACGCTCATTTATATGCATAATTTGTAGGCAAATTGTTTAATTACATGTTCCGAAACGTTTGACGTAATGGCGGAGCAATCGCGCCACGTGTCACCGGTTCGATCCCCGCACGAAAAAAACATTTATGACCTACGGGTAGGTGTTCCGGGTCCTGGTTGTTGGTAAACGCACCCACGATGTATTATACAAACACCAATTTACAAACGTTGTAGTGGGGCCAAAGAGTTTTTAAAAAATAAATAACATTGCGCGTACTTCATTGGTATGACGGAAAAGGATTTTTAATAATACGCAGTTTGCGATAAGGTTTTCTTAGGGGTTTTCCGAAATTGTTATCAAGCGGTATGTCATTAATGTAATAAGGTGTTAATTTCAGGTTGTATTGTCCTTTTATCATTGTGTTGCTGGGCAAAAAAATAATATTGAAAGTAAATAGGATTTTTCGCCAGTATTTTATTTGATTAAATTCCACGTTATTTATTTATGTTAGTAGATACTATACCGATCTCGGATAAACCAGTATATTATTATTATATAGCGGTATAATACTCATACTTATACATATTTATCATTTCCCATAATCCCGTATTAAGAGCGCCATCTCTCTGTTATTCAGAGATCTTTAAACGCGGCAAGAAATTGAAATGTAAATTCGTATCCCTACGAGAATCGGTTTCTTTACCGAAACTAAAGTAAATACCAGTGGCGTCTTAGAGTAAATACTGTATACAAAAATAAACGGCTCTTGTAAACGTAGAATTTCAAGTTCATCACATGTTTTGATAACATCTGTTATCTCTGACGCTGATAACTGTGAGATCAGTTTTTTCAAGTATTTCGGATGACACATTAAGCAGATAATATTGTATTTATGACCCCAATATCAATTATTTGCGTTGTTATTATCATAGAAATAGACGTAACCAATAATTAAAATGATGTAAGATACATGACATTTATTTGTTCGAATGATTTGACAGTTTTAGATGGGCTTGTATTATATAATAATAAAAAATATGTAAGAATTAGTGTTAGTAAAACTATAAGCTGTCACTTTCGTGTCATAGTGTTGTCTGTTCATTAGTCCAGCAGTTAAAAGCACGGCTGCAGAGATTCTGCATTGGATTTCTAGGTGTAATTGGGTTTTTCATTAAGACATTTTTTGCAGTAGCTCGGAAGATTGGATTTTTTCCCGGCTAACGGCAATAGGCTCGTCCCCAATTACATAGATCCCATAACATACTGGCGAACTGTGGATGTACATGAATATACATAGCTCTGTCTAATATTTCGGGGAATAAAGGCGTGATGTTATATTATGTTAGGTTTTGTAACGTTCATATAGACTCTTATTAGATGTAAATTTTAATGTACAGTCCCAGCATGTACAGTATTTTGGCTGTTTGGTTGAGCAGTATAAAATTTTTCAACAACTAAGTCGGCTAACTTCAGCCCGACCAGGTTATGCCGCGCGTACTGTACATGTACGATATTAAATAACAATGACTTTATTATTATTAGGATCAGTGCACATTGACACGACCATTCCATATGCAAACGTTTATTGAGAGAGAACTACCCACATTGTTTACAATTATAACGAAACTTAGAATTATCTACCATACATCACACAAATTATGTCAAGATACCGAACTGATTACAAGCGATCTAGCCTTCCAAAGCTTTTGTAACTCGAAATAATCGATTTACATAATCCATAATGTCGTCTTATGTTTATTTATCACGACAATCGTAAAATCTGTAACGCTTTTACAACAGTAGCAAATGTTTGAATAATCAGTTACAAATGATGTCAAGAAGAAACTCTGTAATTTGAATATTGAACAACCGTGAATTTCATATGATTAAACAAAAATATATATATTTTTTTATACCACTTAGGTAGCAAACAAGCATACGGCCCACCTGATTGGTGGTAAGCGGTTACTGTAGCCTATAGACGCTTGCAACACCAGGGGTATCACTAGCACGTTGCCGACCCTTTAAAATGAAAGAGGAATAGTTGGGTTGGCAGTATAAGTGTCAGTCAATCAGTCGAGAGTCAGTTGCTCACCGTTAGGAACACAACACAGCTCAAAGCATATACAGCGGAGACTACAAAAAACATTATATGTATACGCCTGTATCGCCGAAGAAAGAAATTACGAATGTATACCAACATTTTGCCGCTAAGCTTAGTGTAATAGAGGGTGATCCTATTGCCATTAATCAGGCACAAATCCAAATTCCAAGCTGCTATTGAGAATTTCATAAACTACAATTAAAACAAAACCAAATTAGACAACTTTCCATACATACAAATTAAAGTGATAAGCAGACGAACAAGTATGTTCGGGAGGTAGATTTTTTCTTTTTTGTTTCAGTTGCCATTTTCTATTTAATAGCGATTCTTTAGACGAGTATGTGTGTTTCATTTACTGAAGTAGAATGTCAAAAATAGTTAATGTTAAAATTAAACATAATATCTGCGACATTTAGGTACCTCACCTATATTCATTAGTCTCTTACACTCTGCTATCTTTATTCAATAACCCAAAAGATGCCAAACTTTACACAAGTTGGACTAATCGAACGCGCAAGTAATAAGTTATCGAAATTTACGCGTATTTGCTAACTCATTTCCCTAATCGAAGCTGAATTTATGGGTAAACTTGAACTCCAGTACCTATTTACTTCTGTATGTAGGCTACCGTCAATTAAGGCTAATGTACTTACGTACAAGCACTTTGTAAATTACTGCCAAGTAATCAACCAAGAAATCACTACCACCCCAAAGTTGAATGCTAATAGTTAGTTCCGTTTCTCTTTTTCATCTGTAAGATTAATTTGACGGTATTATCAGCTTTACTGTCTAATTGGCTGACATTTAGCAAAACTGACTAAGCATATTTATAAAGAAATGATGACATTGAAGTACGGTCAAGATTACAAATCCTCGTGTATTAAATAGTTTTGCAATTGAACATGTAAATTATATACTCCTACCACCAAATGCTATGATGGCGGACATGTTCTGTCATTGTAAAGTAACTGTAATAAAATCTACAAAAGTTCAAAACGATATTATTATATACGATCTTCAAACGATTTGACAGTTGGTATATTGCATGTGCAGTCACCATTTACTTGCAACGTTACATAACCTGGCGTACTCGTTTTCCACTGCAAAGGAACATAAAAATTCGGTAAAAATTTTGAAATATGGATATTTGCTTCTATTTAGATATCATGGGGATGAATTTCTTGACACATTTATAAATTTAAAAAAAGTTACGTTATTAAAAAATGTAAATATAATGAAATGATATGATTTGTAAAAACGAGATTCAAAGATTTCCTGGACAATAAACCATCTGGACTTATTGTTAAATATAATTATACAAGAGGATCAAGAAGTGTTATCTTATTGAATAATAACATTGGACGTAACTCTTAAATACATTTCTGGGCATAAGCGTTAGAGAGCAACGAAAATATTGTCGATACAAGACTAATTTTATCGGCTGTGAAAAACTGTTCGCAGATTTCACAAATTTTCCCATTAACATCTAGTCCAGCCTACGCTAGACAGTTTTATCTACTATGTTGACACACAACAGACGAGAAGCCGCCTGTCTTAGCTGCACGACAAGACTTGATAATGAGCGCGTTGCACGCAAACCGCCCACCAGGACTGTTCCAAAGACTTAGGGACTGGTGGGGTTAGGAAATAAGATGATTGCTATTTCTTGAAAAGTTGAGGATTTACTATTAACAGGACAAATGACGCATCTCCACCGAAGACATTGGATAATATAGAGGAAGGTCTTAACAGTGGAAAGGATAAGGGTCTGGTTGACCCAGCGTGTTGACTTCCTGATTGATTCCTAATGATTAATGATACAATTCCATAGGCATTTTCAGTTTGTTTATTAAGTCCTTTTAACTCTGTGACCAAGGGCCCAAATCTGCTATTCAAATCGTAGCAAAATTTGGTAAAGATTTGGTAGACAATACAGTAAAAAATTAACAATTCTGAAGTAATTGAATAACGATTTTGACACAATAAAATAGTAGACTAGGCCCAGAATACATGATAGTAAAGCCACTATATTACATTCTTGTTTAAAAGCCTCTCAACCCAGGGACTTAAAAAAATAAATAAGTTTTACAGAATTGTATATGTTACATTATGTATCCGTAACAGAGTTATTAATGTTACTCGACAGCTAGATGCCACCATCTCGAACGTCGTTGCACAACACCTTGTTGCCAAACCATGCAACTACTTAAATCTGCTTAACTGTAACAAATATTAACCTATATCAACCGTTACACTTTGGGTTACAGTTTTGTATCACTGTTACTATATAAAACAGTGTTTAAACCCCATATCATAATATGGGTAACCCTGTTTTATAAGGTAACTGTAACTATAGTTACAGTTTGAGTCCCAGCTTAAATTATGTCTAATGTGTATAGTATTATTTTTTAGGATATTGCGAGTATAGCGTGTGTTGCTTATAGATCTATTACTCCCCTCATTTACACTTCAGTAGCAGGGGTGATTTGTTGGGCCTTGAATTTCTAGGTCATTTGAATTCAATTAGTTATCTGATTAAACACACTAACCGTTGTGAGCTAAACTGTCATAATTACACTGTCTTAATCGTGAAATTGTTACCTTATTATTATTGCATGTCAAAATCTAGCATCAGCCACCACGTTCTTAGATAGGCGTTTCGTCAAACTGCACGAAAATTACATAAAACGCTTGACTGACCATATTTTCACCTGCCCGGTCGCAATCGCAACAGACATTTTTTATTCCTATTGTTCATAGCATAGATCAAAATTGATTAGAAAGTGACGGATGACGAAAAAACATTCAGAAAACGTTTCGTTGTTCAAGAGAGCCGTCGGCGTCGGAGCGGGTAACGACCGTGGCCACTGAAAGAAAAGAAAAAGATATAGACTACCTATTTGTTTTTTAGTCCAATTCATCTATAATGATTTATCTATTCGAGAAAAATAACTGTTAAATATGTATTAAAGAATATCTAAGCAGAGTTAAATATTTATAATATTGCAACCAGTTCTACATATAAATTGAATGTAAGCTTGTTTAGTAAGCTTGCGAACATGTAGCGACACCTAGTGGCGAATAGAGGAAGTAATCGTCTTGTGCTAAACAAAAACAAATCTAGCAAAAATAAGTCTTACTAATCATTATAAATCTATTTCCGAACTAATCTAATACGTTGTGTATGCATAAATTTTATTTTTTTACCGAGGTGTTTCTTTTTTATTTGACTAAGAAGTTATATTTTGTCAAAGCTTGAATGGCGCTGCGCATTGCCGCCACTCCGTACTAGATGGCGCTGCTTGTAGAGTTGTAGCTTCGTTGCTATTAAACTGGACTTGTCTCCAGTGTATTGTGGCTCCGACGGTGTATTGATTTTCGTGGTGTTGTAGATTTTAAAATCTATATTTAAGTTGGTTGGTTTAGGTCCTTTTTAAATGAGATACTTAGAGGGTTGTAAAATAATAATTTCTGTTTAAAGAAATGGTTCTCTAAAGTGACATGATTCTTGTAGTATCTAAGTATTTATTTGCAGAGGGTTGGGCTTTGATACGACGCCGCACGTTTAATAGATAAGGAGTTGTTTTAGCTGCAGTGCAATTGACTGCCTCATTAGGAAGTTGTAAGCGCGACTGTTACGCTAGAGGTCTTGGGATCCATTCCAAATTGAGCAGTGTTATTTGATTAGTCTATATGATATATTAGTCTATAGTGTATATATATCTCAGTAGCCGCTCGGTGATTGGACTTTTTCCCGATTATTGCCAATACGCTCACCCCCAAGGAACATGGGACCTAAACATTCAGGCGAACTCTGGATGTACATTTAGTACACCTCTGCTTAACCCTTCGGGGAATATAGGTGTGATGGTGTGTAGTGCAATTAATTTCTAAACTTAATAGAACTTCTATTTATTTATAAATTAAATTATACCTACAACGTGGAAGAATTATGACACCATATTCTTGAACAGTAATCTGAAAGCCAATTATTAATAAGTCGTCGTCTGTTCTCTCTTATTTAGGGAATTTAATTTACTCCTTGTGGATCAATACGATTTCTGGTACAATATACAAATTTTCAATACTAATTAGTGATTGTGAAAAAAAAAAAGTTCTTACCCGTTCCCATAGTGTTCCTTCACAGACCTACTAGTCCAGTAATATCAGATTACGTCATTCAAAGTTGATTGGTCGTCGACCTCGGTACCGTCACTTACAATTAAATACTGTCGATTACAGTGGGTTAATTACAAAACCTTTTTGTATTAAATCCGCTTTGGACTAAAAAATGTGTCAATGTCAGATTTTTTTCTTTAGTATAAAATTCAGCATAAAATGTATGACCTGCTCCAAAAAAATTGTTTTTAAGCAGTTTGGGTTTCCGTAAATAAAGCTTTAAATGGTAATATTTGCAGCAATTTTTGAGGTTACGGATTTTTTTACAATTACATACAAACAAGGTGATAATGGATTTTACACGTAATTTTTCAATGCTTTTCACCCTTTGGATTTGTTTGAAATGAAATACACTTATCATATTCGAATAAAATGTCTATTGAATTTAGAAATTAATTTAATTTTATACTGAAGAGAAACTGAGGACCTAACCCTATTTGAAATTTTTTGTAGATTTTCCATAAATCCTGGAAAACGAACATGATTTTATACTCGTGTATTACTCGGGTGCCTTTTTGGCTTTTAGTTTATAATACTCATAAGTATTACATCTCAAATCTAATGATCATTGTTTCTAGTTACCCAAATTGCTCGTTTAGACAAATATGGATAACGAGTACATTAGTAGGCGAGGTTGTATATCTAGTTTATGTTCTGATCCTATTTAGACAGCCCACGTACCTATGAGGTTATTGGTCATAAGGTTGCTTTAAATTGTTACATACATTATATATTTAATTGGTATAAACTTTAAGTTGACTTTTGAATGAACATCAAAGCATCAAAGTCTAAGGGAAGCGTCAAAAAATAATTAAAATGACAAATTATTCTCATGTTAGATACTTTAACTTAAATTGGATCATCAATTATTCAAAACCAAAGTGAATATCAGGAATATTCGCTATCAATCAGCAGTTTAGTAGTGAATTAACTTATTGAGGGTAAGTAAGCCTGCATTTGCTGCATCTGAATAAACGAATCTCGCTTGAAGTCGCTTTTATTGCAGTCCTTTCAAGCTTTTTTTTAACCTATAAGATCCCAATCCTGAACACAAGTGTTTTCCATCTTCTTTCACTATTTTTTGCTTATACATGAGAGACTAGTTTGTACTATCTTATTGTTTAAAAATAATGTGCTTAAAATATACTACAAATACTATATTGCAGACTGCCTAAACTTTATGACATTATTCATGTTTTCAAAACATGTCATCTTAAAAATGTGTTAATTTATCAAATTGAGCACAAATCACAAAGCTTTTAACTCCATATATCTCTGATTGATACTATTAAATATATTAGTAGTTGATTGGACCATATCACCATTCATATGAAGGTCAATAGATCTATATACGCTCCACCAATTAATTAAGATTCCTTCGATATCTTGGACTTCTTATTGGTTATGTATAATTGATATAGATTTTTTTTTGTATGCATGTGTATTCGTAAATCATGTTAAGTGATTGAACACGAATAGACATTTGATGAATTAATGCAGTTTCTCAAGTAACCTAACCCTAAGTATATTTTGGTAAGAGCCGGAGCAAAAATTCTTAGACACTATATAAACTGTTCAAAACGAAACCCTGTAGACATCGAGTTGTATGAAGCTTGGGCCACTAAAGAGAACGTTCTTCACCACCACTTCCAATAGAGAGCACAGGCCATACCAGAACGTGATATTGCGATAGGATTATAAGGATAGGAAGAGGAAACATTTTAGACTATTTGTTGTGGAACGGGATCCCTCCCTCAGTCAGTTTTATTAAACGCGATTCTAAATCGTTTTCAACACCAGAGACCAATGGAGGATTAAAACGCGTATTCACAATAGAAAAATAAAGATATGAAAGTGAAACCTCTCAGTCATGATACGGCTTCTGTTGATAACTGTGGTACATGCAATGGTAGAGCGTGCGAGTGCGGTTGTGGCGCGGAAATGGACCGTTTTTCAATTATTGGCCGCGCTATCTTGATCAGCGATCGTTTGCGTGTCTTCCGCAGACTGTCAACGAGTCCTTAGCATCGTCTTCTGTATAGAATTCTTCTAAAATGACCTTTCATCACTGATACTGTTCATTGACATCATTCTTGGATGCATAGATCCAAATTTACTATACATTGAACAATATTATCAGCATTAGTATATCTATCAGCAGTTCCTGTGATTCTAACAACACCTAAGGCTATACAAATAATTTTAGATCCTAAGGTATCCAATATTCTAACCAGCAACCAATTTGTGTACAAAAACGTATCTTTCTCGCAATAGCGGCTGCGCTCAGGTTTCCACAACCAAGCTAATGGCTGCACGCTCTAGTAGCTATGACTCACCGGTAGCAGTGTTCAACAAACCGAAGTGGATTGTTACCGCGGTAGTTACCGTTTTGTTGGACAACTGAATCCACCGACAATGTTTGGTCTTATTTGATATTTGAAAGAGATTTACTTCCCACTGGGTTGTATTATTGAAACCATCACTTAAACGGATCACACGATGGCTGAAGTGCTCGAAACATACTTATTTTATGTATGACATAAATTCTTAATTATTTCATTAAATCACAGTAGGGCCCCAAGAACATTAAATTTTTCCATTGTCTTTGTAATTTGTTACTTAGCGGGTTAATTAACTTTAATTGGTAATGATTACTGTTGATGGACCAAAACTGTGTTTGCCCTTATAAACTTCACTCCGCATAGGCCCTATGATATACATAGATTTTTAAAATTTTAAAGGGAAGGATTGACTATAGACTGCATTCAACAATGCCTGTCAATCAACAATGGGGTGTAAGATGAGGATCAGCTTAATAGCCGGGCCTTTTGATTAGCGGTTGAGAGACATTTGAATCCATCGCTGTATAAGCGTTATGGATTGTTTACTAGGAATTTATATAAAACTCTGTCCAGAAGTACTAACAGCTAGTACAGATTTCTCCAACACCATTGGAGCATACCGCTAGCGATTATACGCTCTAGCGGAGGTGAGTCACCGTCTCAACAAACTACAACTAACTCGATGGTTATTACTGACAACACAGTTAAAACTGAAGTATCACGTCTACAGCGGTACGAGTTTGAAGTTAATACAGCTACCAATACTTCTAACAAGGGTAATTTGAGAGAGAGGAAGGACCAAGGTCACTAAGACCTACGTATTTTATGTCAATTCTGACCGTTTTATTAATTGCAATAGGTTCTTTTAACGATTTTCGAGGCAAGGAACTGATGGGATCCAGTCCAGCTACTGCTGAAGTACAGCTTGGTCGTGGATCCCATGGCCATACAGGACAAGTGAAAGCAAGTGCGGTCTTGCCGTCACATCATTGAGGTCGCCTCGTATTGCACGAAAATTGTTTAACCATTGACACTATAAGAAGAAAATCATCACTAGTCCATTATGGTGGATAAATAAATCATTAAATGTAATTAAATTGTGTATTATGTATATGAAGAGTGACAAAATAAATCCTATCCTAGCTTATGTATCCAGATTTATAAAATTGATCATTGTTAAAAGAACCAAATCAGATACTAAAGCCATTCTAATTTGACGTATATAGTTGGCGCTTAAAATGCAAATGAACACATGCGCTAGCGCACCGGTGAATCATTGGTTGCAATACGCATGCTCGAAGTAGTGTGATGGTTAGATTCGCTTAGTTTTGTAAAGCTCGTTTTGGAATTTATAATCGTTGAGACTGCTTGCAGGACTACCCCATTAGTCTATTTGGGATCTATTCTTAGGTCAATCATAATATTATTGGGTTAATTGTCTATAAAATAATATTATATTTTCTATCAGTTCCACCTGTATTCTACGCAAATAAATGATCTTTGTTGCGTTCTTTGAGTTAATCGTATTGAGACAGACAGACGCGGCAGGGGAGGACTTTGTTTTATAATATGTAAGGATTATTAACTATGTAGCTATAGTAAATAACAGTTCCGTTAGATCCACCACTCAACTTTTGTAGATATTAGTCGGAAGCTGCTATGATGTACCAAGTTTGTTTGGTCCAGTTGTGAAGTATTCTCATCTAGCTGGCAGGTTAAGCTGACTTCGGAAACTACGATAAATCGAATATTTACGAATATTTACGAGCTGTGAAAACTGCAGTTTTGTGAAGTCGCAAATCTGTTGGATACTGGATGCAAGTTTGTTAGTGAATACTTTTTAATATAGAACATTCCTGGTAACCCAGATTTTAAGAAAAAGAAAAAAAAATGCGCTTTAAGACAACATAAGACCAAAATGCCGTCGATTAACCCTTGTCCGGGTATTATTCTTGGACTTTTGCTTACATAATGATTGGTAAAAGAATAACTATCCTTAATAATGAAGATCAAGATTGATAATATCAGTGAAAGAAAGAAAGAAACATTATCATGCGAGAATTAGGTACGAGAGAATCAATTATAGCTATACTGCTTCATTTGTATTATAACGAAAATGATCTTCCCTAATTAAACACGTTCAAATTATAAAAAGGTTATTTAAACAACCAGTCCACTAATTAAAAATATACAGTTCGTTTCCTTTTTTATCATTATGTAGTTATCAATATTCCGCGACCAAACAATATGGAAGCGCGAAATTTATTTTATCATTGATATATAAACTTCGTGAAATACACGTCTCGGGGAAACGTGAGCCGTTTTAATGTCAAATGACTCATGTTGGACACGAGGCGAGGGCTTTTATGTCTGCACAGTTCATATCTTAAATTATATTTATTAATTTGTATCAAGTCTTACCTAAACAGTGAAGGAGCAAAAATCGCTGAAATAAAGAAAAATTTGGTGTGGCCTTAGACGTCCTTTTGGAATTTTCTATAATGGAGATCATAATATATGGCTGTTAAAGTTTTGGCAGGTAGTTTAAGATTTATCGGAAGATAGTGGTCATTCAAAAGGATTCCCCAATGGACGGCTCACTACTGGAATAAACAACGATCATAGACTTCACAAGCGGATAATGTCTAATCCATTAGTTAGTACTTAAATAGTAGATCTGGTAGGGCTTCTGTCAGCTTTGTATTTTTAGTTAGACATTTTTATTAACAGTATTGTCACTTGACCTTCATCATCATAGTTATGCATTGCTCTAACCAGTTAAGGTTGAACCTGGTTAAATACATTGGCTGTTAAAAGAAACCTAAAAAACAACGGTAACTATTCCCAAAAAGCCGGTTTTGAGAATGGCGAGACACCATCTGCCGCTACAACACGAAATAAAAATCTTCGATGAATTTGTTAGTGGCTCCTATAGGCTAATGAAGTGATATACAAGGTTACAATTTTATTGACAAAATGAGTCAAGTGAGAAATCTAAGTCACAAGGTCCTTAAATGTTTATACGAAATTGTCACAAATATTTAACCAGTGACATGAAAGTGAGTTGTTTCAAAGTATAATAATGTCTAAACAAACACAGTCGAATGCACAATTTCAAGCGTCTTATCTTTTGTATCACGTGCCGACTTTTCTTTCTTGCACCCCCTTTGCCCCACCGAAGGCTGATAACGAAGCGGAGCGGCGCTTGCGCAGCTCTGCCACCTCAGTCTCCTCTCGGCTGCCGCGCGGGGCGGACGTATCGCACCATATCATATCTTAAAATATTAAATCTCAGTGATGTGACATCTGAACGTGGAATGTGTTTGTGATAGTGATTTATTATTTCAAACTGATAACAATTTCAGTTTGGCTAATGTGATATAAGGTGGAGTTTTTATCTGTGCCCGGATCGAGTCGATACCGTTGCGTCGCGCTTCGGCGATTCGGTTAATAACTCGTGGATCTACAGTGCCTGTGTTATAGTGGCTTTGCTAAGATTTAACGCCGTGAAAAGGTCACTTACCTTGATCGGACATTGAAAAAAGTTGTCATATTCTAGGTCCAGACGTATTACTTGTCATGATTGGTAGTTTTGCCTTGGATTTGGTCACCAAACAGGTTGTGTTGTTTCTGGATCCTTTTTCTGGCGTTGTTTTTACGTTTTCTTTTTCGTTTGTCATTAAAACTAGTTTTGGCCAAGTGTGTGGTATTGAGTCACTCCTTGAAAGTGATTGTTAAGGTAATATAAGAAGTTTTACTTGTACACTGACTGTATTGTTTATCAAGTTCAATATTTTAATAGTACTTTTAAAAGTATTGACATAGATTCAGTTGATGTGAAAGGATAGAAGATGCGAGACATTGTCCCAGTTTCTATCAAAAAATTAATAAACTTTCATTTGTGAGATAAAGACGATAGGTTCTTTCTCTCATTATTTTCACGCTTCATAGAAGCCCGGTGGTTGGCGGAGCGGGTTTTTGTTTCGGCCGAGTGAAACGGCGGCAATTGGACCTTGATATCCGGAGTTGCAACAGAATACAATTGGTTGTATGGCTTTGGTGTACGACGCAAGTTGGGGGTTTAAAATCAGCTTCATTTAACATTATAAATGATGTTGCAACCAACATTTTTTAAAGAAAATATGGATGACCAAGTTATGGTCTTTCGTTTAACAGTCCTTTTCACTTGATGCCTTGATGAGGTAAAAATGAGTTTCCGTATCAGATATACTCTAATTTACTTAAATTAACTAGCTGTGGCATCGGAATTTGAAATCATGGCCGTTGTTTGAAAGTCAGCAACATTCTATTCCTGAGCGACATTTAAGCTGTACTTAGATCCTAAATAACGAGTTTCTAGAACAAGTAATCTGTAAACCTTAATTATAAAAAAATAAAGGATTATCTATGGAATTTCATAGATACTCCTTACCGGATCTTTTCCATAAGAACCATTATTTAGAACAGTGCAACTTGTTTTTGATAATTCAAAGGTATATTATAATAATAATGGTCTTATTGAAATAAAACTAGAAACATGTGTTTACTGATATTTTGAGGGATAACAATATTAAACATGGGGTACGTAGTAATGGTAATGGGTACTTAAGGTACTAATGAGATGGTAATTGAAGAAGGAAGGCAAACATCATCTGTCTATGACATTCTAATCTATACATGGTATGGCATAAAAATCGGGGAATAGTTGATTTAACTTTTGCACTAGTTATTATAAAACGAGCGTTTTGAAACGTCTGAGACTTCGCACAAACTAGGTAGTCACGCTTAGTACATTTGTGAAATTACAGCGACCCCGTTGTTAACGACCCACTAATGAGATGAAAAGTGAATGATTTTGGAAGTTGTAACTGAGTTCGATTCTCGTTTATGTTTTCAAGGCTAATCGTCATGGTTGGTCTAGTTATGGGGTAAATGGAATTTTAATAGTTCATGTACGTATATGGAATATACATTTTTATAAAGTCAAGCCTTGTATTGATGCCTATGTACCTACTTATGTAGGAATATAGTTTCAGCGCAGTCTGGATAGACAATTCTAGAATAGATCACTTATAAAAAAGAAAGCACTTAATAAACATGGCTAACATATTGATTTCTGACATTTACGCGAATATTATACATTGAATTAAAACTACTTTTTACGGATTTTATCGCGTATATTGATATTATTAATCCCGACGTTTCGGACCCTTTACATGCGTCCATGGACCATGTATTAATAATATCAATATACGCGATAAAATCCGTAAAAAGTAGTTTTATTTCAATAAACATGACTGTTGTGCTATGAATAACAAATTAGTTATGCTTCGGATTTCCATTACTTTAACATTTTATCCTGGCTATTGTGACCCTAGTGACAATGTTATTTATCATCTTATGCATTAACACTTAAATTTTAATGTCATTATTAGTATCTTTCAATATCTCAAAAGTAGTTTCTTAAACACTGTTCCCGAGAATAATTGTTTTAAGTACTTCATTCAGTGGAATAGTTACAATACTTTACTTCAGATGTATATTTTCCTTACGTAAATGCAGGTTTAAATTACATTGTCAACACTTAATATATTCTCTAATTTTGTAAATAAATATTGTACAAGTCCCAGAGGATAAAGTCGTCTCACACAGAGAAGGATCATGTTTAGCTTATTGCTTTTGGATATTTGGGATCGTTTAGTTCATTGTCTCATTTATACCGTAATTATCTGACGATATAATGATAATTATGTACTTAGATTATTACAATAAACGGATGTACCTTGAAGTACATCAATTATTCAAACAAGATTAGAGACTAGTTTATTAGAAGTACCTATATGAATCGTCGCAAAGGCTTAGATTATAATATTATCTATCTTCACTTGAATTCTTATCATAAACACGTCTAGTATCTGTACCAAAGGACAGTTAGCTTATAGTAGTCACCAAATTATAGTCTAATATTTCGGAGAATATTTGAATGGATTCACTTTTACGTGTCTTGACCATGGATGAGCCTGTCACAAATAATATTTGTATTTTAGGGCGCTCATACAGATTATATGCTTCTATAAAAACAATGCAAACATCATCCCACAGCAAAAGTATAGTTTAAAATAGACAAACCATAGTTCTGAGACGCCGGGACCCTTAATGTGATTAACTGAATTAAGCTAAATGACATTTCACTCAATTTCTAATGTATGTGGAGCCATTTTATAACCGTGAAATGTCCTAAGCCGGTTATCTACTAAAATTAGACAAAAAGTTGCCATCTTGCTTTCAGTGTTAGTGGTTTTAGACCATATTTTGCAATAAATCGAAATGCTATACCTGCCTCTATTGAAGATTTTACATTTAGCACTCTATAATCTAAACATAACTAAGACTTTATCGGCCGTACTATTTCGCACCAAGTACCAATGGGCGTGGAAACACTCGTTTATCGCTCACTTTAAGGAACATGTTATCAGATTAGTGCTGATAAGTGATGATAATGGACTGGAAATGTGTATCAGTGATGTCATTGTGCCATTGTCGTTGTCACTTTTACTAATCATAGTAGGATAGAAGTGTTCTGCGACTTGCGTTCTAAGGAGTTGTGCAAACGACTGACCTTTGAAACGACTATTGAATAACACTTATTGAACGTCTAGAATTCTAGATATACAAAACAGTAAAATATTACTCAACTCGTAAACCTGTATTGCTTTGAATAGGCAAAGTCCACTGGTCACGCTAATAAATGTTCTAAATTGTCATAGACAGTCACGACTGTTTACGGTGATTTTTGTTTAATTTTGCCCCACACTAATTTTCTCCTATATCTTGAGAGCTTTTACAAACACAAGTTTATACATTAACACTGAGACCCGGAACAACAACCTGTGGATTACGAATAGATGTCACCATAAGAACGTGGAAGACAAATTAGATATCACAGGTAGTGGTCTCGGTAGCTGGAATTAGGACGAATCCTGCCTGAGATCGAAATTTATACTTATCTATGAAAATGTTCAGGCATGCTTTAATGCCAAATCTAATAAAAAATACGTGTAGCTCATACTAATGTTGGTTCCGTGCTGATATCGAACGATACTCATCCACTTCGCCAAACGTGGCGTTGCCTTGTTGTAGTCGTGGACCAATTCACTATCGCAAAATACTATCTCGTTAAGTCGTAACTAATAAGCCTCATAATGAGCATTTGTAATCGATGCGTGATTAACAAGGCGTAATACTGTCTCAACATCAACACTGTCACGTGTTATAGTCAATAAAATTATAGTTGGCTACGATTGTCGCTATTGTTTCGATGTGAGATAACGCAAACGTGACACGACAACGTTTGACGTTTTGTTATGTTACAGTTCATATTATGTATGGTAATTTGCAAATTGCAGCAGTATGACAGTGACATTTTGTAGCATAGTATGATTATTATTTAACATGTCAATTTATTAATCGGAACAGTAGTTATTGATTAGTACTAGTGGGGCCCGGCAGTCCCTGAAAATATTTTGAAAAATCCAATTGTGAATCTAAACCATCAAGGGATCCACTCAAACACACATTTTTATTATATTGAATTCGGTTAAGCCGTTTTTTAGTTTTAGCGAGATAGCAATTGTTATTTTTGGATACGTATGTGATTTCCAAAAGTATAATTTCTGTACAGAAAGGAATTTGCTCAAAAAAGTTTATAATCTGCAATATTAAACTTTGAGGATTTATTATTTAAGTTCCTTCTTGTTTGAAGACCTAAAACCGTCTCATTGTGAAATGACTACAAACTTGCATATTTTATATACTTATTCTAAATTTATACAGCACCTTTTTGAGATGTGTCGTTTTTAATGATCTGCATGGTATATTATTTTCCCATTACTAATAGAGTTGCGTGTGTCATAATGTCATAAGTCATAATGTTACAGTTCAGTCTAATTATTGTTCTGAGCTATAATTTAAAATGGTGCAATGCAGTTGTGTCATTGACTGCTTTTTGTTCGCTTATCGTTTATCGATTGGTAATCATCTTACCTTCATTTCATTGTTTATTTTAATTTGTATTAGTAGGTAGAATAAAGATAGAATTAAACCAGATTGAAATTCATTAACAGGATCAACCCATATACTGTCCCACGGCTGGGCACGGTTCTCCTCTCATATTGAGAGGGATTAGGCTATAGTCCACCACTACAGACTTCACAAACTGTCGAGAAAAATCTCTAAGGTATGCAAGTTTCTTCACGATGTTTTCCTTCACCGTTTAAGCTAGTGATAATTAATTATTAATACGCACATGAATTCGAGAAGTCAGAGGTGCGTGCCTTGGGTTCGAACTCGAGACCTTCGACTTGGCAGTCCAATGGTCATACCACTAGGCTATCACTGCTTTTTACAATCACATTAAGTCGTGAATAAACATATTTTAATATGTAGGTATTGAAAATATAAATAAAAGTCTTTATTTACAATATTGCGACCTCCGCGTCAGGTCGCAGCGACCTTAGCACCGATAACTATGCTATTTGACCAGTAGACCAGCAAATAACTCCGCACTTAATCTTTTATTGACAGTTGGTTTTAAATTCCAGTAGGTTTACTAGTCCATAGTTTCATCGAACAGTTTTAATACCTAAAACTAAAGAAGACAAGGAAAACATTTATGGCAAAAGTGGCAATAGTGACAAAGTCGTTTCCTTAATGCAGACAAATGATCTTTTTGTTCTATCACGTCATAGAACATTTAAATATTCAATGTTAACATTTTAACCGCAGTAGTGTCACAATTATGATAATTTAGCTTATTGTACTTGTCCTGAGCTGACATACTATGCTAAAACAGCTCGCAAGCAAAACAGATTCCTCAGCTATTCCACAAAAAAAAAAACCAACCAAGAATTATATGGGTACAGTTAAAATATCCTTCCCCGAGGAAAAATGAGCTAGAAAGTATTCGGTAGAAGTTTCTCCGTGTCATGGTCGTCGCGTAACTTATGGTTATACTTAAGTGGGATTGACCTTTTATCTGTGCCACGTGTTCCTTATCGTTCAAATGTTTTGGTTCTTGCTATCACTGAGCCGGTGGTATGAACGTGACGTGTGAGTGGGTGGGCAGAGGTTGCAGTTATGTCACAGATGTTTTTTATTTCCTTATTATCAATGGGTTGAATTGATATTGTATTTTTTGTACTCTTGAATCATTCATGATTGATCATTTCGAGCTAAGCTGTACAATAGTGACGCATAAAACCGGGGCTAAACAAACCTTTATGTGGAATATTGGCATTACTCAAAAAATTCTAAATTTAGACAAACATTCATAATTAAAGTTACACCAGCGTTCAGTCCACAGCGGCAAAAACTGAACAGTCGTTACATTAGTATTCCTCTTGCGTCTGTATAATATTAACCCTCTGCGACTGACGTGACTCCATTTTTACTATTTTACTGACGTGGTAGTACACCAGACACCTTTTCAATAGCAAATATTTTTATAGAAGTAAATTATGCAGCCATTTTACTTGTACATATTATATAATTAGCCTATTTTTAACGTTAAATTTGCTTAAAATAAATAAAACAATTAGTATTTTTTAAATTTATCTGTATTTATTGACTTCAACATAAATCAGTCTATGAAACTTTACTTAAACATTAATGGCATAGAAAAAATACAAAATCAACATTTTTTAAATTTTACATTAAATATTTAAAAATTAACAATAAGAGTAATCAGTCTTGAAAATACGAGATACATTTGTTGGTTGACTAAAAAATTAGTTAGTCTCCAAATCACAGCTTTGTTTGACAATTATCACATAGTGGCTTGGAGCACTGAAGGCAAATTGGCTTCGAATAATCACAGCAACAGTATTTCGTCTGCCTTTTTATTTTTGTTGGACATATAGAACAAAGTTTTCTGCCACTTGGTGGAACAGACCGAACTACTGGTGGTGCAGGAGGGAGATCCTTGCCTAAAACCCTAGAGATAGTGCTCTTGTGACTCGTCTGATGATATTTGGCATTCAACTAATGTGGCAGGTTCTTGTCGAGCTTCTACGTTTGGTTCTGGATTTTCTTCATATGAAATGACATCTCCATCAAAGTGTTGGGTTTCTGGCTCGAAAGAAGGATCTTCAACTTCATCATCAATATCACTAAACTCATGTTCACTTTCTTCTTCCAGCCACGCTAATATTTGACGTTCTCTTTCGAGTAGAAGTACCTGGCCTAGCGTTGTTACTTGAATCAGCCATCTAAAAATAAAATATTCGTATTAAAAAAAAACATTTAAACTTATTTACTGACGTGGTTGTTTAGGAGACACTATGATAACATAAACATTTTACTGAGGTGGTAGTATAGTAGACACTTACCTTAATGCTGACGTAGTAGTCTCGTGGACACCTTCCTCCCGCAACGAACACGCGCGCTCACTGCGACCGCCCGCCGCACACTGACCGACGCGCGGGCTCACCACAGAAAGGTACTCAAAGCGGCGGCGCTCAAATTTAAAAAATAACGATTATAAACCGAATTTTATAATTCGCGGTGTCCGTTGGACTACCACATCAGTCGCAGAGGGTTAATTAAACAGACATACGTATACTCATACCAGTCGGTCTTGTGCCAGTTTATCTTCAAACATACATTAGCATATGACTATTGTTGTATTTGCGAACTTGAATAGTTGCTAAATAATATTATTAATTAAAGATGGATTTGTTTTAGATGTGCCGCTTTTGTTCTTAAAAATCATCTGAATGATCAAACAGACGGCGTTGAATAAAGCGATATGTAGAATGATTAACTCTAATCAGCTAAATATTTCCTACACCTCCACTTAGAGAGGAAGCAGATTAGTATTTCACTTCAGGTTTTGTTATAATGGTCTTTACATTGCATTGAATGGGACCCAGTACTGAAATTGATTAAGTGAAAACATTGAAAACCCTCACAACACCTCAATTACGTAAGTCACAGTAAGGAAAATAACTTCGTGTGAATATACTTCTTTTATCAATTGACAAAAATGGCGTCCTTGGCCACTGATATGCATAATTACGTGACGCAGGCAAATTTTATTAATCACCGCGTCTGTTAGTTACGAATACTGAATATTTACACTCATAATATAAAATTATGTAATAAAATATTAACATTGTTCTGGTATCGCCTACCAACAAAAATCGTAGTCTGCGTTATTAGTGCAAGTTCTTTTGCCATTTTGCCACATTGGTCCTGCAAACCAAAATAAATGCGTTATTTATGTGCAAATTAAAGATATTAAGACATGCAATCAGGTATTCACACGGCTGCTTTAATTATTCCCTATCTCTGTCGTTTCTGTCTTACTAATAAGAGACATAATTTTAATTCTGTATTCTTTATGATTGTTTTGATTTTCAGTAACGACCTTGTTAAATAAGTTCGTTTCTTACTTTATATGCCGGAACATATATCACGGGCTGTTTACTTTTAATGGACGACACGTCTAGCCTTTCATTTTTTACATTCTGTTGGAAAAATTAATTGACCATATTTTTTCTCATAGCACGAACTTTGAAGTGATTCTTTGTTACCTTTTGGTGTAGCTGATTTAATTAAAAAATATTTAATGATGTTTTGAGATATATTTTGAGCGTATAACATCATGTTGAAAGTTAACTAGAATTAAAAAGGTAGTTTTTAAATAGTATTCTTAGATCAAATAGAAACTACATTTAGCATGATATTATTGTTAAACCATAAAAAAATATAATAAGACACGGTATTTCCATTTCGCACATACTTTCGAAGTTTGCGAATACAGTTAATGCAGCAGAATATTCCATTTACAAAATGAACAGCCTCATCAAAGTCTGAATCATGCTGGTTGGCCAAGGTGAGTATAATTGTATGCCGTGACGGTGCATTTACAAGTAATTGTGCCAATCTCACAGATTTTGTATTAAAAACATACATAGAGGTTATTTGTTCTATGTATGTGCAAGGAAATCTGACTTACTGACTAAAGTTGCACTTGTTGAATAATGACAGTAGTAGCGATAATTTCATTGATCTTAGTAAAATGTCTTAAAAAATATTAATAAGCAATAATTTAAATATAGTGTACACCTACTTCCTTATAATATTTGCCTTTTTCCGACCTAGTGCAGAGTAAAAGGTAATTCATACAGAGGGAAATTTAATTCAAATTCAAATAAACAATCACCACGTTCAAAACGTCTAACTTCCTTTGAGTCCTTTAATTTGCATTACATTACAGTAAGGCCGTAAATTAGTGATGGATAATTTAATAACAAATATACCCTATTATTATGTATATTGTTGTTACAATAGCTTAAACCCTCTCATTCTGAGTGGCAACCCGTGTCCAGCAGTGGAACGGTATATGGATCCTAATACACATAGGTACCCATATATCGTAGATTTTACAAGTGTTTTAAAATGACATTACCTATTTCAGTTTCACAGCATAAACAGACTCTCTTTTGTTCTATGAAACACATTTTGTTATGAATATTTTCAGTATAATTTGTTTTCAGCGAATTTGACTGGCAGACTTTACGTAACGAGTAAACATTACCTAACTAAACGTAATTATGCCTTAGTGTCTTATAAAAATCTGGTTGAACACTTATTTATTTCGCTTCTAATTGACTTGACTTGAAACTTTCTAAACCACTTTTTATTTAGGAGAGAAACATTTTTGAATAAATTTTATTAGATTGACTGGGTATAATAACGTCTAGACTAAAGCACTTATAACTTAAAATTTCGAGTTGTGTCAGTTTTTCTTACTAGTTATATAAATGCTACATTATTCTTGTTATTAATAAACAATGTATCGGATGTTCCAGTACATAATGTGGTCTAGGTCTCCACAGACAGATAGACGTTCATGTTCAACCTTGATTCGCGTTACAATTGATCGTGCACAATACGTAGGTATCAAGTGTATTGTTTGTTAAACCACTTGCGTATTAACACCATTATAACAACAACGATCGTATAATTGATCCCAACGATTTTCATTTATTGCACAGTTTATAGTTTTTTTTGGTTTTGCTCCATATTTTTTTGACTTGTGTCGTTTTTATTTTGATGTCATGTATACTGTCTTTACCCGGTACCGAGCCTAGGATGTTTATCTGTAACCAGAAATTAAAGTTTTGTAATTATTTTAAAGATTTTGTGTTGCTTTGAAATAAAATCGGATTTAATTATGAAGGCTTCCCATTCAAAAGAATATTAAGTTGTGCTACAAAATCATAAGAGAAAATGGTATCCTTTGCAGTCTTCTTCTAGCTTTGTTGTATGTAAAAATGTAATCATTTTGGTGCCAAATTAACAATGTAAGTATTAAGTTTATTGGTTAAATGAAATGCAAGTGCTTCAATATGTTCGACTCACATGTGACCTATTGTAATCCTATTGTTATGATATGCTGATTAGTGTATACTTAAAAGTCAACCTTATAAAAACAAAAGGCTTCATTCTATGTATGGACTAGATTTATTACTATAGAGATAAAGGTTAAATGTGAAAAATGGAATAGAAATATGAAGTTATCATATCTTTATATTTTTTGTATAAGTATTATGAATAGCGTACCATTCTAGGACATTTTAGGCAGTTTGATATCTTTTTAATGGGGCTATATTTCATTATTATTAATTATTTATACACGATACACTCTAGAACTTACAACTATAAACAATGTGAGGCTATAAATTAACACCGTTTATTATTAAAATTTAACATTATTATCATGACTGTCAAATAAAACAGATTGTAGAGCCATTTGAATTAGTCTGCGCCCACTGGGACCCGCTCGCGGCCTATAATGGGAGTAATTCACAATAATTTATATTGGCAGCCCAATTTTTAGAATAGCCATTGATTTTATATTGATTATTGTACTTATATTCAACATATTTGAAACCGTAGTAGGTGCTTTAGGAATTTAAGGAACACTTCGATTTTATCTCCAAATTGTTATTACTTTTATAAACCAAAATTGGATGGATTGGAACTATTCATCAGTATGGTTGACTATACGTTTTAGTAGACTGATCTATATGTGCATATTATTGACGAAAGTATTTTTTTCTTTCTTGGTCAATTATACCAGTGTTATTGCCCAAGTATGTTATGTCAATTGTATCAGAATAGTCACTCCACTAAATGACAGTTAGGTATGACTGACAGATTTTTGACAGATCTAATGTCAAAAATCAAGAATTCTGCAATAATTGAATTACGATTTTGACACAATAATAATAGCGTATTTGGGGGCCCTGGTACACTGATCTGAATCAATTTTTTAACAATTTGTAGAAATAGCGACTCCTCTATATTAAATATGTTTAATTATATAGCTATCTATGTACAGATAGTTTCCATTATAAGATAAACAGGCAGTGTTTATTAGCCCCTTATCACCAGTGATAACGTCTACCTGATGATAACTGGCTAATTGGTTTTTTTTATAATAATTATTAGAGGTTATTTAGTTGGAACTACGTAGCCGTTTTTACCTCATAAACTAGATTTGCTGTTTATAGTACCCATTTGATAGAATGTGTCAACAGTTATGTATAATACTTGGAGACGTGATGACGAATTCAGAGGACTAAAACACCTCTGAAAATCGTCATCAGCTCTTGGGCTATAACCATAATTATGCTTTTGTCACACTCCAATTGCAAGCTATTTATGTATGTGCGTTTAATTAATTTTCGTATAATTTATATGCGGTAAAACCGGGTGGTTATCACTTGCTTTTACGCTGAAGGACAATATTGTTTAACCTGAACGCCTTAAGAAATTCTTATAGGTTTGGTATAATTTATAACAAGTCTTACGTTTTTTTTTCTTTATTATTAGCTTATAACGAAAAAGATATTGTGTTGTGTAGACGAGGCCAGTCTTTCATTAATTATGACTATTGCGTTATTTAAAGTGAACACACTCACTGTTTGCGTCGCCCGAACTACTTACGTCATTTAATTATTTTAAGAGGAAATGCACTTGTAATTATCTGCTTTCTAATAATTGCATAATGATTGTGATAGATGAAGGCGGAAGTTACTAGGAAGATAGTTAATATGTGTGCACATGTCAAGAATTCTTGAATTTTTTCTTAGTTCTTTTTAGCGTTTCTATTGGATTAGATTAGAATAGTCTAAAAAGAAATGTATTTTACATACTCAGACACCCAAATTTGGAACAAGTAATTGTATGTAACACAAATGTTCCGGATCGGGCCCCGTAGCACAAAAGACGCTCAGCTCAGTTCTTTTGACGTTCCTTACACAACACAAACATTCTGAAATATGTATAATTTGATTACGCGGTCATACAGAAGCGTTTGCAAATGTCAATCCTATAACGTTTTCCTTAGTTAGTTAGTTAGTACGCTGCGGAAGCATTGGTGAGGATTAATTGAGATGATATTAATCATCATTACTGTGTGTGGTTTGTTTCTGACAAAAATCTACCTGACATTTATTTACAGTATTTGTTTCGAAATACATGTATATACTTCATGTATTTTCGTATGTGTCAGTATGAAGGAACTTCACACATGCTTAGTAAAATAAAAAGTGTATGAACACACCTTACCTACCTACCTACTTTCAGTTCCAAGTTTAGTCTGAGTCAAGCTTACTATCTGTGTTGACATAAGAAATAGCGCGAATTATCTACAAGGAAATTCTGCAATTGTTATCTACCTTACATTGGTTAAACGTTGATAAACGCACGTAGTTACACGCACATGTGCACACGGAACACGATAACGATGATCTTAGAAATTGTTATAAATATTTTAATTGCTTTGGGGTTTATTTCAAACGACATTGTACTTTATTTTGGGAGATAGACCTTTGCTGTGCTCGTCTGAATATACCACTAGGTATATCCAACTCATTTTACTGTCCTACTACTGGGATTAACTTAGGCTATAGTCCATCCCGCTAACTTACTACACGTTGGCAGACTTACACGCTGTCGAGAAAATCTCTCAGGCATGCAAGTTTCCTCACGATATTGTCCTTTATCGTTTAAGCGCGTGCTAATTAATTATTAATACACATGATTTTGAAAAGTCGGTTGTACCTTTGATTTGAACTCAAGAACTCTCAATAGTCATAACTTTAGGCTATTACTGCTTTGTATTTGTACATTGTCTTTATGCAGCCGTCACAGGATTACGATTACTATACTGAAGTATGATAATTCCTGTTCCAGAGAAGTGCATGTCGCCACTGAATTTACTGGGAAATGTGACATCTCAAGATGATAACGCGCTAAGCAGTAATGCCACTGGTGTAGCGTCCACGGGCTATAGCGAGCAAGCATGGCCCATCTTTGCCGGAAAGACAGGCCATGACTTTGACACAGAGCAAAGAGCATCCATTGTCCTTTCTGGTAGCTATTTGATCTACCGTTTAGATACACGTCTATGCGAAACTTACCATTGTCTGCGGGGCAATAACCGAAGTGTGAGGTGGCCCTGAGGTTGCATGTTTTTAACGAGATTTTGTGGAAGTTATACAAACGCTGTTTAATATAACTTTCTTTTATTTCTTCTTTTTTGCGGAATATCAATGTGACTGTAATCGATTTATTATGATCGACTTGGTTGGGTTAAAATTCACTGCTAAACCCTAAATTTAACTTGGTTTGATGTAATATTTAAAATTAGACTAGAAAACGTTGTGAATGAAGATCCGTTTCCGGCCCGCTTCACAGGTTGATGATAGTGAACTAAAATTCGCTCGATTCATTTGATAGTGAACTATTTGAAATACAATTCGATTTACATCGATTTCTTCAAACATTGCTAATGTCATTTAATGTATCTTTTCGTTAATAACTTTAACCTATAAAGAATTAATTAGAATACACAATTGAAAAACCATTGTTCCCACGGTTCACCTTCTTCGGTCAAGGATTTTTTAATGAATTTATTGACGGTAGTGACATTGTTCTGTCCGTAAATTTAAATTCGGAACTCACGGATACCCTACTACTGACCCACTGTCTCACCACCGTCTTGCTTAGCACACTTACGAGTGAGTCATAAACAAAAGTGGTACAGGTCAGATTTTCTCTATTGTTATACATCATTATGCTGCAGAGAGACTGTGATATATTATGCCTGTGAATATCTGATAGGTTATAGAGTAGATAGGGTACAGTTTTGTCAAAATGGTTATCAGTATATCTTTAGGATCGAACATCATCATCATGACCTGCTTATATTCGTCCACTGCTGCACGTAGGCATATTCCACTGAGTACCACTGAGCGAGATCATAAACTTTTCTCATCCAGTCGCTGCCATCTGCCTTCTGCAATTCGCCACTCATAGGATAACGGTATTGTCAAGTAATTGGGTTGCTGAGGCCTAATGGCAGTCGGTTTATGTAGAATAAACTGATATTTAGCTGCGTCTGGGAGACAAACTAAACATATACAGAATTGTAATATCAAATCTTTCAAATTGACGTTACTTCTATGGAATTCGTGTCTCCTAGAACCTACTAGAGGAAACAAAATATCTACGTATAGAACATTAACTTAAAGCGATGCCGTGGTAACCGAAATCGATGTCCAATCACAGCGTACCTCAGTACGTCCATCGAAATACCACAAGGTACCCTGCCCGAGGCCCGTCAACCTCAGCATCCAGTCCGTCTGTTAACGGTAAACCGTAACGGTACGCTCTCGCCGGCACGGATTAATTGTGGCCGAAATACGACGATGCTATGATACATGATGAGGGATCCTTAACGGCCGCCATATTGCTTTAACGATATCGAAATGATTGTGGTTTATGGTCTGGATGCAATCAGCAGAGAATTTACATGAAATTATGAAATGAAATGATATTTATTTTCTGTGAATAGATCTTTTAAAGACACTTTTACAAGTTAATGTTATGAATTTTTAATGCTCGGTGACGCCGGCATTTCCGAACTGACGACCTCTGAGAAGAAACACCGATACAAAATCAGAGAATCATGGTCTCTTTTAAAGTCCAAACATAATAATATCAACTATGTTTGTGTCACAATGTAGGCCAATGTCTGAAATGACCTTTTGAAGAAAGAGCCACAGCGGCTTCCGAGTATCACAGACAACGGCACGCATGCATCAGTCATTGTGTAAGCTCGACCATAATAATATTAGAGGGAGCTCAGGCTCAACAACCCGTCGCACGGCGATACCAGATCGGCGGAACATATTGTGTATAAATAACACTTCAAAAGTATCGTTATTTGAATTTGGAATTCAATTGAAATTAACCGTTCTATTCCCTATGTAGGACTACATAATTATATTACAGTATATTCATTCACGCACGCGCTAAGACATGCTGTTATACAATAATTATTCCATTAGTGTTCTAGTCAACGGATAAGGAAATTATACTGTATGTATTAGATATGATATATTAGATCTTGGAACACCAATAGCAAATGCATTATTGTATAGGCTGCTTGTAATGGAATATATTTAGATATAGATAGGTCTACACTAGAAACTAAGAATTTAATCATTCTGAAGGTTGTACGCAGGTTTCTGCAAGGTCTACATTGTCAGTTTGTGATTTGTGGTCACCTTACTAAATACAGACCATAGAATGTGCTTACTCTGTGCAGTGACTAAACTTTCAACTGAAATGTATCGGATAACATACGTAGTTTCTGAAACGCGAATATTAGACACTGAAATAAACTACGTTTACAAATTATATTGAGTTAAGGTAAGCTGTTAGTAATTTTAACATTAATACTTCTAACACATTAGTCTACCCGTGACCATGGATGCTGTTTCCGAACGTGGGGAATTAAATAATTTCAATATAACGCGGTAATCCGTATTAATTTTTTTATTTCAAAATAAATGGGTAAAATGGTAAGCTAGAATTTTTACAAGTATTTATTACTTAAAGCTTCGATCCAATCTCTTTAGTAATAAGGATGAATACTGGGCAACGTTTCTCGATTGTACCTACATACATACCTTACAATTTGTAGTTTCATTACACCGCAATGATATATCCCAGTTGAAAGTAAATACGTGTAATTGATAACAAATTAAAATAACAGTATAATAATTTATCAACAGTACTCGTTGATGCCAGCTTAACCGTGGTACAGAACCACAATTAAAACAGTTTCATGGTTCACTTGGGCATAGTTATTTGAAGTAATTTCATCCTAACCTCTCCCAAATTACATTAGGGACGGTTAAATGTTTAATTAGACGCGTTAATTGTCAGTATTTTAGTCTGAGCCACCACCGTCTACTAGCCCTCGTTTGTAAACTATACATTTTGTTGATATTTCAGGTAAAAGTAATTTTATTGTTCTAAATATTCTTACATAAGTGTGTTCATACGTTCTAACAGTCACTTTCTCTTCTATTTAAGCTTAGGACTTTAGAAGTAAATTTCTATAGAAAAAATATTCAGTGCAATATTAAGAATAGCTTACGTCACTTTATTGCGGAACCCTAAGAGAACAAGTTTAACTATGTCGCGCCCACAAGTGATCTAAAAGCATTTGATTAGAGGTCCCGTAGGTGTCGGCCCGGTGAATTGAACGATTTGCTTGAGCAACCGCAGCCTGTAGGAGTTCAGTTCAATATTTGCTCGGAACCCGTCTGTTGCTCGAGGCGGGGCAATGCAGGGTCACGCTAGTATTGACCCAACAGCATGTACCTATGTCAAGATACTTGGTGTCCTAAAAGGTCAAGTACGTAGTACGGTCAACAAAAAAGTTAAGGTATACAGGCTGGTTATTAAAGATTGTATTATCATTTATCACGCAATCAGTGTCAAAATATTGGAATTGTAATGTGTGCTTAGCTTTTTTGTTGGCCGTACTCAAATGTATGTAAATAGTAATATGAAATGTACCATAATTCCTGTCTAAATATGGATTTTATGTAGTCATTCCCCTTCATGGCCCTTTTAAAGCTCTTAAGTGTATTAAGTAGTTGCAATCAGCATTAGGCATATGCATATAGAGGTATATGATCAGAAGAAAATAAAACACCGCAGTGCTCAATTATAAATTTCGAGCTTCTACTGAGAAAATAAATCTACTGCTCGAACTGAGAATCAAACACAGGACCATACACGCAGCAGTCGCGCTTTCAACAACTACCATATTTGGTAGCGAACTTTTCGGTTTGTAAGCGCGACTGCTGCGTGTTCCTGTAAAAGTATTTATTTTCGCCCAATACGACGCATGACAATTATTAGTGGGCTAAAGGCCAATGTCTCAATTTAGACACTAATTACTGACATTATGGACCGTCATTTTCTGAATACAAATTGGGTATAATTTCAAGTATATACCATCACGTCTGTATTCCCCGAAGGGCTAGGTTGAGGTTACCCACAGTGCGCCAGTATATTTAGATCCCATGTAATAGGGGTCGAGCCGTATTGACATGCATATTATAGGTAATTTTACCGTTCTCTTAACGCTGCATACGTTAAAAGGTGACTAGATTCTCACTAAACAAAACCGGTATATAGTAATCCCCGATCTAGCTTTCTACCTGACGTCAGTGCAGTCCCATTTGCCTGTCCGTTTCCAGGAAATTGCTTTTTATAATAGCCTAGTTTGAGTTCCAAGCGACTTTGTCTCTATCCGTTTAGAGAATATTGATTGACTTTTAAATGGCTTAGCTTCAATTTACACTGTAGTGCCACTTAGTGCAAGTAGTTAAAATATTTTGTTATTAGGATTCCAATTCGAAAATGTAAAAAAAAGAATACATCTGTCCGTCTTTATGTTTTGATCGTTCATTAATCTTTAAAGATTGTGTAATATGCCTTGAGTTTTCTCGTACACTCCTAGTGACTTTTCAATATTTATAATTAATTCAGCTTGGCGGTCTCCTAAACTTTCTCACAGCAAAGCGTTTCCACAGGTTGTCAGTGCTTCACGAGGAAACGTTGTGTTGGTAGTGGCGGGGACTTTGATCCTTATACTGCCAACCCATCTATTCCTCTTTCGTTTTACGCGGTCGGCAACGCGCAAGTGATACCCCTGGTGTTGCAAGCGTTTATAGGCTACGGTAACCGCTTACCATCAGGTGGGCCGTTTCCTATTTTGCCACCATAGTAATTATAAAAAAAACACTAGTTCAGGTCTCGTCTCGTAATAAAAACAATCAGCCGTTCATAGGCCACAATGATTCTAGTGCCGATCAGCAGATTCCATTCGCTTTCATGGACTTAATAAATTAGTTCCATAATTAAAATACCAACACCCTTATTTGTCAATAATGTCCCAATTAACCAAAGATTGTTTGTGTATAAGTGGTCAAAATTTTATGTGATAAAATTCTTATTTCCATATTTGGCTCAATGATTCATTTTGCCTTTTTTGCTGCTTAATACCAAATAAGGTGGTGGGATCCGACCAAATATATTCTTAAGCATTTAATGATATATTTATATTACTTCCTGTTATAGACAGCATACTAAATTAATAATCAATATGTTGGGAATGTTTATGTAACATACACACATTTTCAGTGTATATTTACAAATATATATTTTAGGTTCCATAAAATAAATACAATAGCTCTTACTGCCGCACCTACATCGAATCATTAGCTAATAATGATTGTATATCTTGGTACGCTGACAACAAACTCAAATAAGGAAAATTAGGCCAAGTTATACTGACCTCTGTTAACATACGCTTTATTTATGTACGTTTATTGACGTATAGTGGAGAAATTAGGGTAGAAACAATACAATTAAATAATCTACATATATAAAATGAATCTATTGGCATCGAAACTCTGTCAATATACGAATTTCCAACTCGATAGGTCACGAAGAAGTAGTCCAGAATTAATTTGCAAGATTTGTACCAAAATATCATATAATAATAAGTATTTACTAGAAAATAGGCCGTCGTAGCTATAGCAATGCATAGAGGTATACCGACTATTTGTTACCAGTGAAGTCATCAACGACATTTTTTTTTTCGAATGAGTTTCTGCTTAACCGCAATAGCCACTAGTTTACTGGGTCAACCTGCTTAGTGAATAAGTACGCAGTAAGGTAGTAAAGGAAATGCATTATTATAGATCCCGCTGGCTGTTACAAGTTTCACTACTGTGTAAAATCCTATGTTGCAAGGTTTAATACGATAATATAGGGTATAATTTTAATATAAACCTTGTTAGGGTTGGTACGCACGAAAGTTGGTTCGATTTTTTTTATACACAAAGAGAAGCGGACAATGCTAATGAATTTTCTATCAATCGACCTGAGGGTGACGCATTATCTAATATATAAAATTCTCGTGTCACAGTTTTCGTTGCCATACTCCTCCGAAACGGCTTGACCGATTCTCATGAAATTTTGTGAGCATATCGGGAAGGTCTGAGAATAGGCCAACATCTATTTTTCATACCCCTTAATTTTTTTTTTATGGCAAAACAACGTTTGCGGGGTCAGCTAGTTATTCATAAATACGATCCAATCTATCTGATTCTGAGACTTCTGTGCTTGTAATCAATATCAAAGTGTCTGGAAGTTTCTCTTAGACTTCGAACCCAGGCCGGATATTTCGGTGGGGATTCTCTAAGTGTGATGCCATAGGAGATATGGACGATATTCTATCATGTTCACTCACGATTTCTGCACACTTAGAGAACTAATGCTGCAGAAAATGCCATGAGAATAACCGAATACTGCCAATCTAGTATAATGTTTCGATTAAATATCTTTTCTTTTGTCGATACTATAAGAAGTCTTCTTTATCAACGCCTAAGTGAAACTAGAAGCAAGTGTCACCTGTCGCTTATATCTATAAATAAAATAGATAAAAAGACAGAGTACAATAGATCTCAACCAAATAAATGTCAATTAAATGATTTGAGCTATATATGGCTCTCGAACATCTTAATAAGCGCATTAGATGATGTATAAAAAATATCATTGGTGCTATTTCTAAGAGAATCTTACTCACTAGTCAGTTTGCCGTGGAAAATAAAATGAAATAAACAGTATCAGTTGATTTTGAACTCTGTCGTTAGTGAAGTAAGCCTCAATATATCATGAGAGCACAATATACGACCCACGCCTTCACTACTCCTACGTTGTCTCGTTAAACTTAAAAAGGTAGAACTTTTAAAACGCTCTTTTAAAGAAATATTGAGTTTTGATAGTCTAAAAGTTAATAAAAATATTTTTCAAATATCAGAAGTACTAGGATAGACTTGAAATCGTGCATCAAACATTTGTCCTCGACGATTATATACATAATTATGCACATTTCTGGAGAAAAACCCTACAGAGTAGCTATAATCGCGGGTAATTAAGCTAATAACGGCTATCTTGGTAATGAGGGGAAAAACGTTTTAATAGTTGAAGAAACTTCGTCTAGCGACTGCACACTGCTTCCATGGGAGGAAAAATTAGACATAATGTACATTACAAGTGTTATATTTTCTAATTAGGAAATAATTGTTTAAGTTCTATTTGTTATATTACGTAATCACGATGTCGCAGCAACGTTACATGTTATGGAGTTTTACGCTTTATTATAATAAATTTATAATGTGTAGTCCAAACGGGCTTAATGCTCAAATCTCAAACAATGTCGTCAGACTTTCACCGTGCGTCGTCCCACATTACGTTACGTCACAATTCCATTCAAAATGTACCTTTTTCATACAACCGTTTTCTCCGCTGTTTTGACAGCTTTCTTTATGGAGACAGGCAGTCTCACGAATCATTATTTCCCGTTTTTACGAGCGACAAAACGTCCATTTACATTCAGACGAAGTACCCTTGATCTTACAATAAAATCCTATTCGAAGACCTCACAAGAAGAATAACGAGTGAATATTTATTTAACCGTTTTTTAAGAGTTTATTTAGCCATGTTTATCTAACCCTGAACAAATTACATATGTATGTAATGTATTGTATCGTATTGTAATGCATGTTTATTGTTATTACATTTACCAGTTACGAATTCAATGCGTTAGCTAGTTCGTTGATCTCAACTGGATATGACATTCAAAATTGTACACTCAAACAGCAATAATGTTACTTGACAGTATGGTAACCTTCATCATAGAACTGATGCATACGACTTTTCTTTACCGATGTCGTTAAATTATACTCAGAATCACAATTCAATACGTGATACGCATTACGAAAATACGTATCGTGTTAGGACCGATTAAATCGTTGGCGTAATATCAAGAATCGTATCGTTTTATGTTAGGAATCGCGTTGGGGGAAATAACGCGCGGTCATGGACAAAATTGAGTGCATAACAAAATAACAAGGCTATCTGTACGGAACAGCCATGATTGGTACTTTTGGTGCTTTCTATTACAATTCTGTTATGGAATGAATTGCGGTTTTCTTTACGAGAACAGTTGCGTAAAGACGGAAATGTTCGCGTTGTCATCAAAATGGCAACACGGGGTTTCATTGCGTTGAAGGGATTTAATTTTGATAAATGTTTTCGAACTGCATGTCATTGTTTTTGTTAAATAATATTTTATGGAATTTGGAACTGTTGCTTACTCTTTTCCATTGTTTTTGGCTATAATAATATAAGCTTTTTTAAATGTGATTTATTAAAGCAAATCATCCTTAGTGTAAATGACACTTAAAAACTATAGTAGGTAGACTTTAGTATTTAAATTGGCTATTCCTCTATCCAAATTTAGAAGTGTATGAAAGTGAAACTGTGTGCTAGGAATAATTTTGTCCCCGGCACAATCCAATTAGCCCACAGTTCGAAGTGGGGTCAAACACATTGTCGTCAATGTAGGCTAAATACTCTTAATTATGGGATGTACACTTCGTATGATTTCCTGTAATTATAACAGTTTTGGACTAAAACTAAGATAAAGTATTTGTACATTCAGTACCGGTATCATTTCGTTAATTACTTTAATACATGATATGTTACTTTTTAAATCAATTTATTATTATATTCTGTACTTCTAACTTCCGCGATCAATGTATCTTGTTGATAATTGAAAACTCTTATTTCCTACCCGAGTACTAAAAACAATCAACGATTACTTCCTTGTGAAATATTACCTTATTTAGCTCGGATATTACAATACTTGTTCATTCAATTCCTTCTTCGTGGAAATCGTACTTGCAATAGACGTCGATAAAATGGCAAACTAGTTTTATCTAATCGACCAAATTCACGATTTACTTGACGAGGCCTTTGGAACGATCGAAAGAGATGGCGATAACGAAATACAGGTTTAGAAAAAGATGGAAAACGACTCTCTCGGTTCGACGTTCGTGAGTCATGCTCCGGCGCATACACCGGCTCGTGTTGTGGTCTACAATATCAGAATGTAGCGTTTCTTTTTATTTTATCAGCAAATAGGTTGAGTTAAAATTTTATATTTGTCTGTCTTTAGAAAACACATCGAATTTTATCTATCAAGGATCAATTAGCAGACAGTAGAAAAACAATTGTTTCAATCTTCTGGAGCGTCACGATTTCTTTAATAAAAAAATATTCGTGTATCTCAATTCGACAGCTTTTATATTTATATGATTACCATAGTATATACCTTCATTTTAATAAGTTCTAACATCTTCGTCATTATTTTTTAACATGAATACTATGCCATCATTATTTTAAATACCTAATTCTTATCTCTTTGACAGTATTGACATCTCATGTATCATCTAATACTTATCATAAGTTCATCTCATAACTTGTTCCACTGTTGTGACGAAAGCATCTACCGCTGTGACGGAGTCGTCAAGCGGCTTGATGCATTGCTACCTTCGGCATCGTCATTGGCCAACTTAGCAAGGCACACCAGGTGGAAGAACATCTGTCGATATCCTACTTTACCTGACCATCATTTGTGCAAAATTCAGAAGCATTGCTTGATTTTGCCAAATATTGGAAGTAATACTTGTGTTAATTTTTTATTTTGTAGGATCGGGAAATTTTACGATGATGTAACGGTGTTACGGACCGTAATATTACATAAAATGTAGCTTATAAATTCAGTTCCTTTGAACTCAATCTAACAGCTATCTAGTCTGGAAGATTCAAAATCAATCTACAAAAGCCTTATTTTAGACATGTGACCGATAAAACGAAATCCTTTTGGGGCTAACTCCATGTTCGAACAAATCGTACGTTCAGTTACATGTTCCAAACTTTGTCCAAATACGTATGAAATATGTTCTGTTGGCAGATCGTCTCGCTAATTTGTTTCGCTGTGACTCACCGACGACGCTCGACTATATAGTTAAACGTCCGGACCGGTTTGCACTCGTTTTTGTTAAAGCCGTGATGTTTTTTTTACCGTTTTTTAAGCATACTAACCGTATTAAGATGCTGTTGACAATGTTTTAAATCGTCGAGATTTAATCATCCATTTAAGACATCAGGATTGATATCCTCAAAAGGAATAAGTGCAGTGTACATATTTTTTATATCAAAAGCCTTTTTGATTTTGGTACAATAAAAAATCTTAAAATATTAGACCTGGTTCAAGTTTTTGTAGCAGTTTATTTGTTACAAATGGAAGATTTGACTTTGTCACGACTTTTCTTTGTTATAATACCATTACGGGAACCGTTAATGTAATTCAATCATTGTAAACTTTGATTTCATGCACACGCAGTTCATTTTTTGCATCGTTATGTTCAATTACGTTCGTGGGAGCTTAGATAGAACAGGCTTGCTATTATTAAAAGCTGATTAGTTCAGCTGACATGCAAATATATATTCACGTTTCAACTTTATTCAGATTTGATCAAATATTGCTGAAATAATTTAAAAAAAGTCTTTAGTATAAAGATTGAGCTGCATGTTATAAATTTAGCTTGTTCAAAGGAGTCGAGTATTTATCGCTTAAGCGAATAAGTGAAGAGGCACTTTATCTAGCTTCCTCAGTCGATTTTATTACAGTCTATCATTGATAATAAAGCGGATAGCTGCTACGGCAGCTTTTCTCTCTTGAATATCGTTTGGAAATGACAGGTTATGTATGAAGTTGATATGAAATCCGATATTATGTGCAGGCGTCAGTTATTTATTTTAAAACTTAAAAAAGCATAGGAACCTTAAACTTATGTATAATCTTCACTTGAATACTAAACTTGAACTACTAAGGTTAATCTAGAATCCAAGCATTCTAAAAGTGAAATGAACAATTATTTTAGAGGACTCGTTCTAAGAAAAATTGCTCTAGTTTATTTTTTACCAAAAAAGTTGACCACAAAAGCGTTTAAATTCGCGTAGGATGGATTTACAACGTTAATCTTAGTTTGAGGACTTAGTATGGTTAGGCTTTGCTGGATAATGTGTGTTTTATTTAATAGTTTGGGTTTAATGCTTTTGTTACGACTTAATTCTGACGAATTTTGACAGTTTAAGTGTCCATGTAGAGGATGTAATGTTCGTTCATATAGAGTAGTGTCATTTGCAAATAAATTTGACGATTCAATTGATTTAACCTTTTGGTTGTTTCCTACCATTTATCATTTTAAGAATAACATTTGTCCATGTAAAATTGTTTAGTAACGGAATTAAAAAAACAAAACAATCCTATAAAACAACCTCGTTTCCAACTTCAAATAGAATAAAAAGCAACTTTACCATGTACAACCGCTCGCAACTGTCTGCCAGCTGCCATAACTTTGTTCCGATGTTTTTACCTCGTCTCACAATGCATTCATTAGCATATGCCATTTGCGACCAGGCTTCGAGTGGACGTACCCACTATGCCTTTCAAAGGTGCCATGTAAAAAATTAAGAATCTTGTTTAAACGGGAGTCACACTTCGATTGAGTTCAAGTTACCAGTATAAGGTTTCATAAATTAATCATACAAATAGTGTGGACTCCCACACTATTGTGTGAACAGCATTTGGGTGTACGGTAAACGAATAATTTTGTGTTCAATTGAAATATTTGAAATTTATTTGGGATTAATCATGACAGTATGGGTTTTTATACTAACAATGAAGATTTTCTAGCTATTAGATAATTAGATCCGTCTATGACCGAAATAAGGTTGAATACAAAAATAACTACTTAATCGATTTTACAAAAAAAAAAACATGATTATATTTCAAATTGTAATACAATTCGTGTCTCCACAATTTCAGTATCTGCAACTATAAAAAATATACACCTGACAATCTGTTGCGAAAATCAAAACAGCCAAGCCGCAATTGTTCAACCCCACACATAATAAGAATAGAATTCTACAGTTCCATGCAAGCAGATACGAGCACAATGGCGGAAGCTTGCGGTCCATGCAGACACACTTAATGCCACCTCTAGTTTAGCTAAAATAGATCTTAATAACAAAGACACAGAAACTAAACAATCTGCAGATTTTAATTTTGTTTCTCCTCACAAAGAGTTGAATTACGTACAGTTATTTTAAGCTAGGGAACCTGAGATGGTCGAGCTTGGAGTACTAAGGTGATTTGTATTGGTTGGAGAACTATTGTTTAATAAATAGTGTTAAGGAGATTTCTCGTAGGAGGTGAAAAGAAATATCAAATACCCCTTTAAGAAAATACGCCCTGTTTCTCCAGTTCAGTTCATTACGTTGTTTGTTAGCCCAAACTAATTACAGTTTGGATTTATTTGAGATGATAATTACTTCAGGAGCTTAGTTTGAAGTTGGAAAACATATTTAAAAAATGTTTAATTCATTAACAATTTGAAGCAAAAATCGTAATAATGTGAGGACGGGGTCTTCGACTTTAACGTTTAAACAATGGCCAAATATGACACAAAATCTCATACGCATGTGATAGTACTGTCATTAGTGTATCACAGAAAGCAAAAATAGTTTTCAAGGCCTTCCCCAAAACTTCCATAATTATTATTATATAACAGCGGCTGCGCAGCCAAGTTCAACACAACCTTATAAATAGATTAAGATTAATATCCAACTATTTTTAGCATCGTTTGAACTATTTCGGGATTTCATGATAAAATAACAACATCTTGGCTGAAAGGAATGTTTACTTTTGCATATTATAAAGCAGTTTTGCTCACGGTATGCAGGGCGCATAAATTAATTTCAGATTTATTTGTAACAATTGCCTTCAATTCGTAAGTTAGTAGCAATCCCATTTCAAACTCACAATAACAATCATATTGATTCGTATCTAAGTCAGAATAACAATAGGTATTATGTGTTGAACACGATCAGCAATCCACGTGCAATCCGATGTGATTATGACAATATGGCCCCAATATCCTTCCCTGTGGTATCCCAGGGGTGTTACAATGTGCTATGAATATTTACAGCTTATTATGTTACCGAGTATGTCATCTATGTTATTGAAGGCATATTACTATAAAACATTATAGACGAAATTGTCGGAAACTTAACATTACTCACGCGATTATCTCTTAAATCAACAGACGTTATAAATATAAAGTTGTATTTAGGAACTTTATGCATGTTTATCACGACAAACCATGTAGTGTTGTTACAGAAACGTTTGTTTGGATTTATACCTAGTCTTTAAATAATCTAGTGACTCACAAGAAACTCACAAAATAGACATAAACACTACAATTATATTCACATCTAAAGCAATACGCAGTATATAAAAAGATATGATGATTCACAAACTGCTGTTGCATAAATGTGAAACTATTTTATATGAGCAAACTGTTAGATTGTTATAAGAGTGTTAGAAATCTCATGTATGTTGTTTCGTAATCATCGTAAAATATTGTGATTGTAGAATTTAAGTGCGACTAAGAATTTCGATAAAATTACGGACTACTTCTAACAGTCTATAGCAACCTTTAACTAAGTTTACGAGAAAACATTTTGTTGGCATTGTGAAAACTTAACAAGTTGGTGCATTGGCCATTAAGAATTCTTTAAATGAAATTGAGCAGAATATTATTTACAACAAATCTTCCTGTTACTGCTCGTGTCAATTTTATCACAATTACGTCAATACGTGTAAGATTTGACACACTTTCATCAGCGTCTGTATTATTTAACTGGTCGCTACAACAGTGAGTCATAAGTGTATCGGTCGCCATATGTCGCACTGTCGTGACTCTCAACCAAGGCCTCGATTGTACTGAATAGTATTCCTAATAACACGTTGTCTTTTCAATAGCATTCCTTAATGTTTTGTTGACGTACACGATTTGTTACTATTACACTTGAAATTATGGAATAGTTTTTAACGCAATATGTGTACATATCCATCAAATATATTTAAATATTACTAGCGATATACGGGACATCACGAACAAAATCGTAATCTATTGCTTTTTTGCAATTGGAAACAAATCTGTTTATCTAAGTCACTCTGTTCCTATCATATATCAGCTTGACAGAGAGAGAAAGCTAATCCAATCGGCATCACATTTTTTGTATGAAAAAGTTTACGAATGTCGTCTCTATAATCCTAAACTCAAACGATGAAGAAAAATAATGCTAGACCGGTAGATGTTGTTTCCGAATCCACAGTCTTTATTTTAAGAATATATTCAGGAGTTCCAATTTCGCACCTGTGTGGGGGTTACTGAAAATCACATATCATTCTGCTGATTGCGTTACATTATTAATGCTAATGAGTTTTTTAGCGTTACATAAGAAATATATAAGTAAACTTGCAGCCTAAGAGGCTTTCATAACTCCAACTTACGATCGTAACCAAAACCAATTACAACTTAAAATAATCGACCACCAAAGTTGAACGCACCTTTATTAGTATCGATATTCGTGTTGTGTCGTCGTTTTGCTTCATGTTATATGTTGACTCAAGTGTCCAGGTGATGGTATTTGCCTCTCTTTCAGACAGTTGCCGCTGCAGCTTTGTGTTGCTACAAGGGTTATGGTGAACGGTTATCCGTGTTCCTTTAACTAACAATGTTTCATCTCTCTCTTTCCAGATGGACATTGTTGCTGTCTCGCTCTGCTCCGCCGTACCACGGAATGTTTCTATCATAGAAGTGTTTTGCATTCCTCTTGCTTCTCGGAAACTGTTCCTGCGTTGTAAATGGAAATGGGATCAGTAATGTTATTTGCATTGGAGATTATTTCTGCTAACTACTGCTATGGAGCTTTGTTTCAAGGGAAAGAAAATAATTAATTTTGAAATGGAATACAATTTAAATTCCAATTATCTATACGCATTGTGGCATCTATAATTTATTGACTCTTAATACTTCATACCTCTGACCTTGTCTCATTTATATTTGTGGACTATCGATTCGAGGAAATGATTTCCAGTTGTCCTTGAAAGCTAGTTGCGTAACAGAACCTGCATTCGTAAATATGTATTTTAATAGCCATGCAAACAAACACCTGAATATTTTCATAATTATTAAAAGCATTCAAGATTCAAAATATATGGGTTGAAAAATGAGTCTCGCCAGTAATTGATAATGATAATTTGGTTCTCTTAACTACTAAGGTCTCAATTTTTTCAAAATAACAGTGTACACATTTCTTATCTAAAATTTATGGATTTAGCATATCATTATCATTAGTCTTTTTTATATTATTCGTCATCAGATTGCAAAGTTTTATAATTGGCAGCGTTTTCTTGTTAGCGATACGTGCTTACTATCCGGTTATTAAATTCCTGTACTAAAATGATTAACTTTCTGATATCTCTGACCTTTATTGCTTCTCTCAAAAGGTTTAATTTGTCCATATTGTGCCGTATTTACTAACATGCTATGATTTATTTGGGGCCATTCTTATCGAATTACAACTCCTTACGATCGTTCGGGGATTTCATTTCTTGTCTACGTTCGTCTGAATTTCCTATAATTAGATAACGTAATAGTTCTTTTTTTACTTCCTTTGTTAGTTCTTTCGTTCAAGCTTCCTATGAATTAGACCGTTAAACGGATTAATTGGGTCTAATTTTTATACCATTGTTTCTTTTCTTACATTTCAAACCCTAGTGGCATTTTTTACTTCGTTTCGTTTCTCGCACGAATATGTTGTTGATTAGATATTGTTTTCTTTTGCTTTATTTATTCAACAAAATTAATTATTTTATCAATTGCAATTCGTCCACGTCAATGTTCGTTCGACCATCGGTTGTTATTTGTCAGTCATTAATTTTATATATGATTGTATAATTGACGTCAGACAGAGTATTGATCGGTTTTGACTCATTCCATGACCTCTGTTGATCTACGTTATGTTCTGTATCGGTAGCGTTCAATATTGCACTGATATTTAGGCCGATATCATGTATAGATGTCATTGACGGCTTTCCAAATGTTATCTAATCTAGTAAATATGTTAAGGGCGTATCTATATTTAGTTCGGCAAGCTGTATTTTTATAGTGTCTCTAATTTTCAGATATTTTTACACACTTACAAAGTTATAAATAGTTCTTAAAGTGATACAGTAACTGTGATAGACTTAAAATTTAGTATGCACTAAAACCTAGTGATAGTACCAGTGAAATGAAATCCTCTTACTAAAATGGAGAGGAAATTAACACGCGAAGATTTCATGAGGAAAAGTTTTCGTGCACCGAGGGTGTCGCCCGCCCCAGAAGGTCAAGAACCGGCTGTAAACGGAGCGCCACCACCGTCGCCGGTATCCTTAGCCATGCTGGAGAGAACTCCACAATCACAACGAACCCAATATGAACTAACATCCTCGGGAATTGCTCCGAAACGACTCGAAATTAACAGAGCTCATCCCATTCATCTAAAATCATTCCAAGCACCCGAACCTCCTGATGATACCGCACCTATGCCACCATCTGACGATGTACTACGTAAGCTCGAACGACAAATCGGAGAAATGGAAAGGGGGCTCGAAAGACAACAAAATGGCACCGTAGCTGTGGACGAAAGGGTTAGGTACGCCGAACACGAGAACCTCTTACGTACAGGCGTGTCCTCAGTTGGTGGTGGTGGATATCTACCAGCTGATTCTGATACCGAACACGATGTAGTACCCTTCAATAGAAACGAAAGTACACGAAGCAGTACTGGTGGGGCGACTCCCGTTCCACGACCAGCTACTCGATTAGCCAGAACTAACTCTGATACTCAGCAATCAGTTGCAGCTACTGCAAGACTGATGAGGAAGCTGGCTGACGGTGGAAACAAAGATGAGAAGACAAAGGTTATATCTCGTAAGGCGATTCAGGCGAGGATGGAGCGAGTTAAGAATTCTGTGACTGGGAAACATGAGCACAGGGTTTTAGCTGAACACAGGGTGGATCCGCCGTCTCCAAGGACACCTACTTCTCCAGTCACTCCAAGGTCTTCTCAGGTAACAATTATTCTTTTGAGTATTGTGGTTGTCCATTCTTATATTTAAACAATCATTTCACGTTACGGAACCAATAGTGCCAAGTTCATATAGATATATTGATTATTATACCTTGATATAGCATTAACGGAAGAATTATTACTAGGAAACAAAAACTTGTCAAATCTCCGATAAATATCATCAATCAATTCTATCCTATTAACCCGCAATGTACTTTCACTTCATATTTTGACTAAGAAATTGCTTAGCACAATTTGCACATCGCAAAATGACAAGGTTCATTTTCCTTTGCAAGGCTAATGTCATGGTGTAACGGAATTTATAAAAAAAAAGACTTAAATCCTAGAGCATTGTTACATCGATATTATCACATGTAATTAATAATTACGGCAGAACCTTACCCCTTTGCTAAACTTAAGTCTGTCTACGTACTCCATCGACTCGAATGAACGTGTACCAAATTTGTGACATACGTAAATCTTCAGTCTCAACTTTGATTTGTTTTATGTGACGTTGAACATGTTCACTGCCCACACGTCCTTCTTAAATCTTGTAACGTGTTGGGTAACACGGTTTGTCTTGTTATTTTATATCATTCACACTTGCGTTACGTTGAAAAGTAAGTATGGAGACAGTAATCCTATTTGTTATTCTGTTCAAATGTTTTTTTGAAGTATGGAACATGATTATAAATATCGTATTATTTAAGGAATGTGTACTTATCAATATTTGTGTTGGTTATTTTCAATGGATTACCAGAGATCAACATTTTATAGACTATTCAATAAAACGCGTTATTACAATATTCATAAAAAATGACAAGCTTGTTTCGTTTTACTCGTTAATAAAGATGCAGATCTAAGCCATTCATGAAATTAACCATTTTAGTGATTGAGCTAATATTGAGGTAGTTTTAAAGCTGTTGACTTACATCAATTCATCGCTTTTAATAAGAAATGATAATTATTCTGTAAATAGATCTTTTAAAGACACTTTTACAAGTCAATGTTTTACATATTTTTTAAAGCTAGGCATCGGCATTTCCTAACTGACTTTCCTAACTTAAAAAAAAACTCATAACTTGTGAAATGCACCTGGTTCATCAATAAAATAATGTGGTTTGTATTTTAATTGTCCATAATCGGTATTATCGCCTATAGTACAGGCGTATTACATAAGGAAATGTAAATTTATTACTCATGTATGTATAATTTTCCTTTATTCCTTAAAACTACCTTATTCCTTGACCTCCTGTAAAAATATTAATTTGATATACATGTTGGTTATACGCTGCGACTGTAACGTCATCAAGAAGACGATTTATCATGACCTGCCTAATGCTTATGTAGTGTACTTAATACGGCAATTCATTTGTCGATGACATTTTAATTTGATATTATACTATAGAAAAAAGTATACAGTATGTTTCTATTTGTAGAGCTATGTGTGCACACCTGTACCTGTACTGCACTCGAATGGTGATAAATTTATAATACTATTTATAATATTATAAATTTATCATTTATCATTTATTTATAATACTAGCGGCCCGCCCAGGCTTCGCATCCGTATGTTCGTTTAACTCCCTTAGGGGTGAAAATCTTTCCTCAGTGGATGCTTACAATATAAAAGGTACCAACTGCTAAAATTTGGCTCTGCGTTCATGAATCAGTCAGAACAAGTAATTATAAATGTATAGATATACAATCTAAACCTATAATTGAGCGACTATTAGTAAGCGCATCAAATTCGCCTTCACGTCTAAACACAAGTCTTCAAGTTTATGCATCTTTCGAAGGTGTCGGCTTAAGATTGTTTTTAAATACACACATGTTCAATTAGTGGATAAAAAACTGTGTTAGTATTAAAAAATGTTAAAGATATTTTTCAACAACTCCGCATCATAACAATTATCATTACTTTTTAGAATCTTTGTTTCCAATTTTTATCTTTAGCAATGTATACCTAAGTATTTATTTTTTCTTTTTACAGGTAAGCAAAGAGCAACTAACTACAAATAAAAATGGCCAAATTTTCGTATGTAACACCTATTGGAAGGTAGAGTATCCTCTTTATTATTATCTCAATTTACTGTTAAAATGATTAGGGATGTATTTTTTTATATTTTTTAAACTTTGAATAATGCCAAGCCCAAAATACTCCCATTATCTAATTTTCTAATAATGTTGGCTACTGATTTATTTACCATAAAAAAAAATACTTAACAGTATCGAAGTAGGATCCTTTTGAGGAGTTTATCACGCCATAATATTTTACGAGGCATCGTGTTTTATGAGCTACCTACTTGCTATTCTGATTTATCTACATAGACCAAAAAACATGGGAAACGTTGAAATCTCAGCAATTCCAAGGTCACGACCGATCGTGAACGCGATACGAATGATGAGTTCCAGTGGAATGCATAACGCGTTTCACGCATAAGGCCACGCTCTCGTAGACATCTAATTCAAAAGATTTTTCCCAAACTGTCTTCGTGGGTTCATGGTAATAATAATTACGCCAATAACTATATTAAAATCAGTGATTATAATTTTATATGTCGTCATCCTACTAGCCTTTCCCTAACTACATAATATGTTGAAGAATTTATACAAAATGGAACGAATTTAGTAACAGTGGAGCTGGTGGTATGAAATAGGAAGATCTCGCAAAACATATTGACACTAGTTTTGCTTCTTAACATTTTTTGACGGCACGTGTCTTTAAACATTAGTAATGTTTCTCTTATAGGAAATAATAAATAGGTGAAATAACACTGCTTTGAGCTGTGTTGGGTTTATTATGGTGAGTAAAGTTGCCAGTACTCCGCGAGGAAACGTTGTGTTGACAGTGGGGGGACTTTGATCCTTATACTGCCAACCCTACTATTCCTCTTTCGTTTTATTCGTATTACAAGGTCGGCAACGAGCAAGTGATACCCTTGGTGTTGCAAGCATCTATAGGCTACGGTAACCGCTTACCATCAGGTGGGCCGTATGGTTGTTTGCCATATATGTATAGTACATAATAATACTAATACTAAATGTTCACCATTTATGCCCTGAGCCAATAATAAGAGTGTGCCTATCCTTTCCTCCATACACATTAGACGGAAATGCGATTTCTCGCGTTGCGGCAGGAGTGAAGCGTGAGCGGCACTGTTCGTGGTTTAAACTCGTGTAAATAGTGCTGTTTACGTAATTATCATTTTATTGCTCTGAGGAAGCATTCGTATGGACCGAGCATACAAATTAATTTCGGTCTTACTTACAAATTATTCACGTTTGTACTGAAGTGTTTAAATACGGAAGCAATAAAATCTGCACATGATGATACATAAGCTTACAGTATATACCTTTGTAAAACAAACTAACAGGATAGTTTCACATAATATAATAGAATTGGTAACTAAACAAAGTAGATACGACTTCCTTACTAGTAATAAAAGAAAAGCACAGATATTATGTGTAAGAACTGTCGCCGTTTTCGCGAAATCTCACGTCTTGCAAGACAGCCAAGCGCAATTTTAACAAGAATTTATATAAAATCCAACGAAACCAGTAACTGCTCGACGTGGGTTCCTAAAGCGAGGTGAAGCGAACAAGAATTACGTTCGTTTACTCTCGACGGTCCCGTATTCCGTTTGATAAATCGTTTTGCATAATATACTAATATTATTTATTTCAGTGCCTCCGCTCCGAGGCAAATTACGTTTACATTCCTTTGAGCGCTTTTTAACTTTCTCGCTTTTATGTAGGTTTATTGTGGACTTGGCGGGTGCACTGCCTGTGTGCATTTTGTTTTATGTAGAATAGGCGTGCTCGTTAGTACAGTAAAAAAAAAAAAAACAAAAAAAAAAAAAAAAAAAAAAACAATCTTCAATCCAAATGCTATAGAACCTAAAATAGTATCACCAGTGCTCCACGGGGAATGTGTTGAGAGTGGGGGACACTTTGACCCTTATACTGCCAACCCAACTATTCCTCTTTCGTTTTACAGGGTCGGCAACGCACAAGTGATACTCCTGGTGTTGCAAGCGTCTATACGCTACGGTAACCGCTTACCATCAGGTGTGCCGTATGCTTGTTAGCCACCTTAGTAGTATATAAAAATAAATATGTTCCACTTCGTGTATTAAAACCTAAAGACTGACAAAGGTACAGTAATCATAGTGACATCCAAGTAGGTCGGTCGATACCGTAGCAATCAATTCCTATTTTCCTAAGCCTTGACATGGTGACTGCATACGTTATGGGCCGTAGAATCAATATTATTCACTTTGTGTTCCTAGTGATTGGTGTGATTAATTAATTAATTAAACAGATTGACACAAGAATGACTAGTGTCAAATGTCACTGCATATCTTTGTTTATTACTACACGTAACATTTGTTTGAATGCAGTTGTTGACTACTCCTGTACCCGTACCACAATGTGTTATGGAGAGAGAGGGATGTCGCTCTATAAATTAAATAGCACCATCCCTTTCTCTAAACCTAAAAATGATCGCATTAACACGTTGTGGTAGGGCCTCTGCGTATATGTAAAAGTGTAACGCTCTGATTTGCCTCGTTTTTTTTTTTTATGTGATACTTTGGGCAAACGAGCAGACGGATCACCTGATGGTAAGCGATTACCGCCGCCCATGGACACCCGCAACACCAGAGGAGTTTCAGGTGCGTTGCCGCCCTTTTAAGGGGTTTGGGCGTCCGGTATCCTCACTCACTCGACGAAACACAACGAAAACGTTATTTCACGCCGGTTTTCTGTGAGGCCGGTCTCAAGTCGGAATCAAGTCCGGTCGAGCCGGCCCATTCGTGCCGAAGCATGGGTCTCCCACGGTATAAGTGGTTGGTCTTACCTGTTACTTACTTATTGGGTTTTTTCAATGAAATTCTCAGTAGCAGCTCGGAGTTTGGATTTGTGCCCGGTTAATTGCAATAGGCTCGCCTAAACATAACGGCAAACTGTTGGTGCACTGAGGCCAGCACATAAAACTACCCCAATCTGTCAAATTTAGATAGATTTTCAACTTTAAAATATAGCAATAAGGTTCATTTTCAATTGAGAAAATGTGACAGTTTTCGATAGCTTGACCTGCTGGCGTCTGTACCTATATTCGTACACCTTTGCCCAACCCTTCGAGGAATACAGGAGTGATGGTATGTTGTGTTTAATACAACTCAACTAAAAGTGTAATACAACTCACTCACGGATCAATCCCGTACAATATGATGTTGAATCAATTACAATATGATTTTATTGGGGATTAATAATATCAACATAACGCGATAAAATCCGGAAAAAGTAGTTTAATTTCAATGTCTGTAAGTGTCAGAAATCAATGTATAAGATTGGCAAACACGAGATCAATGCGGGTAGCGCCGCGGGGCACAAATAGTTGATTAATAAAATGTATATTCCTTGCGGGGATCCAACCGTTCTCGTTAGATTCTCCGGAATAAATAGAAATCTCACAGCCAATAGTCAAGAAGCTGATCGTTTAGCTACTATTGCCAATCGTGCCGTCAATTAGTCATAAATATCAATTACACAAAACAATAGTGCCGCTTTAGAAAAGTCTGTGGGCGTCGCGGAATACTGGGCCAATCGGTTAGTTTAATGATCCGATTGAATTTCTTTTCTCGTCTTTCCCCTTATTTTAGAAGTGATCATTGAGTTTCTTACCGGATTATTCTTAGTATCAACCTTTTGGAACTGCTCAACTGGAATTTACTCGACTTACGCTTATTTGCATTCATAAATAAGCTTACTTGAACTAAAAACAATTGAAAAGGGAAAGAAAAACAACGCTAGTGATAGTACTTAGTAGTTTAAAAATGGGTGGAGTAAACAAATACTTTCTGAACTGCATTCTATTAGTATTCTACCCAAGAAAGCAATATGAAAATACTAACATACGCATTCGCTGAAAGCAAAAGTAAATTCATCGTACTATGAATTATGAATTGCACGAAAGGAAATCGATCAATATAACATCAAACGGGGGGTTTCGTAAAATTATAATATTAAAAACTTTCTGCGAAATGCCTAGCAAAGTACGGGAAACGAAACATAATTTAATTGTGGAAGGCGTGTTTCGTCCATTATGCTATTAATGTTATTAATATTTAGAGGTAACATAGCGACTCTAGTAGCTGGAGTGTATACAAACTAACACAGATTAACCTTAAAGTAAAGTAGGCAACTGCCCATGGGTCCTGCGTCGCTTAGATGGACCATAGAAAAATAAATATATTTTTGTAGGAAGGTAAAAAAACGAGATTATATACTAAACGTGCAGACTATATGTACAATCAACACATCAAGTCATACAAAACTGACAAATTTCTCCAAGTGATTTTAAACTTTAAAATTTTAATGGTTCAGTTCATAAACGAATGAGAAAATTTGATAGTTTGTGTTAACTTGATTTGCTGATGACTTAACTATGTGCATAGCACATTATACCGAACGTACAAACCATACGTACAATGGGCATAGTAGTCATAGTACCTAAATTTTACCTCGAACGTGTCGTCATATTATAATTTCAGCAGAATATTCGGCCGGGCTTCTGCGGAATACGTAGAATGAGAGTTTAGGCCACAAATTCTATTATAATTTCTGATTTTCTAAAAAATATTGCCTGAAGTATGTGGAGAATTTTCAGATGGAAACTTTCAAATATCGTCGATGCCTGAAATTCAATTAACTGGGTCGCTAGGATCACAGTTTTTTCTGTTTATTTTTGGTTAGTACGAAAATTGAGTAGTGAAGTCACGAACAGAGACAACGTTATATTTTAGATAGTAATTATTTTTGAACTGGGATAATATTAGGATTGCATTACGTTACACCTGTCTAACAAGTCATAGGTCATAGTGATACGTAATAGGACCATTCCACAAGTGTAGGTCTCGAATTCGAATCCAAGGTACGTTTGACTGAAATTATCACTAACTTACAATCATCATCATCATCATCATCATCAGCCTATATTAGTTCACTGCTGGACGTAGGCCTCCCCTTATGGGCGCCATTTCACCCTGTCTTCGGCTTTTCGCATCCAGCTGTAATCATTATTATGTATAATCACTATATGTATAATATACGTATCATATTGATTTCTGACATTTACGCGAATATTATACATTGAAATAAAACTACTTTTTACGGATTTTATCCCATATGTAACAATAAAAAATGTAGGGTAGCTGTCAGTAATTATATCATCAAGACGCCCACCACCTCAGTCTACCCGTGACCATGGACGCTGTAAAGGGTCCGAAACGTCGGGATTAATAATATCAATATACGCGATAAAATCCGTAAAAAGTAGTTTTATACGTATCATGATTATATTATTACTAGCTGACCCCGCAAACGTTGTTTTGCCATAAAAAAAAAATTAGGGGTATGAAAAATAGATGTTGGCCTATTCTCAGACCTCCCCGATAAGCACAAAAAATTTCATCAAAATCGGTCAAGCCGTTTCGGAGGAGTATGGCAACGAAAACTGTGACACGAGAATTTTATATATTAGATAGTAGCAGTCGTGCTTAGGACCACTAGACTTACAAGGCAGTTTTCAGAATTTACATTGAAAAAAATCACGCGACATCGGATTTGTTGTAGAAACTAGCTGCGTACCTAGATTCGACATTTCATAAGTCCCTGTATATCTATATCTATACAAATAAATAAAATTAAGTGTCTGTTTGTAATTTCAAATTAACAGCTTTTCAATAAATGTATATGAAAGTCTATACGTTACTTACATAAAAAAAAAAACATTATTTTAAAATTTTGTCTGTCTGTTTGCTCCGGCTAATCTCTGAAACGGCTGGAAAGATTTAAACTGGACTGCTGGACTTTCACTGGCAGATAGCTGATGTTATAAGGAGTAACTTGGACTGCTTTTATTTTAGAAAAAATAATAGAGTTCCGCAATTACATATCCACGAAGCCGGGACGGTCCGCTAGTTGTTTATATAACAAAACTATTTTCATTTTGATTTTGAAACCAAACCGAATAACATACCTACTGCTCAATCGATGGTTCGTATAAGTACATCGATCGAGTAAATTAATGTAAGTACTACTTACATTAATTTACTCAAACATCGTAAGTGTTACAAGTAGTAATACGGAGTAAGGGTTAGGTAAACGTTTGTACGTTGTAACATGTAATATCTGCCGTCGCCTCCAGGCCTGTCGCGGCAACTGTTATTAATTTATGTGCGTTTACTTAATTTTGTAATATACATTATTATTGTGCAGACTGCCAACACAATTTATTGCTCAGTAATTTAGCTGTTGGGGATTATTTTGACTGTTGAAAACGTAGTGTGGGAAACGGGGCTTGAGTGGGGGGCTTTATTTAGTTCAACTAGAGTTTGCCCGCAATTTCCACCGCACCATAAAGGGTTTTTTGCGACAAAATGTAGCCTTTGTCCTTCTCCAAGGTTTAATCTATCTCTGTACCAAATTTCATCGAAATCGGTTTAGCGGTTTAGGTGTAAAAACGTAACAGTCAAACCGACTGTTAGTGTCGCAATATGCATAATGCAATAAGTCAAAGATCAATAATCAGACGCAATAGAAAAACAATAATTTCGACCCTAATAATAATTAAAATAGGTTTGCAATTTGTTTTTCCATATGAAGTAAACACTGAGTCTGAAATCGGATTGCGGTGTACCATTTCGAATTGTTTATGACTGATTCTGCATCACGCCAACGCATACACAAAAACGTGGGCGAGATTACACGAATTACATCTCATTTGCATGGACGTTACTTACGACAAAGATGGCGCGGGTATCGGCAATGTTTTTTTTTATACTGTAACTATCGACCCGCCTCCTGGTTCTAAAGGTAACTTGAAAATTTTCCTGTACCTCTGTGACCAGCTCGCGTTTCCATGAATATTCTGTTAGTTAACGTATCTATAATAAAGCTGTAATTTCTAAATTTTCACATCCGAAGTCCAAGCTAGCGATGACGTAACATGACTACACTACACCCACATAAACGCGTGGGTATGCTCAGTAAATTAATACAAGATAATGTCACACTATAAAGCTGTTAATTATGATGTAATAGGCATGTATAGGATAAAACTTAAAATTAAATTGAAAAAAGGAAGTAAGAATGGGGCTGGCGGCGTAGTGTAGCCGTGAAAAAGTAACACATAGGCAGACAAACAAGAATAGTTACTTTGAAATAAAACTACTTTTTACGGATTTTATCGCGTTATATTGATATTATTAATCCCAACGTTTCGGACCCTTTACAGCGTCCGTAGTCACGGTGCGTCTACCCGTGACCATGAACGCTGTAAATCATCAATATAACGCCATAAAATCCGTAAAAAGTAGTTTTATTTCAATGTATTTAAATATATTCGCGTAAATGTCAGAAATCAATAAGAATAGTTACTTTCGGATTTATAATATAAATTAATATTTACACTTCACACAGCACGATCTAGGCTCAACCTAAGCAGAGCTTGTACTATGGGTACTAGACAATGGATATAATGCCTATATACTTTTTGTAAATACAACTAAACACACAGCCAAACACAAACACTTACTTATGTTCATTACATAAATATTTGTGTCCTGTGTGAATCGACCTTGTGATCAGTAGTCTGTTACTCAAACCACTAGACCACAGACTTTGACACTATGAATCACAATGAATGATGCTGAATTGCCAAACTGGATATGTAAATTGAAATAAAACTACTTTTTACGCATTTTATCTGGTTTATTGATATTATTAATCCCGACGTTTCGGACCCTTTACAGCGTCCATGGTCACGGGTAGACTGAGGTGGTCTTGATGATATAATTACTGACAGCTACCCTACATTTTCATTGTTACATGATCAATATTTTTATCCAGCTTCGATACTGCACAACAAGCTTCTCGGAAGCCATTAAAGAGCTGATAAGTACTAGATATACATAGATAGAGCAAGTGGTTGCAGGATAACGTTGGCGATAATAATCTATTGTCATGATCCGCTATCTCAGATACCTAAATTAAGCATAACGATCGCCGGATGGTTAGATTGGATGAATAGGGAAAGGATGCTGAATCGCAGATAGTAGGATTGATCATTTTACTGGGTTGAAAGCATATTTATTACGACTCGTACTCAGAATTATAATGCTGAATGCTTTTGACCCCAGTCTTGCCTGATGGTGAAATCATTCTAATAAAAGAAAAAGTGCGGTCTTCGGACCCCCGTTAGGAACAAAATTCCTCACGCATTTTCAATTCCCTATGTAGCAGCTCTGATCGACACCGGATGGAACCGAACGTCTCGAGAGCGTGCATAACACCTTTTTCGTTTTGTGACGTTTTCTCCCAGACTACTAACGCAAGCGTTAAGGATCTTCGTTCCAAAAACAACTGCCACAAGTAAAGATGTTCCAGTTTGAAGCCTAAAATTTCCTCGCCTATTTAAATACTTTAAGATCTGGTTAGGAAATGATAGCATACCCTTTCTCTATTCGTCCTATATTCCTAACATGTCCCTATCGCTTGTAAAATGAGGACGTGCCGACATTGTCCCGATACGGTTCGAAAACCGTTTGGCTTGCAGCCACCAAACTTCTCACAATGTCGTAAACTCTTACACTATTCTAGGAATTTTTGAGATCGATCGGTGTATGTATCAGGACAATATGTTTTTATGGTATAGGTTTTAAATGGAAATTGGTTAGTTCTGGTTCGCATAACGTGTTCTAGCTGAAGTTCAAATGCGATACTCAAATGAGAGCCACGAAGCGAAGAACTCTTACTGCTAAGTTATTTTGAGAAGTAAATATTAGGTTTTATTAACAACACATACATAGCCTCCGCCTTGCAGAAAATCTAAGTGAACACTGCTTTAAGCTGTGTTGTGTTCCTTCGGTTGAGCAAGGTTGCCAGTACTCCGCGAGGAAACGTTGGCAGTGGCGGGACTTTAACCCTTATACTGCCAATCCAACTACTCCATTTTCGTTTTACAGGGTCCGCAACGCGCAAGTGATACAAGTAGTGTTGCAAGCGTCTTAGAATATGGTAACTGATTACAATCAGGTGGGCTGTATGCTTGTCTGCCACCTTAGTAGTATAAAAACAAAAAAAATTGCAGTGATGGCGACGTAGTTATAGCGCAGGGCTTTCAATCATGGTTGACAGAGTTCGAATGACTCTTCGACTTCATGAGTGAATTAGAAAAGTTGTTATCTGATCTGCAAATTACTATTAGATACTGCTTATATTTTCCATCATTGTCATATAGTGAAAGGAAAACATCGTGAGGAAATCTGCACATCTGTCGAGTTCTAGACGACGGGCGAAGTCAATCTGAGAAAAGGCCCGTGCCGGCTGTGGGACAGTACTTATTACATATCTACAAGGTCAAGGCTGCTCCATTAGCGTAAGTCCTCAATCCATCTTCTCTTTGGTCCTCTCTTCGTAAAAATCCCCACATACAGCTGTCATCTACTCTTTGATCCATTCATGCCATTCATTAAATCGTTCTGGTAACTGCATGATCTTCGTTCTTAACCTTCTGACCGCCACGGACGTGTATAGACGTCAAATGAAAACTTACTCACGACGCCAACGACGGCATGGCACGTCAAAAATAATTTTTTTTTAGTTTTGTACAAATACCTATATATAAATTTGTTGTTTTTTTTTTACCTATTATTAGATACTAGAATTTGTCGCTTGGCGTAGAGAACACGGATTTTCGTTATTGACGTGGCGGGCAAAAGGTTAATAATTGATGAATACATAAACTCAGTTCTCTATGTAAACACATGTAAATCTCTCAAGCAGTGTGACGTAGCGAAGCCCCGCGAGACCGAAGCCCGATTGCTGCTGCAGTACTACGATTATATTATATTCAGCTGCTGAACACTGTGAAGGTGGTTTCTCTATTCTACGTCACTGACGCATATTATAAGGAGTAACTAATGGTATTCAGTCAGTCAAATGTTTTTATTTTTACCAGTATTACAGGTCCATTTGAAATGTCAAAAACTAGTTGCACAGTTCAAAATAGTGGGTTTTAAAGAGAACTGGCAAGAAACTCCTTTTTTTATACTACTAAGGTGGCAAACAGACATACGGGCCGTAGCCTATAGACGCTTGCAACACCAGGGGTATCAATTGTGCATTGCCGACTCTGTAAAACGAAAGAGGAATAGTTGGGTTGGCAGTATAAGGGTCAAAGTCCCTCTGCCAACACAACGTTTCCTCGTAGACCACTGTAGCACCTTGCTCACCCTAAGAAACGCAACACAGCTCAAAGCAGTGTCATTTCACTTCGATTTTCTGCAATCGAAATCGAAGTCTTAAGAACTTCCCCAGTCAGGCAGGTCTACTTTGAGTGGAATTACTCCCACTATGCCCTACGTCGCTCTCCATAAAAAACTATCTATAGATCACATAGCTTCTATTATTATGTCTGGACTTAGTGACCTAGATCTTTGGGTTTGTTTCGGCGTTTATATTAAGATATTGCCATAAATGCCAACTAACTATCTATACCGAAAAACTAAAAAACGTCGGTCGTAAAACTGCACCTTAAGATCTAACAAAAATTAAATATCATCATAATTTGCAATAATTTCTATTATTATTCCTTGTATAGCATGATAAGCTGTCGATCGCAGTTGTCATACGAATACCAATGACAATTGTTAGTATTGAAAGCCTGATAGCTTTACAGCCAGATTCCCATAATTATGTATATCGGTATTTCCCCTTAACTGCGTTACCCTTCGTAATAATTCATACATAGTTGGGTAAAAGAGTTGCTAAACTATTTGTAAACTATTGGTCTGTTGCTTAGCCCTAGCCTGGTTGGCTGGTCACCTATCCTCAAGTCAGTCTAGAATGTTTTGCCTATCTCCACACATATCTGCAACAACTAGGTGGTCTCCAATGGCGTGCAGATTTTATCGCACATTTTTCCGATACTTTTTAATATTTTGGACCCAAACGACATCGTTTCATGTTTTATTATCTCTTTAGAATGGCACATAAAAGCACTCGAGGTCTCAATTAATAAAACTCGGACCCTTTAAGACCGAGACCCAAAAACAAATAATTCCAACCCAAACACCAAGTGACGTAACGTCTAAGGTAAATGCAATAACCACCATGAAAAGCCAACAACTAAAAATCAAACGTACACAACCGACTCACATCCTTCCAACTCCGAGTTAAAGTTCAATTTCCCCTGAAATTCACAATTGTATAAGACGTTTCGCTTTTCGGTCACAAATATAGGGCGGTTGGTACTCCACCCCATCTACAGAGCACTTCCGTTAGTCGCATTCCGAATGGCGTTGTAGACGCACGCCGCCGGTGACGTCACTGATTATGGTGTTGTCATAGTATTTGTGTTTGTGTCATGGCTAGAAAACGGGTAAGGAGTGGTTTAACGTAATTGAAATAGGCTAGGTTTAATTCGCTAGAGATTCTTTTAGACATTTTATGTCATTTCGTGTAAAATGTGGACAAAGCTGCGCCCCGTTTTTGTTGGACTCGCTCGATTTATTTCGCTGCGTTAAGTACCGAGCATTTTTATTAGATTGTGATTGTGTTCTGGTCAGTATTGTGTTTGTGTTACTGAGTTTTTCTTTATAGAAATTGGTACATAAAAGATTCGCTTTTGAGATATATTCCTGAACAGTAATGATTCTGTACCCAGGGAATATTTTCTCGGTTTATAAGATCGGTTACATAGTTAAACGTATTTTAAAATAAAAGTGGAATTTTATTGTGGAATTTTAATTTATGGAATTAAAAAAAAAACAATTGGAACATCTTTGCAGATTTCAACTTATAGCATATTTATCTGAAATAAGATAAGGTAGATTTTTGTTAAGTACCTATTTATGGATTTGGCCACTAACGAAATGGTTATGATTATACCTTCAACGAAATCTATCTTCACTTACTGCAATATATTAATGTAACCCAAACGGTATTTGCAATCTATCAATGTAAACGATGAAGCTAAATCCCATTACCATGGATGAAACATTAAACACTTGTAATCGATCGACGGCACTATTCTATGTTGTTATTGTGCTGCGTTTACTCTGTGTGATACATTGGTTTCTGTACTTGCTACTCCACTCACCACACCAATTTAGCGACACTCATTTAGCAGTGAATGAAACATGATAATGATACTCAATGAAAAAGACGGTTGCCTTGCTTATTATTGTCTTATCAATAACTATTTTATGAGATAGGACAATAAAGATTAAACATTCTAGGTAATGGACTTTTATGAATGATAAGGTTAGTTTTAAATTATTTTGAATCTTGTCTGTGTAAGTACTTAGGTTAAACAAACGATTTGATTAAAACATTACATTTATCCGCAAACTTCCAATCCAATTTCATATCTTACATACTAGTCGGATATGAAAACAGTGCGACCAAATAAAATGGGGAATGATTCTATAATAATACGTGTGGGAATGGTTTTACGACAGCACACAATAGTCGGAAGTGTTCGCAAATTTTACAGATTTTGGTCCCAGCAGTTTTCAAATTCAAATTAGACGATAAAGACTAATTCCTAAAGACATAAAATGTATAAATAAAATAAAAATAAAAAAGCCTTTTATTTCTTGCATTTTTATAAGGTTAATTACTATATTAATACTAACACTTACTTCCTTTTTTTTTTTTAATATTTACTTTACTAATTTACTCCTTCTTTTAACTTAATACTAGTTATATTTAGCAATTACTCTTAATCGGCAAGAACACCAGGCTGGGCCTCCTCCAAAGATGCCCATTATTCCCTATTTTGTGCTACTTGGCTCCAGTTCGGTCCGGCGCTTTTAATTATCTCGTCTTCCCATCGTGTCAGTGGTCTACCTCTGCCTCTTTTAAATGTATAACGACTAAAAATAATGCATGTATTATCAAAAAAACTTAAGCAACCTGCTTATTATTCACTGTGAACGTTTCATTCGTACTTGCTCGAGTAACTCGACCCTCCAAAAGCGTCTATTGTACTTATCCCTGAATGCAAGTTTTCAATAATAATAGTAAAGTATATCTACGGCTCCGATTTGAAGGGGAGTTTTTTTGAGTAAATAATGGTTAATGGGTGAATGTCGAAGTAGATTCAAGGAGTGTTTAATCGATTTGAACATTTTCAATGATGTTTGCTTAATCACCTAGCAACTGTCTGGGTATTGAGATTTAATATATTTGTATTAGTTCCAAAGTCAATTTAATATTATACATTATCATGTCAATACTCCTTGAAAAATTATGCGTACACCCACAGTTCGCCAGGTCCCATGTAATAGGGGGAAGTCTGCCATTAATTTGGACTAGTCTACTCAAAGCCACTGTGGCTCTTTCTTCAAAAGGCAATTTCAGACATTGCCCTGCATTGTGACACTCACATATTTTATGTTAGTGTCACAATTTATATTTATATAGTTTAGAGGTCGTCAGTTAGGAAATGCTGGCGACACCTGGCATAAAAAAATATTCATAAAATTGACTTGTAAAAGTGTCTTTAAAATATCTAGTTACAGAAAATAAATATCATTTCATATAATTTCATTTCATTTCAACCGGGTACAAATCCAAACTCCCGAGTTGCTACTGAGAACTTCATAGAATAATCAAATAACACTGCTCAACCTGGGAATTGGACCCAGGACCTCAAGTGTGATCAGTCGTGATTATGACCGTTATACTGATGAGGCAGTAATAATTATTGTTTTTACATTTACATTAGTAAGTTTACCCCTAACACGTTAAACCCGTATTCACCCGTACAGTCGTCTATGCTGGTATGTGGTGCGGGGGTCATTGGGTTCATGTGTATGCAAAAGGACACTTTCTAGTTTTATTTACAAAGACTAAAAAAATTACTTGGAAATGTGAAGCGTAAACAATCGAGGTATGGGTAGGTAATTTTTATTTTATTCATATTACGAAGAAAGTGAATTCTGCCAACTCGCATTAGGTCAGCGTGGTTGACTATAGCCTAATCCCTCTCATTCTGAGAGGAGACCCGTGCCCAGCATAGGACAGTATATGGGTTGATGACGATGATGATGATGATGGAGAAACGAGAAACTAGTTAGTTTCTTTCACTGTCACTGACATATCCCCGAAGGCCCCAATCTCTTGGTCTACAAAAAAACTTAATTGTTTATTCAAACACCTCTATTTTTAAAAGATCAAATAAATATTTTTTTATTGAAGGTATAGTATCGCAATATTAGTCGCAAATGGTGTTAGTATAATTCTATACAGGGTGGAAGGGACATCGAAGCGCAACGGCTTACCATGACTTCAGTACATGATTCTGGACCCCCCTGCGTTGGAATTGTTCGTCGGCTTTTTCTTAAATTTTACAACCCGCAAGTGAACTCTAAGGAAACAGCTGACCAGAAAATCTTTTGAGTTTAATTTACAATGCTGTTTTTAGTGAAAAAAGTGAATTAATGACTTTTTAATTAAAATTCTTATTGGGTTAGATAGAAATAATTATTTTATACAGTTTAAAGTTGAAAAAACTGCACAAACACAACAGAAAAAACGTAAAATTTAAGAAAAAGCCGACGAAAAATTCCAACGCAGGGGGGTCCAGAATAATGTACTGAAGTCATGGTAAGCCATTGCGCGTCGATGTCCCTTCCACCCTGTATATAAAAATTCAGCTTCCGTATATTTATGTCCACAAAATTTGAATAGGTTTTCAATGGATTGACTTGAAATTTTTCCACAAGGATGCATAAATATTATTATTTAATGAATATAGATTGATTCAAAGGACGCCGGGCCCGGTTTAGATAGCAGCTTACGTATAATAAGTACTTACTAGGCGACTTCTTTTTGTGTTTAATTTTAAGCAAGCGTATTCCATAATAGACGAAATAGAGGTCAAATGAAAGCTTATTTAGTAGAATTTTTATAACAAAAAAACATTAAACATCCTGCCCGCGGTCGAAAATTTTCCTTTTCTAAATAACAAAAAAACATTACTTTGTCAAAACAATATAATAATCGCATTTAAAAAAATACGTTCCTTTTTTTTCAAGACAACTAGCTATATTTAAACTTAAGCCTTCGTTCAGCAAATTTACGAAGTAGGCCCATTTTGCCGAGTTTTTCTGAATCGTTCACAATCGGCTTTCGTCGGCTACGCTTTGCTAATCCAGTATGATTTTTCCGTTCCGCCTCTACTCGGAGACTTCAAATTCGGAATACAATCTATACGAGTTGCGAATGTAATCCTTGGGTAAGGCAGATTAAGGAGAAAGTGAAAAACTGAAATTAAATTGGTACAACGGGAAAACTTGGTTAGTTGTCTGCCTTTGTGGCAAAGTTGATAACATACTGAAAAGTGTACTGTCACAATTATAGATATATCAGCAGGGTTAACATTAATGCCGCGACATAATTTTATCGCCATATTATTTCGTGTTCAGCCATAGTTTCGGCACGAGATATTGACAACACAATTTTGTGGCGCTCGTGAGGCAGCCACTCACTATTAGTTTGTTGTCTGTTTGTTCGTTTATCGATAGTCCATTTATCGAGGACTGTTATACGCTATATAACGTCACGCTACGACCAATAGGAGACGAGCAAAAAGGCGGGTGACACCGCGGGGGCAGCTAGTAATATACTCTTAATAAAACTGAAGAGAATGTTTGTTTTTTAGAACGCCCTAATCTCTGAAACTATCAGTCGGATTTCAAAAATTGTTTTTGCATTTGATAGTCGTATTCTTGGGGAAGGTTATAGGTTATTTAACGTCACTCTTCGACCCTGAGGAGGGTAGTAAAAAAGGAAAATTCTGGGTGAAATTTATTATAATTTAGATGGGACAACGTGTGTCGGAGCAGCTAGTGTTGTAATATTTTATTTAACGTGCTGTTTCTCCACACATTATTTTCAAACAAACATTCTCAAACGATGTAAACAATCATATTTGTTCAATTTTTCGTGTTTGCGCGGTAACTGCACGGTGCAGATTATTGATCTGACCCGACTCCGCTACTACAGAACCAGTGTACTACACTATGTGAATACGTCACACACACACACACATAAGTTCAACTACACTGAAATTGCGATTCCAAGTTGTTAAACGTATTACATGCAAACTACGCTAATTCGGAAATGTTTTCAGATCTGTAGTTGAACAGTTACTGTTTTCAAAGTAATTTGTTTTGCTGATAAACTGATAATTTTCTGTGAAATTAAAAAAAAGTAAAAAAAAAAACGGCGCGGCCAAGGTTAAATAATTTGGGCCCAGTGGGTAGCAGATGACCCCAACTAACCACCATTTTCGTATGTTAAACGTTCTACCAAACAGCCTGTATAAAGCTCAGTGTCAACCTTAGTATTTTTACGTCCAATCAATCACACCTACATATTGATTTAGAGACGCTAATTAATTCAATCATCTTATCAATAGTATGTGTATCAATAGTTTTTCTTGACGGTTTGAGAAGTCTGCCAACCCGCATTAGGCCAGCGTGGTGGACTATAGCCTAATCCCTCTCAATATCAGAGGAAACCCGTGCCCAGCAGTGGGACTATATATGGGTTGATGATTATAATAGTGACCAAAATAGGTATAGTGATGCGATTGACGTATTAATTTTGAAAACGGGCTAAATGAAGAGCGATATTGACAATAGCACATTCCGAGATATTCCATTTCTTTGGAAATATTTAATAAAAAAAGCAATACTTACCTAATGAGAGTACTTGGGAGGTTTTATTAGGTAATTACGTTTTTAAAATAGACGATACGATTTCAGTCGATTACCAATTTGATAGGATTTATGATTTTAATAAAATTATTGAAATTGAAATGTTATAAACGACGCCCTTCAACATTTTTGAATTGTTATTGGGGCTATAAAATTCGTACAGAATAGAATCTAAGTTAATTTCACCAAGTTTTGGCCAAAATCTGGGACGGCTATGAATATTTTACGAACCCATAACTTTTCTACTAACAATATTTTAATTCTGAATTTAATTTTCCATATTCTTATTTGGTACCTATATGCGGCTAAACGTTCCATGGACGTGATTAATACGTAGCATAACAAATATATACAATATTCACAAAAGAATTACTTCAAAGACAAAGCATTATTTTTAATACTAATTAATAAAAAAACTGTTCAAAGTACAAAATTACAGACTACCACTTTTTTATAGTTCTTAAAATCCTCCTGTATTGTCTGCCTCTTGGGGTGGCGGTAGGGTATCTTGGTCTCATACCGATTAAAAACCCCACTTACCTTCACTTGCCCTATATTCATGACCATGGGATCCGTGACATTTTCTACGACAGGCGACAGACTGTGGTCTAGCAGCCGATGGACCCGTACACTACCACTTGCTACAATTTTATTCTTGCATACTTCTTTGCTTCGTTTACGTTCATACGTCTTGTTTTGAAAGACCTCACTATTGAAGACCTAATTAAAGACCTTCTAATCTAATCTTAACTGTGGGGACTGGCATAGCCAGCAACACTTCGACCAAATGTGATCTATTGTGTTAACCCCTGCATGATACATTCCTTACTCTTCAAAGACGTGGTTAATGAAGGCGACTAACCCACTAAGAGGAAGGAACCTGTAGTCTTCTGGCTTCGGGTATGTGTTGCCGAGATGACTCATCCGTTTCGTCGCTAGAACGTCACAATCACACAAGATGTGCTGCATTGTTTCCTTAAATTCACCACATGCTCTGCAATAGTTGTTCAAAGCCAGTTTCATTTTAAGGAGCATGTCGTTAGTTGCAAAATGTCCTGTAAGGGCTCCGATTAAAGTAGTATCTATGAGGTATGTATTTATATGGCGTCTCCTCACGCTTCCTCCTAATAAACCCTCTTTGTTAGCCGCCTTTCATTCATTCCCTCGACATCCCCAAACCATTTCGTAATTATTACGGAGATTTTTGGCCCTGGGTGACAGCTTTATAGACCTTAGTTTCTAAGGAGTCAAGGACTTTGGCAAGGAAATCGGTGTCGTGATACATTCAAATAAAAAGTACTACCGTGTCACATAGTCGTTTAATATAAAAAATAATTCAAATTATTTAGTCTTCTGTTTCCATAAAGTAGTGAAATTAATTTTCATAGCCATTTAGTCCCTTTGTTTTGAATAACGAATGTAACATGATTGAATTTTTGATTGGTTCAAACAACTTTTTGTTTGGGGGTGAATAATGTATGAAGGTATTTCTATTTTAGAATTCTATCGATAAATTTTTGCTGGAGCTGAGTTTGTAAGATCGATAAAAAGGCGCAGCTCTATTTGTGCGTGCCAACATTTTTAGAAATGTTTTTGAACCCTAACCGTATAAATTTAATTACTTATATTATTCATAAATGTTTTTTTTACATACTTTTTTTTAAATTTCGGTTTGTAAAGAACGTAGGTACAGTAGTAAGAACTTAAACGGGTCTTATCTCTTGTTGGCTTACTACATTGGCCTACAAATATAAAAAAATATTCAGTAACAGTTTTTTTGTTTAGAAAAATCTATTGAATAATAAAATCAATCATCAAATCTTTTTTTTAAAGTACGTATAACCCTTATAGATCCTCTGCCACCTGGGAAGGTCGCAGGGTATGTCGGACTATACCAACTAAAAATCACTCTTGCCTTCCCTTACCCGTTATGTTATAATGGGAATCGTCACGTTCGAGGATGGTTAGAAGCCAAGAACATGGTTATAGGTTCCAATATAAGATTATACATACATACATACACTCACGCCTTTTTTCCATAGGTAGGCCGAAACTAAAGAACGCCTCTTGCTACGATTCTTGCATACTTCTTTTGCTTCGGCAACATTCATACATCTTGTCATACATACACGCCGGTTGCGAGTACTACGCACCTGACCTTTTTGAAGAACCTCACCAATAAGGTCGGCGTAAGTTTTTCTTGGGCGTCGGTCTCGGCGGTTCCACTGACATTCGCCATATAAATCCTTTTTGTTAGTCGCCTTTCATCCATTCTCTCGACATGCCCAAACCATCTCAGCATATTCTTCTTAATCCTCGTCACTACATCGTCTTTTAAGCCGCAACGTTCTCTTATCACACTATTTCACTATTTCTATGGATATAAGATTATTGCGTTTGAAAATAGTTTGCATCGCGTAGAGCGCTAGTCTTATATTATAACATTAATAACCAGAAGCAATATTTATTGCATAAACACTGTAAATTATAAACATAAACTCCACAAACCGTGGGAAATGGTTATTTCTAATGTTCACAAGCTATGGTCGAACCATTGGATTACAATTTACGATAGTGGTATCAACTACTAAAACGCTGCTTAAAATCGCGATACTAATAATATATACTTCTGCGTGATTCGTGGCAAAGAAAGAAACCAATCTTTTGTAAAACTTTTTTTTTATTGAAATAAAACTACTTTTAACGGATTTTATCGCGTATATTGGATATTATTAATCCCGACGTTTCGGACCCTTTACGCGATAAAATCCATAAAAAGTAGTTTTATTTCAATGTATAATATTCGCATAAATGTCAAAAATCAATACCTTTTTTTTATATTGTCCCATTTCTGTGCGAAGGTCTACTCCAGGTCTGTCCACTCGTTCCCATTTGTGGCCTTGTCTTCCAAGGCATGTTAGCCTGAATGAATTCTGAATTTGTTCTAGCTATAAGTATCGTTAGTTCTATGAAAAATGTAAGTGCTAAAATATAGTAATAGTGAAACGAACAACATGAGTGAACTCGAATGTGAAACCATGGACTTGCGGTGTTTAATCACGTGAAGACTTCGCCAGGATGGGAGTCAAGGGCAGGCAGTTCTTGGTGAATAGTTTGTATTATCTCGTAGTTTGGTAGATGTAGAGGTAGTATAGATTGTTATTAGAGTATTCAATTCATATTATGACAGCGTGGTGGAACATGGGTGTACCCACGGTTCAAGGTTTACTACTAAGGAGGCAAACAAGCATACGGTACACCTGATGGTAAGCGGTTACCGTAGCCTATAGACGCTTGCATCACCAAGGGTACCTATCACTTGAGCGTTCTGCATGGTAGCGTACCATTGTTTCTGACTCGAAGTTAATTGGTAAAATTAAAAGCATTTTTAAATATCGAGTTTATTTACTTCCATCCCTAAAAAAATGCCCATGTGGTGGAATATGGATTTATTAGATTTTTTTATTAGATTGTTGTTGAGTGTATTTACATGTCTCCCTACTTGTGTATTTTACAGTAATTAAAATTTTTAGGATTAGCGCTTCGAGTCACTAAGTTTTTGTAAATTAAGACTTTCTTGCGGAGTCGTGTAAATTTTTGTGTACCCAGTAGAAGACTTAGTAGTGATGTTAATTTTGTAGTATTATGAGAGTAGAGTAGTTAGCGTGTGAATTTATGTTATTTTTTGACATTTACTGCCGTGCTCAGAGATCTCTATTAACATTAATAAATTATCATCTAACAGTGGTTAGTATGTCTATGTATAATAATAATAAAAATTATAAAATTCATTTATTTCCTCACCAAAACCGCAATACATTAGGTAACTTAAGGTTGACAATTTATATATGAGTACTAATAGTATCAGTTTAAGTACTAATATATGTATACAGTCTGCCTCATTAGCCTAGTGGTTCTAAGCGCGACTGCTACGCTAGAGGTCCTGGGTTCGAGTCCCAGGTTGAGCAGTGTTATTGAGTATTTCTATGAAATCTCGGTAGCAGCTCGGAGTTTGGATTTGTGCCCGGTTAATACCAATATACTCTGAGACCTTAACATACCGGCGAGTTGTGGGTGTACATTGGTACACCTCTGCCTAACCCTTCGCGTGACGGTATGTATGTAAGATTTAGATGTCTCTGAGGCACTTATTCGTGTTTTACATGTAATAATTTTATTGCTATAGTTACGTAGCTAAAGTTACGTTAACAATGTCGTGGTTAACATTGCTTCGGATAATTCGTAACCAAGTTTATTTAATGCGATGAAGCCCAGAATTTCATGCATGCCTTTAGCTTTACAAGACAGCAAAATACCTCGTAAAATGTTTGCATTTTCGTGAGAAAACGTAAAGATATATTCACAAGAACACGAATATTCCACGTCTTTTATTTACAAGCTTTGTTCTGGGTCAAGGAGAATGTTCTTGTAAATCGCGGAACATCGATATAAATGTGTGGTTTTATTAGATATGAGAACGACATAACATTCCACCGTTCGGAGATGGTGAAGGAAAACGTAGTGAGGAAATCTTTATAGCGGGGAGATTCTCTCGACCAGTGTGTGAAGTCTGCCACCACGCACTAGGTCAGCTTGGTGGACTATAGCCTAACCACTCTCATTCAGCGAGGATGGGTTGATAATGAAAGGACATCAATATTCCAGACTTGTTCACTGTCTATAGGAATCCTAGTTAGTATCTCTGGATAGTTTCTCTAGCGAACGCTTGCAAATTGAACGCAAACTTTATTAAAGTGAAGCGACAAATCTTAGACTACTTGTAGGTACTTGTGTGTGGTTCCATTGACAGCGGGACTTATTCAACAGAAAACATCTAGGTGCAATATTATTTAGAAATACGCGAATGTTTACACTAAAAACCATCGGTTATAATCATTTGTCTCCTTTTAGTTGGCAGTTTATTGTGGAGTGTCGGCTAGAGCATAGTAACAGTTTATACCATCCCAGGGTTCACCAGACGATAATTTTAATCGATAACTTACTTGGGTGGTTTTGCTTGTGTTGATTGTTGTCAATGTACGCGATAAAATCCGTAAAAAGTAGTTTTATTTCAATGTATAATATTCGCGTAAATGTCAGAAATCAATATTGATTGTAGTCTAATTTTTTTTTATGGGATAGGGGGCAAACGAGCAGACGGATCGCTAATGGTAAGCGATTTCCGCAGCCCATGGGCGCCCGCAACACCAAAGGAGTCTGGTGTTGCAGGTGTCCATGGGCGGCGGAAATGGCTTACCATTAGCGATCCGTCTGCTCGTTTTCCCCCTGTATTGCCGTCGATGATCGATACTTATACATACTATACTTGTAATATATACCATATTATACTTATACCATAGCCGCGCGGCACCGCTATATACTTCAACTCGCACAATATTTCTCTCATTGTCTAAATTAAGCTTTAGGTAAAACAACGGGCGGGTAAAAATTTACAAAAAAAAGATTTAATTTCAGTGTTAGTTCAGCCAATCGCACCGCTGTCATTGGCACCCCACAATTAATTTTCCTTGCAGGTGCACAATGTCTGCGTATGTATCTACCTCCTAGACTAGTTCTCTGTCGGGAGAGATTACTAGGTACTGTAAGAGTTTGGAACAATAAATTTTTATTGTTGACGTTCTGGCTGATTAATATGTGGCGAACAAAAAAGTAAGTAGATTTTGAAAGATGTCTAGTAATGAAATGATTTATTGTGAGATGACTTAAGGATTTGATCGAGTAAATTACATACAAAAATCTTATATTTCTTTAATTGAGTTTTCATAAAAATACGCCATCCCATTAATAACTTCGGTCCTCAACAGTACTATTAACTTGTCTCAGTTTGTATGCTGTCTAAACAGACCTTATGTTTTTAATGCTCTAGGAAAAGTTTCTAGGACTACGTTTGCAAGTACTTCTAATTAGTTAAAGATGTCTAATTGAAAGATACCAATATTATTATTATTAAGTAGTTTAGCTTATAGTACGGAGACTCACAATCCCACAGTCAAACTGATTACACTGTTTTGTGGGGCATTGGGATATTTGTAAACTATATACAATATGTTATTATAATAATAAATAATGACTGCCTCATTAGTCTAGTGGTCCTAAGCGCGACTGCTACGCTAGAGGTCCTGGGTTCGATCCCCAGGTCGAGCAAAGTGTTATTGGGTTTTTCTATGAAATTCTCAGTAGCAGCTCGGAGTCTGGATTAATTGTGCCCGGTTAATGGCAATAGGCTCGCCCCCTATTACATGGGACCTAAACATACCGGCGAAATGTGGGTGTACAATTAGTACACCTCTGCCTAACCCTTCGGGGAATACAGGCGTGATGGTATGTATGTAATAATAAATAAATAAATAATAATATACCAAGGTAACCAGAGATACCAAGAATTTGAAAACTAATTCAACGTATGCAGTTACTTAGTTACTTTTACTATCGCACAACCAGGCAAACTGAAAAGCGTCACCGTTTCATGGTGGAAATTCCCGAAACCCGCACTAAGCGTTTTGCCTCGACATTCCTTATCCGTACAGCAAGGGAATGGAATCAGCTGCCTGAGTCTGTATTTCCTGACGTGTACAATTTGGGGGTCTTCAAGTCACGAGTGAATAGGTATCTTCTAGGTAAGCGTGCTATATCTTAGACCACGTCGTCACTTACCATCAGGTGAGATTGTGGTCAAACGCTAACCTATCTCTTATAAAAAAAAAAAAAGTTACATTTATTAGTTCGAGGGATTTGAAAACAAAATACTAACTGTTTTTTTTTGTCTGTTACCGTTTTTTCTGTTGAAGTCAAATTTTTATTTCAATTCGACCAATATAACAGTTACTTTTGGAATTTTAAAAACTAGTTGCAGCGAAGGCAAGAAATTCCGTAGATACTCATTCAAATAATAATTAATATTTACAATTTTTGCCTGCAAATGTGATTAGTTCCCATAAGGAAATATAAAGCAAATCTTCCTATTAATTTTTCCCTTAAAACATTAATGCTACCTACGCTCGAAGGTTTTAAAAGAATTCCTTTTTACCAATAAGGGATCGGGGATCTCAAAGGAAAGGTATTTTACCTTTTTCTCCATGTTGTCTGCTTGTACACGTAAGTAAAGGCATGTTTACACTGCCTTACCTTATTCTGTTGTACGAAATAGCTTTATACACAAACAACTTCGGCTTATTTCGTTGTGGGCCGGTAAATAGCTTCGTTCACTTGTTCAATATTTGCCACATGCTTACGTTAGTTGATCCGTAAAAGCTTAGTGGAATATGTTGCCCGACTATTGACATTCTGATGGCGTGAATACGTCACAAAAAGATGAAACGTATAGGATAGACATTTTGCGCACGTTCCATTCGGTCTCGTGATTCCATATAAATTATTATGTTACTTTTGACGACGTCTGTGTTCTAGTGGATTGAGTGTCGCACTGCTGATCATGGGGTCGTGGGTTCGATTCCCACAGGACACAAATATTTGTGTGGTTAAAACATAAGTGTTTGTGTTTGTCTGGGTGTTTTATAAATATGTATTTACAAAAAAAGTATATAAGTAGGTATTATACAACGTGTTACAAAATTCTCCGTTTTTCTATTTTTCTTTCATAAATGTTGTTGTTTTCCCATTTTTGGGGTATGTTATACAGCGTTACTACGGTTCTTAAATATTGTGAATGATTCTATAAGGCCCCATTTACCTACTTTCGGCTTTACGGGTAGTTGTAACACTCTGTATATTCACTATCTATTACCCATAGTACAAGCTCCGCTTAGTTTGGGACTATGGTGCTGTGTAAAAATGTTCCAAAATATTTATTGTTTATCATTTTAGCCTGTCAGAATATTAATTTTAAATAAGTAAACAGAATTTGAAAATTGTGTACGTACTTTTTCAATGAAAATTTGTGCCATTTTATTCTCTTTTATACTCTTAATAGAGCTTTCATTCAATTTATTGCGATTCATCCTTTCGTATTTATGGAACGTCAAATTAACCCATATTCTGGCAATACGGAGTCCAAAACCAACTCAAACTATAACTAAAATGTAACAAACAATGAACTACTTCGTAAAAACTCTACTATTTTTGACCAATCACGTAATCAAATTACCGCGAATGTATGAGACTCTTAACAGCATAAAAGTCTTTACGAAGCCATTAACTTTTCCTCGCCGTCCAAAAAACGAAAAACGTCGGGCGACGTTAAATTACTTGCCTCCCAAAGAATACCTTTGCGGATTCCTCTTAAGAAATTACGTTATTTCTTTTAAAGAAATATAAAAGAAGCTTATCGAGTACGTTACATGGTTCCGTGTGGCTCATTTGGTTTATGTTTTGGACTTCACAGTACTTATGGTATTATTTTAGAAGGTTTTTGGTGAGAAGTGAGTTAGCTACCTGTAACTAACTATCTATCTATCTAGAAGTGTATTCTAGTTTTTTTCCAAAAAATCATCTGATTTTACGTATAACCCGAAATATAAAAGCCCTCTACACAGCTATATTGTTGATGCGCCTCCATCTAAATTCAAGTGGCATTGGAGACTAATTTTGTGGGTCTACCCTCCCGGTTACATAATACAGAAATTCGGTATAGTAGCCGAGGCTCTGGGGGAAACGAAGTCTTGCCGGCGCGTACTGTGCCCTGTTTGTTATCTTGCAATTGTTATTTACTTTTTGTGTTAAGCTAAGACTTCTAAAGTCGAATAGAAGTCGGAAAGGCAAAATAAAGGAATTTTTAGAATAAGATGTATTGCGTCACTGTGTTGTTAAATTACAAAAGTATTATATTTTACGTTGGTGATTAGGGTTGGATTGAACATACCATCACACCTGTATCCATCTAAGGGTTAAGCAGAGGTGCTTAACGTATACAACGTTACTACTATAAACACAAAAAGGAGCCATTCAATGTATTCATCATTATGAAAATATTCACAACCTGACTTCACCCAGTGTTGGAAGTATAGCAAGAGAGCGTGGAAATGTGAACTATAAAAGAGAGGCCCTTTTGTAGTTCCAATTTCCACGCTCTTGTTTGTGCCAGTCTCATCCATATCTTCAAAAGCTTTCACCTACTATGAATTCGCGAAACAAATGGCAATCAATACATTTATGTTGACCTAACTCGATAAAATGTATGAAAATAGCTGATGTTGTATATTTATCAAAAAAATAAGCTTGTACAAATTTGCAGCAGTATGTCGCGCAAACCTTAATACCATCACCGAGGCTCCTACTTGAGCCATTTACAAACTGGAACAGGTCAGTGCTCGGGACTGTACAGGCTCTTTAGAAAAAAGAAAGCATATCCCACATTCTGTAAAGGGATTTAGGTTAGGATGCCTCCGGATGAATCAGGTGCTTCCTAACGGTCTTGTTTTGAAAGAGAATGTATGTTGCTTATTAGTAGATCTTTACGTAATATTGGAAATATGAAGTCAGCGATAGTATAAGCCAAGTTTTTCATATGCATATCAAATCTTCAGTCTATCTTCGACATGTAGACCAATGTGGCAATACTATCAGTTTTAAAATAAAAAAACAATAAACCACTTAGAAAAATCGCCGATCTTTCCCTGTCAGAGCAATATTGATTAAACTATGAATTTAATCAAAATTCTTCACGATTTACCCTTTAATTTAATCAAATCATGGAATCAATAAATAAAAAACTTGAGCGGTGTCAAGGGACACCCGGATGGAACGAAGTTCCTTTCATTAAAATTTAATAATTAAAAATAAAAAAACCTGTATACACTCAACAATTCACAACGCGCGAAATTCAAATATTGTCATCCACTCAATAATTCGAAATTCAAATATTGTTGACAAGCAAAAGTAAGATTCTTTTCGTAAGATTTTTTTCCGTCTAGCCCCCTTTCACAACGCGCGATAAGGAACTTCGTTCCAAAAATCGTGATTGAATTTATTGGTGTCCTTTGTAGCGTTAACATAATTATTTATTCTATGGGCAGTTTTAAATTGCGCAATGCTAGTTATGCTGGCGTTACTAGACTCCTACCATCAAATGGTAGGACACAGACCAATTATTATTTATTAAACCATAACACCTATAACTATTTTTTTTCCTACTAGTCAGAGAATACCAATTAATCATGAAAACAAAAACCAATTAATTATTCAGAGATTTAGTTGTTTCTCACCAGAATTGTATCTGTATCAGTACATAATTGTCTCGAATCTCATTTACCTGGGACTGGGACAATTAAATTGAAACAATAGAAGCGAGCTGTATAATCTAAACGCAGCGTAGGTATCGATTGTGTCGGCTCACCGGACTCGGGTAAATTCGTCCATCTGCAACACTTTCGGTAGACCAACGAACATTTTAAGACCTCACGATGACTATACCGTAACATGATTGCCCAAGAACTATATAGAGGAAATAGATTAGGGAGTATGTAGGGAGTAAACATATTATTTAAATGGGGCTATTAATGTCCTACTAGCAAATAAATATAAGAAATTGTAGGATAGTAAATGAAAAAAAGAATTAATATGGTGTAGCTGTTTGGTTATGTTCACAACTTTAATTAATTTACTTTACTTAAGAATATTAATACAATATAATGAAGTAGGTACTGATATCTAGTAAACATCTTTAATTACATTAATGCATAGCGCGTCCTCGAACATACTTTCAATGTTGTTATATTTTTAACTACATTTTGATTACAGTCTTCAATTACGCTTTCTTAAGTTTTTAAAACTTAGAAAATTTACTTTAGTGTCTGCTAAAGGAACTGAAAGTTTTAAAAACCTGGTGCATTTTTTCTGTAGTTAGCTAGTACACGAGCATTAAATCAATGTTGTACATTACGCGATGGTGGAAGGCAAGCTTAAGTACTCGCATCAAAAATGGTGCCACTGCATAACTAAAGGAGCATTGTTCTCCTTGTGAATGCTTCAGCAAAGCGTGTAGAGTTTCACTATAGACAACTTATTTAAATATACTTGTAAGTTCTTAAGAAGTGTAGTGCTTGAAAAGATATGAATGTACGCAAAAATCTTATGTATATTGATTTTATAGTATAATTTATGTATATTCAATTATAACATATTAATTCAGACACTGATTTACCGTATATACAGTGTTGTTATGAGTACCTACGTAAGTATTTCGGGGCTCTTAAAAACAAACGCTACCTTTTGTTACCATCTCTTTAACGGTCATACATATCCGACATAAAAACACAACCGCTTCTGAAAAGGAAATATGTATACTTTTTTACGTAATGGAAAACCGCGCGTAGTGCGTCCTACTTCGCGAGTTATTTCCCGGCGGATGTGATGCGGATATCCCGGGATAAATCCGCACTGTCTGCCACGGTTTGACGGGACCTTTATGATTGGCGTGGCCCCGATATATCTGGTCAACTCGTGATGGATTTAAAAGGGCTATGCGTTAGGGTTAAATATTGGCATGAAGATTCCCTTAAAATGATTTCGGGTTAGCGATGTGTTTATTGATTGTTTTTTTTTTATTGCGATATTCTTCAAGCGAATACGTTCCAAATTTCGGAATGGTATGGCTTTTCCTTCTCGTTTGTGTCATATGTGTTTGCGTGTTTATCTCATAATAATAAGATGATTGTCTTTCTTTGCAGGTAAGCATCGGAGAAACTATTATGTCAAGTGTTGAAGAGGATATGAGTAAGTAAGGTGCATTTATGACCATTCAAGTAATCAGTTTGTTATTGGACATAATATGTATAACGTCGGTAATATTGGAGTATACATATACAGCGTAAGTAACACTGCTTTAAGGCCATATTATACAAAGTTATTTAATACAAAGTTAGGCCTCATAGCAAAGTGTTCATCGTCATCAACCTATATACTGTCCCACTGCTGGGCACGGGTCTCCTCTTTAGGCTTCGGTTGCCGCTCACCTTCAGGTGGCCCGTATTCTTGTTTGTGAAGAAAAGGAAATAAGGCACTACTTGGCTTCTTGTAATCCCTACTAATATTATAAATGCGAAAGTAACTCCGTCTGTCTGTTACGCTTTCTCGCCTAAACCGATGAACCGAATTTTATGAAATTTGGTAAGGAGATAGATTATATAAATACCTTCCGTCTCAAAAATCTTTTGGAATGCGGATGCATTTTCAAATTTTTTTTAAGATTTCCAAAGGATTAGGAAAACAGCGGGAAAGGTATTTCATAAACGTGTCATTCTTGATGCTAATCAGGAAAATATTTACCGCTCTGATGCTCTAAATACCTGCTAGACACGGGTTTCCATTCAAAATAATAAATTCTTTAAATACAATCGAACCCTCGCATCATATTTATATTAACGTCAATACATAATAGGTATCTGGGTTATTACGCCTATCAGACCTTTTTTCACGGGCTGACTGCATCGTGACGAAGGCTTTAAGCCTCACTACTCCCATTCTTTTAATAGCATCACCCTGTCGACCCTCGAGTGCCAGTACACCGTCGGGAGCCGATACATCCATACATATCGATATTGCAAACGGAATAACTCGATACTCGATAATCGAACGCCATATTGTGGAACCGTTGGCGCGAAAATATTAATTCGAATACATATTCGAATGCAGTGGTGTGTCTCACAGATATAACAAAATAAAAAAGTAATGTTGTTGTGGAACTACGAATAAAATTGAATGATATAGAATTTTTGTACAAAAAATTGATCTATTGTTTCGGTATTTACTAAAATTATCTTAGTCACATTTGACGTGCGAAAAAAGATACTAATCCTTATTAAATAAAATGCAAATCCTCGTGAAATATTAAATGTTCCTCTATTTCTTCAGCTTTTACAATGTAATAGTTATTTCTAACTATAAATTTCAGTAAAAATTTTGGTCATAGTTCTACAAGATTTATTGAAATTTGGAAAAGTCTATTTTGGAACTTTTGATAACATTGTGACGTTGTTGGACGTAGAGTTCTATCATCATTTACAATAAAGGCAGTAATTTAACTATTTAGGTATAACCAAAGATTTTTCCATGATTATTGAAGTAACTCTTTTTAATTTAAAGTCCATCTCACTCTCATGATTCTTGGTTTTGTGTAATAAGCGTTTTTCTTTCTTGCTTTCTAATATCAAATACACAAACGGGGCTGGTGCACAATGCAATTAAAACTGCTTACTCTGCTTTTCCTAGCTGCAGACATCCTTTGAAAACCCATGAAAAATATCTGATAGAATCCAAGTATTGTGTACATTATAGTCTATCTCTTTTCGACGTCGACCCTTGTTAGATCCATCATTCCAGTAATCTCACCATCATAATCTTGATTAATGTAGTGGCTCTAGAGCCAAATCGATTACCACGAGGAGAATTTTACTTTCTCGAATACACCACCGCATCTAATCCGCCTTTATTAATGTTTTGTTCATGACTACTGACATTTTTATTTGATTTTCTTTATGCATTAGTCCGAAATTTCAAAGAATATGAGCATCGATAGAAGCTTGACATTTGTATTTTATTGACATAATTCGATCTGGAATATTTTAAAATTGATACCTATCCTTATTATTATATAACCAAACAGCAACTTGTTTTGGCAATACGAGAGAATATTAACCAGTCTTTGCAGACCGATAATTTTCAAAAGTGTTTCGTGATGTTTTTTTATACCACTTAGGTGGCAAACAAGCATACTGTTCACCTGATGGTAAGCGGTTACTGTAGCCTAAGTATAGAAGCTTGCAACGCTAGGGGTATCATATTGGCGCGTTGCCGAACCTGTAAAACGAAAGAACAGAACATTTCCTCGCGGAGCACTGGCATGGCAACCATGCTCACCGTAAGGAACACTATGTTCCATACTTCCCCAGTCGGACAGCTCCAATTTGGGTGGAGCTCCCACAATTTTTTTTTTGTTGAAATCTGTTAACAGTAAGAAATAAAGGAAGAAACTTTTAGTTCTTCTACACATGTTTGATTGAATAGTAATAACAGTATAAATGATAATGATCCAATCCGTCCAACTATAGAAATCTCGAAACCAATTCTATGTACACAGAGTGGGCCGACAGTTTGTTCCCAATATCGGATCAAACCTTAATTGGATTTTTCTATTGAAAGAACATTTATTTACATATAATCCTCAGTTGGAATAGAGTTTGGTAGACCGCAACTTAATCACTTGTTAACCTAAATTATTGTTTATGGTTATGAAAGGAATTTTACTTCATTATACGTATACCTAAGATGGTAGTAAAGTTATTACTTTAGGGATACAATGGCAGTCTTTTCACTGACAATCTTTGGATGAACAGGAAAATTAAGAACAAATGAACAGAATTCTCAGATTACAAATAAAATCGATTATAGAACTACCCTTCGCGATTACAATCCTATATTCCTTACGTACAGAGGCCAGCACATCAAGCTACCACATTCTGTCAACTTATTTGATTGAATTTCAACTTTAATGCAAAACAATAAGGTTCATATTCAATTGGGAAAATTTGTCAGTTTTGTATAGCTTATTGTTAGTTACTTATTGGTCTTTTAGAACTTATGTAAAGTATTAGTTGTTGGCCCTAGTTTCACCCGCATTTCAAAGAGCTTTTTGAGACAAAATTATAAATATCCTTCTCTAAAGTCATCTATCTCTGTAGGTACCTACCAAATTGTATCAAAATGCGTGAAAGCGTAACAGAAAAACAGAGTTACTTTCCCATTTATAATGTCAGTAGGGATGTATCCTACAATTATACAAGATGAATTCGTAATAAAACTTCTACTTCGTGTCAATGGTACGAATCTTAAATGATGGTCGCTCCGAAAGTTGTTATTTCCTCAACGTCATCAGTAGCATTTAAAACTTAACTAGAAACAATTAGCTGGTCAGCAATCCAGACACTGACTGGTATTGTCTGACTACGGGATCAATAGGACATTTAAACCTATGTTTGTATTAATAGTGTAGTATTATCGATCACCATGGCGTGCCGATCGCTCTCTAAATATTACAGCGGCACGCCATGCCCTTGAATTCTACCATTGTTTTGTTGTGGTTTCTATAGCAAGCTATTTTTGGACTAATCGCCACTACTGTTATTAATTCAGTCCGTATAAATAGTTTATGAACGGACTCCATTTTGTTACTTTCCCGCTTTTTTGCTAAGGTCTTCGAAATTATTACGGTTTTCCTTTTTTAAAATTATTTTTCTACATTTAGATTGAATTCTACGTAAGCAAATCAATCGATGTGGCATAAAACCACATTATTTTTCCAATAATACAGTTAATTGTTTATCGAAAGCTTAGGTTTCGTTTCTATAATTATTTTCCTTTTGCTGTAGACTATAAATTATTACAACTATTGTCTGATCAGTAAACGGAAATAGCAAAGCAATTGAATTTGACATTTCAAATGTAAAATGGCATTTTATTTATTCATGCTGGCATTTACATTTCTTGCAAAGAAGTGCTTCTCTGTTACCTCATAGTTCTCTGTTCTGTACAATTTTTATTGTGATTTGTCATCTACCTATTTGTCTATTATCATCGTCACATCACCACTCACTTGTTTCTAAGTTATGTCTTTCAATCAATGTATAGGTCACTGCTGGATATAGGCTCTCATCGTTTGCCAACTCTTCTCGCTATCCAAAACCACATGCTATTAATCTTCATTAGTCATATAAATATTTAAATCTAATATATAAAATTTCCATGTCACAATGTTAGTTACCGTACTCCTCCGAAACGGCTTGACCGATTTTTACCAAATTTTATATGCGTATTCAGTAGGTCTGAGAATCGGCTACTATCTATTTTCCATACCCCTAAGTGATAAGGGTGCCCCTGGAGGTTTTTTTTTTTATGGCAAAACAACGTTTGCAGTGTCAGCTAGTTAAATATATTATGTTACCAATTTAAGCGACTGTGACATCATCCTATTGGGTCCCCAATATTTTAAACAGTTGCCTAATCATCGATTCTCGTAATCGATTCGAATTCTTTGAATCGATATGAACTGATGGTGGTGCAGTGCGGTGAAAACAATAGGGTTACGACAATGGCACTCCACTCGGGTCAACGACTCGCTAGCACCGTTCAGAGTTGAAGTGATGTGCTTGAAATTGTATGCGAAATGGGAGTTAGTTGTTTGGTACAGAGAAAATTAGCAGTTTGCGCGAAATATTCCCAAATTTTGCTGGATATTTTTGGGTGTAGTAATTTATGCGAGAAAAAAAAAATTGTTTCATCTGATTATGATCAAAACCATTCCGATTGTAGGAATAATTTTGAGACAAAACTCACTAACTTAACGTAAATTGGTTTTGTAGTGATCTTGTGAAGCATTTCTTTCATAACTATAATGAATGATGACTATATGAGAGTCCTTAGTGAAGTATCTGTCCTGCGCTCATCATTACCTGATTACAGTTTGAATGATAGTCGAATTAACAATTTTATTTTCTAGTAATGAACTTCAATGATTGAGTAGAATTCTAAAATGCTCCTCTTAAGCTTGATTAGATATTTATACCAATGAAGGCAGAACCAATTTAATTGAAAATCGATACGCAATAGAAAACAAAATATCCCAGAATAAATTATCGGGCTTGAGACTGTACAGTCATTGTAATTTTTTGATGTAATCCATCATATTGGAATTGAATAATGGATTTTTGAAAAATGATGTAATCAATCAAAGTTGATTCATTAAACACGGATTACACGGAATACAAATCTTTAGTAAGTAAAATTGTGAATGCTTTTGTATTTGTAAGGTTTCTAGTGTTTTAGTCAGAGTTACTGCACTCCGTGTGCCAAAATTATTTTCAATTAGCGTTTTTGTCTCCAAATGCAATTCTGACGTATGGAGAAGCAGAAGTGTCCGCAAACATTGTTACATTAACATGTCAGAAAAACTTCTTTAAAATTTGGCTTAGTACTTGCCAAGTTTGAACAAAAGAAGAAATGATTGAGAAAATACGGTAGCCATTCATGCACCGTCCTGGACATTTGTTCTGAGTATTTGTATAGACAGATTACTAAAGCGACTGGAGCTTTTTAATAATGTAAACAAATCCGAAATATCAAGTTATCAACGCTCGTGTACAACGTCTGCTGCTAGTAATGTTAGTTCTTGTTCTTGAATTCTTGAATAAGTATGTATGATATAAGAAACCCCCAGATAAACACAAACGCATATGTTCACATAAATTTGTGTCATGTGAGAATCGAACCCACGATCGACAAATCGGCCGTTCATATTTCAATTCGTCTCTTGTTTACTTGTCATTATTGTCTACAGCTGCGACTAACTTGGTATATTATGGCTACGCTTTCTCAGAAAATAGACCTTTGATAGGTAGAGTGAAGACAATCATAGTAAAATTATGTTTCTAAAGATCCACTTTGCTTGGAAACATAATTGAAACTAATCGTTATTTAAATGACACTAAGGTGTGTTTGTAACTACAAATAGCTTAGCTGGCTTTGAAACCGCGTTTAACTTATCTCCATGGAATGTACCATTATCGACTGTATTGACGTCATCTACGTCAATGGCTTTCCTTGCTGCCTTATTTTCTCTTTTATATCTTGTTCTGGTACTGTTTTGAACAGTACTCCGCGAGGAAACGTTGTGTTGACAATAGGATTATGACACTTATACCTACTGCCAACCCAACTATTCTTCTTTCGTTTTACAGTGTTGGCAACGCGCTGGTGTTACAAGCGTCTATAGGCTACGGTAACCGCTTACCATCAGGTGGGCCGTATGCTTGTTTGCCACCTTAGTGGTATAAAAAAAAGAGGAGAAATCTTAAATTAATTAAACGTAGAACTCCACAAGTTATGACCGATGCATGTATGTCGTCGTTTCTGGGGGTCTACTCCCTAAGCACGAAGTCCGTAGTTTCGAACTTTGTTACGGGCGTTTCCTACTCCGTATCACCTACGGACGGATGATTCGTTCGGGGCCTGAATTAAGAATGAATTATAAATATAAAACTCTCGATGTGTTTTTACCCGTTCGAAAAATTGAATTTGACACTTGTTTTATCGGACTTCGAAGTTTCGGCGAACTTTCGAACGGCTCGTAACTTCGTTGACGGAGATAGGGAGTAGACCCTCTGAACTGTTTTCTTATTGTTCTATTTTAAACATTGACACATACTTACTTGATACCTACTACTAATTTTGGACTTCAAGAGACAACTCTCGTTTGTTTCTATGTGTCTTCTCAGAGGTCATCAGTTATAGAACGACGTCGTTTATTATTAAAAATCTAAGAAAATTGACTTGTAAAAGAATATTTGTCATGCGTAGTGTTGGGCGAAAATAAATACTTTTTCTTTCTTTCTTTCTTTAAATAAATATATATTTACAGAATTCAATATCATTTATGGTTCTGTTTGCTGGAATATTTTGTTTCCACGCTTTTCAATTACTTAATGCGTTATCCACTACTTTACAGTAATCCATTTCAGTTTTATTTGATGGAACCCATATCATTTTTTAGATCGTTAGATAAATAACTCAAATTAATAAATTGTTTTGTCATACATATGATACTAATAACAGTCTTAATTAAATAACATCCGTAATATGTTTTGAAGTAAATGTAACACGTTATCTAAAGTTACAAGAAAGTTTATTAGTCCAGGGTAATTAATCACAGATTGTTCAATATTTCACCAGGTCAATGCGGGTTATCCGTTCTTGTACCGAATTTCATATTTTGCCAACAAAATAACAGTCTGTGATGTTTTGATTCCAATCAGTCATTAATATTGATGTGGTAATTTATGGCGGCTTTGATTTTGAACCCAGTTTTGAAATTGTATCAAATTCTGTCTATCGGTAATTGAAAACGGGATTGGAAAATACCTACTGATAGAAACAGTAATAAATTACCATTTGCTTCATGATTAAAAACATATTATAAATATAGTTTTATCGCTTCATAAATAATGTGAGACCGAAATAAATAAACTGACCTTTGTAGATGTTGCACAAAAACAAATAAAACTAAGAGGTGATTAAAAATAAAAGTTAAAAAACAAAACCAGTGATAAATAGTCAAAAGTCCATTAAATACAAAAAAGATTTAGTAAATTTATCAAATCTCGTCTTAAAACAACAATCGCTATTAGGCCTAGCCTTTAAGCTAGGCCAGTATTTCAAGGCACTAGTAGGAAAGACTCAGTCAAAATAAATCCTCAAACAATGCGGCACCGGGTGCTGCCGATTCTGGCACCGGTGTTTCTATCCAAACTGTGGAGACGGAGACGACGCGCCAAAGCCATCGAGAAGCTGCATGGGGTAACTATACATTTAGACCATGGTCCTACACCTGATTAAGACTGCTAACTCGTTTTTTTTATTCTCAGTGGGCCTGCGTCTGGCCGCTATTTTGCATATCAATAATACATAATAGTGTAGGGCGCCCACCAGCAAGATGGAGTGATGATTTGCGAAAGGCTGCTGGTATAAGCTGGATGCGAAAAGCCGAGGACAGGGTGAAATGACGCACATTAGGGGAGGCCTACGTCCAGCCGTGGACTAGTATAGGCTGATGATGATGATGAATATATAATAATAATAACTTTTATTTGCCATAAAAGAGTATCAAAACATTATTCAGTTGTACAAGTTGTTTTTACAAATTATATGATTAATGACCCTACATTAGTATTAGTACTAGTACGCTACAGTGCGGTTTATTATGGAGCATGCTTTCCTAACAATAACCTATTTACTCGAGCCTTGGAAGAATGCCTGATTGTAATTATACGGAAATTAAGACTTGATGACTTAACATTACCTTGACTTAAAGCACGCAAACCATTTCGGTATGACTGTTATTTTTTGATTCAGTGTTTTCGGATTTATAATTGAAGTTTGATAGAGACCTCTTTTCGGATTTGGAAAGTGACAAGCAACTTGAAACTTTCCTGTAGCTGTAAATAGCGTTAAAATAGCGTAGGTTTACATCGCTTTCGCCACGACTAATTGTGAAGCACGATGCGAAGGAATGCCTAGAAAAATACCTTTCATTGGAGAATCGCTTAGTTTCAGGAAGCTTTTTGCTGAATCAAATCAAGACAGTGTTTTAGGGCGATTCTCGCGAAATTGAACTGTTTCTACAATTCAAAGCTGATGATTTGTATTGTTATTTGGGTATCTGTCAGAAAAGTCTTTGTAGCGGACCAGAGTTTATTTTTTCTTATTTTAGCATTATACATATATAAGGTAATTTTTTTGTATAAATTATTTATCTCTTACACTTCCTGTTGTATCGTGAGTGCGTTTATAAATAAAGTCTCAGTACAGACCCGGAACTTGTAGGTCATACCAATATTTGTTCCGTATAGGAATCAAACCGTCTTTTTAGCTCTGGCCTCCTCCTCCTCTCTCCTTCTTCCTAGTGGGCTAGCCGCCTTTATGAACCACGTCTTTGAAGAGTAAGGAATGTACCAGGCTGGGGACAACACAATAGATCACATTTGATCGAAGTGTTGCTGGCCATGCCAGCCACACTTCGACCAAAGTTAAAGCCACAGTTAAGATAGCTCTGGCCTCAAATGGCAGTATGAACTACAAGGCTTATCCTGATCGTGAGAATCACAACACAATTAACAATTTGTTTGCGCAGAGTAATTTAATTTTTTACTGAACTAAGCATGCAAATCCAAGCCAAACTTAACAAAAGATTGTATGGGTAGGGACTTGTAAAAGAGACTTAGTTTTCTCGTAACGAGCTGCGCCTTGGGCAAACAGACGGGAAGCCTAACAAAGTGATGCTTAAAGAAAATAAACTGTGCAGTCGTGACCTAGAATCTTATACTTAGTTAGTAGCGACACGTGACGAAGACTATATACAAAAATATAGACTATATACTGCCACCTCGCATTAGGCCAGCGTGGTGGACTCTAGCCTAATCCCTCTCCTGCTGAGAGGAGACTGCTCAGCAGTAGGATTGTATATGGGTTTATGATGAATATTATAAAGCTGAGGGCTAATGAAAGTACCGAATGGTTCCTGTTGCTGTGATGGCTAATTTTATTGCTAAGTTCAACATGATAGATTATGAACCACAACGTTTCCTTATGCTGCTACCCAACCCATTAGTTCCAAGTCAGTAAGTCGCTATTCAACTAACTGGCACACTGAATGCAGTCTTCATAACATTATTATACAAACTTAAGGATCTATTGGAAACTTCCTCCCTAGCGGCCTGTTCTTGCTCCAAGTTTAATCTTGTAAACCGTTGACCCAAATCTCGACATTGCTTTAAGTATATCGATCGAGGAGGCTGTCTATTGTCCAGCAATTCAATTGACTTAAGACAGGTAGCTGTTAATGAACATCACGACAATCAATATCAAACTGGTCCTCTGAAATTACTCTTATTACAACTTCCGAATCTTGGTCATACATTTCTTTATTTAAACAAATCTACAACTAGCGAATTCCCTGGCTTAGCTATATGCCTACACGCATGTATTGTTGTTGCGTAGCTTAAAAAATCTCAGCGTAAAGACGGACAGAAAGCGGAAAGCGATTTTGTTTTGTACTATGTATAAAATAATGGTACACATAACGGACTTAATGCCAACCTTTGGTCAAATAGCTGTAATGTCATCACATAAGATTTATAAGCAAGATGAGGATTTAAAAAAAAATGGATCAGCTCTTGACTTTATTGTGAACTATATACACGCTGATCGGAGCTGAAAATACACAACACTATCTACAATATTGCTATCGAGTTTTGTGCTGTTTTACGCACCGCTTATAAACCGCACTTGGCTTCCCATGCCCTATAGTTTACGGCAATGGGATTCATGATATTCGCCACGACCATGAGAGAGTGTGATCCGAATCCAAACAACGAACCCCATAAAGGGGCGCAACCTTGCCTTTGTTTCCTACTTAAAGGCAGCTGTTGAAGAGGAAGGCAAGCGGGTCACCTGATGGTAAGTGATCACTGATGCCCATTGACACCCACAACACCAAGAAGGGTTGCAAGTGCGTTGCCGGCCTTTGAGAAAAGAATAGGCTCGCTTCTTGCAGGTTGCCATATCGTACCGGATCGGAAATACCTCCGCTGGTAATTAATTCCACAGAGCAGTCGTTCGCGGTAAAAAGTTTCTTAAGTGGTGGACACCTAATTTTAATCTGTTGCAACGTAAATAGAAATTAAAACACAGTAAATAAATTATTCTTTTGACCTCAGCCGTTATCACCTTTTATATACCGACGAGCGACGTCAAAACAAATTGATTCCCTGCTACTGCCAGTAAGCCATGGTCGGGTAAACACGCGGTGAGAGGTTAATGACCGTCGTGTCGCGGCATGGGATTATAGCACGAGACGCTGAGTTGTGAGGCCACCGAGATCTAGAAGCCATTGCGAATACCGGGTGATAAGCGGTTTTATGGGGGCAATTAAAGAGGTTTTGATGCGGAGTTTTAAGCTCAACAAATTGATGTTGAAGTTTTTTGATGTATTACTAGTTAACTTGTTAAGCAATTTTACTGACACAAACATTGTTGTTTTCTGATGGCGGCCTTGTGGTGACAGAGATCTCAAATGTCATTTTATTTTATGTTTTAGTTGCCAATACATTTATCATTAAGCCAGGCTCCTAATATTGATGTGGCCTTTTTACCTGTGGCTGTATGTCACGATTCCTCCAGCCAATCATAGATGTTTTAAGTTTTTCCTTCGTGCTGTATTAGGACCTGCACAGCAAAACTCTTTGTATATTTCTTAGGTAATGACAATGTATCTTTTTGTTCTTCCAGAGTGCGTCGGAGTCGTCGGCGGGAGCGGGCGGCGGGGGTACGTCGGGCGGCAGCGCCCGTGTCTCGTCACGCTCGCGGGCCTCCGAGGAACCACACATCGGTTAGTTCACATGCTCGTCACTGTCTTAATTAGTAACTACGACATACCAAGGTTTCTATTATTCAGTCTTGAGACAAAGTAAGTTGAATTAACGAGAGCCATAGAGGACAGATATACCGTAGTGCTTGAAGACGAAAGTTTTCAACCAGTGCGTCCTGCCCGTCATGACATACGGTGCCGAAATATGGACACTGACAGTTGGGCAGGTCCACAAATTTAAAGTTGCTCAGCGAGCGATGGAGCGAGCTATGCTCGGGGTTTCTTTAAAGGATAAAATCAGCAATTAAATTATCCGGAAAAGAACTGGAGTCACTAACATAGCTTCCCGATTAAGCAAACTGAAGGGCAGTGGGCCGGCCATGTCTGTCGACGGACTGATGGCCGTTGGAGCAGACGAGTCCTTGAGTGGAGACCGCGATTCGCCAAACGTAGTGTGGGACACCCGCCAGCCCGATGGACCGACGATCTCAAGAGGGCGGCTGGGTCAGTCTTGATGCGGAAGGCGGAGAACCGGGCGTTGTGGCGCGATTTGGGAAAGGCCTATGTCCAGCAGTGGACTGCGATAGGCTGATTTGATTGATTGATTTGATAGAGGATAGAATTCTATGCATGTATAAGGGACCTAAAATTTCTCATATTCCCAAACTACATTAATTCCTAGTTTTTGGGGAAATTGTGTATGCTGTGCTCTTAGAAATAGAACGAAGCATGTTACGTTGTACATCTATGTATTCTAGCGTATGCAAGAAAAGATGTCGCAGGCATATCAGTAGCTTAAGACGAAACACCTGGATTTACATATTTCCAACCTGTAACCTAGAAAACCTCTTAGTAATGATGAGATGTCCTCTACGCCTTACTGCCCTTCTTCAGCAGTATAACGTACTGGTTAATTACACTGAGAAGTGGTGTGACCTCGTAGAATAGCTTAGAATATGACGTATCTCTCAAGGCCTATAAACTATTAAGTGAAAATTGACGCAAATTTTCTTCAATACGACGCGCCTATGTGGCTTGACCCTTACACATTTAATGGCGATCGTTCTCCTTCAGGTCTTCCAACGTTACCCAGTAAGGCGACTACGTCTGTCTTCATTCCACGACCCCGTTTCTTATCTGTTTAGCCATCTTTGGTACGGAACGCTAGAAACTTTAAGGAAAAATAAATGTACTTTTTCCGCTTTCACAGAGAGATTTATCTTGTTAGCCGTCTGTTAACACAAATCGTCTTAATAAAGATGCTTATTGTTCCAATTTCTATACGCTTTGGTTCTTTTTTATTTAATAGTTTTTTCCTATGCCTTATCTAGCTAGTAAACACGAGCTTCGCAACAATATCGTTTCGCCTCTAGCCGTATTTCAGCATGAGGTATTTAAAAGATTTATTGTGAGGCGCGCATGTCAGTGTAAGATTATACTAAAACTAATAAAGAGGTTTTATCGCTGAGACTGATACTTAGTTCGTCACTGTTGTTGATTATTACTTACTGAAAGTTACAGTCTAAGATTTGATAGCCAGCTTAGTGGACTATCGCGTAGTTCCTGTTAATTTAAGAGGAAGCCCATGCTCAGCAGTTGGACATTAATTGCCGGACCACAGCCTGTTGGGGTTGTGGCGTATGTAGTAAGTCTCATGGCCCCGACCATAGGATAAGAAAGAGATGCGCGGATACGGAGATCGCTTTGATCTCCGGCGACAGATGATCCATGATTTTTTCCCGCACAATTAAAAAAGCAGTAAATTGTAATTGAGGCCACAATTTATGTGCTCATCTGAGAGAAATGCTAAGAGACATCTAGCGGAGCGCGCCGCTTGCAGTGAAACCAGTTGCGATATAATAAGTTTGATCAATAGAATCAGTCACAGAGCACCCACATTGGCTCTTAGCACTAAGTGAAGCTCCTAGTATTAATGTGGCCATTTTACCATGTCATTGTACATAGGCAAAGATAGGATGAACATCTAGATACCACCGGACACTTCACTTTCACCGCTGTTTGAAATATTATTCTTAAACGTTAAATAGTTTTCTCTACAACGAAGTGAAGTTTAAACTTCTGAACTTATATTAAATCGTGTACCAGTACTTCATAAACTTGAAAGGCTGCTTGAGTAGTCTCCGCGTTTGCCGCGAACACCAACAACTCTCAACTCGGAAGAAACACTGCAGATTACTTTTTCTCAGAAATACAGCTTAACTTCTATAAAGGTTAACTTTTCAACTCGTTTTTATAGAGATGTGTAGTTTTTCAATCCATACTTCTTTCTATACTAACTAATATCATAAATGCATTAATTCGTCTATTATTTAAACGACTGGATCAATTCAAATGAATTTTGGGCATAGAGATAGATTGGACCTTGGAGAAAAAGATTTCGTCTCAAAAAGACGTTTTGGATGCATTGAAAGCATATTATATTGTTGGTATGAGCTATTCAATCAAAAACAATAAAAAAAGAATTGATAATAAGATAATTTGACGGTCATCCGGATGATAGTATTACTGCTATTATTATAGACATTAATATACCTAATGACATCTTTAAAATTGTCCCCGGTAGATAGTTCTTAAGTTCAAGACAATCTTAGATCTCTGTTATTAAATTTACCATTTTAATGTTTCAGGAAAGTACAAGCTTCTAAAGACAATCGGCAAGGGCAACTTCGCTAAGGTGAAGCTAGCGAAACATGTGCCCACCGGCAAGGAGGTCGCCATCAAGATCATAGACAAGACACAACTCAATCCTGGATCGCTGCAAAAGTTGTTCAGAGAGGTAACGTCATTATAAGTAAAAGTTAAAGAACTTTTTAGATGCTTTTACCTAAAAATCGTTTAGATTAAAATCGCATGACAAAAAATTTGCTTGACACTAAAGAAAATCCCACTAGTGAGCAAACTAGGTACTAAGTCCTGGGGAGGTTAAGCCTTAAGTCAAAATAATTTATTCAACATAGATTACTAGGTAGTACTTTCTGAACGTCATTTTTACATTAAGACAGTCCAGCTTACTAGTGTAGTGGCTGGGAAGAAGAAATAATATATTCAATTAACGGACATAAAGTGCACAGGACCTAAACTTGGAACAAAATTTATTTATCTTATAATACTATAATACTAAGGTGGCCAACAAGCATACGGCCCACCTATAGATGCTTGCAACACCAGGGGTAACACTTGCAAGTTTACACGTTTCCTCGCGGAGCACTGGCAACTTTGCTCACCGTTAGGAACACAACACAGCTCAAAGCAGTGTTATTTCACTTCAATTTTCTGCAAGGCGGAGGTACTTCCCCAGTCGGGCAGCTCCCATTTGAGTGGCATGCCCTACCTCTCTTAAAAATAAAACACTTGTATTATTTAAAAATATTTTCATTTATTTATTTAGACCCTAATTAGTTTTTGAGCTAAGCTCAATACATAACTTTATTTTATCTGCGTTTTTAATATTATTTGTTGTTGTTTCCAGGTCCGGATAATGAAGATGCTCGACCATCCGAACATCGTGAAGCTGTTCCAGGTCATAGAGACTGAGAAGACGCTGTACCTCGTCATGGAGTACGCGTCAGGCGGTGAAGTAAGTACTAAATAGGTGTAACTGCTGGACAAAGGAAAAGATGTTTGTGGCAAACGTGAGACCCTTGCCTGCCACCAGCTGGCAAGGGCCGTCGGGCAGTCGGGCAGTCGTCGGGCTGTTGGGTTGGCAGTATAAGGGTCAAAGCCCCCATGTTTTCTCGTGGAGCACTGGCAACCTGGTTAATAGCAATCGGTTCGCCTCTTATTACATGGGACCTAAACATACCGGCGAAATGTGTATGTACATAAGTACAGCTCTGCGTAATCCTTCGAGGAATATAGGCGTGATTTTATGTTTATAGTTCCCACAGAAAACAAATATTTGTGTGATGAGCATAAAAATGTTTGTTTGTCTGGGTTTTTTTATGCTAAGTGTTATATCCATTGTCTAGTAATTTCACTTAATCACTTTAAAGGTCATTGCTGAAAACCAGTGCTGTCAGTATGCATCTCCGCAGCAATATGCTGAGCTTTGACCTTTTTTCGATCACACGATGCACATCCCTCTCTTTTATTTTAACTTATGGCTTAAATTAATTTATAAATCGTATTTACTATTTATTTTTATTACTGTTTATAGTTTACTTTTTTATTATGTTGGCACTTGGTTGCCAACTTACTGTCTAAACTGACATGTTGGCCTTAGGCCCACTAATAATAATTGTCATGCGTCGTATTGGGCGAAAATAAATACTTTTTCTTTCTTTCTTTCTAGTATTCACAGTACAAGCTTTGCTCAGTTTGGGACTAGGTGGTGTGTGCAAAAATGCTCCATTTATTGACTTATTTATTTTATTCATCTAACATAATGGTGTATTTACTTTACAGGTGTTCGATTACCTGGTCCTACACGGCCGCATGAAGGAGAAGGAGGCCCGCGCTAAATTCCGACAAATCGTATCCGCTGTTCAGTATTGTCATCAGAAGAGGATCATACACAGGGATCTCAAGGTAACATCTACAAGCTATTGATATATGCTGTATTGGAGGAGGAATGACGCTGATACTGAACACGCTGCTGGCACGCCACTGCTGAGCATGGGTCTCCTCTCAGGATAAGAGGGATCAGGCTACATACATACATACACTCACGCCTTTTTCCCATAGGGGTAGGCAGAAACTAAAGAACGCCACTTGCTACGATTCTTGCATACTTCTTTCGCTTCGGCAACATTCATACACCTTGTCATACATACACGCCGATTGCGAGTACTACGCACCTGACCATTTTGAAGAACCTCACCAATAAGGTCGGTATAAGTTTTTCTAGGGCGTCCCCTCTCGGCGGTTCCACTGACATTCGCCATATAAATCCACAGTCTACAGTCCACCACATTGGCCAAATACGGGTTGGCAGACTAGACAGAGAAAATATCGTAAAGCATGCAGGTTTCCTCACGATGTTTTCCTTCACCGTTTAAGCGAGTGATAAATAATTATTAATACGCACATGATTTCTGAAAATTAGAGGTACATGCTTTGAATTTGCACTCCAAACCTTTCTTGGCAGTCCAATGGCCATATCACTAGGCTATCACTGCTCTTTTCTATCAACAAGAATCAATAAACATCAATACTAAAAATATTTTGTAAATAAAAAGATTCCATCGTATAAGCATGTTACAATGTCGATGGCGCTTTCTCACAGTAGTTTGTTGCGGAAGACAAACCTCGCTCTCGTAACCACAGCAAAAAGTAGCGAGGTGATACATCCGTGTGGTTTTAGTCGGTAGGTCATTCCGTATGACGTATGGGGAGTCCAACAGGTCACTAGTAAAAAAATAAAATCTCAGGGTATTTTGGGGTTCATATACAAATATTCACTAATGTTTCGAAATGCTTTGTGAACGACTTCTAGCGATCTCTATCAGGTCGTAATAACTGTTATGCTTATGGAACTATTATGAACACAAAAATCAATTTGTTTCGATGAGTTGGCACTACACATACGCGGACTCTTAACACTGTAGTTCGTCTGTGATAAGATTGCAATCGTCGAAGCGTCGTCGCTTGTTGACGTAATACTAACAAGTTTGTTTGTATGTTACAGGCGGAGAATCTCCTGTTGGACGGCGAGATGAACATCAAGATAGCGGACTTCGGTTTTTCCAACGAGTTCACTCCGGGCGCAAAGCTTGACACCTTCTGCGGAAGTCCGCCGTACGCCGCGCCTGAACTCTTCCAAGGTAAAATGACTTCCAAATCGTTTTTTACAGCTTTAGAAAATACAATAAAAATTGTCAGTGTTTAAACTAAATGTTGTCTGCGAAGAATCAAAGAAAAAAAGCGGTTACTACAAGACGTAGAGACCAGAAGGGGTAAAATGATAGGCCACCTTATACGCCACGACGAATTTATAAAAAACATCATAGAAGGAAAGATAGAAGAAACGAGAGGCCAAGAATGAGTTACATAACACAAACGCAAGAGAAACTGAAAGTCGCGATGTAGAAGAAGGTTCAGGAGTTGGCTTTCAACAGAGAGCGGTGGAATACGCTGCACCGACAAGAGCGTAGGTCTAAATATAAGAGAGATAAACTAAATGTTCAATGTAACAGTATAGTCAATTACAGATTTGTATGGCTATAATAAGGACAACGACTTCTGTTAATTATAAATGTTAATTCTCCTTTCTTTAATACCTATCGGTGGAGCTGTCACCACGTGCTTCCTTCGTCTTGATATTAGTGGAATCCCGACCACTCACATGCGTGCAAAAATTCGTACAGTGTTTGCACGCTTGTGAAGGGCCGTCAGTCGTTAATTCGCAAACTTACCTGATATGCAAATAGATTTGCATATTCAATTTGTCTTACTTGCGATTTCGTGAATCATGGACAATGAAGATGATTTTATTAGTGCGGTTAGACTCTTTTACCTATGTTCATATACTTGCATTTACGCTACACAGTAGACCTCACGAATTATGAAAATGGCCAGACGTCCATTACCTTCGCAATCGTGTGCGCAACTGGTCACACGAATGTGTTGACCACGCGAAGGATCGAGTTTCGCGCGCGTTCATATCCGTTAAAAATCCGACACAGCTTGGAAATCAGCGAATGCAGCGAAAACGTTTGTAAATGTCGTCCTACATTGTGGGTTTGCGTATTCGTGCGAATGTGAGTGACCATGCCGGTTACTCAAATTCATAGTCAAGTTCAGTGTAGTTCAACAGTGATGTATATGTATGTATATGTTGTTGTTGTTGTTGCAGGCAAGAAGTATGACGGTCCCGAGGTGGACGTGTGGTCCCTGGGCGTGATCCTGTACACGTTGGTGTCGGGCTCGCTTCCCTTCGACGGCTCCACGCTGCGGGAGCTCCGCGAACGAGTGCTGCGCGGAAAGTACAGGTACTACACACTCAATTATTTAACATACCATCACCATCACGCTTCTCACCCTGAGGACAGAAGTGTTGGACAGAAGTGTGCTAAAGTACACGGTACACCCACAGTTCGCCAGTATGTTTAGGTCAAATCTATTTAAATAAAAGCTAAATCGATTTGGCTAAAAATTGGTGGGGAGGTAGCTTAAAACCAGGAGACGGACATAGTTTTAACTTTTATCCCAGAGAAATGTGGGAATATCCCGGACATCCCGAAAAACTGATATAGGAGAACTACTTATCCCAGAAATCAATCCGACAACTATTGTGCTACTAAGTCTACGCGTACGAAGTTGCGGGTATATAAAAGCTAGTTCAAATTTAAATTCAAATCATTTATTTACCCACTAAGTGTTCAAATTTTACAAGTCTTATTACATTAATAGTGGAGCTTAAAATTTAGCAACCCTTTACAGGCGTTGCAAATTTGAGGGATAACAAAATAATCCTATGTAATTAGGAGTGAGTCTATTGCAATTATGAGAATTTCATTGAAAAATCCAATAACACTACCCGATCTGAGAATTCAATTGTCTAGTGTAGAAGTCGTGCTTACCACCACTAGGCTATAAAATCCACAGTTGCAGCTCGAAGCTTGGATTTGTAGCCGGTTAATGGTTATTGCCATTGATCGCCCCCTATTACATGGTATCGAAATATATAGCGAACTGTGGGTGTATATTAGTTTATCTCTGCCTAACTCTTCGCGGAATAAAGACGTGATGGTAACTTATGACAGCAGCTAAGAAAGTATCACGAAACGTCGGAATTAATAATATAAATACAACGCGATAAAATCTGTAAAAAGTAGTTAATTAAGTGAAGGAAAATTCGAACGCGGGCGGGATTCGAACCTGCGTCTTCTAGTTAGATACACCAGACGCTATGACCAATAAATAATACACCGCGACTCCTATCCGCCAGGTCGAAATTTGCCTTCACATTCTGAATTTACGTCTTTATGGTGACGTCGACTTTTTCATTCGCTAAATTAACTTTAAAAGCTTAGCATGGAAAATGCAAAAAGTCGTTTTAATGTCTAATATTCGCGTGTATAACAAATCAATAATTATCAAGAAATTGATTATACCATAACTGTTCCAGAATACCCTTCTACATGTCAACGGACTGTGAGAACCTATTAAAGAAATTCCTGGTGCTAAACCCTGCTAAGCGGGCCTCGCTGGAGAGCATAATGCGGGACAAGTGGATGAACACGGGCTACGAGGACGACGAGCTGCGGCCCTACGTCGAGCCGCAGCAGGACTTCAAGGACCATAAGCGGATAGGTGAGGACAGAATAGGTATACTTCCGACCTCTTGACTACCATTTAGTATCGGGAATTTGAGGGGGATCCTCGTTCATGCTCATTTTGTGCTTTATTTGGATTAGCAAAAGAATTTTTGTGAACAATCATACCTGTTTTATTTATGAAGCTCTTATGCGATTATGAACCCTATTGGTTCTCAACTTCTCAGTTATATTATGATTATTGTATCGAACATCATTGTATGTACAAAACGATAGTTTAAAAGAGTAATCATGGAGTTTCTTGCCGGTTCTTCTCCATAGCAAACGAAACGACTAATTTGGGACCTTGCGGCTAGACTCGACATTTCATAAGTGCCTGTTTAAGGTTTATATGGAAGTAAAACTATTTTGGCTTTGAATAGGCACGCGGAGTCCTAAGTATATATGACAAATATATATGAGCTTGGTTCAATAAAACCCAAACTAAGTTTTATTCATTATGGCAAATACGTAACTGCCTCATTAGCGTAGTGCTCGTAAGAGCGACTGCTACGCTGTAAGTTGGGTTTCTTGACCTGCTGTCGTCTTTACATTAGTACACCTCTGTCTAAACGATAGAGGAATACAAGCGTGATGATATGTCAAATATGTGATATAGATCTGGCTCCTAAACCATGCCGCGTCAAAATAATAATTTGTAAGGCACTGTCGAGAGAATAATGGGTCCACAAAGTACACGTTAGTTGCATATTGATTCTTTTGCGAATCTAAATAAGGTCTAGATTACAGTGAAGCATCTGCACTGCAAACTTAAAAACTTTAATTGATAAAAAAACTTATTTATTTAGTAATGTATAATTATATATTATTACTAAAAATATTATAGTAATTTACTATTATTTTTATCGACTGCAGTGCAGACACTTGACGATTCGTTTAGACATTTGCGACGAAACTACATTGTAATAGAGTTGAGTGGAGGCTATAGGAATAATCTAACATCACGATCCTAACACACGCATATATCTTAGTTGGGTGTACGGGTTTCCCAGGGATACTAATTAAAAAAAAATGCTACATCACTAATGAACTGAGAAAGAATTTTATTGTTTGTTGGTAAGTTTTTATGTAACTATTATCTATTACTATATTAGCCAAGTAGCCCGAATGCTGAGCTTGAGGGTTCGATTCTCAGGTCGATAAGTGTTATTGGGCGTTTCTATGGAATTATCAGTAGCTCAGCTCGGAGGTTGGATTTGTGCCCCGTTAATGGCAAAAGGCTTTACATGGGACCTAAAAGTATTGGCGAACTGTAGGTATACATCAGAATAGAATATGATAGAATATTCTTTATTGTACACTATAAACAAATGCCCAGTACATGTTTATAAATGATAGATTGGTACAATAGGCAGTCTTATTGCTATAAGCGATCTCTTCCAGCAACCTTTTTACATTACTGTACCTATAATCCTTTCGAGAATATAGGCGTGACGTATGTTGGACAATTTGTATGGCCTTCACTCAAATCTTTTCCAGTCTTCCAAGAGAGTGTTACTCTTAATTTCTATTGGTCCAGTTCAGACTTCATATGGTGGAAATAGTAATTTCCAGCGCTCTTAAATCGATACCAATGTTAAAATAATGTATGATAATAACGACTTGGTAACATAAGATATTAATTTCTTTTTGGAACTCAATAATTTATATAGACAGTGATAATATTTCGGATTCTTGCACAGAAAAATCAAGAACCAAATACTTTTATATTAAAGTACACAAATACATTGTATTTATGAGTAATTAAAACTTGTTTCACGGTTGCTGGTTAAATCTGATCTGAAGAAACTGATGAAGCTTCTTTAGCTGGTACGCAATGGCTCGACATAGTTGAGCTAAATGCGAAAATTAGAGTTATAATTATGGGCCAAAGAAAAATCTACTCAATGTAACAGTAACTAAGGTTTATCTTGGTTAGTTAAAATACTTATTGTATGCCAGCATTTCAGGGTGTTAAGACCTACAACAGAACAGAACTAAATGTATGGAAATGACATAAACATACTCTAATATTTTATTGCATTCCATAATGTGGTGGACTATAATTAAATTTGATCATTATGGACCCTGTCGATCAGCAAAATTAGGAAAGAGGAAGAGGGTTTAGATTGTCATTTCTATACACTTTATTTTGATATGTTCGTCGACTCGAATTTTAGATTAAAACTTGTCTGGCCTGATTTAACTGGCAACTGTGTAACAACCACATTATCATTATAATTAAAAAAATAACAGCAAACATACAAAGCTTGATTTGCAATGAAATGTTAAACTCAATATTTGCTGACACTAATTAGATTGGATTGGACCGTTTACTTCACAAAACACTAGTAGTTTGAGTCGAAATCATCGCCATTTTTACTTAACAACTAAAGTAAAATATAACATTGCTTTATAATACTTTCCATAAACTAACCATACCGTAAAGGTATTATCACACTGTATACGACATTCCCATAGCATGCTGTGTGCACAGTATACAGTATGTTAAATAAAGGAAGACGTTTCTATATTAAAAAAACACTTGAAAATAATTTCGTGGTAAAAAAAGTAATTTATCAAGCTGTAAGTACTTATAAGTGAGGTTTTCTTAGCACGCAAAAGATATCATGGAGGTTATTAATCATCATGCCATCATCGACCCATATACTATCCCACTGCTGGGCACGGGTCTCCTCAAACAGAATGAGAGTGATTAAGGCTTACAGGTTATTGGTTTTAAGAGTAATTAATTATGGATTCCAATGTAAGTGCGTAAGCGCCGCTCTCTATACTTACTACTAGCTGTGAGGATCAAGAAATTATTCAAGTTTCATTAATATATTTTATACTAGCGCGGGTAGAAATCTTTTCTTTTCAATAAATATAGCCTATGTTACTCAGGGTGAACGTAGCTTTCCAATGGTGAAAGAATTTTTGAAATCGGCACAGTCGTTTTTGAGTTTATTCATTACAAACATACACACAAAAATACAAATCTTTCCTCTTTATAATAGTAGTGTAGATAACGTCTTCCTTTATCTAACATGTTGCTAAAATAAGCTAATAATATTAATTTATGCTAACCCATATAAAATTGTTATATTTCTTAATTCCATGCGTACTTTCGGCACAGCGCAAGTTGGTACGTGGCAGCAAGGGGATGTGTTATGTGTTTTAGATAAGGGATTGGGGGAGATAATATTCTGTCTTATTGTATTATTTTGAGTACAAAACGTTGTATTTTTGAATAGGAAACATATTGTCAATTATTCAGCAATGGTTAAAGGGGTTTGGAATAATGAATTAAATCATAAACCAAAATAGGATTTATTGTTCACGAAACAAAACTCACATTATTATAAAAACATGAAATAAAATGTGTTTTTTTTTCTACTTAAAAGTAATTTCTATCTACCAAACCTATCTTAATTTCTTTAAAGATAATTTGTTTATTTCTAATATAGCTTCGTATTGTTTTAATAATATCAGCCTGTATTTCTTTCAACTGTAATCACCTATGACAATCGTTAATGTTAGTCAGATGCCTGGAGCCGAACTAACTGTTATATACCTTAAGCACTGCCTAGAAATTTTCTGAAGTTTCGCGTAAAATACTGATTTTCAGCCACATCTAATAATATTGGTAGACGACCCTAACTTAGTTGGAAAACAGCTATGATCATGAGGAGTTTTTCAAGCTAAAGCTTCTACAAAGAAGTATTTATATGCGATACCGGTCTTATTCAATTAGTACCATGGGACAGAATTATTAGTTGAGTCTATATGTGTCGTGTTTATCTTATTTATTAATTTTTAGTGCATATTATGCACGCGTATGAAAGCTTATTGTCATTTTATATACCACCTTACTTAAAAACAGCTGTGTGTAGTCAAATTCTGTTTTGTTTCCATCGTTCAAATATAATTTCATAGATAAATGAAAATTGGACAAAACTGAGTCTCTATACACTTGCAAAGACTTTTAATAAGGGGTTAAGTATGTACTGCTTATTACGAGATTTTCTAAGCTTTCATTTTATTTTTATAGTTTTTGAGCTTACAGTCATGTGGTAATCTAGTTTAAATGTTAGAATTTGTGTCGTTATGTGTTACAACATTGATCTAAAATATTATTAAGATGTTAGTACCTGTGTCGTTATGTGTTCCAACATTTATCTAAAATAATAATAGAGATGTTAGTATGAATGTGCGTTACATAATTCTGTTTTTTTTTTTACTATTTGACTGATTTTCTATAAGTATAGAGGCCAGCACATCAAGTTACCACAATCTGTCAAATTTCTTTGATTGATATTCAACTTTAAAGCAAAGCGATAAGGTTCATATTCAATTGGGAAAATTTGACAGTTTTGGATAGCTTGACCTGCTGGCATGAACTCAAAAAGCTAAATTGATTTTATTTATAAAGTTATCTGATTATTTAAAAATCGGCCTTAAATTAAGTAACATGCATGCTCTAGTTATTTAGGTAAATAATATACAATTTTAATAGTGTCGCATGCAAATTATTACTGTGGGTTTAATTTAGCCTGTCCTTCATTTTTTTTTAATACAGTGCTACTAATTATATTCGTATGTGTAAAAATATGCAATCAAGTGCTCTTTTTATTTATAATATTATGCTTCTAAAGTCAATATTCTATCTTTTTATGTACCAAATCTTAATTTGTTCGTTTATAACTCCAAGATGTTGATAAATTATTACTATCATCGATAACATTGAATAGTTGATGGTAGAAAAATAATCTTATAGCTCTCCAAGCGGCTTCTGCGCATCGGAGCTGTGCCCCCGCATAAACCTAAGACCTCATGCTCACGAAAGGAGTTCACGAAAAATGTATAGTTGTTATTGAAGTTTAATATAATTCCGTTAAAATGTCAACAGAGGCGCTAGTGTGCTTGGGCTACAACAGACAAGAGATTGAGTACTCCCTAGCGGAAGCGAAGTACGACGATGTGTTCGCGACGTATCTACTGCTCGGAAGGAAAAGTACCGACGTGAGTACAAAGGTTATTACGCTTTTTATTGATCTTATAGATGGCGTGTGCGCACACTGTAGTGTTACTTTTTTGTTCAACAAAAAAAAAAGAGACACGAAGAAGGTTCATTCAAAAAGTTTATTGAACTTTCTTCAAAATGTTGTTGTTTTATTTTATGTTGCCTCACCACATGAATGTGCTTTTTAAAAATATCTGTGTTGGGCAAATAAGTGTTTATTTAAGTTATTATGTGGTTAGCTATAATTTTTTTTTTTTATTTTAAATTGATATAACTTTAATTTTTTCTAAACACATGCTACAGAGTATACATACGCCGTTTGTGAGAACATTAAAAAGATCAGCACTTATAATAACACTCATTTGATAAATTTAAAGACCTGCACGCGACTTTGTTCGCAGTACACTTTATTTTTTAACCCCACTTCAATAGAGGAGGAGGTTCTCAATTCGAATGTCTTTTTTAAAACGTTTGTTACCTCAGAACTTTCGACTGGGTGAACCGATTTCGATGATTTTTTTTATTTGTAAGCTGGTGCTTCTCGTGTGGTCCCATTTCAATTTGGTCCCGTTCTGACAATGGCATTCATGAGAAAACCATGTAAGTCTTATTTTTACACACAGTGCTTGAAGTTGGTTTTCTTTTCCTAAAAAGTAATTCAATAAAGAGGTTGTCTCCATTCTAGTATTTTGGTGCTTGTACAAACAACTCTTCACATACACATACACCTAAACCCGGAACAACTATAGGTTATACAAATATATAGAGAGATAGGGCATAGTGGGAGTAATTCTACTCAAATTGGATCTGCCCGACTGGGGAAGTACCTCCGCCTTGCAGAAAATCGAAGTAAAATAACACTGCTTTGAGCTGTGTTGTGTTCCTTACGGTGAGCAAGGTTGCCAGTGCTCCACGAGGAAACGTTGTGTTGGTAATGGGGGGACTTAGACCCGTATACTGCCAACCCAACTATTCCTCTTTCAATACAGGGTCGGCAACGCGCAAGTGATACTCCTGGTGTTACAAGCGTGTATAGGCTACGGTAACCGCTTACCATCAGTTGGGCCGTATGCTTGTTTGCCACCGTAGTAAAATAAAACAAAAAAAAACGTTAGATATCCCTCACCGTACTTATACCACTCGAAAGCGTGTCCAAATAGAGATGAGTGAATGCACACATTCCGTATTAGATACAGAGAACGACAGTGTGCAATATTCAGTATGAGTGAACGAGACAATAACAGATTCGATACTTCCGATGTCAACCAGTTTACTTACCGAAACGTGACCATTATTTGACGCGGTAGGGCGCATCTAATGATTTAAATCTTTGGCCCAATGTCCCTTCTATCATCATCATCAACCCATATACTCTCCCACTGCTGGACACTGGTCTCCTGTCATATTGAGGGGGATTAGGCTATAGGACCTTAATGTCCCCTTCTATAATCCTTTTTAATCTCTGCTATAAAGTGTTTGATTAATTTACAGCCGGAATCGGACGGCAGTCGGTCCGGTTCATCACTGTCTCTCCGCACGGCGGCTGCCGGAAACCAACCGGCGCAACCGGCACAGACCAACGCGCACTCAGGTATTTATTCTTATTAAATTATGATATATACTTTTGAAATAACATCGAATATGGGGAAGGCAACGCAAAACTACAACAGATGTCAGCACCTCCGACTTTTCCTACGACCAATCAAAACGTGTTATATTGACATTAGCAATTATGTTCAACAGCGTTCAGCCAATAGGATTGCTCAAACCAAGTTGTAGGTGGCGCTGTTAGTTCCTCAGTTGCCTACCCCGTTGCGTGTTTGATTTTTAATATAATCAAACCTTTTCGTGAGTTGTGTGATAAGTGACAGAAAAAAGTTACTTGGTAGTTTCTTCCTAAAAAAATGGAGTGTAGAGATTTCACCGTATTTTTTAGAAATTAAACCGGGAGAATATAGCTGTGTATATAAGCAATATTTATTGCTTTATCATAACCTTAATAAACGCTCTAAAATTCTGCATATTCTACTCATTATAATTGGGCTTATTATTTATTACTTAGTAACATGACAAATGAAACATTATGTATTGTATAAAAAGTCCAATCTACAAAATCAATTAACGGAGAAAAATATAAAAGTATTTCTTCAAAGCGCTTATTCAGCCGGATATAGTTTGACTGAAAGCCGATCCCATTATTCGGGAATGGCTTATCAGGGCTTAGGCTATAGTGACACATAAATGGATACCGTACAGAAGCTATAGTTAATACAATCGTGCTGTTTGTAAAATATAATTTGTTAATTATTATTATTAAAAAGAGAAACCAATCAGGAAGTTCACGGAGCAATTAAATAGGCTATTGCAAGTATGCTAAGTAAGAGATAATAAACTTAAAACCTCATCAAATTGGTCCATTATTATTATTATTAGCGTCTGTCATGGTCTAACCTAATAATTAATGATCACTCGCTTAAACGGTGAAGGAAAACATCGTGAGAAAACCTGCATGCTTTAAAGATTTTCTCGGCGGCGTGTGAAGTCTGCCAACCCGCACTAGGCCAGCGTGGTGGACTATAGCATATAATCCCTCTCATTCTGTGAGACCCCCTCATTCTAACCGTCAATTGGTTTGAAAGAATACTGTTTTAAATAACTTATTACGAAGACTATTTAACTGGGACTTCAATTATTTATTTAATTATTGACGAACTTGTACAGGCTCCGTGTAAATTGGTTCATCAAGTCAACAATAGTTACAGTACGATTGTATGTACGGTGTCTGTTTTTGTGATAATAGTTCAGCTTAGCTTTATTCTAACTGGGTTACTTCATTGTCATCACTCTACGTTTGTATGAGCGCGTGTTTATCTATCATTTGTAATGTCCGGGCTAGGTATATGACGCTTAGTCCTGAAGTTGAATTTTAATTACTTGGCAGAACGGAAATACCACATTTCTGCACGTTTCCATTTTCCCCATAAAAATGCTCTCGGATACCGAAGGCAAAGTAAAAAGAATGAAAAGCAATTGTATTAGAAGTTAGTTATTTTATGATAAACAATGGCGTCATATATTCTTGCCCTTAATTTATATTAGGATCACTCTAAAATACCTATTTGCTTCTTATTATTATTGTGTATTGTGTGCTTTTACGTACCACGAACCGATCGCAACCATTTTCCCGATACAATATTGTAATTAAATCACGAAAAAAGAACAGGTTATATTGAATCGAACTGCCTCGATGGGGTTTAATGTCATTAACACTTCATCCACCATTTTATTGTGGTTAAATTAAATGAAGGAAAGTCATTTTGGGGTAATTCATTCGTCATTTTTAACATGGGAGTCACGTTATTATACATTCCTACAACAAGAAAGTTTAAATCGGGGTCTTACAGTGTTCGTAGATGCTACGAGAAAGTATTTAGTTCTGCTCGGTAGTGCACTAAAATTATTTAACACTATAAAAGAAGGCTAATATTGATAAATCTACCAGATTTTTCAATTTGGGGTCTCTTTCGGGTGTTTCAACGTCGGGGTTAGATCGTCGGGGTGTCGTAGGGTTGTGATCGGTGTGTGGGGGTGAGCTGGTAGTCGGTAAGATGTAACACGGTGTGCCGGTGGGCCAGGCGCGGGCGGCGGCGCGGGCGGGTCTCCGGGGCACCGCGGCGTGCAGCGCAGCATCTCCGCCTCCGCGCGCCCCGCCGCCTCGCGCCGCGCCTCCTCCGGCGCCGAGGTGCTGCGTACGCAAGGTACACGCACACACACACACACACACACACACACACACACACACACACATACATCTACACCTACACACACTACCATCACTATACTTAAAACTTCCTCTTCATATAATACACATACACATTAAGACGCCGCCTCCGCGGGCCTCACCGCGTCTCAACCAAAGCCGACGTATATGTGCTACGCAGAAACATAACTATAAATAGAGTATTCTTTATTGTACACCATTACAAAGGACAAGTCAAAATAAAAATATGCAAACGTTACAAGAGTAGGTACAATTGGCGGTCTTATCGCTAGTCGCAATTTCTTACAGACAACCATTGGGAGCACAGGAATCTAGCCTCTAGGATAGAGACAGATAACCACTGGTTGAATGTGTACTCAATCATTAACTCTAATATGAGTTAATTTAACTATCTATCTACTTCACTAACATGTACACACGGTGACTCCTCCACCGCAGTCCTCATCGCCAGCTAGTGCTGCGTCTCATCCAGCGCCGATGTGCTGCGGAAGTACCTACCTACACTCCTTGTAGTTTACATGTACCACTATATAGATATAGACCGACTATTGTATAATTAAAATTATACTGTATATTACTACACTACACTACATCTCATACTACATGCATACCCAAACCAAAACAGGAAAAGATAATACAAACAATAAGTAGAGACCGCGTTATTTAAATTAAATGACTATTTACGACAACACTACACTCATAGACACTAAAAAATATATTAAATACAATTTAAATATTTGTTTTAAATATAAAATGTAACATTTACTTTTCAACGTACCTTGTACTCCACGACTACATATAATCCTATATTTTTCTAGTTTGAACTGACCCTCTCATCGTATGGAAACTTTATACATTGCGAAGGCAACTTATACTGGAATTATATAGGGTGATATGCAGCTTTATGTACCTACTACAAATACTTATTATACGTGTTGTTATAATTATAATTTAATTATGTAACAACTTGATTTAAAGCTTTTGAAAGTTTGTATGGAAATACATCTTTTTGTATGCCGTCAAAAGTCGTAAATGTTATATGTATCGTTGAAAAGGTATAGCTTAGACGGTAGTTGTAAATGTCGCTTTTTGTATAGCGTTGATTCTTTGTGACTAATTTCCAACACATACCTATTTTTTGTTATTATTTCACAAGCCTTACACAATTTTAAATGGAAAAGATTGTAATGTCAAATTCATTTAAAAGCCCATCTAAGTTGGTAAGAACTAAATAAAACCTTTAAAATGATTTTAATTACAATCTTTTTCATTCCTAGATCAAAACAATGTGATCATGGGTGAGTGGGATTTTCAGCAAAGTAATTAACATAAAAAAAGCTTCAGTATTTCGCTTCAAAACTATCTAAATTAACAAAATCATAATTTTATGTGAATCTCATTGGTATTTCTATCATTTTAAGATGGATTTTAAGAATTTGTGGATATTGGCACCGTTAATTTAATTGTGTCGTATACACAAGCAATTATATTGAAGATTACAAAATTAAGATCACATTTTAATATATTTAAGTTTAATTTCCTGTACATAAATACACAAAGGCCAATCATATTCATGAGTGTATGGATCTCCTGCAGTTGTTACTTCACGAACGAGCGCATTCGAATTTGAATATTAAAATATTAGGCTAGCATAAAGTTCAAACTCAAATGACGCGCGAGTGAATTGAAATTACTAAAATTATGCTATCATATTCACCAAACCTCCTCTCAAACGCAGTTAAAACTGGCACTTATGCTTTTGCACTCAACAGATGTCACTAAATTTAAATATTTTATAGATGTTGTTATTAAACCTCACGACAGAAAAAAGCAAAGGAGTGGATTGAAAATGAATGAAGCAAACATTAATCGGTTGCTTGTTTCTAAATTATTCCAGACATTTCTAATACTAATAACTATAGGATCAACTATCAGCCTGGAACCACTGTTACCGTTTTCCAATCGCCTTTGCTTTTTTCTGTATCCGTTTCATGTATAGGTGGTATTTTATTTGACATGGTGGTATAATAATTACAGTGGGTACGACCACAACGGCTGCAAACAACACCACATCCACAGCGACAACCACGACCTCCAATTTTAAAAGACAGGTATGTTCACCATTTTTTTTATCATCATCGTCATCAGCACATATTCGTCCACTCCTGGACGTGACTTATTATTTTTATAAGGAGCTTGTTTGTGGAGGGAAGGCACCTCGCATACCCTGCATACTTTTAGAATTTTTCCGGCACGTACATCCATAGTATATTATGTTTCGTACTTTTAATAAAAAATATGATTTTGGTGATAATTGGAAGCGTTTTAATCTGATTATGGGAAATTATAATAAAATTAGGTATGGAAAAAGCGTGTCTCAGATTTTTGAATTTCTATGATTGAATGTCGAATGAGTGACGTATGTGGGTTATTCATGCGGAGTATGTGAAAATACGTTTTATTACTGAGATAATATGGTCGGCAAGCAGGAAAAACCGGCGTCGACACACATCAACTTCTTCTGGAAACGGGTCTAGAGAATAAGCCTTTTAACAATACACAGCGTATACAATTATGTTTTTTCTTTCAGAACACAATTGACTCCGCATCTATTAAAGAAAATACCGCGCGGATCGCTCAAATGCAGGTACGAAAGGTATACTTCACTCTTGCGTTTAATTATTGTGTGTGTTTCCATCTGGTTGAGGTCTAACAGGTGTCCTACTAAAATCTCATTATTTGTGTTATTAATAAAAAACCTACACTGGGATATCGCTTGTATTTGAGTTCATTTACAGATATCGTTTGTAAATCTGCAAATAAGAAACAGCTGGTACAATTCGATCTAGCATACAAAATATGTTGATGCCGTGACAAACTCATAATTATGTTACGAATAAACTATTTTTACACAGACAAAACACATTTATTTTTGTTATAAGTGTAAATAAGAATTTTTATCGTAGATGGGTTTTACGAAAGTTATTACAGATTTTATCACATCATCTTCAAAAGGCATACAATATTAAAGCATACGTGTACTTTGTATTTAGTGTCATATTATGTATCAACTATTAACAAAACAATATTCTAGTAATAATAACAAACGGACCTACTATTGAACCTTGCGGTTTTCCTAGTTGTATCGGTCGTTTGAATGACTACACCTAACATCTACTTGTTGTATCTAACTCGTTCATCTAACCCATTCATATATCCGAAGCAATAATGGTTTCTAAAATTCACAACAACATAGTTATATTAATATTGTGAGTTAACATATTATAATGAGCACAATCAAACGCTTTAGAGAGATCGCATAGTAATCCAGTTGTATTTTTTTAAAGTAATACTAAAGGTTCCTTGCTCAACAATATTTATATTTGAGTGTACATGTCTGAATAGATTGGGCGAAAACACGAATATTTTCGAAATCCATGATAAATTTCAATCAATTTTCGTATGGAAACCCTAAGTTTCTCTATCCCCCTGCAGGTACAGAGCACGACGCGGCCGAGCAGCGCGATGCCGAAGCTGGAGCCGCGCTCGCGCACACTGACGGGCGGCGCGCGCCGGACACAGTACGACGCGCCGCCGCACGCGCCGCCGCACGACGCGCCGCACATAGCGCCCAGGTCAGTCAGACACTGCACCAGTAGCCCGAGCCGAGCCTCCTACCAGCTGGAGCGGCTGCAGTACATACAGCCCAGGACAGCCGAATCACTCCATGTAACCCACGCCAGACGCCTAGTATGTATGAGACGCCGAATGGCCTCCTAGAAGCTCGTGGGAAAACCGCCTAGGAAGGAAAACAAGAGAAACCAATCATCTCTTCCATTGTGCAATTAGTAGCTGTTTGGAAAAGTCTGCCGCTCGATCAGGGAATGATCCGAAACATAATAAGAAACGCGAAGTTTTCACAATAAAACGGGTTCACAGATTTGATCTCTAATCGGTTGAACGTACTAGATACCCTGTAATGAAGAACTCTTAAATTAATAATCTGTCTTATTAATTCGCCTATCCCTGGGGAGGATATCCACATGCATACATAATAAAGATTCCAATTCGCAGGCCTGAACTTCAAAAATCCAATAAGTCATCATGATTTTCTTCGCCGTTAATTCCAGTGATAATGTTACACCCTTTTATTCCAAAGTGGTCATTATATGCTGATGGTGACCACCGAGATAGCCTATATACTACTACTTTGGTACTCAAATTTTCCGTTATTTATATATTAGGCTTATACATAATGTTTAGTCTACATTAATTTTAAAGAAGATATAAATTTTAGGCCTTTAGAGGTATTAATCTTGACATCTTGTAGAATTGTTATGTTTTAATATGTTCATGTGATCTGTCCTATTGTTCATGTTTGACTGTGTACTTTTTATGTTAAAACAGTACCAAAATTAGTATTAGTTTTGTGTATTATTTGTGTTGTCGTACATCTATTTATTCGGGAGGAATAAGTCCTTAATTTCAATGAAAAGTAAAATAAATCCATCTAATAATATATTATCATAATATACATATATATTTATGTAACCAAGCTCAACTTTCACTGTATAATGTATATCTATAATATCCCAATATATATATTTATATACGCATGAGAAGGGACTAACAGCATGCTTGTACGACGCACTAAACAGCGCGCCGGCGGCGGCTGACACTAAAAACGTGACGGGAAGCGCCAGCAACGGGTCCACCGGTACCACGACCGGTACCGGTACGACGGGCGCCGCCAAGACGCACGTGAAAAGCGCGTCCATATCGTCGGCCAGCGGCGCCCCGCCCCTCGGCGCCGACTCGCAGCCGCACAACGCGTCCGCCCGGGACCTCGCTCAGCCGCGCCCGAGGTACTGCCCGCTGACGATACCATACCAAACCGCATACCGGTACGCGGTACGCGGTACTATCCGTGCCGTTCGCTTCGCGGTACTGGCTTTGCGCTCGTTTTTTTGAGCTTTGGTTACACAGTCGGGTCTGTTTGGTTCTGCTTGCCAGTAGTTTTCGATCGACGATTGAGGTTTTCTTTCTTGGGTTTAATTGACGTCAGATCTGCTGCTCCGATAATTTTGACAGTTTTTTTTTATGTCTCGCAATAAGGTATCGTTGAACTTTCAAGCTTTTGGTTTATTAATTTTCTCTTATTTGAGGTTTTTTATCGGCTTAACACACTAACAATAGGCTTTTGCAGATTTTATGCTATTACACGATTTATTTTATCGCACAGAATTCGTATTTTTTTTCTTATTTTAGAGGTGGGTTATTCTTATCCGATGTCGTTCTTAATTTTGTGTGACTAATATTTCTCTAACAACTGGTCTGTAGTCTTTCGTAGCAGTAGTGGTGGTTGTATATAATAATATGTATTATTAAGTAAATATATGTTTCCCCTTCTTTATTTATCCATTACTTTTTATCCTTTATTTATTTTACCATCACATTTTTTTACATTAATTTTTTTATCGTATATATATTTTATTTACTTATACAACGTGTTTTTTTATATATTACAGCACAGTATTTTTGTCCTGTGTGTTGTCACGTCACTTTTGTAGAATTAGTTCGTCAATATATTTATATAATGGTGATAAATAAGCATATAATATACTAAATATTATATAAAATTATTTGCAGCTTGAACTCTCAGGCGTCAACGGGTGGCGGAGCGACAGGAGCGCGGCGGGAGTTCCCCAACCCTATGGTGTTCCCTAGGAATGTACCCTCGCGGTCCACCTTCCACTCAGGTAAAATATTTAAAGAAAACTTTACATAACTCTTAGTACTTTTCTATAACTTCTATGCTTTGACTGACTTATAGTAGGCAAAAAAAAAAGACATTTTGTATCGGGTTAGATTTTTTTTATGTCTGGACACCTGTATATTTTTACTCAGTCGAAGACCAACAAAGACGAAAATAAGAGTTGGTGAAAATTATCTTACAATCTGCATTCAAACACAAAATTATATAGGATGTTTTTAAACAACATCATCTAGCCCCAGACTAATCAGAACTTGTATTATGGGTAGAACTAGACAATAGATTAACAATACTTATATACTTTGTGTAAATACATGCTTATACATAAGAAATAATCAGCCAGAGACACACTGTATATGTGTATGTTCATCACATCAATATTTGTGTCCTGTAGGAATCGAACCCACGATCTCGTGATCAGCAGTCTGACACTCGAATCACTAGACCACAGGCGTAAAAAAAATACTAATATTTTCAAAACTTTTCGGCTAATGCTTTAACAGTAATTAATGTGAAGTGATGCGTTTGCACACATGGCGCACATTAGGGAGGCCTACATCCAGCAGTGGACTAATATAGGCTGATGATGATGATGATGATGATGATGATGATGATGATGATGATGATAATGATGATGATGCGTTTGCGCAGGCCAGACGCGGTCGCGCGGCTCTAGCGGCGGCGCGTACGGTGACGGCGGCTCGCCGCACCAGGCGCGGCCCTCCTTCTTCTCCAAGCTCTCCTCGCGGTTCTCCAAACGGTTAGTGCATACAATTCTCTATATAACACACATACATATATATATACATACGGGTATACTATCACTGTTTATGTCTCTTGTAACGATTGTAAATTTGGTTACTTTAAAGCTTGTATTCAGGGGACCAAGTCCTGGCATATTAATCGTATCAAAATGGTCGTCTAACGCCACCAACAGCCGGTTCCAAAAACAAATTATTGATAGACTTGCTTACTAAAGATAGGATTTTGGATAGGACCTTATATATCACAACTCTATGTCTTAAAGCTTATTTAGACGGTGCGAGAAATATCGTGCAAGTTGGGGTACATTGTCGTCGATGATCGATCACTTATGATACCATAGCCGCGCAGCCCCGCAATGTACCACGACTTGCACGATATTTCTTGCAGCGTCTAAATAAGCTTTATAGATATGTTGCAAATCTGTTTGATTTCTTATTGGAAATGGCCGTAAATGATATTGGTATCATTTAACAACAATATCGGTATTTCTGACATTTATAATTTTATAATTATAATTATATAATTTTCTGACATTATTTTGAGTCTACCCGTGACCATGGACGCTGTAAAGGGTCCGAAACGTCGGGATTAATAATATCAATATACGCGATAAAATCCGTAAAAAGTAGTTTTATTTCAAAATATCGGGATTTTTAAATTTATTAGACAAACTGTTAAAATCAACAATTCTGACGTAATTGAATGATGATTCGACACTAGAATTGGACGGATACATCGGCATTTATTATCTATAAATATGTCATAAAGCCATCATAATCAATATAATAACCATACCACTGAATAACGAATCTTATTTCTATATGAATATGAGTTAATATCTTTCAAATATATCGTTACAATTGACATAAATGTAAACATTTTTGAGGCAAAGGGTTTTCAGTTGGATAATTGAAGGTCAAGAAATTAACCAAGAATAATATCATTTGTAGCATAGTTCAGATCACTGTTTTATTTTGCTATCTCTAGAATGAAATATTATAAAATACAAAAGAATAACAATTGTTCCAACTCTTTATTTCATATCTGTTTGTTACGTTTTCGCTACGCCTTAGACTGTACGGCTGTGCCGATTTTGATGAAATATAGTACAGAGATAGGTAAGACCTTGGAGAAGGATATGGGCTACCTTTTGTCCCAAGAAGCCCTTTTGTGATTATGAAACAGCGGGCAACAACTAGTAAAATCAATAAACGTGTGGCTTTTTTGCCAACACGAAACAGTAAATAATAGTGACAAATCTGGACTGTGCGCATGATTTTGCCGTCTTGATCTACAAATCCACTCCTGCGCCACAAATATGTTAAGATAACACCATTTTGTCATTAACACCTACAATGTATTAACCCACACAGTTTCCATTCAGTGACTAACCTTCTTTAACGTAACACATATTATTTCGGTGGTGTCTTGTTTATATATTTTCGTTACATTTATAGCCCCATTAGCTGTCGCTTGATGCTGGCTCGCAAGTAGTTTCTTTTGAAGTTTTGAAGGCGTTTTGTAGTGTCCGTTACTTTTGAAAAAAACATAATTGTTTTTTATTTTAGTAACAAATACCACTGGCATTTAATTAGAGAATTGTCTGTAAATTTGAAAAAATAACGTCAATTTAAAAAAAAATGCTTTATAGACATAAAATGCCTTCAATCCGCCTCTTATAGCTACATTTCACTGCTAAGCATCGATGTTAGCGATCACAGCTTCCACGCATCGTTATCACCCCACTTCATTTCACATACAATCATTTAACTATAGTCTGTTATACCTTAGATATTGGCGCCCAACATGGCGCCCTAATTTTATTATAGTTTTTTTTTTGTAAAGAAAGGGTTGTGGAGTAAACTCGTGGATTCTTTTAATTGAATATATTTTTGAAGGACTATTTGGATGGTGATATTGGAGCTCCTTTTGTCAGTGTCTTAAAAAAAGGGGTTTTTTCTGGAAATCATTTTTGTACACTTTTTCCCCACTTTGTTTTTTTTTCAATTTGGGGTTTGTAGGGCTGAAACACACATTTCTCGAATGTTATCTTGTAACACAAATTGCAACCACTTTTTTATTATTATCTAATATCTAATGCTTTATTTACTAATTAAAATAAAATTTACAAAAACACTTTCAGACGAGCTCCAAATGATCCGTTCACGAACTTACGTATTATATTTTACTGTAAATAATTTTCTAGTTACACCATAGACACACTACTTGTCTCTAATCTGTCACTATTAACCCATTCGTATGTCTCGTTATGTGTGAATCATTATATGTGTTTATTTATTCATTTTTTTATTATTATTTCTTAAGATCAAATTGTCTCCCTCTAAAGATTCCGAGCTCTTTATTTTTATTTTTAAATCTCGCGTCAACGCAGGGGATGCACGATGCTACCTACCTCCCGTTTCGTCTCGTATCGCACTCAATTCTACCGGTAACCGCGCTCAAGCCCCCCTCAAGCCCCCCCCTCAAATTACTAAGTAGTTTTAGTATCAAAGCATGATGTACCTACTCCCCTAATTCTTTTTGTTTTTTTATTAGTTTTTTGCTAAACTGAAGTGTGTGCTAAGGCCACAGACATGCCTACATGCTTTGAGTGTTGTCTGTAGTGCTTTATCGATAGAAAAAGTTATGTAAGTATTCGGTTTGTGCCTCGTCGACCTTGAGAGGTGTACGGATATCAAAAAAAAAAGAGAAAAAATATTAAAATACATCTCTCGTGCATCCCCCGTGTGACGAATATTTCTTATCTAACCGTACGCTTCTACTAACGAATGTCGACGGTCGCGACCTCTACCGGTTTTACATTTTCGCTTTATAGTCTATTCCACAACCCTTTGATTGCGACGTGACGGACTTTTTAATATTTTTTTTGTTTTTTTTTATAATCTTTATTTAACGGAGGGAGTTGCGTTTAGTATTGTGCATCTTGTGTTGCGGCGCGAGAATTTAATACCATAGGATTGCCATAAATTAAAATATATCCATTTATTGTGTATTTTTTAAATATTTTTTTTTCTTATCTTATTAGGGGATTTAATAAAAACAACAATTTAGATTTTTTAAATTGAAATATAAAATTGGATCTATGCAAAAATTTAAAAGTTATCTACGCCATTTGGCTATTATACCTATGGCAATCCTAATCAGCGGCAGAAAACTAAGTACATGTGCATAAAAAGCGAGCCGGATCCGGAAGAGGGGGGCGATTCGCCATCTGATTGGTCGATTCGCTTACCCGTTCCGTTGTACGCAGGTTGAATCAGAATCCTTGAAGCGTCGACCACTGCGGACGTGCGGAGAAGATTATTATTAAAATATTAATAAAATTTAGGGAATTGTATTGTATACAGTACGGTCTCCATCGGTTGAGATCTATTTTTGTTAACCGACGGAGTCTATAACAAAAATGTTCAGTGTATTAAAAAGTTATGACACTAAGCAATATTCTTAGGACAATTATTTCTGAATCAGGTCTGGATTTTATATGGCTGTAATAAGAGGCATATTTTCTTGCTATTTTTTACGTATGTAGTATCTAATAGGTAGCAATTTAAAAATATAAGCGTCTGCATATATAATTACGTGTTTGCGCGTATAAATTATGAGCTAAATACGATTGAACGTAGCAGAAAATATACTACTTATGAACAGGTGTATAACAGGCATTATTCTAACTTAAGATACAAGAAATGTATCTAAAATGACATTATACTTTAGTTTTTTTTTTGTTTTCTTTATTTATCAAGCACGAAATATATTTTTATGAGAAGTTAATTAATAACGTCACGAAGACTGCCTGAAAATATTATAATTAACGAAGGTTTTTAATACACTGAATGTATTATAACAAGATGTTGTTCATAAGTGTTAAACATATTTTTTTTATAATTGGCGTAACCTTGAAGATCCATTTTTAGTTTACATACGATTAAAAATTCGATTTATAATCATTATTATTGTCATTATGAAAAATCGCGACGACTTCTGTCTACGTGTTATTTTATTGAAATTAATAACCTCTTTTTCTTTTTTTTTTTTTAGAGAATTGTACAGAGGACAAGCACATCAAGCTACCACAATCTGTCAAGTTTCTTTGATTGAATTTCAACTATAACACAAAACAATAAGGTTCATATTCAATTGGGAAAATTTGACAGTTTTGGATAGCTTAATCTGCTAGCGTTTGTACAATTACCAATAGTCGGAAGGATTCAAGTGATTTATTTTATTTAGTTTTTTTAAATTACTTTTTTTAGCGGTTTGATAAACTGTTGCCTTGTTTTTTTAGAGGCCTGTACCCAGGATGATATTATTATTTTCTTAAAATAATACGTAGCGGATAACTAGTCCCGTCGCGAGTTGCATTTTATCACTAGCTCATAAGAAGTATAGAGTTCTATTTTCGAGCGAATTTTCTACATTCCAGGGTTCCGTATATACTTTATATTTAAGTTCACAAAAGAGCACAAATCTTGATTTCTTTTTGTTTTTATAGTTTTACTTCTATCTAAATTCAGAACTCTGCCTAAATCTTTAAACATGTCATCGACTGAAACAATATTTTGTATATTTGTATTGCATATTATACTGTATAAGTTAAAGTTTTCTTTAGAGAAAAAATCTCATTGTTGGATTTTTTGATGTGGACCACGATAATAAACATGTACCTTTAGAGAAATTTCTGAAAAGTCAAATATAATACGTGATTTTTATATTTCTAAACCTTCTCATATGGTCCACGATGCAAATATGATTATATTTAAGGCGTGAGTGAGATAATTAACAATATATATATTATTATTCATATATAAAATTGTATTTTTTTAGATATTAAGATTCAGGCGAACCTATGGCTTTGGTACAAATACTCAGTAGATGTTACCACATAAACGAACTAACACGTTTAGGCAGCTATATAAATAAAACATACAAATTAATTAAGGGCCAAAAAATAAGATATTTTTGTCCTCAACTGTACCCGTTAGTATTAGGGATTCCGGATATGTCTGTATAATATTATTAGAATATTAATTATACAAGGTGTAATCAAACTTATGTAGTTTTTAATAATAATAATAATCATTTTATTTCAGACAGTAAATCAGTCCATATTTTTCTAAAGATACCTACAATTAAATTAAAATTAAATAATATAAATAGTAAATAACGAAATTAGCGAAATTAATTAAGTAAGTGAGTTTTTGTTTAACATTTTTAAGGTATATGGCATATTAGAAATTATTCAAGAAACACTCGAAATCAAAATTTGGATATTCATTTTATTTCATTCATTGGATAATATAATATGTCGTGCCTTGGAGAGCACGTAAAGCTGTCGGTCTCGGTTGTCATACGAAAACCGATGATAATCGTTAGTGGTAGTCAGTAGCCCAAAAATCCTGACAACCAGTCTATCCTCAGGATATCGGTATTACCCAGAAATTGGTCTGATGGCAGTCGCTTCGTGTAAAATACTGATATTCAGCCGCATCTGGTTAGATTAGATGCCAACCCCAACATATTCGGGTAAAGGCTCTGAGAAAGAGATTGGATTATAAAATAAATAGAATGGTTTTCAGATATTCGTACATATCGTCATGTCCGTGTCAATCCTCAGAAACTTCTTTTGACAACGATATAAGTTTTTAATTTATCAGTTAATTACTAAATGACCAGACAGAACCATTGTCTATAAATTTTATAAAGACCTTAACCTCCACTATTAGATTCTGTAATTGCTTGACAAGGAAACAGTAAAGATACGTCAGATTGAATGCCGGCTCCATTTAGTCATAATAAAAATGTCTTTTAATGGGGTCTTCATATCTTCTGACACAAATAAATACAATTTATTAAAGTATTTCAAACCGCAGGCCAGCACATCAAGATACCCCAATCTGTCAAATTTCTTTGAAAGATTTTTAACTTTAAAACATTTCAATAAGGTTCATATTCAATTGGGAAAATTTGACAGTTTTGGATAGCTTGAGGTTTCTGTACCTACTATTAAAATTACACCTTGTATAAGAAATAAATAGTTTTGATACTGCACTTTCTGAATGTCAATATAGGTTAGTTGACTGGTGTTTGATTTATTAAAAATAACAGGCTTTATGGAAAATATAATTCATTATAGGTAATTTGTATAGTAAAAAAAATTTTTTATACAATTCTCAGATGTGTTTAAAGTTTTTGGTAGGAATTTAGAGGGTATTCTTTGTCTTTTTTTTGCAAAACAAGTGTCAGTATTGATATTGTATAACGCACGGAACATTTGACGTCACATGTTCGTATAGTAAAGAGGCCAGCACATGAAGCTACCGCAGTCTGTCAAATTTCTTTGATAAGTTTTCAACTTTAATATAACAGTATAAGGTTCAGTTTCAATTGGAAAAATTTGTTACGGATAGCTTGACCTGCTGGCGTCTGAACTCCCTCAGTCTAGCTTAAAATTAAAATGCTTCTAAATTCTTCATTTTTAAACCGATTTTAAATTTTTTTTGTTGTTGGGCTCCATTTATGATCAACTTTTTCTTGAGGCTATATCAATAATCAGTCAACTAGCCTGTTATATAAAAGAGCTTTCAATTTATGTAGAAAAAAATATCTCCTTAAATGTTAGATTACATCCCATACTTATTGACTCATTAGGTACGTTACGTCATTTAGGATCTTTAAATAAATTGTACATAATTATAACATTGTGTTGAGTGCGGGTGTGTCGCGTTTGACGTTTTCTAAAACTTTTCTAATGTTCGTGAAAAGTCCATTATATTATAATATCATAAATATAAGCGTATTTAATATATATTAATGATTCTTTTTTTTATTTTCAATCGTATATGGGGGTACTTGAGTATTTTAACGTTTTACACGGTATATTAGTGTTCTATATAGTTGTGAAGCGTTATAGGCAAATTTATTATTGCGTTGAACGGTGTAATAGTTGTATGTACTTTTATTTTATATAATATGTAGATTATATATTTATATATTCTTTTTGTTCTTAATAACTTTAATATTTTAAAAGGACCTTGCATTCTATATAATACATTTTACTTTGCACAGGTATGAGGTGACTTGTACCTAATCTTAGAAAGGGTTTTGATTAAAAATAACAATCTTAGTTTTCAGTAAAGGCTCACATTCTCAGAATGTATGTATTTTATTCAATTATACATTTCTAGTGACAAAAGTTTTACCGTCCTTGTCTTTCAGAAATGATAGAAAGAGACGGGTGATTCTTTTCAAACATCCAGAAGTGTAGTATTTATATGAATTTCTATTCATCTGTTCAGTGTTTTCAATCAAACATTAGATAGTGTACTGAACAAATTTAATGTCAAAACTTAGGTGCTGTTCTTAAAATACCCGTGCGAAAAATATTTGTATTTTATTGATGTTATTAATTTAAAAAAAATAGAAAATGACTTATTCAGTCAAAGTGTAATACTCAAAAATATAAATCATCTACTTTCTAACCTTCCACATACTATAATGACATTTCATTCAAATACAAATTGAGATTCATACGAAAGAATCAATACAGTGTGTTCACAACTACATAGCTAAAAGACTGTTGATTTAGTAGGTCCTATAAATTCTTAAGAGTTTTGCGTCCTCATGAAGATAACAGTAATAATAGTTGTTGAAATGAGTTCAAATATACAGACAGACATCAAAATAAGTATACAATAACAGGAAGGTAATGCAGTTACTTAAAGTTTCAGCATGATAAACGACACAAATGTCACTTTTGGGTCAATTTTCAAACTCAATTCAATGTAACCCATTAGCGTTTGACTTTTAGTAGAAACACTATTTGACATTTGTGAAACTGAGACTAGATTGGAATTATATTTTGAAGATTTTTTAGTACGGTCGACAAAAGAGTTAAGTATACAGGCAGCTAATTAAACATCGTGTTTTTTTAAAGATTGTGTAATTATGTATCACGCAATATGTGTCATAACGCAGGTATTGTAAGCTGCTACACATCAAACCCTTTGACGGGTAATTATTTAAATCACAATCTGTGTAAAGATGCAGATTTCTTTCGTTACCTGTATACCAAACTCTTTTGTTGACTGTGTTTTGTACCAGAATTACTATTTGAAGTATTTTCTGACAAGCATAATTTGAGTACTACATTAAAATTATTTTGACATTTAATCTTATATTGAAAATATTTTTGGTTATTTTCATCAATCTGTGTAATGTTATTACGCACATAAATAGTGCATTATTTTTTCTGCGAGCATTTTTTTTTTACTTTTAAGTAATATGATTATGCTAACTATTACACGATTAGGAACAATGCAATACATTCAAACTTAGTTCTCTAAGTGTAGTTAGATATTTAATTTTAATACAGCAGAGATTTTTTTCTATATTTCATCCTTTTGCGTTTTTAAAGCGACATGTTTCTCGCAAGTGTGTAAATAATTTAAATACACTGGGAAAAAAGTACGACAAAATGATAATTATTAGTAAAATGTGTAGTTGTTTTGAGAGTAGTATAGTACTCAAACCGCCACACTCAGAGATGTTTATTACAGTTAATGAATTCCCCAACAATTACTTTATATTGGTAAGTGTATCTTGGTAGACACTGAAATACAGAAATCTCTAATGTGTTAAATTTATCACGTTAAGAAGCTTTTATAATAAGATACACCGCCTATATTTAGCTAATCATTATTAAATGCATCATTAATCTTAAATAAACAACTTGAAGGTGGCGATATTTGAAAATATTTTTTAATTTTTTAGAGCATTGGCTCTCCCCATAGGGGATAATAGTGAATTTACGTATTTATATTTTATCAGCCGTCCATATTTAATTTCTTTATTTTTCCCAGTACATTTAAATTAAATAATAATGTTTTTATTGGGATTATAATACATAGTCTTCGAAATCATGGGCATTGTTTTAAGATGCATTTATTGTGATCTTATTTTTGTGGTTTAGTAACATTCGAAAAGATTAGAAAGATAATGTATACATTTGTATTCATTAATACATTCATTTTGAATATAACAAACACCGAAAAACTTTGCTTTTTATAAGAGAATTAAGTTGACCTATGTGTATGAATACATATTTTTGTTTTGACAGTGCGCAATAAATGGATGTGTTACGCTTCTCCAAATAATCAGGTTTTTAATAACTATATTGTGTTTTATTTTGAATTCATTATTACCTTTTGTATTAAATAAGAACAGTGACCATAAATTGAAATAAAACTACTTTTATATTAATCCCGACGTTTCGGACCCTTTGCAGCGTCCATGGTCACGAGTGTAATATTCGCGGATGTCGGATATAAATTTCATAGGTAATAATAATAATGAGGTAATAATTTTAAGCCAAGCCACAGTACATTAAAGCAACTCCCTACATACACGCTTTTATTTAAAAGTATAAAATTGATTATTTTTCTACATTCTGTCACGTCGTTTAAAAATTTAGATGGTATAGCTATGTTTTTAAATCCTTAGACTATTTAGCAACTTAGTGATCCAATATAAGCTAGTGTTTGACTGATAATTATTAGATTTATATTTTATCATTTCATTAGTATTATGTTAATTTATATGATATGGTATAGGATTTTTATGGCTTCAGCCCATTAATGAACAATTGTTGGGCACGGATTTTTTTAACTTTTTTTTTATATTACCAACACTGAAAAAGACATGTCTTTCGTAAAAAACCTTATCGATTTGGCAAAACGAAGCTGTTTTACCTTGACCTGAATTGCAATCTAATTCTTGCGCTATCTAGCGTTATAGATTCTCTTCAAAAGATACATTTTATCCTAATTAAATATAATAATATGGTGAGTATTATTTCGCCAGACTTTCGGTACTGGGCGAGTCCACCGGACGTCAGAAACCGCGTATATTTTCGTCTCTGGACATCCAACGGAGGTAGGCCGCGAGGCGACTATGAAAAACCTTTTTTTGAAGTTTTATTCCAAAGTTTTTGGTGATTCGGGGACGATGTGCTGGGTTGTTGGTGGGGGCGTTGAAAAATGTAAAAAAAAAAGATAATTTGAAACTTAAAAGTTTGTTATTTAGCAGATCTTCATCAGATACAAGCTGATCTAGCATTTAATCGTTTTTAATTACATAATTATGTTATAATGTAGTAAATTAAATTATGCTTCATATTACTCAGAAATCATAAAAAATACTTTTCAGTTAATTGGAAATACAATTGTGTATTCTCTTCCAAATAATTTTCTAATAATGTATTTCCATTTTCCATTCAATTTCCAAATATTTTTTTAATAATTTTCTAATGACAATAACAATTTGTAGTTATTTTTTCTTTTGTAACCGGAATAAAAAATCGTTCCATTGAATTATTATTTTATCAGAATTTAGTAGAAATCTAGCAACGCAGTGACATAATATTCTATTTTATAATGTTGCCATTTTCACGCCAACACCAAAACGCCTACATAGTCTTGCGAAGGGTATTAAGAATTGCGTTTGTGTGTGTATTTTAATCCGTAGTCCAGCCGATTTGTACTTCTTATCTGTTACCCAAAAAAAAGCATGATTTACCCCCGAAAAATTAAATATTTACCTCTTATTTTGCATGTTAGGGACTTTTTTTTTTACTTTTTTAAATGGCTATTTTTTATTTTAAAATTTATTATAATATTTCTATCATTTTAATTAGCGAAAATTAAAACAATTATTTTATTTCAATATATTTTTATAGTACTAAATTGGATGGATTACTAGTTTTTCGTGAATAACCATTATTTAACAAGATTTTTTGTTGAATTCGTACTGACAACATTACTCAATATTTTTTTGCTAATATTAACCAGACATTGCGTTTTGATTCCTCACAAAATTTAAAGATCTTTTACACTTAATAGGTCATAAAAGTTAATTACTAGGCGGTGCATGCAACACAAACATTTTTTTTACAATTTACTATGAGGTATTGGAAATACATTTTACACCCATTTTTACCATTTATTCATATTTGAATATGAGAGCATGAGTTTTTAATAATTGTTAGTAATTTTAGTGTCATCGTGGTAAGTAAAATAGGAAAAGTCAAAAAGATATCGCAGGCATGGTTTTGATTTGTGCCTTGTGTTGCTTGCCTGTGCTTTGGACTTTTTTAAATTAGCACATCCTTTACATTGGTTAATTTTGTTATACGCTGGGCTCTAGATAAATATTGGTTTACATCAATAGTAAAGTGAATGTTATTAGCAAAATAGTAGATATTACTTGAGGATTAAATTGTAATAGAGATTAATAGACGTTTTTACGCAAAATATGGGTTAAATAGATTGGAAAGTGTAAAAGTAGTGAAACCAGTAATTATATAAACAAATATAATATTCAAATCATCTGTAAAGTGGGTCTAATTGGTACGGGCAAGAGAATAACTAAAATTGGTATGTGTTACATAATGTATGATATTAACGGAACCTTTGACAATGTTACATTCAAATTACATAACTAGAAACCAAATAGCCCCATTTTACAGTTCATCTGCTTACAATTGGCTCTTTAATTTTGTATTTAATTATTTTATCTACTTAATGATGTGTAGTGATGTCCCCTGTATCCAGAAAGTGTCGACATACCAGCGTATCACAAATTGTCAATGTATGTATGTATTTGTCGCCACACCCTGTGCCCCTAGTGTTTAGCATTAGTTTTATGTTTTTCTGTTTTTAGGCCATTGGACGGTACCACTCCGAAGCATGCGGTAGGAGCTAGCCCACAAACCATGCTTGGGTAATTATTCTAGTTCATTTAATCCTCTGTTCGTTGTCCGTCTAGCTGTTATGCGATGTTTGTGTAATGTCTTTGTTTTTAGACGAATTTTAAAGATGTATGAAGTAGTCGTCTTTATTTATTTTGAGTATTTTTGTGCTACTTAGGTACCTGCGTAAGTTGATTGGCTCGATTGTTGAAATTAGTATAAATTAAAATTATGATTTCATGAATGATTTAGAAATAGTTAGATTTAAGTACATAGTAGATTAAAGTTTGATTGAAATTCTTAATAAATGCTTGAAGCTTTATTACACAAAATAAAGAAGAGTATAATAGCTAGTATGCACCATTATTTAGAGAACTCATTACTAACATTATTGAATATCGATATCCGACCATCGATATTAACCACATCCTTATTTCAATAATCGAGATATAACGCGCTTGCGCGCTTAGTTGGCTAACTTGAATAGCGCTTTAATTATATATTTTACTATCATGGCGCTGAAAACTTGCCTTTGAAGCGATTTAGATATAGAAAAATATGAATTTGCCAGAATGGAGCCCTAGGTCCGATTTCAGGATATGATAGATATTTTTATTAATTGTCCCGAGTTTAGTATTAAGCTTGATTAATTTCAATCAATTCTACTGAATGACATAATATTGTCCTACTTTAAAGGACAATGGTGGTATGAATAGATCATAATTCCAAACCGTACAAAATACGTACCTACTGTGTTGTAGTCTAACCTAACATGAGAAAGGGATCTTGTATAAGATACGCCAGAAAGATTGCCTGGCGCTGGTTCTCACCCCTTAATCCCGGCGCACATTGGCAGGATAGCACGGCAAGGGATTTTTTTGAAGACGAACTATATTTTGTAACTTAATGCTATGAAATTATAGTATGGCATTTTTCATCGCAAAACTTCTTCATAAAGAAAAAAATAAATGGGATATGTATATAGGTACCCGTGTTACCTTTTGAATGTGTTTACTGATATTCTGCTTGTGATAACAGACAAGGCAACGAGGAGCAAGTGAAGCCCCGCGTGCTGCGGTTCACGTGGAGCATGAAGACCACCTCCTCACGGGACCCCAACGAGATCATGGCTGAGATCCGCAAGGTATGTGCACGTTTTCTTTAAGGACGCTTTTACATTTTTCTACAAATAACAGTGCTTTTCAGGTACCATTTTAATATATAAGCAATCACAAATGTGAAGATATTATGGTCTCAATTTAAAAGTAATCTATTCATCTCCCGATTGGAATCATAAAAATTGTATGACATCATACAAAATTTTCGGATAAATCCGTTTTCACCATCACAATAATCACAGAAAATTTACAAAAATGGGGTCTGATTAGGTACCATTTTAGGTAAATTGACTGCATATTTTATCTTAAAAAATAGATTAGATTGCGGCATATATAGTCCTCTATATGTTCAGCTAATTATTTTGTACCTAAGTCATTACATTTTTCAATTATCAGCTAAATAAGAACGCTTGCAAATTTCTTCATACATATTTCACTCGCGGTGCATCATTCCGCGCTCAGACGCGCCTGTGGAAGGACGGGTGTATCGCTCTATCGCAAAAAATAAATTACGAAAAGTCGCGCGTCGTCGCGTAGAATCGTCGTTTATCGTGACCGGCAGGAGTTGATACTTTTTCGAACCGATATAAAAGTAAGTACTAGTTTCATACTATTATTAATTATTTTTAGAATGTAATTTAGAAACTGTAGATCGGGATTTGGATACGAATGGCTATGCAGTTGTTGATAAGGTTAAGAAATGGATGGGTGGCGTTATGCAGCTCTTAGTAAAGTTTAGATTTAGATTAGGTCGTGGGGCTTGAAAGTAGATGGGTGGTCTTAAGCAGCTGTTGGTAAGGTTAAGAAATGGATGAGAGAGGTTAAGCAGCTGTTGGACAGGTCAAGAAATGGATGGGTGAGGTTAAGTTTTACTAAATCAAAGTATGAATAAGTGGGGTTAAGCGTCTGTGAGTGAGTTCAAGAAAAGGATGGGTAGGGTTAAACAGTTGTTTACATGTTTAAGAATTGGTGGGGTGAAGCAGTTCTTACTGAGATAGTTACTTAGTTTTGAGTACCATATATATTAGTGATGGTTGATATAGCATAAAGCATTATAAAGTAGCATTCTTATTGTATATAGCATATGGCAAATGATATCGTGGCTCGCACTTAATGCTACGATGGGAGTGTCGCGTAAGTCAGTACGATGTTTTGTTAAAATGTTCAATTTGTTTTTTTTAGATGCCCCGTATTCGGAAATTTGGTTATAGACCAAAAAAGACCTGCAAACTTAGCAGTCAATAAAAGTAATGTATGTAAGTACTTTCACTATGGAGTTTATTAGTTATTTGGAGTGTTAGTTTAAACATTTTTTTTTTATCAATTCCATCACGTTTCGTCAGGTTACTTATTTTGATGTATTTTTTGTTAACAGGGAGAGCAGCATAAATGTCTCGTTAGACCATGACGAGCAGTGTGAAATTTTATTTGAAAGTTATATAAAAGTAATCATAGGTTTTAATTTTTTTACCGTACTACTAATATTGTCGTTTTATTTTCAGGAGCAGGAATGCGTAGTACAATTTAAGGCAAAAGAATAGTTGACATTAATTACCTATTTGAGCAGATGATTCAAATAAAGTCACATTTCTCTTTTCGATTGCGGTATGAAGCATTTAGCGATAAATAAAGAAAAAAGAGATGGCAAAAACGTAATAAGTGAACAAAATAATGCCTAAAAGCTCAGTGTAAATAACACTAATGCTTGTGTACTTTTCTTACATACCTATATTAAATTTATTATACATTTTTACTACTTCCGATGTTTTAATTTTTACTCCCAGGCTAGTATGTCTATGTCACTTAAGTGTTAGTTATGTTCAAATGAATACCCAATTCAAATAGTATCAGTAGTTTTTGAGAATATCTCGGATATAAAAACGTACACACGGGTCGATGAGAGCACCGCCTTCTTTTGAAGTCTGTTAAAATACTAACCTAATTATCACGAAAATAGTACGGTCACCAAATGCGCTTTCAAAGTTCCAACTTAATTTGCTAAATAAATTCAATAATTAATTTAATAAATAAAAATTATCTTTTTGTATATTTTTGGCATTTTCCATGCTAAGATTTTAAAGTTATTTAGAAAAGCCAGCCCGCGGTCGTATTTTTCCTTTTCTAAATAAATAAAAATTAATTAAAAATTATAGCAAGGACCAATATTATTTAAGCGATGTATAAACTCGAGCGCTCTGTGGTTTCAATGTGTGCGTACGCGTAATGTTGCTGTGCGCGACTCTATTTACCTAAATTTGAGTTCGTCGAAATTGTAACAGCGTCCTTAAGAAGTTTATTTATTATTTTTTTAATAAGCCAGCATATGCGTATGCACATGCACAAGCGTCCGCCTGATGGTAAGCTGCAACCGCAGGTTACTGCGGTTGCAGCTTACCATCAGGCGAGGTAAGGCTGAGGTTTTAGAATGACACCGCAAAAGAGTTATCTTTTGCGGTGTCATTCTAAAACCTTAGTTGTTAAGCCTCATTCATATGTCCGGTAAATTCACTAGCTAAATTTTTTAATGCAACACGATACCATTAGGTAACATTTCAACTTTTGCGACTACTTTTTACTCTTTGTTGAATAATCGCATCCATATCGCCAATAACATAGCGGTCTGTCTAAAAAAAACCCTTTGGAATTTGTTCCATTTGTTGACGTTACCGGTAAATTACCCTAAATGGCTAATGATGAGAAATGTTTTGTTGTGTCTTACTACAAACTTTTACTTGCGGTTTAAACCAGGTGCTAGACGCAAATAACTGTGACTACGAGCAACGGGAACGGTTCCTGTTGCTGTGCGTGCACGGCGACCCCAACGCCGACTCGCTGGTGCAGTGGGAGATAGAGGTCTGCAAGCTGCCGCGACTCTCGCTCAACGGTGTGCGCTTCAAGCGGATATCCGGTGAGTTGTGTTGATATACATGACGAATGTACACTAACATTGAGGGTATTATCCAAGAGGCAAGGATCATTTGATTTGTTGCAAGAAAACTTATCTTTATTATTAATATCAATGAGTGCAACGGTAACATTGTTCGTCCCCAGGCACCAGCATTGGCTTCAAGAACATTGCGTCTAAGATCGCAAACGAACTCAAGCTGTGACTGCCCGAGAACCCCCGCCGGCGGCGGCGGCGGCGCACCGTGACGCCCCCCTCCCCGCCCTCCCCGTCGTCCCTCTCCTACACGCACCGACCTCGCCTCATATCGCGCTCCTCCTCCTCGGAGAGGGACACGCCTCCTCCGCCGCCGCCGCCGCCGCCCCGCTCCGACTCCCTGCGGCTTTCCGCCGAGGACATGGTACTGGTCGCCAACGGCGGAGCCAGGACCGCGTCGGGCGCGCTGGCCCACTTCCTAGCGGCGTACACTCCGGCCGAGCTGGCGATGGCCCGCTCGGACTACCTGCGGCCGCCGCTGTCTCCGGCCCGGGGCCCGGCGGTGCAGCCCCGCTCGTCGCTGTCGCTGCGGGTGGACAGCGAGGAGCCAGCTCGTCCGAGCCGGGCGCGGCTGGTCCCGCACGCGCACTCCTACAGCGTGCACACCCTGCGGAGACAAGGCCGCACCCGCTCGCCCCCCTCTCCCCCCTCGCCCCCCTCTCCCCCCTTCCAACCCTCGCCGCCCGAGCCCGACCTCAGCTGCGACTGCCTCCCCATCGAGCCAATCCCGCCGCCGGAACTCTTCGACTTCTAATGAAGTCAATTTTGTTCGAATTTTGTAAAAATTGTGACGCGTTCCATTTTCAAACTAGACTTTTGGGACCGTTTTACTACTGGCTGGTTTTGACAAAAATACCACCTGTGGTGTTATTTGATATCATTTTGTAATTTTCAGACTGTTATCGAAAACTATACTATATTTTCTTCTCTATGAAGAAATCCAAACCAATCAAACTTTTCCTTACATTAAAACGAGTGTTCTTTGAACAAAGAGAAATGAATGACATAAATCCTCACTTTATTAACGTCACATTTGAAAATGGAACGCTCGGCCGACTCGAATTTGTATTATTATTCGATTTATAAATTAAAACAGTGTTGTCTGCCAGTCGAATGTGAGTCGTTCGTTTGTATTCGATTGTTATCGTATCTATTGCATTATCATTTGCTATTCACGTGGAGGCGACGACGGCGGACACGAGTTGTAGCAGCAATCTGCTCTATCCACGACTGTATGGAAATAAATTAATTGATTGTGACTTAAGGGTTTTATTTATGATAGTAGTGTTGGACAATGTATGGAGCGTTTAAATGTGCCAAGTGGTTATCACCGAGTGCGACGCAGTGAAATGATCTTTAATACATAGTTATTCACCGCTCTCAACCCGCGCATCTTTGTATAAATAATTTTACTCGTGTCATTTTTATTATTACATGATTGTTTTTTTTTTTCTGTAGATAAGTCGTCTGCCTGTCCGTGTGTGCTGTTCACTTTTTATTTAATTTATATTTGGAATTTTGTTTTATAAAATCGTGTTTTTTTAAAAGACATTATTTAATACTGTGCACGGCACACCCGGTCAGGCAGAATTATTGTGCTATCGCTTATATACTATTACATTATGTATTTTAATCGTTGTAATAATGTACAAAGTGAGTTTGAGCTCAACAGATACAATCTAGCTTAGTGTTAATTATATTTTTTTCATTTTCCAATATAACAAAATATAAATACAAAATATGGCTGTCTCAGAATAGCGATAAAATGTTTATAATGTCATTGTAAGGAAGTCGTGCGACCGGTTTGCGTTGATACTCAATGTCTTTGTGAGTGGAGGTTGTCGAGTGTCTTCATAGACTGGTCGTTGGACAACGCGGTCGCCCACGGCTGTTGCCTCTTTCTAATTATAAGGCTGAATTAGAAAGTGTCAAAGTTTCATAATATAACTGTACGGGTCGGTACACACTGAATTTAGATGCGTTACATTATAGTATACTTCACTTAAATCGTTAGATGTGTATTGTGATCAAAGTATTACGAAGTTGTAGTGATAGCAATAATCGTTGATTATGATCGTAACAGTGACTTTATCTACTCGATGTAACCAGCCTTTCGATATTGTGATTAACTAAAACCTTACTTTTTCGATTTGTGTGGAGCTTTGTTTTTGTTCTTCATATTTTCTTATGTGTGTGGACTGTCGCATACTTTAGGTGATAAATATTATTATAATGGATAGGTATGTTTGTGTGTGTGCGGTGAGGCGATCGCGGTCACTTTTCTATTATAATAATTAAGTGTAGTGTTATAACTTTTACATGGAATCACAAATTCTGACGTGTCGGCGATGACTGTCGTGTTGTCTATGCCAAATTGTGAAAAAGCTAGGCGCCATAGACTACTCACTTTATTGTGAATTATTTAAAATACAGTTAAACTTTGTTTTGCTCAAATACAAATTATGTCCTATTATATAGGGAAATAAAATTAAGTAGAAATACCCTATGTACTAAATGTTATAATAATTCAGCTAGAACCGGGCACCCCTGGGTCTCTCTCCTGGGCATGGTCCTCTTCTCACAATAAGAGAAAGTAAGCCATAAGCACGAATATAAACAAATCAACTTTTTTAAATATACCTAAGCGAATTTTTATTTGCTTTATGATGTTATAAATTAATAAAAAAACTCTTTTTTTAAATATATCTACCTAGGTGAATTTTTAATTGCTTATAAACATCCATGAAGTTACTAATAAATGACACCAATCAGTGCAAAAAACATGCAAATTATATTATTTTTATTTATGTTTTAACTATGCCAAACTACATAATTATATGATTTTATTTATATAAAATACAAAGCTACATTTTATCAATATTTTAACCTAACTAGAAAGATACAAAATCAATTAAAACAATATACCAAAATATATCTAAGACAACAAAAGTATATTTCTGTTAAAATAATAAATTAATAATACAAATAGGCAAAGTTTTTGATTTTACAACAAAAATAGATTATTATATATAACCACGACGATACGACTAGTTATCCCGAAATACATAATACTGTTTTAAATGTAGTTATATATATATTTATATATATGAGCTTTGTTTTATAATAATTTAGTGTAGTACATTTTGCCTGCGAGGTGGACGTGTGTCGAAGAATTTGTGAGATATTCAAAATGAAAAATAAATTTTATTTTTAATTCCAACCTTGTTGTTTGTTTTTTGTAATTCCTATTTCATCCTTTTCGGTATATTATGATTACGTGACGATACACAGAGTTGTATTTAATGAACTAATATGCGATTTATCCTCAAGCCTGTGATACTATTTATAAAAATATTTATAGGGTAAAATATAGAAGCTATAATAACACTAAATTCAAATTAAAATATTTATTTATTTATACCATAAAAAAATCATTTTTTTACAATATTTACAATTCTTATACATTAAAATTACAATAAATAACATTACGAAAGATTAAGTAGCTGATATACTGAAAGATCAATATTTGTTCCTAGCTTTGAACAGATTTCAGTTTAAAAAATATTCCAAGTATTGTTAGAATTAACTTATAAACTAAATTAAAAGATCAGACAACTTGAAAACTAATAATAACAAAGCTAGCAAGAAATGTACATAAAAATACATAAAATTATGACACATTTGTCTAAAGAAATACTGAATACTTAAATGACTACATTTAAAATTGAGTATTTTTATAAATTAAATACTATTAGGTACGTCATTTTTAGTATATATGTTACGGTAAGAGTGAATAATTGAAGATTATTAATAATTATCTATTATTATTAATAATTACCGAAAGTCGAGGTTAAAGTGATAAATGTACATAAGTAACGCTCAAGGACCAAAAACAGCTCACAACGCGTTGTGGTAAATTATATTAGTTGAGCTCCAATATACAAGGAATTATAAAAACTAAATAAAATTAAAAGTCAAAAAGTCAAAGGCCAGGTTAGGTTGTTAGGTTTTTTTTTATATATTCAAAAACTAAAAGTAATAAATTTCGATCGTTTATTCACATTTACCAAAACATGTGGTATTAATATTAATAATTTTGTAAAAATATTAATAATTTTCAATTAATCAGATTTACCGTAACATATACATTAACAATATTTTCAATACAATAAATGTACGTATTCTTATTCGATGGCATTTTAGTGATTTTTACTATCACTGTTCGGATTTTCACTTCGATTATTGTCTTAAAGAAGGCAACGGATAGTAGTACTGAAAGAATATTCATAATACGAAAATATTCCTTCCCTTGTCGTGGTTGGAAGCCTCAGTTATGCAAGATATTTAAAATATTTTACATATTCGTGTGCCTCGAAATCTGAGACTGGGTGCATATCAGTAGCTTTGATCAAAACGATAGTTGAACTAGAATGTTCTATCAAATTTTGATGGGGATTTCTTATGTCTACTGTAATATCAGCTCACAAGATTTTTAATACTAGGTATGATTTCATTCACGACTCTTTATTAATCGGCATCCCATCCAAATCCACTTCAGTACTCGGTATTAAGGGAGGCTTGAAACCTCCGTACTCTATCCTCAAGTTGCTAACCTTCGGTTCTCTATCAGCTCTTCTCATTTTAACTTCTACTACGTAATTCTTATTGTTCTGCCACCAATCATCTTGGTTTTGCATTGGTACCGGTCCGTAGTACTGGTTCGCTTTACTCTGAGCGTCCGTCAAATATGTAAGGTAGTTCGCCAAATTGCTTAGTTTTCTCTCGTCAGGCTTGTTTCCTGAAGTATTGTTGATGTACTGGTAAGAGGAGGCATACTGGTTCCCCCATTGCGTTGACTGCACCGGTTGTCTTTGCCTCTCTTTCAAGAGCTGGTAATACTGAGCGATGTAGATTTGCTGTTGATTAGGAACTCTCTTATTCCTATCATCTTTGTAATTTTGGTACTGTGCGCTATTTCTCGTTTCCGAGTTTTCTTCATGATGTCCGTAACGGTACACTGGAACCGGTACATGAACTTGTTTTTCGACTATTTTCTCCACGGGGTAGGGAACTTTGACCTCAACTGGCACTTGCACTGGGTATGGTACCTTCTTCTCTACAATTTTTTCTACTGGATACGGTACCCTTTTCTCCACAGGATATGGTTTATCGATATATTTGGTCACAACTACAGGCTTCTCCACAATCTTTTCGACAACTTTTTCGACCGGGTAAGGTACTTGGAATGGTACTTTTTTTTCCACTATTCTGTCGACGTGTACAGGGTAAGGAACTTTTCTTTCTACAATTCTATCAACCGGGTAGGGCTGGGGAACGTGTACCGCTACAGGAACCGGGTGTGGAACCGGAACTTGGATATGTATGGGCTTATCGACATACTTGGTTATTGTAACAGGTTTTTCAACGATTTTCTCAACCGGTACCGCTATTCTTTTTTCTACAGGGTAAGGTACAGGAACTCTGGTTTCATAGTGAACTGGATAAGGAACTCTTTTTTCAACCGGGTATGGTACGGGCACTTCTTTGTTAACGATCCTTTCTACCGGTTTTTCTATTTCCACTCTTACCGGTACTGGTCTATCAATGGGAACCGGATAAAGAATTTTGTGCTCTACCGGTACTGGAACTTCATAAGGAATTCCAACTGGTGTTGGTATAGGAACTGGGTGAAGAATTTGTTTCTCCACGACCTTTTCAACCGGGTAAGGAACATGGATTGGTCGGTCTACATACACTTTCTGTTCTACTGGATATGGAACTTTAACTTCAACAGGGTATGGTCGAGGGACTTCAACTGGATAGGGTTTATCAACATACTTGGTTACTTCTACCGGTTTTTCTACAATTTTCTCAAACGGTACTTCAACAGGTACAGGTCTGTCTACCGGTACTTGCACTTCTACGCGTTGAGGGTATGGAACTTTCTTCTCAATGAATCTATCTACGAATTTCGTTACCGGTACTTCTTTTTCTATGATAATAGGTTGGATTATCTTTTGGTTATCGTTCCCATAATCATAATAACGAACTTGCTCACTCCTCTCAGTATTAGTATCTTCTTGATCCGGCTTAACCTCGACCTGTGACTGAATATTTTCACTTGATTCTAATTGTTCCTTCTGCTCATAATCTTGATTATTTCCATCACTATCTTCTTTCATTGTTCCATATTTGTAAAGAAGCTTATTCATGTTTTCTTGGATCTTCTTAGAAGATTTCAAAGCGTCAATGTATTTGTTATAAAATGTTTTTGCTACGTTAAAAGCTCCTTTATTATTGCTTCGACCTTCTTCAAAATCAATGTACTCATGAACTTCGACATCATTTATGTGAGTTATATCAACAGGTATAGATTGTTGTACTTCAACTGTAGTTTTTTCTTTAGGGGGACTTTGGACTGTATCTGCAACTAGTTCACTGTCAGAAGCTTCGTGATCATCTAAGGTGTTAAAGGCTTCAGTGTCGTTTGCATTTAGTAGTCTTAAAGCTACTGTGATAGGTGCCAGATAATTCTGATTAACTGGTCTTGGGGCAACATTGACTAGGCTATTTTCTGCATTTGAATCGTGATTTGTGTAATTCTCCTCTAAATTATCTTTCACACCTACTATTTGATAGCCATTCGCCATATATGGCACCATGGTCGATACTAAATTATCGACTATCTGGTCTTTGAAGGTGTTGTACGAATTATCTTGAACAACAATAGGACTCGCAAAGCCGTATTGATTGGAATTCGATTGTAGAACCTGCTCCTTGAATCGATTATTTTCTAAGTGTTCCACATCACTTTTTACAATATTCTCTATTTTAGCTTTGACTGTTATATGGTTGGTTCTACTATCTTGACCGGTGTGATCATTATTCCTCCAAATATACCTTGGACGAGGTTTTATAATTTCATCAGTTTGTTCGTTCACGTGTTTTTCGACTGCGTGGTTAATTATCAACAAATCTTCATTTGATATCAGGTTCTGAGTGGAGGCGACTAGTTTATCAATTCCTAATTGTGTTGCATTCTCAGTGGGAGCGACTGTAGGTGTTTCGACAGTAGTGTAGTAAAATCTTTCATTGCGAGCATTAGACCTAGGCGCTTCTACTCTAAAATTCACAGCACCGCGATACGTATAAGAACCAGGCATAGCCGTTGCTCCAAAATTGTTAATATTCTGAATATCATAAGATGGAACCTCAGCAAATAATTCTTTAGATTTACTTAAATCATTTTTAATATCTTTTGATAAATCTTCCTTACTTGAGCAGTTGTGGTCTTTGAAAACTTGGAGGACTTGTGGACGATACTCTGTGTAGTCCTCTTTACGAAGAGGGTCTGAGTTGTCCCTAGGATCGTTGGTTGTATATTTCACTTGGTTGTAAGTATCATAGTTGGGGGTAGTTTGCACGGTGTTGGGTATCTGCAGGACTGGGTTGGGCTGCAGGTAAGGCGAGTACTGCTGCTGCAGGACGTATATATCGAGGGGCTGCTGGCCAGTCGGTGGAGGCGCTTGTAGCTGCGTCGTGTTCGATTTTTGTGAGTGGTTGAAGATATTTTGTGCCTGGAATGGAATAAGACGAATGAATGAATTGAATGGATTAAGAATTACTGAGGATAGTGGCCATTAAGATATAGATTGTTAAACAGACTATCCGGATTTATAACAACAGCCACTGACAAAAAAAATATTTATTTATTTATTTTCAACAAATTCGCACTTTCATGTCCAATTTTTCATATGATTTAACAATAAAACATTTATAACGTGGTCGTCTTAAGATCAATACTTAATTGACTTGTCAAAAAACTAAACAATAGAAAAACAATTGCTATGACCCTCCGGAGGGTCACGCGTCCATTATGAATTACTTAATCCATGATTGCAATTATTGTAATTCCCTCATGTTTGTGACAGATATTGAGTAAAATAGATGTGTAGGGGAAAGAAGGAGAAAAAAATAATATATAGATAGAGCTTCCTTACAAGAGTTAGGTAAAGTCCCTTTCATTAATTAATCATACGTAAATATCTCTAAGCTAAACGTAGTGTGGGACACCCCCCAGCCAGATGGACCGACGATCTCAAGAGGGCGGCTGGGTCAGACTTGATGCGGAAGGCGGAGAACCGGGTGTTGTGGCGCGATTTGGGAGAGGCCTATGTCCAGCAGTGGACTGCGATAAGCTGATTTGAAGATAGGTAAATTTCTCTAACCTTTTGATTCAGCTCTAAAGCTTGTCCTGCTTCGGCAGAGTATTGCTGGTTATTGGTGCTACCTCCTACCGCGTCGTGGTACCCGCTGCCTTCCGCCGCGTACCGCACCTGTTGTTCAGACTGGAAACAGATGGAAACAACACTATCATCTAAATAGCAGAAGGAAATAAGCAGTTAAATTGTTTGTAATAAGTTCCCCCATACTTAAAAAAAGATGGTTCTGTTAATATATTGTCAGTTTTTATAGTAGGTAGTCAATGTTTTAGATATTTCATTACAAGATAGCATCGGCGTTTCTTTTTGAACTGAAGAGGAAGGACCCATAGCAGGTTTGGCTTGACCTATCCCGCGAAAGCAAGGCAAGATGAACACCGAGAAAACCGATAGCTTCATCAGCAGAATATTTGCGTAGGTACTTAATTGGATATTATTCCTTAGTTATTTTATGGAGGGAATAATATAATAAGTACTTAGGTATTAGGTAGGTATATTTGAAATAAATGGTCAATTTTCAATGTAAATCATAAATTCTCTTCGTAAATGATATTTAGGTACACTTTCAAAAACGTAAGAACTCTAACGATTTGTATAGATATAATTTTTAATTTTTTGGATGTTCTAAGAAATAATTAAAAATATATTCACAATCTCCAAAAGAATCTCCGTAATGTATCCTACGTAGATATGCTCAAGGTATAACTTTTTTTCTGTTTATTACATGGTAGGATAACAATATCTCTGATATGACTTAGCAGGTAGCCCAAAACTTAACTTGGTTTCTTATCACTTGAGTTTAATTCTTACCTGTGGTAGTTTGACATAGTAATGTCCCACGGTACTGCCGGCACCCAGTGGTGACAGCTGCCATCCCCAACCGAACGCAGCGCCATCTTGTGACACCTTCTGAAATATATTTAAAAAAATATATGGTAGGCGAGTTTACGTAACGAGAAGCGCTTGCCGCTTGCCTATAAAAAAATCAATATTTGACGTTTTACTTCACAAACCACAAACTAGGTACCCCCTGAATTTCAAATATTTCGTGATTCGAATTTCAAATACTAGGCACCCACCTCTAACCTAACTACGTAACCTAAATACGTATGAGATCTACCCTCAATGAGATAAATATTCTGCAACCACGAGCGGTATTAATTGTTAGATGTTTGGGATCCAACTGAACTGCGCGTGAGTGATTGTGTAGTGTTTGTTAGTCAAAAGTTGACTTCAAATCGTTCGCCCCTATCTACCCCCAAACCTTGCAACCGAGCCCGAGCTTCAAACAGTTATTTCGCGGCTGTAAGTAAGTACAAACTGAGCATGAGTTGACACATAGATAATAATTATGTTGTGGGCCGATCGTTGGCTTGACCAAATCGTGATGTCGATTGAATATTTGGATTAGGTTAGGTTAGGACTAAAGAAAATATTGTTATTCGATAGAAAAATATTGGAATATCGACAAATACGTTTTTCGCGTCGATCCGCCCGACTTTTTCCTGGGCACATCGCGATACGGCCGGCCAAATCACGACGTGCCGGAGCTTCAAGAAGTGCCCAGCCATATCGTGATCAGGCCAATCCAACGATCAACCCACGATATATACAATTAAACGGCTTATGTATAGATCTAATACTATTGTTAGTAACATTGATTTCTGACATTTACGCGAATATTATACATTGAAATAAAACTACTTTTTACGGATTTTATCGCGTATATTATATTGATATTATTAATCGTCCATGGTCACGGGTAGATAGTCTACCCGTGACCATGGACGCTGTAAAGGGTCCGAAACGTCGGGATTAATAATATCAATATACGCGATAAAATTCGTTAAAAGTAGTTTTATACCATTGTTATATATTACGTAAGTACCTATATTTATTTTTTATGTCACGATTTAAACGTGGTAAGTGTGTATTGTTGCATTAACCAGACGAAACAAAAATATATGGCGTGATGGCCAGACAGACTACGACATGAGATAATAACAATAAATCTAAAATGTTGAAAACGGACATAATGAAGTCATCAACCCATATACTGTCCCACTGCTGGGCACGAGTCTCCTCTCAGATTGAGAGGGATTAATTAGGCTTTAGTCCACCACGCTGGGCTAGTGCAGTTGCAGACTACACACCGATGAGAAAAAACCTCCCAAGGCATGCAGGTTTCCTCACAATGTTTTCCTTCACTGTTTAAGCGATTGATAATTGATTATTAATTATTAATACGCACATAATTTCGAAATTTACCTGTGGTTAATCTAAAATAGAAAGATAAACTTGTAAGGAAGATCTTTCTCCCTCTCTGCTATATTATGTATCTATGTAGTATGAGATACATAATAGTACCTATAACTAAATGTTTTATGGACATGATAAAGTCATCATCATCATCAACGCATAAACAGTCCGACTGCTGTGCACGGGTCTCCTCTCAGATTAAGAGGGATCAGGCTATAGTCCACCACGCTGGCCTAATGTGGGTTGGCAGACTTCACAAACCGTCGAGAAAAATCTCTAAGGTATGCAGGTTTCCCCACGATGTTTTCCTTCACCGTTTATCTATCTATCTAGATAGATAAACGGTGAAGGAAAACATCGTTTAAGCGAGTGATAATTAATTATTAATACGCATATGAATTCGAAAAGTCAGAGGTGCGTGCCTTGGGTTCGAACTCGAGACCTTCGACTTGGCAGTCCAATGGTCATACCGCTAGGCTATCACTGCTTTTTTTCAAAAAGTACTAGGTACCTATACCTCTCTTGAATAAATTATTTTGACTGACCGACTGTCATTATCTCAGCTATAATACAGATCATACCACAAATTTTGCGTAGGTACTCAGACTTTTATCTTTGTGGTTTCCAAATTTTCCAATAGGTATCAGAGGGGCAAAATCACATTGTGTTAAGTAATAGTTTTTACTTAACTACTCTCTATACTCTCGAAGTGGTCCATTTATACCAGTAATCACACACTCAATACAATAGGAATCTATCGGACGAAACCATATCCACCGTAATTTTATTATAACATAATAAGTACCCACGTGCTCCAGTTCTATTCATCTAAATCGCTAAACCATGTCGTGTACCGGATGTGACGTAAAGGTAGCTCCTCTGACATAATAGAAGAAAGTTATAATAGATATAATTAATAGCAGAACTATCAATTACAATTAGATTCATGTATGTACCGAAATGCCGCGGGCGGTCAGCCGTGGATAATATTATACTATAGTTAGCTGCCTGCGTTAGTCGCGGTCAGTCTGTGGATGGGTAAACATTCTTAACACATCAAGACCCCTCCGTGCCTCGGCACTGGTTCCTCGCTATTTCTGCCGTAATAAACGATAACTTTTTTCTAAAAATATATCATTATTTTGTGGTGTATAATGGTATGGGTACGATTGAATATGTAAGTTGACCTGCTCATTTTTATGGGTACTAACCCGTTTATATTTACAATTCCTCTTTCTAAGCAGCTCTGTATAAACCGAACTCCAACCAAGCCTTCATAATAAACCTCCGCATTACAAAACAACAGCACGAATACTTGACGTGTACGACGCAAACCTTCCTTATCACTTTTACAGCATTCTTCTCTTAGCTGGCATTTGAATGGCTCATACATTCACCTACCGCGGAAGCCACCACACACTCTCCAAGACCTGTGTCCATATATGAACGTAAAATCTTAGGAACTGGATTAAGTAAAAGTGGCTTTGCGGGAAAAAACAGCGTACGAAAGTGGACCTGCCTAGGTTTTCATTAGACGTATTAAATTGTATAAGTTGTAGTTAAATCTAGTTATTGTAGAATTGTTTTTTTTTTGTTAATAAATTGTTAAGTTATAAGTGATAGCCTAGTGGTATGACCATTGGTTTGCCAAGTCGAAGGTCTCCAGTTCGAACCCAGGGCACGCACCTCTGACTTTTCGTAATCATGTGCGTATTAATAATTAATTATCAAATACACGGTGAAGAAACTTGTATGCCTTACCTTAGATTGTCAACTGTGAATCTGTGAAGTCTGCCAACCCACAGTAAGTCAGCGTAGCCTATTCCTTCGCATTCTGTGAGGAGACCCGTGCCCAGTGGGATAGTATACTTATGAGTTGATTGATGATCATTTTACGCCTCTATCCCATTGTGGCACAGACTATAAAAATCCGTCTGCTATGATCTAGGAACACCTCTTTCACGTCATCTACGTTCATTGACCTCCTCATGTGCTCCTCATGCATGCTCATTGGTTTAGAGTGTTCTTTGGGAACGTCCGCGATATTTGTGGTAGGTATTTACCATCACAATTATGTTTATTTTCTATTTTATTGCGGATATTTCCTTATATCGTAACTAACATCCGCCATTTTATATCTGCCTGCACTTCTAAATTTAAATATAAATACATTGCTTACGTGCTCTTACGTGTTATCGAATACCTATCACTATAAAAGTACTTTAGATTATTACACGAAGATAAAGGCTGCGTCACATAGAATGCGTTTGCGAGACAGCAGCGGTGGAAAGATTGAGGTGGGATTTACCTTTTTAAATTTTTATTTATAAAATTTTGCAAAAGGCGAATTTAATGCAATTGGATCATTGCTTTGAGTCAGAGTAATAAAATCATAAATAAAACAATGTAAGTAGGTATCTAAAAGATTTTTAAGTTAGTTTCAATAAATAGTATAAAACTAACAGTTAACTCCATCTCAATCTAATTTAATAAAAGTCCTGATTAAATAATAGAGAAATGACAATGTAAAACAGAACTCTACTAAAAAATAAAAATATTGGTAATTAAAAAACGCACCAACGATGACGCACTATTGTATCCTCGCTAATGTTCTGCACTTGTATCAGTGTGACAACTTTTTTTTAGTTTGCGGAAAATCTTTTTAGATCACAACTACTTGCTTCCCTTTGCCCTTTAGTCATAGCTGCCGGACGCCGTCAAAGGGCCACGAAAGCGTGCGTGTAGCAAACTCGTGTGCCGCCTACTGGCCCCATATCTGGGACTGTAAAGTTGATGTTCCGATCGACCGTCTATACATTTTCTGCAGCAGCTTTACGCTAAAAATAGACACTCTTTGTTTAAAACGAATCGCTTTATCACTTTTCTACAATTAAATGTAGTCGCGAATGAACTTTTTAGGAAATAACTTACACTAGTTACTGAGAAAAACAATCATAAAATCCAGGCATAATTTGACAGGCAAAATGGAACTGCAGCTGTTGTGCAGAGGTTACACACGCAACAACTGCAGTCTTCATAAACAGTCCGTGTGGCCTAGCCATTACCTAACATTACATAAGCACAAATGAAGGAATTTAATATTAGAATATGAAGTAATTTGACACATGTGACCTGTTACCACATTTTCTACATAGCCTATTAATTACAGTCTGTTATGCAATGCATGTAACTACAAATGCGGTCAACATCACTTGAGAATATGAGATGCTTGCTATTGCTTTGAGTGTCTAAAGTTAAGACGTTTTGCGGTTGATGTACAGCCTAAACCAACAACAGAAATGAAATATTATTTATGTTACACCGTTTTGAAATAGTAGGCAAACTGACCGCTTTATTGAAATCCATAGGGACACAGTTCCGGGCTACAGCGATGTCGAGGAATACTTTGACGCTTAGTCAATATAGGCAGTAAGTACATAAATAGGTAGTAAGTAGTAGTTATAATTAATATTTTAGGGACATTTTACACAACACCGTCTAGTCCCAAACTAAGCATAGCTTGTATTGTGGGTACTAAACAATGGATATATTTTTTTTGTAAATACGATTTTTTAATACATACTTAAGTAACACCCAGACAAAAAATTATGTTCATCACATAAATATGTACTTGGGTCGTGTGGGAATCAAACCGGTCGTTAAAAATAATGTTTAATTTAAATAATATAAGTACATGTTTATTTCCCAGTCACCAATCCATACTTTTACTACTTAATCTAAACAAACTTTAAATGCGAAAGTAACTAGCTGCTAGATAGGTCTGTTTGTCACGTTATTACGCGAACCAATTTTGTTAAATTTTAGTACAGACGACAGCAGGTCAAGCTATCCAAAACTGTCAAAATTTCCCAATTGAACGTGAACCTTATTACATCGTACGAAAGTTGAAAATCTATCAAAGAAATTTGACAGATTGGGGTAGCTTGATGTACTGGCTTCTGTACCTATAAATGATATTTATTTCTGTAAATATACACATATATCACTTTCACGAGTTAATATCGCGGAGTCGCGCCGCAACGTCAACTTTAAGGCGTTCGTGGTACGAGTACCAAATTGCTTCCTGCCTCTCGTCATGGAAGACGACTTTTGGCCGCAGGGCGTGTTCCGTCGCTTCCGCGGACAAGTAACACAGGACAGCACAAAGACAATTAGTGCACAGTGAAATGTTACTAACATAGGTTTAAGTTTTATATACTAACACATTTGTATTTAATGTATATATGTTAGTTTGGAAGGTATTTATCTATGGGCAATGGATGCCTGAAATAAACGAATAAATAAAAATAATAAAAAATAAAAAAAAATACTAGATGGCGCCGGCATTTCCTAGCTGACGACGTCAGAGAAGAAGCGCCGAAACAAACTCAAAATCATCGTCTCTTTTAAAGTATGTCATGTAAGAGATTGGACCTTGAAGGATATGCCATCTTTGTTTGTGGTATATTTCCTAACTGGCAAGATCTGCCATTATTACTCCAGTAGCCAACAAAGTAGTCGGCAATAAACACAAGAATTAAAAAGGACTTTGTTATTCAATAAAAAAAATTCAGTCTGCGTTTGTCCTAACTGGGAATTGAATTAAGGTCATCGGAAGCGGTAGCGAGCCAATGAGCCGCTGAACATAAATGATTACATGTAGCTATTTATAAATGCGGTTTATAGCGATCCATCATTTATAATTGTGGGTAAGTACGTGGAAGTGATCGGTACCTACCTATGTAATGTCTTAATATCAAAATAATAGGTTTTAAAAAGGTACCGTATTATTGGAGAGTTAGATATATTGTCTTTAGAGGGGATAATTTTGTACTTGATAACCCCTAGTGGGTTACCAAGTACAAAATTATAAAAAATATTTAGGTAGATATTGATTTCTGACATTTACACGAATATTTGATAAGCAGTGATAGCCTAGTGGTATGACCATTGGACTGCCAAGTCGAGGGTCTCGAGTTCGAATCCAAGGCACGCACCTCTGACTTTTCGAATTCATGTGCGTATTAATAATTGCTGAAACGGTGAAGGAAAACATTGTGAGGAAACCTGCATACCTTAAGAGATATTTCTCAACGGTTTGTGAAGGCTGCCAACCCGCATTAGGCCAGCGTGGTGGACTATAATAATCCCTCTCAATATGAGAGGAGACCCGTGCCAGCAGTGGGACAGTATATGGGTTGATGATGACTCGAATATTAGACATCGAATTAAAAGTACTTTTTACGGATTAAATCAATATAACACGATAAAATCCATAGAAATATAGCCTAGCTCCTCAGGCGACATGTTACCTACGACTGATCTTATTATACATATATATTCTTAATAATAAAAAACCTTGGGGTCGGTTATTCGGTTGAGAAAATTCGAAGGAATAGCACTTTTGACCAAAAGTAAACAAAGTGACAAATAAAATGACAGGCAACGTTGCCCAACGTTGACATGACAACATGTCTCGCGTCAAATGTTACTAAACCGGCACGCTATGATGGCCGTTTTGACGTTTGTCTACTCATGAAGTTTCGTATTAATTAGTAATTACATTTGAAGGAGCAAATTGCTGTTCTTTATTGTCAATAGTGATCTAACGATACTACTACAAAAAATATATACAATATATGTATATTTATGGTGTTTTTTTTTATTTTCGTACATTAACGTAACGGCCATCATAGCGTGCCGCAAGTACAGTGAGTACGTAGCACTTCAGGTACTTAGATAAAACATAAAATTAAATTTTAGTTAGCTAATAAAATACTTATCACATAAACACCTCTTACTTTTAACTCTCAACGTGTTATCTACTCTGCCCTTATGTTATGTAATGTATGGGGCTGTGAAATAACCATTACTAGCAGTGAAAGGCTTAAGATGTGTGGCGACTTCCTGTCGAAAGCAAGAGTTTATGAGGTAGTAGGATGCTGTTCAATTCCTCTGGGTTGGTACCACTGAATTGTCAAATATTCCCTGCTAAGCAGTAATTAAATAACATTCAAATAAAACTACTTTTTACGGATTTTATCGCGTATATTGATATTATTAATCACGACGTTTCGGACCCTTTACAGCGTCCATGGTCACGGGTAGACTGAGGTGGTGGGCGTCTTGATGATATAATTACTGACAGCTACCCTACATTTTTTATTGTTACATGATCAATGATATTTATTACTAATTATTAATTAAAACTAGATGGAGCCGGCATTTTCTAGCTGACGACCTCTGAGAAGAAACGAAACAAACTCAGAGAATCATGGTCTCTTTTAAAGTATCAATATACAATGATCATGTTTTTTAGTTACATATTAATTATTAGCAATCCGATTCACGCAGAACGAGCTCACAATATCCATTAATAATATCAATGTACGCGATGAAATCCCTAAAAAGTAGTTTTATTTCAATGTATAGTATTCACGTAAATGTCAAAGTAACCGCTTACCATCAGGTGGGCCGTATGCTTGTTTGTCACCTTAGTGGTATAAATTAAAAAAAAAAACAGAATCATGGTCTCTTTTAAAGTCCAGACATAACAGTAACAAATATGTATGTTACAAACCCAACAGGGTAATGTCTGAAATGGCTCTTTATTGAAAGCATATTTTTACGATTTAAGCCTAAGTAGACATTCTTATTATATCAAGATACTTAATATAATATTCTGTTACCTAGCGTATACTCTATCAGACTTTCTCCTCAAACAGGAAGGTGAACTATCCAAGCGGATGTATGAATGTATTGTACATTTTCATACAATGGAACCTGTTCTCATTCAAAGGATTTAATTACTATTATTTTGATGTGAATATAAATTATGCACGTTAGCTTTTACATAACACTCACGCCTTTATCCCTAAAGCAAAGGGATCCAAACTCCGAATTGCTACTGAGAATTTCATAGGAAATTCCAATATCTAAATCTAAACTAAAAATAATTTTGATCGCAAGTCTATTTTTATTTGATATTATCTTTAAGTACATAAAAACTTAGTTGTTAACTTGTATCTATTATAGATTACATACCTAAATAGGTATGTAATCGCTGTAATAAATAGTAACACAACTTTACTTGGGAATAGAATAGTTATATTTGTAATTAGTTCATTTCACGATGACCCGCGCAGTGATTAGGTACTAAGACGCGTCTTTGGGAAATAAAATAAATGTATGTCCAATACCTAATTGTTATGTATATGTAACTATACATACGAGTACATATATTAGCCCTTGGAGAAGAACGTAGGCTACCTTATTTATTTATTTTAAGAAAGCTTACAGACTAATAACAAGTATTGGTAAGGATCAATTATGTTACAAACATTTCTAATAACAAACTTCCACATATATTTTAAATCTTAGTACCTTATATAATATAATTATGGTAACAGAGAAGTACTTAAAGTTAACCTTTTGACCGCCACGGACGTGTATAGACGTCAAACGAAAACTTGCTAACGACGCCAAGGACGGCATGGCACGTCAAAAATATGTCTTTTTTTAGTTCAATATACATACTTACCTATACAAAAATTTGGTGTTTTTTTTTTTACCTATTAATAAATACTAGAATTTTTCGCTTTGCCTAGAGATTTTCGTTATTGAAAAAAGGTCAAAAGGTTAAAGAGAAGAGAAGAACAGGAAGGAAGAGATAATATTATAGGAGGTTAATGAGGTGCGGTCTTTTACAAAATAAAATTTGTTCAGTAATTTTCTGATTGCATTAGAGCTAGTTGTAAACAGGTCTATGTCCAAATGTTGTAACTAACTGCGCTACGTAGAGTGAATGTGTTTGTTCTATAGTTGGTTGTTGCAAAAGGTACATATAACAGTGGACATCATCTTAGATTTGACTAGCCCGCGAATTCACTCGAATTTCAAAGAGTTTGAGACAACAGCCTACGCTGTTCTCCTAGGTCTAATGTATCTCGGTACAAAATTTCATCAAAATTGGTTCTGCGATTTAGGCGTGAAACGTTAACCTTTCACATAATATTAGGAAGTAGGAAAAACAGATACTTTAGGGAATACGACGATATGGTATTATTACACCGGTTAACTATTAGAACGTCGAAGATGACTTGCGAAGATTCTAGAACTTGTAGACATTGATTTGTAATCCGGAGCCCTAACTCCAGGGGCGTATTTACCCTATGGCCATCCTGCCAATCTGCCAGGGGCGGCGTCAGCAGGGGCGACTTCTTTTAATTTTTCTTGTCAAACTCACTAAAAAATTAACAAAAAAAAAAAAGAATTTGTAAGTAAATCATTTGGTCGAAAACACGCATGCCAATATTTACGAAGCGCGTCTGCCAGTACATAGGTACACAATAAATAATGAACTCCTTATGTACTCCTTATGTACTCCTTATGTACTCCTTATGTACTCTTTGTGTACTCCTTATGTACTCCTTATGTACTCTTTATGTACTCCTTATATACTCCTTATGTACTCCTTATGTACTCCTAATGTGCTCCTTGTGTACTCCTTATGTACTCTTTGTGTACTCTTTATGTACCTACTCCTTGTGTACTCCTTATGTGCTCCTTATGTACTCCTTGTGTACTCCTTATGTACTCTTTGTGTACTCTTTATGTACCTACTCCTTATGTACTCCTTATGTGCTCCTTATGTACTCCTTATGTGCTCCTTATGTACTCCTTATGTGCTCCTTATGTACTCCTTATGTACTCTTTGTGTACTCCTTATGTACTCCTTATGTGCTCTTATGTACTCCTTATGTGCTCCTTGTGTACCTACTCCTTGAGTACTCCTTATGTACTTACCCATGTACTGCTTATGTATTAACCTTTGTACTCCTTATGTACTTACCTATGTACTCCTTATGTAATTATCTATGTATTTATTTTATTTATTTAATACTTCATGCACAAAACAAAAATGTTGTACAAAAGCGGACTTATAGCAAGATAGTAGGTGCACAAATGATGCAGGAAAATATAGTTGAATAAAATTTAATATAATTATTTATTTAGGTTTATTATATATATATTATGAATAAATTAAATCTATATAAACAACACGATTGGGCATTTATTTCAAAATATTATAAAACAACATTTAATGCTATTTTTCCACAATTTACATAATGTATACATATATATTGTATATATAGTAATAGTAATAGTAATATTCTTTATTGATATAAATTGGTACAATTACATTATTGGATTCTCTAACACCTGCGCTAGTAAAGACTGTGTTGCAGGTGTTAGTGTCTTCCCCTTAGATAAATTGACAGTATTTACTTTTACATCAATAGAATAGAACATTATAATAGTAATTTTAAAAAAAATATATATGCAAAAACAGTTTTTTTTTTTTTTTTTTTTTTCTAATCTTATATGTATACATATATTTAGTTTTGGTGGGGTTCAGAACCAACCAACTATCTTTAGAACATTTTGGCGATGTGATTAATCATTGGGGTGAAAGGACATATAAATTTGTACATCATCGGCGTATAAATGATATTAACATTTTTGCATACATTTTATTATATCTGTACAATATAAAATAAAAAGAATTGGGCCTGAGCCTTGGATTGGAGCCTTGAGGCACACCCCTTTCTAAAATATTAAGTGCTGAGGTCTTTATGGACCCGCTATTTAGTCGCAGTTCTACTAATTGTTTACAATTTTCGAGATAACTGTGGAACCATCGCAAAGCACCATGGTCCAAAGCAGTAATGGAACATTAATTTAATGAATCAAATGCCTCAGAAAAATCATTTATCTTGGGCCAACAAAATATTATCTGTAACAGCCAACAACGCGGAAGAAGTGCTACGCCGCTTCCTAAAGCCGGATTGAAGAATGGGAAGCATAATCATGTCTTTCCAAAAAAAACTAAAGTTTTCTTAAAATTCTTATCGCTTACATTAATTTGTTTGGATAATATGACGTACATGTTGAAACACTTATGTTGACTTCGTTTTGATACCAGCGTTTTATTGATGATAAAGCATTGATCTCAAATACAACATTATTTTTAAATATTGTTATCTAAATCAATCCGACTAGGTCGACGCCAAGCAGTCGTATTTTTTATTAGCTTTTACCCGCGACTTCGGTTAAACAATTTACCGGATTACCAAGACATTCAGACATCTGTGCCAATATTGATCATCATTATTTCATCATTTGATTGTAAATAAATTTGAACACCGCAAAAAAAATGTAGACATTATTGAAAAATTATAGAAAAAAAAAACATTTAGGTACATCACTTTTTTCCTAGAACTCTGGGGCGGCGAAACTTATTGGCCTGGGGCGCCAAATTCCAAAATACGCCCCTGCCTGACTCGTTACAGTATGGGATATGGAAATAGTCCTTATTAAAATAACCTGTTTCTGAACTACTTACCGTGCTCGTGTGTTGTGACCATACAGTGGATACAGTGAACGCGAACCACAACCGGACCCACTGGAAATAAAACAAAATAATAAAAAAATAATTCATAGAAAAAGGTTTTACTTTAAACAGAATTCTTCTTATGGAACAAGTCCTCGCGGGGATTCTTAGAAATTTATAAAAAATAATTATAGGATATTACACAGAGACTCGAAACAAATCCTGCCAAACGTCGCTCACAAAGCTTTCCCTCAGGTGAAAATCGAACCCCAAATCTCGGCGCAACGATTACGTGTCAGTCAGTGTTAGCGTTAATTCAAATTTTTTAAATGACTACAAAAAAGGTGATTATCAATTTGTTACATTAGATTTTGTGTTTGCGAATATTATTGTTTGATACATATCTTTTTTATCTGATAGAATATACGTATATAATATACGTAATATGTAGGTACAGTCGACAAAAGAGATTGGTATACAGGAATATGCGAATAACGAAATATGCATCTTTACACAGATTGTGATTTAAATTAGTTAAATTAGTTAAAATTACCCGTCAAAGGGTTTGATGTATAACAACTTACAATACCTGCGTTTTAACACATATTGCGTGATACATTATTACATATATTTAACAAAACATACACAATCTTTAACAAAACATAGATGTTTAATTAGCTGCCTGTATACTTAACTCTTTTGTCGGCCGTACTTCCGAGTTTTATAATACACGGTGTATTAGCTGACTAACGCTTAATACAGTACTCTACCGGAGCCCAAGAACGATTTACATTACGAGTATGTCTGTATTTTCCTGACCATTTTGCCTGACGGGATAAGATACAAAAAGATCCAAGTCTTTAAACTGGAGATACCTCAAAACACCAAAAAGGCAACATGCCAGACACGTTTCTATTTTTTTTTTAAAGTTACTGCACTAACGGAAGTCATTTTTAGCTTAAATCTAAGTTTAAGAGGAAGTTGCCTCCATAATCATACTATGAGGAAACTACAACAAACAATAGAATGGGAATGTGTTGAGATGAAAAAGGTGCCTGTCTTGGGTAGCGCAGTTGTACAGTTAGTATAATAAATGCGTGGCGTGGTTAGGAAGTAATGTATAGTAAGTTAAGGTATATTATAGTTAGTCGCGTTTTAAGAGAGGTAGGGCTATGTACTGCTTATGTATTAACCTATGTACTCACCCGTGTATTGCTATATACTACTTAAGTACTACTTATGTACTTACCTATGTACTACTTATGTACATACCTATGTACTACTTATGTACATACCTATGTACTACTATTTATTTATTTATGTACACACTTAACAAAAAAAGTAAGTTGAGAACATAGGATTATAGAGTACAAAGGTGCTGCTTATTTCTAAAGAAATCTCTTCCAGCAGACCTGCGAGAGGAGAAATTAATATAAGAAATGTAGACATTAGTGTGAAAGAAAAATAAACACATAGATATTTATAAGTAAACAAATTTTAATATTATATTAAAAAAAAAATATATAATACATATTTATTATTATTATAAATACACAAATAAGATATATATATATATATATAGCAACATACTTGAACATACATACTAAAAATAAATAAATATAAAAATGCAAACATATGAAGTTATGGTGTTAATGAAAGATAGTGTTCTTTGACTCGCTTCTTAAAAACGGAAACACTTCCACAGTCACGAACTTCAGGAGGTAGCGAGTTCCACAACCTAACCGCGTGCACAGACAGAGAGTAGGAAAAGAAGTCAGTTCTGTGGGGCTGGAATTTGAGGAGGGTACGGAGATGGGACCTGCAGGGCGAGTCAGTAGAATGAGTGTAGGAAAAACGATCCCGCAGGTAGGATGGGGCTAAAGGATTATGAAGAATATTGAAAAGGAGACACAATATCCGAGTATTCCTGCGAAAGCGAATAGGGAGCCACTTGAGTATCTTGCGAAAGTCAGAGACATGGTCGTACTTTTTAAGGTTGAAAACAAAACGGATACATAAATTTTGCAGTCGCTCAAGTTTGTTTAAAAGCTCCTCAGTGGCATCCAAATAGCAAGCATCAGCGTAGTCAATAATGGGCTGAATTAAACTTTGAGCAAGTGAGATTTTAGTTTTAAAGGGCAAGAAGTTCTGGAGACATTTCAGCGAATGGAAAGCGTAATGCACTTTCCTACTGACATCAGCCACTTGAGCACCCCATGATAAGTTGGCATCAATGATCACCCCCAGGTTTTTAGCGGTTTTTCTACTTATGTACCAGGTTTTACTACTTATGTACATACCTATATACTAACCTATTTTCTGCTTATGTACTCACCTATGTACTACTTATGTACATACATATGTACTACTTATGTACTACTCATGTACTTACCTATGTACTGCTTATATATACTTACCTATGTACTTATCTATGTACTGCTTATGTACTAACCTATTTTCTGTTTATCTACTAACCTATGTACTACTCATGTACTTTACTATTTGTAAGTCAGAAAAGGCGGTTTTGAGAAAACAGCGCGCACAGTTTTTTTTATTATAAATTTTTTTTTGTACATATTTTAAAGAATTAGAATTTTATTTATTTATTTTAAATTTTAGTTTGTTATTAAGTAGTGCAGATAAGTTTATTTTAAAAATATTATTTACTATCAAAACTTGTAACTACAATAAATTTAATTAAATGTTAACTAAATTTATTTTACAGAAACCGCCTTTTCTGACTTAGGTACCTACTGCTATATCCACAGAACATAAGAATCATTTTTTCTATTCCGTGGCTATATCGGTTACCTGGGGGTCTACTCCCTAAGCACGAAGTCCGTAGTTTCGACCTTAGTTACGGGCGTTTCCTACTCCGTATCTCCTACGGATGGATGATACGTTCGGGGCCCGAACTAAGAATGAATGACAAAACAATTCGACAGTTGTCGAACCCGTTCAAAAAATTTAATTTGACACTTGTTTTATCGGACTCCGCTTTCGGACGGCTCGTAACTTCGTTGACGGAGATAGGGAGTAGACCCTCAGGGCAGAACGCTGGATCCGCACTTGATTTAAAGTTATAGTACCGATGTGTACTTAGGTACTAGTAATACCTATATATATAAACAATTATTACATAAATTACAGATACAAAATAATTGCTGGAGAGCAGTATTTAAGCATTTGCAGGAAACTGGTCATAGGTAACTTTTAAAAACTGAAACTTGTTAAACTACAAAGTAAATTAAACCTAGAAATTTGTCTTGGATATCTATTTATAAAAAAAGTTATTAAAGCTATATGTAGTTAAAAAAAGTATATGTATAATTTTAGCAAGGAATTGCTGTAGGTACTGTCTGTTCCCAGTCAATTTCCAGCTAGATGACGCTGAAGTCAACTTTTTTAGTTTTTATAAACAGTTCTATTATTATTATCTATATTATTTTCTTTAATATCTTTTGTATTTTTTGTCATTTTCCATGCTAAGATTTTAAAGTTATCAAGCAAAGGAAAAAATCGACATTGAACTAACTGTAAAGTAAGTCGTGTCGGTTGAGGAGCAAGAATTTGCTTTTCAATAGGTGTTACCGACGTCACCATAAAGACGTAAATGCAGAATGTGAAGGCAAAATTCGATATAGCGGGAAGGTATCGCGGTGGCTTAGTGGTCATAGCGTCTGGTGTACCTAACCAGAAGACGCAGATCCTGCCCGCGGTCAAATCTTTCCTTTGCAAACGGTTCTTTTATGAAATCAATAGCTGATGTTGCTGACTTCACATTAAGTCAGAATCTGGAGGAGAAATTTGACATCATTCTGTGGTCTCGGGAACTTACCATATTGTTGAATAGCGTCTGTGTATATCTTTAATGGTCCTTTTGGTGTGCTCTCTTGGAAATTATCTGAAAACAAAAACACGCCACTGTTAAAATATAAAATCTCACTGTTTAAATCGTTTTTTGGTATAACATTCCAATATTAAAAGACACAGGCTGTTACTCTCGGTACAGAAGCCAGCACATCAAGCTACCCCAAGCTGTCAAATTTCTTTTTTTATAAACCACCAAGGTGGCAAACATACGGCCCATCTGATGGTAAGCGGTTACCGTAGAGGCTTGCAACACCTGGAGTATCACTTGCGCGTTGTCGACCCTGTAAAACGAAAGAGGAATAGTTGCGTTGGCAGTACCTATAGGTAGGGGTCAACGTTTTGTTGGTAGTGCGGGGTGCCAACACGTTTCCTCGTAGAGCACTGGCAAAAGTATTATGTTCTTGACTAATGAAGTGTTATTAATTATTACTTACATGTTAATTTATTTGCAAAGGTTAATTATAGCTTAGAATAGTGATATGAACAATGGACTGCCAAACAAAAAGACAAAGGTCTCCAGCCTGCACCTCTGACTTTTCGAAATCATGCGCGTACTTATTTAATTATCACTCACTTAAACGGTGAAGGCAAACATCGTGAGGAAACCTGCATGCCTTACTGATTCTTCTCGACGGTGTGTGAAGTCTAAGACTATAGAATAATCCCTCTCAATCAGAGAGGAGACCCGTGCCTAGCAGTAGGACAGTATATGGGTTGATAATGATGATAAATTATATAAACAACAGAAAGGGAATTATTGAAAATTATTCTCGTATTTATTTATGTTCTTATTTACATTATATTTATAAATATCTTTACAATAATATAAACATTCTTTCATATTTGTATTTATAAATACATAAAAAATAGTCATACTACCGATATCGGGAGACTCCAGACAGAGGAACCTCTTCACAATGCGTGGCGTGTTGAAGAAATTATTATTATTGTACCTAACTCTTTTGTCGATCGTACTATACATATAGTGCAGTTATGTAAGATTTAAAATGATACAATTTACTATAGCTCTGCTCTCACTGCTTTCCAGTAACATGGCGGCGCAAGCGACAAGCGCAGGCGAGATGCAGTAATACCTACCCTCTTATTTTTTACATTTTGACGAGTTGAATGAACGTAAATATATGGAACATCTATTTTGTTTTCAATATTTCAGGGTTTGTCCCATATTAAAAGTTGTTTATTAAATAATGATGTGTACAACGCCTTACATTTTTATTGTTAATTAAATTAGTAATAAGAGGTGGGTGTTACCCAAGTGGAGGAAACTTAGTGTAGTAATCTAGTAATTTTGATCCTGATTACTATGATTCAAGATTTTGGCAGCTTGGTCAAATTAAGTATATCTTTTCATAAATCCCGAGCACATTTTAAATAATAGTGAATGAATGAATGGTAAGGATATAATACATGGGGATTTCATAATATCAATAGAAGTATCTATAAAATCTGTATAAAGGAATTTTATTCCAATGTCGTAAATGTCACTATCATATTATAAATGTGAAAGTTTGTGAGGATAGATGGATGGATGTTTCATAGCTAAAACTACTGAAAGGATTTTGACGAAACCAGACACACACACGCGCATGACATCTCTAAAATGGCACAGTGAAAGTTATGAATGACGATAAAAGCTTTTACTTTGCCGTCCCTACAGAGCGGCAGGTGTGACAGTTTGCTACCTACATTCACTAGCTGTAGGTACTAGATAGGTACTACGTTGCACAGAGGCCAGCTGTGTTGTGTTCCTTACGGTGAGCAAGGATGCCAGTGCTCCGCGAGGAAACGTTGTGTTGGCAGTGGAGGAGACTTTGGCCAATAAACTGCCAACCTAACTATTCGTCTTTCGTTTTACAGGGTCGGCAACACGCAAGTGATACCCCTGGTGTTGCAAGCGTCTATAGGTTACGGTAACCGCTTACCATCAGGTGGGCCGTATGCTACTAGAAATTCCATAAAAACCCCAATACTTTTCTTGATATGGGAATTGAACTCTGTACCTGACGCTTAGCAGCCGCGCACCAGACTAATGAGTAAGCCATTTAGAGTTCCGAATATCTGTCACTCAGTTTCAGCTGATGATGACGACTTTTGTTATGGAACTTATAGAAAGAACTACAATGCGTATTTTCTCTCTTCGTGGTAAACCTAACGCATCAAAATGTCATTATTCATAAGGTTATTGAACAACTAAGTTCTTAGATACTTTTATTCTAATCCATAATTATTTCACTGCTGGCTCTCTCAAATAGGAAGCGACCAAGCATCAAGCATTCTGAGCCTGAATGATAAAGCGTTAAGGATCAGAACGAACCGTATTTGATAATGTGTTTAATTTTAGCAAAAAAATTATCATCATCAACCCATATACGGTTTCACTGCTGGGCACGGGTCTCCTCTCAAATTGAGAGGCATTAATGGCTGTTTTGGGAAATGGACTTTTCGGGAAAGGGACATTCTGGGAAATGGACATTATGGGAAAGGGAAATTTCGGGAAAGGAACTATTTGAAACCAAGAGACATTTTAGGAAAGGGACATTCTGAGCCTGAATGGAATTTAAGTCCACTACGCTGGTCTAGTGTAGGCCGTATGCTTGTTTACCATCTTAGTGGTATAAAAAAAATCGCAATGGCTTAATGGCCGCCCATTCTAATAAATAATACGAATTAAAGATGTTTTCTTCACACTAAATCATTTCTAACTGACAATGTTTACAGATTACAGTATGTATTACCATTGCCCATATAGAACACTGAGTTGATTGCTATGTAACACGACATACAATGAACAAAGACTTCTCTTTGGCAATGACAGAGAAAATATTGCGTTTTTAAGTGTATGAAAACAATAATAAGCAATTTGTAAGTAAAGGAAACTTTACCTAGAATATGATAAAGAGTCGTTCTTGTCTCGAAACAAAAACGGGTTTATAGTTATAAAGTCTCTACGTCAACCGTTTCAAGAATTTTTGTATTAATTTAGTTTTTTTTTAAGAAATTTACAAACTTATTTAAATTATTGCATTGTCCTTCTTCTTTCTTTCTCTATGGCAATTGATGCCGATGTCGACAATTCTGCCAATGTCATAGTGGTTAGGAAAAACGTGTTTATGGGAAAAGGATCATTGGTCCTTATTAAGTGTGTAAAGTTTCAAATTAATCTGACGTTTTGAAGGGGGTAAAAATGACGTTTAAAGTTTCGGTACATAGATACAAGCCAAGCTAATATAAGCGTTATAAATAAATAATTGATCCGACCCTCTGGAGGATCACGGTATCTTTAATTAATCCTTTATCCATTACTAGCACCAATTAATAAATAATTAACTAAGCGATAGATGAACACTTCCCTTAATTCAACCACCATTAGTTAACTTAATTACTTACTACGAACGTAACGTTACTTGGAATTTAAGAGTTAACTTAATAAAGTTAAGTTGAACTTTCTCACTTATGTAATTGTACCACAATTATTATCACTATGATTGTATGTAATGATGTAAGAATTTTTAAGATTATTATCTCATACTGTTTTTGGTAAAATTGTTTTAAAAATGTAGTTTTGTTATTTTCCGGCACAGTGCTTAATATAATTCTGTACCTGAGAAGCATATATAGACTGTAAGAGCCAAAAACCAAACTTTACAGGAGAAGGTTTTTTCTCAAAAATAAGTGACAATCTTGACTTTAAGGAGCTTGTGAAATAAAATGCATATAATATTTATGCATACACATTAATATAATATATATAATATTTTTGGGACATTTTACACAACACCATCTAGTCCCAAACTAAGCAGAGCTTGTACTATGGGTACTAGACAATGGATATAATACATATATACTTTTTTTTTTTTGTAAATACATACTTATAATTATAGGAAACACCCAGACAAACACAAATACTCATGTTTTATCCACACAAATATTTGTGTCCTGTGGGAATCGACCCACGACCCCATGATCAGCAGTCCGGCACTCGAACCGCTAGACCACAGAGGTCGTCATTTTGCAGAACATGTTTAATTAGCTATTAACTACACTATTAAACTTTAATTAGGTAACATTATTGAGATCAATTTGACAGTATAATTTGTACTTTTTTAAGGAAATATAAAAATCTGTATCACATACAGTGTTATGCTTTTAAACAATTTTACTTTTAGGTATATTAACAGTCGGCAAAATAAACTGAAAAATCAACAAAAAATAATTATTATAAAAAATGCTCAAACCTATAAAATCAGTCCTGATTTTCGAATTCTTCGAAAACATCAACAGTATTGCCGTCTGGATCGGCAATCCAATGAGTTAAGGTCCTGTCTTTGTATTTAGGAATGCTAATGGGGCGAATACTCTGGTTTACTTGGGGCAAGGCAGCAAAAGAGCTTGTCTTGTGTTTTTCTTAAGATTAATCTCTGAAAACTCTTCATCATAAAAAGAGTGTTTATAAAATAACTTCCCACTACTGTCTTTTCTGACTTGAATTTCTGTCTTTTGAATTTTTACGCCTCTGACTGAAATTATTAATTAGTTGCATGTCCATCATAAGCGTCAAGCTTTTTCCTTCAGATGATTTAGCATAGTCTTTATCTTTTCTTTTTAAACTATATCTATTATCAGCATTTTTTTTTGTGTTCTTTTCTGTCCTTATCTATTTTTCCTTTTTCTTCGTCATTAGTTTCGTGTCTTAATAATGAAATGTATTTATCGCAAATATCACACGTGTCTGTGTTAGGTAAATAAAACGAAAGAATAAAGTCCTATGGATAGCGGGACTTTCTATGTGAGCGAATACGACACTCGCATAGGTCATGATGCGGCGGATACACATCACGTAAATTCTCACCTTGGTTTTAAGGGAGAGTTTACTGCGTGCATTGAGCATGCTGTGTAGACGACCTAGAGCAAAAGCGGCGCGCGAAAGCCCCGTTTTTATGTGCTCTCGGAACGTAATTAGCCAAATTAGAACGATATTTAAAAGTAACTTCCACGCGGACGAAGTCGCGGGCACAAGCTAGTAGGTTATAATTTAATTTATCATACCCGTGAGAAGCCGGGGGGCTCGCTAGGTTGCGTATAAAGGAAGAAAACCTACAGACTGATATTATAGTACTCATCTATCAAATAAAAAACCGGAAAATCTAACAAATTAATCAATGTTATCGAAATAATATCGCCTAGTCGCCAGTTCCGTATTCATTGAATCCGTATGTGGCGTGCTATTAACTCATGAATTAACCGGTCGACAGCAACTGTGACGAATACTGGTGTACAACACTAATGCGATATTTATATCCAGACGGTTAAGTAAGTAACGAGTAGTACCGTCGAAACTGAACATATACCGAAGAATAAAACGACTTTTTACGGATTTGTTGATAACGCGATAAAATCCGTAAAAATAGTTTTATTTCATAATATTCGCGTAAATGTCAGAAATCAATATATTCCGAAGAAATCCTTACTAAGTAATATTATTATAAATGCGAAAGTAATTCTATTTGTCTGTTGTCCTTTCACGCCCAAACAGCTAGTAAGTACTAAACAAATTATTAGAACATTAAAATTTATTTAAGTATTTATTTATTTGTTCGGGAATACACACGGTTACACACTATTCTTAATAAATCCCTACTAATCCCTACTAATATTATAAATGCGAAAGTAACTCTGTCTGTCTGTTACGCTTTCACGTCTAAATCACTGAACTGATTTTAATGAAATTTGGTACAGAGATAGAGTTGACCTTGAGAAAGAACATAGGATAGTTTTTATCTCGGACTTTTGAAGAGTTCTCTTGGAAACGCGATATAACCGAACTCGACGCGGGCGAAGCCGCGGGCGGAAAACTAGTAAGTTATAAACCCACATCGTTATCCACGTCTTAGTAAATAGTCTTAACATGGAACTACATAGCTAAGCACCAGTGAAGCTAGTGCTAGAGATATCTAATTTGAATAATGACATTTGTACAAAACAGAAGAAAGAAAAAAAATATATAAAATAATGTTACTTACTTAGTTAATAGTCTGAGAAAAAAGTATTGTAAACTATTAGCTATTCGACGTAGAGGTGCACGGACCCCAGCGTTAGTGCGACAAGAAGATACCGCAAAAAGCGGAAATCCACGAAAATTGAAGTAAGCAGGTACCTGCAGAAGAACCAACAACCACTGGGGTAGACTTGTTCTCGAGTGAAGACCGCAACTCGGCAAACGTAGTGTAGGACGCCCTCCGGCAAGATGGAGTGATGATTTGCGAAGCTGGATGCGAAAAGCCGCGGACAGGGTGAAATGACACACATTAGGGGAGGCCTACGATCAGCAGTGGCCTAATATAGGCTGATGATGATGATAAAGTACGTGCGTTGGATTTGAACTCGAGACCTTTGACTTGGCAGTCATATGGTCATATCACTAGACTATCACTGCTTTATAAACAGTGCATACCTACTTAGATAGACTGTAATTAAAGTAATAATATATAATACCTACTTACAAAGATACCATATAGCGTGTACGATTATTATTACCTCAACACATTTCTAACATTAACACTGTTTTAAATAAATTACTTAGTGTGAGAGTAAACAGCGAAGTACCAGTGATGGAAACCTCAGATTAAATACTTGAGACAGTGTAATTATGAGCTATCTAAACGCGTGACCGTAGAGGGGTAAACTTGTAGAAAATTATTCGGAAAAGGGGTAGTTACCTTCGGGTGGAAGGACCGATGATGTAGGGAACGACTTAATTATAAAAGTAATGTTACATATTATATTATGTTATCTGTAAATGTATAATTGTATCACATAGTATATATTTTTATTTATATTGATTTCTGACATTTACGCGCGTAGGTATATTGATATTATTAATCCCGACGTTTCGGACCTCTCTAGATGGAGCCGGCATTTCCTAGCTGACGACCTCTGCCGGCTCCATCTAGTTTTAATTAATAATTAGTAATAAATGTCATAGATCATGTAACAATAAAAAAAATGTAGGGTAGCTGTCAGTAATTATATCATCAAGACGCCCACCACCTCAGTCTACCCGTGACCATGGACGCTGTAAAGGGTCCGAAACGTCGCGATTAATAATATCAATATACGCGATAAAATCCGTAAAAAGTAGTTTTATTTCAATTTTTATTTATGTTTTTGATATTGATAAAATTTATTGTGATAATAATGTGGAATTTTAAAAAAATATTTTAGATGTAGTAGTACTGATGTGTTTTTAATTTTTATTTTTTAGGTTTAAAACTGTAATTATCGAATTGGGATTTCCTGAAATGGTGGTTACATGTAAGAAATAAATAATAAATAAATTATAATCTAACCAGTAATTTACTCGAAGCGAACTACCATTTGGTTAGATTATACATATATGTAGATGCGGCTTAATATCAACTCAGCCGCATCTTACACTGGATTGACTTATTATTAGTGGTCTCAAGTGCGACTGTCATAGGTCCTAGGTTCGATTCCCAGGTCGTGTAAAGTCTATAGACTTTATCGTATAGCAAAGTGTTTATAAAGACTTTGCTATGCGATCCGTGAAATTCGCCACGACCATTACTGGGAATTCAGGACCCTACGTCATCTTATAATTCACTTTATGTCATAGACAATGTTATTAATGTCTTTGTTACTAACTTACAGTCAATCTGTCAAATTAATTACATAATTAGAGATTATTTGTAAACAACGGTAATGAGATTTAATCAATTAATCGACGTCGTCGTTGTCAACACTTGCTTATTAATCGATACTTTGCCAATCATAATACACTCTCGATTTCATGATACGTAGCTAAATAATTTATTTATATTAGATTACATTTGACATCTGTCAGTTTACTTTAGATTTAAATTTGACATTATTAAAATAAAAATATCTAATCGTAATTGAAAAAAAGTTATGCAATTGTGCAGTTCTAACTTCGAAAAAATAGATATAATTTTGATGCCCGCCGTTACAAGGTTACCTACGTTGTTGAATTTTGATGAAACGTTAAACTTTAGTGTTGTTTTTTATTAAGTTTTGACCCGTAAATTATCTTTTTAGTCTAGTGGTCTGAATTCAATTCCCGGGTCGAGGAAAGTGATAATGGTTTCTCAAGTAGATAGTGGGTAGTAGCTAGAAGTTTAGATTTGAGCCCGTTTAATGGCAATATGTTCACCCCATATTACATGGGACCAAAAGAAATTTGGCACACCTCTGCCTGATTTGGATTCGTTCTCAAACTCTTATTCGGGTGAAAATAAGGGAGTCCCTATTACCCTGCATTGATAAATTATTTATGTATTTCGGTAAGTACTTAGATCTTTGAAAAACACTTTTATAAGTCAGTGTTTCATAATATTTTTAGCTAGGTGGCTCCGGCATTTCTTAATCCCTTAGCCCTTAAAAATGCTGCTGAACTGTGAGTGTAGTCGGTACAACTCTGTTTAACCCTTCGCAATATAGAGGCGTGATGGTATTAGGTAGGTTAAATAAAGAGGTTATTAACACAGAGTATGCTTACACCATAGACTATACCTAAATAGGTCTTAGATAATCATTACAAGTAGGTACAGATCAGATAGTCACAGTATGAGCTAAATAATGAGACTTAACACGCAATGCTTTACCTATGCAGTGGATGTAACGACATCTGATTTCATTATTAGTACATGTAACATAACATAACATAACATACCATCACGCATGTGTTCCCCGAAGGCTTAGGCTTAGGCAGAGATGCCAGACGCCAGCAAGTCAAGCTATCCAAACTGTTAATTTTTTCCCAATTGAACATGAACCTTATTGCTTTGTATTAAAGTTGAACATTTATCAAAGTAATTTGACAGATTGGGGTAGCTTGATGTGTTGGCCCTTAGAAATGGTAGACAAATTCATCCATTTTTACTTAGTACCACTTCAAAAAACATTTTAATTGATGGGTAATTTTATATTGTCAATAAACATAACTACTTATCACCGATTAACCAAGGTTAGCCCTACCTGTTGCATCAAATAAATACATTTATTGAGTCCTGCTCTAAAACCGCCACTTACGAACAGGGCTACACAATGGTGGTCATTCTATTCCAGACAGAACCCAAGGCATGCATCTCTGACTTTTCGAATTCATGTGCATATTAATAGTTAATTATCACTCGCTTAAACGGTGAAGGAAAACATCGTGAGGCAATCTGCATACCTTAGAGATTTTTCTCGACGGTTTGTGAAGTCTACCAACCCGCACTAGGCCAGCGTGGCCTAATCCCCCTCAATATGAGAGGAGACTCATTCCCAGCAGTGGGACAGTATATGGGACAGTGTATGACAGTTGATGATGATGGGCTGACAGAAAAAGCAGTGATAGCCTAGTCTCCTTTGGACTGCCAAGTCAAAGGTCTCGAGTTCGAATCCAAGGTACACACCTCGAACTTTTGGAAGTCATGTGCGTATTTATAATTAATAGCTGTTGCCCGCGGTTTCACCTGCAACCCAAAGGGCTTTTTCACACAAAAGGCAGCTGATGTCCTTCTGCAAGGTCTAATCTGTCTCTGTACCAAATCTCATCAAAATCGGTTCAGCGGTTTAGCCGTGAAAGCGTGACAGACAGTTATTTTCATATTTATAATATTTGCTTTCCACATTAAAAAATAAGATCATAATTATTTGAAACTACGGCACTAATGTTGAACGTACTACCTGTCTAACTTTCCTTCTTTGTTATTATTTTGTTTCTCATATTTAAATTTAATTAATTAATAGATAATAATCACTCAAAGCCTTTACTGTTAATAATAAATTAGTAATTATCAATATACATATTTAATAATATTTTGTATCAAACTTTCAAAGAAATACTTTAATTTATTTAAATTACTCACCTATATTATATTTTCCAAAACAAAACAACACCACTAATTTAAAAAAATATAATAAAAAAGTCACAGTAAAATTTCAAAAAGCACAGACCACGAACTCCTTCGAACGTCAAAGTTTTCGCGCCACAAGCCGGCGCGTAGATTTCGTTTGCGCGCGCTATCGTGACTGGCTGAATGTAATCGTGCCTTGGTCTTGAAGGTACACTTCCCTCCTCTATACTCCGTCACGTAGTGGAGGCAGCTTTTTAATGAAACCCTAGAAAATGTAATACAATGCCTAATCTCAACTTCAATTACAATAAATTTCTTTGACATTTGATAGAGAAATTGTGAAATAGAAATAATTAATTGTTTTCTATTGTTATTACTGTTATTAGGTAGACCATGTACCTTTTGAATTTATGACGCGTTTTGTTTTTTTATAAAGAAAGAAAGTGTATATAACAGTTACAACAATATAAAATAACACGAATATACACAATATAATTAAATGCTATGCTTATATATATATATATATTATGAGATACCTATGCGATACAGTGTAGGTACCGAACTGTCCGAATGTTAGCTCTAATTATTCAATCTGTGCTCCTGTGTTTGTCTGTGTTATTATTAGTGTAAAATACGTGGGGAACACTGCGAGGTGTGACAACTAAGTTATTGGTGCATAAGAATCCAGATGGCAATGCTATCCAAAATTACATACCTTCTGTATCATATCCTTGATCTAGCCTTACAGCGAGAGCTTCCCAAGATACTGGTATATGTATTGTTTATACAAGTTAACAACTAAGATTACAGTCAATGAATTATGTAAGTAAAATTTACTTTATTAACTAACTGGTTAATCCATTACTAATATCTACTCAAATAATATTCCCAAACCGCATCTAAAATGCGTAATAGTAATCGGCAATAGCGTGTCGGTATCAGGAAGTGAGTGCAGCAACTGAACGTGCAGTATCCAGCGCAGTAGTTAGTGCGATGTAACGGGTAGCTTCCGACATGCGACAAATGTGACGTTTAGCTTACTTTTTTATGTCATTATAATTGTCTATTATCTCATCTAAAGCTCGTCGACTCGATCTAAGCTTGAGCTTCATGATCATCATCATATCAGCTTATTGCCGTCCACTGCTGAACGTAGGCCTCCCCCAAAGAGCGCCAACCATCCCAGTCTTGGGCAGCCCGCATCCATCCGCAGCCACCTTCTTCAAATCGTCTGTCCATCGTATCGCAGGGCGTCCCACACTACGCTTGCCTAAATGTGGTCTCCACTCAAACACTCGTTTGCTCCATCGATCGTCTGTGTGTCTGCAGACATGGCCGGTCTACTTCCTCTTCAGCGTGCTTACTTAGAACTAAAGCAGGGCCAATTTAATAGATTACATTTGACATCTGTCAGTTTCATGGTAAATCGCAAAATTACCTTTTTTTGTCAGTACTTACAATAATTCAGTAATCGTAATTTTAAAAAGTTAACAATAGTGCAGTTCTAACTTTGAAAAAATAAATAATATTTTATGCCCGCTATTACAAGGTTACGTGTTGAATTTGATGAATTGGCCCTACTTTATTAGGTAGATAACTTATTCGCTCGTGACCTGAACAGATTAAGTTTTTCTGTGATGATATCGTAAAAAGCAAGAAGCAAATACTTAAATTTTGAAGTTGGTTCACATTTATTTTTGTAATTGTATTTTGGTGTATACTTAGAATAAATAATTATTTATTCATATTTATTGCATTTATGTGAACAGTGGCAAGTGTGGCAAGTCGCCATTGGCGACTGAATTTGACAGAGCAACTGTCAGTTGACAGTTACGCACAAAACTCACGCACGTTTAAATTAGAGGGAAACTGAAAGCCCTAGTTTAGTAGTTTATTATCAACCCGCTTCTCACACATTATGACACGGCTCGAATATAATCTAGATTATTTCTTGTTGGCACACCTAGTTTTGGAATATCTATTCAATATTGATAATTAGGTAGGTATGTTACAGCAGTTTCACACTAATGAAGGACAAAAACTAAGTGCTAGTTTTGGTAGGTAGGTACTGACTTATTTAACACCACGCACGGCTTAATGACTATTACTTACAGGGATTCTTATCATTAAACATTTCAGATATCCTCCTTTATAACTAGACTGTAAAAAACTGCAGTGTGTTTTATCGCTGCGCACAAAACTCACGCACGTTTAAATTAATTAGTAAGGAATAAGTCAACAAGCGATTATCCAATATATAAATATAATGTAGCTACCTAATGAAATAAATAAATAATGAATAAACCCAGGGATGCACAGGAATTTCTGGGATGGTCTATTAAGAGGACACAGTGCCACCCTCCATATGGTGGTTGGTGGTTTTAGTGGGTAAGAAACTCACACTCCCCGGTCTAACCCCCATAGACCGGTAGCCTTTTGAAGGTTTTCCCCCATACTCAAAAAAGTTACCTAATCTATCACAGATACACTATTCCACAATATATAGACCGAGTCGTAGGCTTAATGAAATGGTGCCCTAGATCCAGGGCACCTGCCGGTCACATTACACAGATTATATGGAAAACCGCCACATTATATTACACTTTCCCGCTATGAGATTACACGACTTTCTTTGAAGATTAACGTATTTTTAGCTTAGGGTAAAAGTGGTTAACACTGCTTTGAGCTGTGTTGTGTTCCTTACGGTTTACTTTGCAGACTGGGGAAGTACTGCGTTGCAGAAAATCGAACTGAAATAACACTGCTTTGAGCTGTGTTGTGTTCCTTACGGTGAACAAGGTTGCCAGTGCTCCGCGAGGAAACGTTGAGTTGGTCAGTGGAAGGACTTTGACCCTTATACTGCCAACCCAACTATTCCTCTTTCGTTTTACAATTTCGGCAACGCGCAAGTGATACTCCTGGTGTTGCAAGCGTCTATACGACCCATACGGTAATCGCTTACTATCAAGTGGGCCGTAAGCTTGTTTGCCACCTTAGTGGTATAAAAAAAATTGATAAACATGCACATACTTATTTTTATAAATGTTACATAAAGAATTTTATGTTTTTTAAGAAATTTAAATAAAAATTCGATGTCCTATCCAAAATGTTTAGCATGCGCAAAGATACTTTTTCTTTTAAAAATAAAAACGCTACGTACGTAACGTTATCCCACACTAGGATTTTATCCTGTATCACACAAACTTTCACTTTCACAAACACCCAGACCCGTAACCAATAGATACATGTAGGTAATACAAATATTTGTTCCGAGTGAGGATCGAACCCACAACCCGTGGCGCATAAGCTGATCGCTCAGCCGCTACGCCAAACGTATCGTAAAAATGCCAAATATAATTTTAATAAACGCCCAGGTGTTTCACAACTGAACATTGACCTATATCAAAGGCAATTAATTATGTATATTGTGACAGTAATAAGTTTATCATTTATTACTTAATTAGTATATATAATCTTCCTGAGTTTCTTCTTCTTCCTCCGAGCCTTTCCCCAACTATGTTGGGGTCGGCTTCCAGTCTAACCAGATGCGGCTGAATATCAGTATTTTACACGAAGCGACTGCCATCAGACCTCCGCAACCCCAATTTGCGGTACGGTGAGGATAGACTGGTTGTCAGGCTTTTTGGGCTTCTGAATACCACTAACGATTGTTATAGTTGTTCGTATGACAAGCGGGACCGACGGCTTTACGTGCTCTAAAAGGGACGGAGGGGTCTCGATGTGCAATGGTCACCCATCCACAGACTGACAGTGATTATCGGTTGATTAGCTTAGTTAGATATTACTTAGCCACGAGCAATCAAGTAGAATCGTACTTAGTTTAGCTATATCCATTGTATAGTGCCTATACTAAAAGCTGTGCTTAGTTTTGGAATAATTGGGCTGTGTAAGTATGTGCAATTGCATAGCCACTACCTTTTTTTATTTATACCACTAAGGTGGCAAACAAGCATACGGCCCACCTGATGGTAAGCGGTTACCGTAGCCTATAGACGCTTGCAACACCAGAGGTATCACTTGCGCGTTGCCGACCCTGTAAAAATCTTTTCACACCCTTCTTGAAGAACCCCATGCTATAGTCTCTGGGGAAAACCTGGACCGGGAGCTGATTCCACAACCTCAAAGGAACTGTCAGTGTTCCAATAATATACTTAACCTTAGTTATTGCATTAATTGCTCTATATTATATATATTTATGTACTGAATTACATTCATTCTTTAAACAGAATCACTACAAAATTCTGTAGCGAAAGCGCCGTAAAAAAAAGAACATTTACACGATCAAAAAATGACATTGTTACTAAGTTACTTTCCCAGATCGCTATCAAAATAAAAGCATGGAAACATAAAAATAACAATTAAAATATGACATAACTGTTATAATATTCGCTAAAACGTTTATTTACAAACAACCGTGTGAATTCATGGACGTAACTTTTAATTACACTGTCCAATATATCTTGGCCTCTCGTTGTACCGCTGTTAGCCGTTAAGAACTGTCAAATTCGATACATTCTAATTTAGTTCTGAATATCGCCACGTACCACGTAAGAATAGCCATTTGTTGCACGTAATGGCAACCGGTTTCTTGAATGTAATTTGAAAGTAAGTCGATATTATTATGTCAGGAAGTGAGATGGGTAATTAATTGAACTGTAATATCGATCGGAAACGAGTTTGTGGATCGACAGATGAGTTAGTAACTTGATTAATTGATCAGTTCATTGATCCAGTTAGTAAAATAGCCTCAAGCGTCAACATACTGTTTTGATTTTTGATGTCTTTGTCTCATAAATTATATGATGTTGCCGACCATGATTCTTTAAGTGTAAGTTTCAGAGACCAGGCTTTAAAATCTTAGCATGGAAAATGCCAAAAAAATACAATAAGATAGTTTAAATATAATGATTGTTTTTTAAAAAATCATGTAACAAGCACTGTATCGCGGGGGACTACCAAAATACATATTACATATATAAACAAGTATTTGTGGATCACACAAAGGTCATAGAATGAAGAACCCACGACTTCCAGCGTAGTTATGTTAGTTAGTGGCGAGGTGATCAGCTACCTTAACCGCTCTATCAAGCGTAGTCCCTTTACAATAAAATAATAATACTTTATTGCTTAAAAGGAAGGATATTTTGTAGTAGGTACATAATGTTTGACAATTTGATCAATGACCGTAGTACATTACAAATTCTTTGGTTGAGATGCTGTTCTCCTAGCTAGGTTGAAGGATTATGAAGATAAAAACAATCCCATAATTATGTGAACGTACTCCTCCGTTTATCCTAGTCACGATTTTATTTTTATCCTTCAGAGAAATTATAAAGCTTCTCTGGATATTAGCCTCAATAATTCCATAGCTCGCTACGTGAGACTCATCCAGCTGTACTATGAGTTTGAATTGAAAAGGATTGGTGATTGATTGGCATTGAATTCATATGCCTATGGCAGAATCTGTGAAACAAATGCGCCTATAACATCTATTGTACCGCCTATAACATCTATTGTACAAATCAAATCAAATAATTTATTTGCCAAAAGGCAAATAAATTATTTGATTTGATTTGTTAATCATATATTCATTTTCACCATGTAAATAGACTGTTATGTATGGCGCCAAATCCACCTACACCTTACTTTTTTTAACGAACATAACACAGCCCAAGGCGCACATTGAAATGAGATGTAATAGACATAATAAACTCTTTGCTACGAAATGACGTAAGCGACGCCACGGGCGAAAGTAAGTGAAGCGATTTGTTATATTATGTGGAATGCCCGGATTATCTATAGAATGGTATAGGCTTTAGAAAGTTATAGACCCGACAGTAGTTTTATGATAATTGAATAGTGTTATGATATTGTTTCATGTTTAAACTATTCAGAGATTTATATGTGGAGGCTAAATTCATTTTAAACATTACTAGCAATAGGCAAACAAACGAACAAACTCCTATTACATATTATTAACTTTCCCAAAACTAACAAATCCTTCTGCAGGCTGACACGTAAAGAAATAACATAAAATTGCAATCAATGTTTTTTTTAACTAGGTAATTTTTAACAATCTTTGTGTATTTTTTTTTTTTTTTTTCCATACATACCAAGATTATAAAGTTAGATACTACTATACTATACTATAAATTCAAGAATGTGAAGGCAAATTTCGACCTGGCGGGTGGGACGGTGGCTTTAGTGGAAGACGCAGGTTCTAATCCTGCCTTTAAAAGGAGTGTCTATGGAGTTTCTTTCCGGTTCTTCTCTATATGACCCACTTTTTAAAACCGTGCAACTAGTTTTGACTTTTCAAAAGTGAAAAAGTACCCATTTATTGGCCTAATTGAAATAAAAAATTTTACTTTGCCCGCAGTCGAATTTTTCCTTCGTATATACTTAAAACTAATTTATAACACTTTTGAATCTCTTTTGGACTCGTACCAGGGTTGTCTAAAACTTCAGTGTTCGAATAAAAGTTCTATCGCTCGAAAGGATATGGTCTAAACTTAATGGACACAAAGACATTCAAAAAAGTGTGTTGTATCTACATGTCAACAAATCCCAGGAAAGGCTATGCACTAGACTCAATAAAGACGAGGGCATCCATCCGATCTGATGCTTTCGTATCCATACCATACCTACATAGACCATATCCCTTGTTGGATTTTGTTGACAATTAGATACCTACAACTCTTTCTTGTTGTTCTATAAACGGGACGCATACTAATGACTCTTCAGGTAGGCAACGAATCGTGTGCTAAAGTGTGTGTGAAAAGTGGTTCGTCTGCTCGCTTGTGGTAGTAAAAAAAACACGTTTCTTCCACCATGTGGACACCCGAAGGTTATTTTTTGTTTACAGGTCAGCCAGGCCGCTTCTAATATTCTTCTAACTCAATCTCGCCTACATACAGCTGCACATCGGGTAATTAGGAGCGAGTGTTCGATCTACGATTATCTGTGGTTACGTCACAACTTGCGCCCGCGCCGGCCACGTAGAAAGTAAGTGCAGGGTTGTCAATTGTATAATGGAGTGTTCGTGAACAATATTTTGTTAGACTAAGTGTTGTTGCTTTGAGAAGAAATAAGTCATCTATAGTACCGCTGACACGTTACTTTCCTACACAGTTCGGGTTTACCAACTAATTGCCAGAAGCTTATTAAATGGAACAAGTGTAATACTTATAAATATACAATAGGTCACCTACTTAACGAATTATTATAACGAAACTATTTCTTTAAATGTACAATTTTCGCCAGAAATGGCATGAATTCAAACGACTTGTTATATTTTCGCTATATATATCTGTCTGCACTTTTTGGTAGGTACACCAAAACCTTTAAATAATTATTGACCGCCGACGGACACAAAGTTTTCATGTAATATAGGTACTGACCTACCATAGAAAAAAAATTGAAAAACCTTCTCCGATTAACTTTATTATTCTTTATTAACTTCTTCGGTATAATTTTGATAAGAACTTAAAAAACGCACGCAGTGTGACAACCCTGTACATGCGGTTTCTGCGCATGCGACGACAATAATTAAGATTCCTACCGACTATTTATTCTAGAATTCCAAACTTATTTCCTGCATGCATTCTGTGTAGATTGACAATTGAGTACAAACTAGATACAAGTTGTTTTGTTATGTTATTTCTGTCTAGTTATGCAATGGTGTACCATTATGTGAGTGAAATAATTCATACAAAGCACTGTGTGAACGGAATTCAAATTACTTATAGTTCTCTTTTCAAAATATGACAATTGCGTTTAGCTTTTCAAAACCATGATGTAAGAAAATGACCTTCAAATGTTTTCCATTTCACACGAAAATGAAGTGATTGTCCGATTGTCCGGCGCTTATTGCGTATGCCTCGGACAGTCAGCATACTAAATAGGTTTTATTAAGTACTTAATTAGGTCGATACTTAGGTACACAGTAAAAGTTCATACAGAATATGGCCTAGGAATTTAAAAGAAAAATGAGGAAAATCCTCATGGAGTATCCGCCGCCCGCGGAAGGCGGCGGGGTGTGTTGGACTCCACCCAGAGTGGGTGACCTACCGACTAAAAACCACACGGTGTTTACAACTCACCGCCTACGCCTGAGAGCCGGGGTAGGTAACGGGAGCGGTGACCCAATCATCCGCGACCCCAGCGGTGGCGGGTTGCCTCCGTACAGTTCCCAGGTCAAATAAGATGGGATGCATTCAAGTGGGAAGTAAGTAGGTACCTACAGTGTGTTATTTTCTGTTCGATATGTTCCAGCCGTTAGCAGTTAAAGAAATAATAATAAATAAATATTCGTTGACAATTTTACACAGCACCATCTTAGTCACAAACTAAGCAGAGCTTGTACTATAGGTAAGTACTAGACAATGGATATAAACACATACAGGGTTACTGGTAATATGTCGGTAATCCGTTAAGGGGGTGTAGGAGAGATCATTTGCTCCCCAACTGTTAACTTTATTCTTCTGTCGTCTTATTAGCCAATATAGAACTAAAGTATGTACAGACGCCAGCAGGTCAACTTATCCAAATGTGTAAAAAAAATTCAATTGAATATGAACCTTATCGTTTTGTAATAAAGTTGAAAATCAATCAAAGAAATTTGAGAGATTTTGGTAGCTTGATGTGCTGGCCTCTGTACATACAACACAATGCATTACGTTTACGTGGACGACCTGAAAAACCTTTCTTTCATCTCCACCAAGAAATTAGGAAAGACAGATTCAGTCACTCAGAAGATTGGATGCGAAAACTGGATGATGTAACATACAACTACTTGACCGGTGTTAAATTATGACAGATTGATATAATTGAGGTTTCTGAGAGTAAACTATTTGCCTGCATGTTATGCAATTTTGATTGATGCATGCTATCAATCATATTAATCAATCATAACTTCACAAGCACAAGATATTGAAAATACAAAAATATTGTATTTTTTACAATATTTTTATACTTTGTAACAGTGAATGAAAAGAATTGATGGAAACTGTCTGCGCCGCAGACCCAATTAAAATTTTCAGAATCTTTTAAAACCTTGCAATCATTATTAATATGTGCAACATAATGCGAAAGTATTATATTTTTACCTACCTAAAAAATTAATCTTTTGAATTTTGATCATAACTTAACATGACATAACTTTAGAAATAACGAAACGTGATAATTTGACAGCAAAACACCTGCCAATGCCAATATTGTGACATTGACAATCAGCAGATTGATTTTGACATTATTTGGCTAAGTCGTAAAACAGAAAACAATAAAGAAAAATCTATAGTTCCGACAGGTGTATTGAATTAATTATTATGCTAGTTTAGTTCCAATTAACTAATAAAATTATGGATGTAACTAATACTGCTATTAAACCGGGTAATCTGGCTCCGAACGTCGCAGTAAATGCTGTTTTATTGCCAAGTCAAGAGCTTCCTGCTGAAACACCCATCGTGTCTGGTTACGACTGGGAAAATGGCATTGATTTTAACAAGATTCTCGAGAGCTACACTCGATCAGGTTTCCAAGCCACCAGCTTCGGTTCCGCGGTTCAAGAAATCAATAAAATGCTGAAATGTCGCTCCGTTCCATTGACTGAAGAAACCAGCGACCCGTACGAAGAAGATGTGTTTATTAAAAAGAAAACTAATTGCACTATATTCCTGGGATACACTTCTAACATGATATCGTCAGGTCTACGTGATACACTGCGGTTTTTGGTGAAAAATAAGCTGGTGGACTGCATCGTGACGACTGCTGGAGGAGTGGAAGAAGATTTCATAAAATGTCTTGCTCCTACATATGTTGGTGACTTTAATCTTAGTGGAAAAATGTTGAGAACTCGTGGAATTAACAGAATTGGTAACTTATTAGTACCAAATGACAATTATTGCCGATTCGAAGAGTGGGTGACACCATTACTTGACGAAATGCTTGATGAACAGATTCAAAATGGTACTGTATGGACTCCGTCGAGAATCATTGCAAGATTGGGTGAGAAAATTAATGACGAGAGTTCATTATGCTATTGGGCATGGAGGAACAATATTCCAATCTTTAGCCCAGCATTGACTGATGGATCTTTGGGTGATATGATGTACTTCCATTCATACAAGCGGCCAGGACTTATCATAGATATTTTGAGTGACTTAAGGAGGTTGAATACGATGGCTGTGAAAGCCAACAATACGGGTATGATTATTTTAGGAGGTGGTGTTATAAAACACCATATATGTAATGCCAATTTGATGAGGAACGGAGCTGATTTCTCTGTATATATTAACACTGCCAGTGAGTTTGATGGTAGTGATGCTGGGGCGAGGCCAGATGAGGCAGTGTCCTGGGGCAAGATTAGGCCAAATGCAACACCAGTGAAGCTGTATGCTGACGCCACGCTAGTGTTCCCTTTGATTGTCGGTCAAACATTCGCAAAGTATCATTTTAGCAATAAAAAGAATGTGTAAAAATTTTCTTGATTTTGTCTTTCAACTCTGTCTCATCATCAAGCTATATACTGATGCACTGTTTTCACGAGTCTCAATTAGGCTATAGTCCACCACACTGGCCTACTGCGAGTTGGCAGATTTCAGACACCATTGAGAAAAATCTCTAAGGCATATAGATCCTCACAATGTTTCCTTTTTTAAGCAAGTGATTATTAATGCCCACATTTATTCGAAAAGTGTGTGCCTTGGATTCGAACTTAAGACCTTTGACTTGTCAGTCTTATGGTTATATCACTAGGCTATCATTGCTTAACTGCGTCAACTCCACAGAATAGAATATTTTTTCTGTTCTGTGGACAAATAATACAATATAATGCCATTCAGTTTTTTGGGCTGGACGGAAATCTAATGTGCGAAATTAACTAAGTTTTATACCTAAGCTTTATTGAGAGCCTACCTACCTAAATACTAAAAACTAAGTGCATTTCCTTAACACAGTTATCACCTAATGGAATAACAATAAAACGTTATCTATAATGAGATCTTCACTGATAAGGGTTTTATATCAGATTTATTGGTTGCTACTAAACATGAAACAGTATAGGTACTAGGTAAAAATTTATGATATGTACGTATACCTACAAATATAATATCGTTTTGAAAAATAATTTATTTATTAACTAAGTTTAATAAAAATATAAAACAAGTCGTATTACAGAACAATGCCAGCGCCATCTATTGTGCAATAGTGAAAGTAATAAATCTGCCATCTATCTTAAGATACTGACACTACGTTGACGCATTTATTTAAATATATAACTAAATATTAAATTATTATTTTTTGTACTTACACCAATTTGGCAACTTATACATAGACATTAATTGTACTAACAATATTTTCGATACATTCGGTTACCTTGTTTAATTAAAAAAGATTTCTGAGCGAAACGGTGTGAATGAACTGTAAAATATGCAATGAAGTTAGCTGCTGTCTGGAATCCTTCAATTGTATTAGTGTGCGTCTGTGAACAGCTTTTTTTAATAATGTGTGCTGTCTGTGAAAGTGGCTTTGAAGCTCCGACCGACGAGTTCGTTTGCCCAACTTTGTTCGTATTCGACAGCTCCGCTCGGCCGGTCGTGGCCCTTGCATATTGTTTACATCCCTATTCTCTCAACCAAACATGCCTGCCTAACACGATTTAAATAAAACATGGACGTGTGTAAGTTAGAAAACAATTTTTAATAACAAGTGTGGCAATTTTATGTGATAAAGTGCGTTAAAATGTGCGTGATGCGGCCGTTTTTGCTGGTTATGCTCCTTCTATCCGGTAAGTCGCATCCTTTGAGCCCTTTGCTGGGCTATTTATAGGTCCTTACGGTCATTCCGTGCAGATATTAATGGGAATTTGTTAGAATGCATAATTTGTTGCACGTTTCGTTGGAAGCCGACACGCTTTGATGTTGACAGTGTGCGGACTTTCCGAGAATGCCTTTGCCTCGTTTGATGTTATTATGAACTGAGACGCATGTTTTACGACTCCTTTTGAATTTAGAATGTCGATTGTTTCGTTTTACTGCCTCCCTTGTCTATCTAATTTAATTTATACTTGGAAGTTGAGAGAAATTGGCCTGTTATTTCATGTAGTGTATGAAGAAAGATTGAATAATTAAATATTTACATGATTTCTTTTCTAGAGAAAGCAGAATTAACTACCAAATGAATTTTCATGAAGTTTCATGTAACACAGTAATTTTATTTTACTATGAATTGGTTTTATTAATAACAAATAAAATACATAATTAGATATTGTTATTCCTATGTAATCAATGATAATGTGCTTATCACTTTGTTATCTCTCTAAAAATATAATACACAACTTGAAACAAGACATTAAAAACTAAAATACTAACAAGACCTAAGAAATGTTTGTCATTCCAATAAAAAAAAATAAACAATGATTCAGCCCGCATGCCTTTGCCTGATCAGATAAACTACATTTTTGCTCAAAATACAAAACAGTGGCATTTTGTAACTCAGTTATGTTATGATTAAGACATTATGGAATAACAACACATGTGTTGTACTATAACATTGAAGCATTCAGAGGCCGTATTGAACCATACATAGGCATCTTGTAAATCGAACAAAGAATTTTATTAACTTGATTAACTGTAGCTTATAGCTATGTACAGATGACAATAATGTTACAATGACCATATCATGACATAATAATTACCTTGTTTTTTAAGTTTTAATTTATTTTCACTGTCGGTAACATACAATATGAGGTCAGACCTTAGGGTTACCTGGCTAGAAGCTTAAATAATTTTATTTTTAGTGTTTTCTTTTTTTAATTAGTTTTGACCTTTTATAGAAATTCAATATTTTTCAGTGTAACCAGACTGTAAAATCTTGGCATAAATAAATATGCCAATTGCCTTGTGTATTACCCATTGTTCAAAACACACATTTAATAAGAAAAAACAATGCTAATTAGTGGTACCTATAGATATACAATTATAGGTACCTATAAACATTAGTAGCATTTTTACATCCTCTTGGACATGGGTCCAAGAGGATGTAAAAATGTTATCATTAACTAGGTATGGACCTAGTTAATGATAACTTTTCCTATGTTCTACATAGACATCTGTAAGTAAAAATAAATTAGGGGGCAAAGTCTCATTCCAGTATGCTCATTCTGAGCAAAGTTTGGGGGCTCCCTCAAGCCCCCAAACTTTAATCTCCCCCCTAATCTCCCGGATCCACCACTGTGTACTCATAATCATGGGGAATACCAGTTTTAACTTGTAGAGAAATGACAAGAAAATATGTATTTACTTACAAAAATTCTCATACGTTCTCTCGTAGGTTATCTACGACATAATACATTAACACAAAAACAGCGACATTAGTATTGTGTTATCTGTTTTTAAACACTTATGTATTTACCTATATCAACATTTTATCAAACTTTAAAAAACCGACGCAAAAGCAATGAAATCGAATTGCGATCGTTACTAAAAATTCCATGCCACATACGGGAATCGTTTAGCAAATATTGTTTTAATTATCTACGATATTTTTTTGTTTTTGACCACAAAGGATCAGGTAGCGACCCATTGTGCTCCGCCCACGGCGCCCTTGCCACAACACAGATTCACAAAGAAGGTCCTTAGCAAACAAATATAATATAGTCCAAGTAGGACATGAGCCTACTTCCTTGATTCCCAGGTCGAACAAAATGTTATTGAGTTTTTCTATGAAATTCTCAGTAGCTCAATGCCTAAATTAATTCAAGACGGACTCGAGAGTACTTTTTGCACGTCATTTTTATGATATGCATTTCGTGATTTATATTTTAGAGCGTCGTCTTATACCTAGGCTAGGTATAAGACGCCCGCGCTTCAGTCACCTCTTTCTATCTTACGTTTTATTTCACCGTTACTGTAATTAGATTTGAAAAGCCATGCCTCGTATTGAACTGAGTACTGACCTACGTGGCGAGTCAGTAATTGAATTTCTGTTTAGAAAATACTAATTGTGTGCCTATATTGTATTGACCTTCTGTTATCTACCTATCTGATGGCACTGCCCAGTGGTTCACTCCTCACTCACCGCGGGAGACAAAACCAATTAAAACTATAATGCAATGATTTATGGCATGCATCCTTTGTTCACAATATAATTATGTTGTAATGACTTTTTAGGTAAATGAGGGGCAAATTTTTATCTTAATTTTTTTATCGTTTTTGGGATTTTGAGTGCAGATGTCACGCAATATCAACAGATTGCATTTTATGTATTATCTGTTGTTTTACTCGCGTCTCAAAAGAAAAATATTTATTATATTTTAGACGCAACTTAGCCTCTCAGTATGCAGTCTATCTACTTGCCAAATTTTATCGAAATTTGTTAAGCAGTTTAGGCGTGAAAAGATAATTAATATAAATAAGTCACTTTCCGTCCTTAACAACGATTTTAATTAAAATGTTCCCCTGATTTTGGGCTCGTTGTGAGCAATTAATTCGTGCTGTTTATTATATTTCGAATAAATTGACTACATACAAGAGGCAAATTCTACTAATTTACAGCGTCTATTCCAAATCGATTCACATTCTTTTTACACTTGAATTCAATTAGTCAAGTCGTTTGTTACCGATTCGAAATAGGTCGTACAGCAAACGAGCTGAACCAAATCTAAAAAAATAAACTAAGGATAAAAATCCATGCCGCTTGATTAAAAAATAAAACAATTCCATTCTAATTGAGTTGCAATGGTCATAATTAAGAATACTTATATTTTTTTTTCATCTAGTAACATTTCAATTTCAAGTCACGGTGAAGTTGAGTGGACAATTATCGGTTACCCGTTGTTCCCGCTATGCCTGACTTATCACCTGGTATTTTATCTTTACAAATTCTCTGACGTCATTCTCCGTTTTTCGTTTATTATTTGATTCCTTGATTAACTATGAATGACATTTAATTATTTGCTTCTGATTGGAAAGGATCACGTAGATAATAATGCATTAGTTTTGCTAATTAGGGAACCTTGTGTTTCTTGAAGGAACTGCTTTTGGAGTCTTACAGCCAAATAGTTTTGCTTTATGTAGCCAAATCCGAGAATTTTACAAATCAATGTCTTGATTTTTGAGCGTTAAGGCTCCAGAAGTAACCCTTGGGTGGTCCACTGAAGCCAGTATCAAGACCGACAATTATGTATTTTTTATCAAACTTTACGTTATAAAATACGCCAGAAATCATTATATTAGTGTAATGTCTGAACTTTACGGCCACTGCAAATGCCAATGCATGTGCCGTTAGTGACACGCTGTCTGAAAAAGAAAACAAAAAAAAGCTTAACTAAATTAGTCAGATCACACACTCAAGACATCACATCCCTAATACGGATAAGCAATCAAGAAATCATGGCTAACAAACCCTGATTGTTAGAAAACAAGTAAAAACTCAGGGTTACTACCCCACCGTACAAGCCCCTGGCAGGGGCGTGCTACTATAAAACCCGACATATTTACGAGTTCTGTCTCCCCCACTCTAGTTTGGCTATGGTTTAAATTGCTAGTGGCGGCGGATCGAATTTGCAGTTTGCATTAATTCAGGAAGCCAATTCTAAATTTACTGCGTTAAGCAATCTATAGTTCTATACCATTTCAGTAGTTAGCACTACGCATAAAACTGTCAACATCGTCCGTCAAATGCTTTGTTGACAGCCTCTGAATGTCATCTTATCGTCAAGTGTCAAAACAGTATTGTCGGTTTTAATCGTAAATCGAATCGAATCGAATAAGCTAGTAAGAATCCATAGATCTGAAGTCCAGACGTGAAGAAAACACGAATAATTTAAGTATAATATTGCACTAACTGCCTCATTAAGTCAATACCCTATAGTTCGTAAGCGTGAATGCTACGCTAGAGACCGTGAGTGCGATTCTCAGGTCGAGATCGGAGTTTGGATTTGTGCCTGGTTAATGGCCGATAGGGTTGCTCCCTATTACTATTAGTTACATTGCTTTTTCTTCATGCTATTTGCCCCAAAGGTTGACTGGTAGAAGATGCCATGAAATCCGCTTTCTATACCATTTGACTACATAAAAGTTTAAATAAATATTACATAGGACCTAAACATACCGGCTAATTGTGCCTGTAAGTTAGTACACTTCTGCCTAGCCCTCCGGTTCCTACAGGCTGTATAGTACGGTATGGTGCACTTCAAAATTTATATTTCACATTCTACAGTTAAAAAATATAATTATGGTAAATTAGGCATTGATTTGATTATAGAAATTGACGGGATTTATCTCAATTTTCTTCTTCTTTCTTTCTCTATGGCAATTGATGCCGATGTCGACAATGCTGCCGATGTCAGTGGTTAGGAAAAACGTGTGTATGGGAAAGGAAAAAAAGGAGGGGGGAAAAATCTCAGTTTCATGAAATGGAATGGAAATGTCATTAATGTCTCAAAATCATCAATGACACTGTTTATTCCATAAGACACAGGTTCGCACGTTGTACAACTCAGGTTAAGGTGACTCTTTTCAAAGCCTACTGTCAATCCTTTTACAAGTGCAGCCTGTGGGTGGACTTCACGCAGAGGGCATACAGTAGCCTGCGCATACAATACAACAACACGTTCCGGGTGTTGATGGGGCTGCCGCGTTTTTGTAGCGCGTCCGGCATGTTTGCCGACGTGGAAGTGGATAGTTTTTCGGCCATTATGCGCAAGAGATGCGCATCTCTTCTACGCCGTGTTCGCGACAGCCCCAACACCATTCTCGGAACATTAGGTGATAGGTGGGACTCTCCGATCTTAGGGAGGTGGATACGACTGCATGCAGTCATGTAGACATTCCCCAGGATCGGCCTCACTCGCAGTTTAGATTAATTAATGTTACTAACTCTAGTTTGTAAGTTTCTATTGCTACTAACAAATATGGATGTCATTCCGAAAAAAAATGTTTATTATTATTATAATAACCATACTCTATTGTATTCCCTGAAATGTTAAATCAGAAATGTACTAATTTACACACACAGTTCGCTGACATGTTTAAGTCCCAAGTAAAAGGGGTAAACCTATTCTATATTTTTCCTCTTGATTAAATCAGCTGGCTAAACACTTGATTGTATATTTTCCGTAGTTTTTACTGGTACTTCTGACTTTAACAGTATAATGCAGCTGGCTAATAAAAACGACCACTTGTGCGTAATCCTCTGTGTTTTTGTTCAATAAAACAAGTTTTAGCTTCATAATGATTAAAACGTGCTGTTAATAATCTGATGATTGCAAATTAGCAATACTTACCTATTAAATGTGAGGAGATTTTATGCCGAAATTAATTATCTTGTCCTTTTATTTGAAACTATAAAATGTGTCTTAGAAAAATGAAGTTAATTAACACTGCTTTGAGCTGTGATAAATTCTTTACGGTGAGCAAGGTTGACAGTGCAAGAAAACGTTTTGTTGGCAGTGGGGGGACTTTAACCCTTATACTGCCTACCAAACAATTCCTCTTTCTTTTTACAAGGTCGGCAACGCGCAAGTGATACCCCTGTTGTTACAAGGGTCTAAACGGTACTCCGCGGTACGTTTGTTTGCCACCTTAAAGAAAAAAAAAACTGCATTCTAATTTTGAGCACAATATTTTGGAATGAAAACATTTAACGGAAGGATTGACGTTTCACAATATCGCTAACTCTGAAATGATTGAAACAAGGGTTAGGCAGGGTTCATCGTAATAGGGGTGAGCCTATTCCTATTAACCGGGCACAAATCCCAATTAGGTACACTTTGCTCCCAATCCCAATTAGGTACACACGCGTAGTAGCACTCGCGTTTGCATGATTATTAAATTCAAAGAAAATACAAATAAAAGTAACTATCTCTCTGCTCATAATTTGAGCCGCGCATAAACCTATAGGAAAATCGATTCATCGCTAATCTAAATTCAGCATTAAACTTCGCGTGTTAAGGTTGATATTAGACCGCTTTCTAGATCTGTTACATCGTATCTTTTCAAAATGTGTAATGATGCACCACGGTTTTTTTTTCTCTGCTTCGAATGCATATTTTTTTTAATTTTATTTGATGCCAGGTAGTGCAGACTGCTAAATACAGTAATAAGAAATACGTGGAATTATGGACTAGTTTCCTTGGCCCTTACATGAAGTTCGTTAAAACTGTGTGAGTGAATTTAGCAGAATATCATTGTCCAGTAGAAAAAAAAAAGAGTTCTTTTCACATCATAGAGTTCTACAGTTCCTGATACTGTTCAAGAATAGTTACGTAATACTACTGTATAAAAAGGTCGACTGCTTCTTAAGTATAGTGGCCCTAAGCGCAACTGCTACGCTAGAGTTTCTGGGTTCGATTCCCAGCTCGAGCAATTTTATTGGGGTTTTCTATGAAATTCTCAATAGCAGCTCGGAGTCTTGATTTAAGCGCGGCTAATGGTAGTTTAGCCCCCTATTACATGGGGCCTAAATAAACCGGCGAACGGTAGTTGTATATTAGTACACCTCTGCCTAACCCTTTCGGGAATACAGGCGTGATGATATGTATGGTTCACCAGTTTTAATTTAAATTTTCATTTAGGATTTCAAAAAATAATACGATTATGCTTACTTAAATAAATTAAAACTAAAAAGAATTGCATAAAATCAACAACTCTCGTGACAGCTGTCAAGTGAGTTTATAAACGTCAAAACTAGTTCAACCACAGTGGGCACACTCAAGTTAGCGTTCACACGTAACGTTACTAAAACGCAGCGGCCACGCTAACGAATCGTCGAGCAACGCCTGAAGTGTCGCGTGAACTCATGTGCAACTTTTTGACTAACTGAAACGTTATATTTTATTTTTTTTTGTAAAAAGGAAACTGGCAGGCGAAAACCCTCAAATAGGCAGGTGGAAAGTTCTCCTGGCATAGTGGCGAATTTCGCGGATCCCATGGCCATGGCAATAGGGCAAGTGACGGAAAGTGCGGTTTTTAGTCGGTACGAGTCTGACATACCCTGTCATCTCCCCGAGTGGCGGAGGATCCATGAGGATTTTCCGTACTGTAAAAAAAGGTGGAAAGTTCTGGAGGACAATATTTTGTAATGAATTCGTCAAGAAATCGTTTTTCGGGCGCTTTCATAGCTTTTCATTAATAAAGTCACATATTTAGTAAGATTTATAGGCTTATGCCTAGCTTATGCCCGCGACTTCGTCCGCGTGAAAAAGTTACTTTTAATTATCGCTATCATTTGGCTAATTAACTCAAAATCGTTATAAATTATAGCCTATATGTTATTCTGATGTACAGAGGGCAGCACATCAAACTACCCCAATCTGTCAAATTTCTTTGATAGATTTTCAATTTTATAACAAAATGATAAGGTTCATGTTCAATTGGGAAAATTTGTCAGTTTTGGATACCTTGACCTGCTGGCGTCTGTACCTATAAATAATAATACTGTAAAATATCATCAAAATCCGTTCAGTAGTTTTAGCGTGAAAGAGTAACGAACATCCATCCATCCTCACAAACTTTCACATTTATAACATTAAGTAGGAAGTAGGAATATTATTATGAACTTCCCTGTGCACAGCGCAGGGGCGGGTCGCTGGTGTTAATAAATTTTTAAAGTAGTTTTTATTCCAATATTTATTACTCACGTCATCAGAAATCAACTACCTCCTAACTGCCGCGTTAGTCCAGTGGTTCTAACCGCGACTATTACGCTAGAGGTCTTCGGTTCGCTTCTCAGATCGAGCAATCTGTTATTGGGTTTTTCTATGAAATTCTCAGTAGCAACTAGTAGTTTAGCTTTGTGTCCGGTTACTATAGGTTGGCCCCTATTACATGACACCTAAACGTACCGGCGAAGCAACATTGGTACACCTCTGCCTAACCCTTCGCGGAATACAACCTTGATGTTATGTCCAGAAATAAACCTGACGTTTCGGACCCTTTACCATGGACGCTGTAAAGGGTCCGAAACGTCGGGATTAATAATATCAATATACGCGATAAAATCCGTAAAAAGTAGTTTTATTTCAATGTATAATATTCGCGTAAATGTCAGAAATCAATATGTAAACCTGATTTATTATTTGTTTCAGGTTTCCAGCACTCTTTTGGATCAGAAGGTAAGATATCCCATCCCATCGCCAACATCAAGTCGTCTTTCTATTTATCTATCAGCCACGGACGTCCACTGCGGCACATAGGCCTCCCCTAATGATCGCCACAAAAATCAGTCTTGCGCAGACCGCATCCATGACTCCCCGCGACCCTCACGAGGTCGTACGTCCACCTAGCTGGGGGTCGTCCTACGCTGCGCTTTCCTATGCGTGGTCGCCACTCCAGGACTTTAGTTCCCTAGCGACCATCCTTATTTCCCCAGCGGCCATCCGTGTGGATTCGGCTTAGAATCGATCCACCCCGTCTCTTCCCGTGGGTGTCGTAAGAGGCGACTAAGGGAGGAAATACATGGTAGCGGTGGGCAGCAGCGCCGCTAATTACCACTCACCACCAACCTACTGCGATCGCCAACCCGCCTACCCAGCGTGGCGATTAGGGCAAAAACCCCCTCGAGTCGTCTTTGACAACTCCAAAATATTCTGACGTCACACCTTCCATTTGCTTTTAGTAATAAAGTGTTAAAGTCATAAATGGGTCATAAAGATGTGCCATTCGTCTGCATTGAACTAAGACCACTCAATTATTTACGACCATAAAATATTTATGATGAAACTGTACCCTCTTAATATAATGAGCGAGTAGCATATAGGTGGTTGATTTAAGTTTAGGTGAGGGGCTCGTGGCTCGGTATGATACGCTGATTAGTGATGGTTAATATAGCATAAAGCAAATGACATCGCGTTTCGCACTTTATGCTGTAATGGTATAAAGCTATTTTGCTTTATATCGCACCGCACTCTCTCTCTCTCTATCAACCAACTGTCCGTCGGGCGTCGCGTCTAGCCTTAGTATCAAGTAGGCATATAAATTAAGCATGCTATAATAAAGCACATAAAATAGCATGCTTAAAAAATTAAGCATATAGCATTAAGCAAGTTATTGATTTTCCTAGCAACTTTGAACACCACTAACGCTGATAACCCTTATATGATGATAATGACGCTGAAACTACAGCTTAGGGGTCTCAATGTGTTAAGAAACGGTCACCCATTCACAGACTGACCGCAGCTAGCACAGCTTAACGTTGCAAATCCAAACGATCTGTAAGGTTAAGCTCCAAGGGAAAGAAAGAAAGAAAATGATGTTTATTTGTCTTTTATTTCACTCATATTAATTACAGTCAAACGGGGTGAATAGGGACGCAGTGGTGAATCGAAACAAAACTTTAAAAGGGATTTTTAGCTTTACTTATTATAGTTTGTTGGAAAAAAGGGACTCTGATAATGTTCCTAAATTATAATAAACCATTAGAAGACCTTGTTGGCATCAAACTATAATAATTAAAGCTGAAAATCCCTTTCAAAGTTTTGTCTCGATTCACCCCTGCATTATTATTCACCCCGTTTGACGGTACATAAGAAATGAAAATTATAATCCATCATTATTGTTTTGAGACAAATACTCAAAACAATTATTATGGATTAAGATAAGATGAATGAATATTAAAAAGACAAAATGGTCTTGCACTCAACATAATGGTCAACAGCATTGAGCATGTCAACCGCAGTGGTATTCTGTCCAACCCGGTAATGCAGTTATACAATACATGCACCCTCCTACTCGCAAACTATAAGAGCACGTAAAGCCGTCGACCCTAATTCTCTTACCACGACTATGACAATCGTTGGTGGTATTCAGAAGCCCAAAAAGCATAACAACCAGTCTATCCTCAGAGTATCGGTATTGCCCAGAAATTGTGTTGCTGGTGGGTAAAATACTGATGATTCAACTGTATCGGTTAAACTGGAAGCCGACCCCAAACAGTTGGTAAAAAGGCTGGGAGAATGAGGAGTTGCAGACTTAGCATGTTCACCACCAACAAGGTAGAAAAATCCTTGTCGATTACTCCTTACGGTGCCTAATACATTTCTCTTCTACACCTGAAATAAATAAAAAAATCACGTCTACACTACATCTTATATTACGTCAGCAGACGTTATCGTAACCTTACGAGTCAGTACGTACCGTCGACCGGCGGCGACCTTTGTAGCTGAGCGCCCTTCGACGGCTGTTTCAAATGGTTCACTGGTTATGTACATGAATTAGTAATGTTGGAGAGGATTTTGAGTTGGCTTTTAAAGTGTGACGGAATTTAACGTTTTGTTTTTGCTTGCTGTTTTGTAATTGTGACAGATGACAGCTGTCATTTAGTTGCGTTTGCGGTTGCATACACAGTTGTAACCCGTTGTAACAGAATCGGCCTACTTGTGGCACATAATATTCAGTTAAAAGTAAACCTTGCTTAGGTACACTTTCGAGGGTTTGATCTGAAGTGGAATACTAGTGCTTAAAAATGTTCATAATACAATTCCGATCTAATGTCATTATGTCAATCACGAACAAGTTAGATTGAATTGAGAGAGAAGGCGAAAAAATGATCAAAATATAATTTCGATCCAGTTTGGTGCTTTTTAGTCAATGTAGTAAAGTCCTATTTGACATTAAAACAGCTAATAATAAATTGGAATTATATTTTTGACAATTTTAGATTACCAGAAGTGGCTTCCTGATTGCGCGAAGTTTCTCAACTTGTAAATAATAAAAATATTATTTTTTAAACACAAAATTTATATCGTATACCAAACACAGTGCAGCGATCCTCAGTAAAACGTTCTATCTATTCTATTATAATACAAACTGCACCTGCAGTGAAAACATTTCAACAATTGGAAACAACGGATACCGGTGAAAAGATTCGCCATATTGTGAGCGGAAACGGAAATCATTGTTTGGCCTGTGCCGCGAAATCTAGCCTTTGTCGTTTTTTATTCAGCCATTGAATGGGACGCGTAATAAATATTCAAAAATGTTTATAGTCAGCTTTATCTATATTTTATTTTATGGCGAGGTTATGAATTTAACTGCCTAATTAACTAAATTAGTATAGCGGTTTTAAGCGGACTGCTACGCTATATGTATAGCTTTTGGGTTCGATTACCCGGTCGAGAGAAGTATTATTATTCTATAATATTTTCAGTAGTAGCTCGGAGTATTGTGTCCGGTTATTAGCAATAGACTCGGCCCCTATGGGACGTAGACATACCGACAACTGTGAGTGTCCTTTACCTAATCCTTCGAAGAATACACGCGTAATGATATAAGTTATGCAAATAAAATTCAATTCAATTCTAAAGTGTATTAAGTACCATAGATTCTTATATTGTATACCACCTCCTTACTAATTAAAATTTAAGTATTAATTTATTAATGCGTGCTTTTTCACCTGTATTTCAATGTATATCTCAGTACTGTAGTGTTTTTCTTCAATGCTAGGCAGGCAGTGGAGTCATCAAGTGGCATGTCTAGATTTCGAATCTAGGGATGTGACATCGCTCGTGAAAACTTTTCTTATTTACTTGTTTTTTATATTTATGAATATCTCTTCTCATTCTAGAGAGGGGATCCATGATAATAATAATGAACGTTCGTTTTAGATTTATAAACATATTACTTACGGTTCAGCAGTTTAGTCGGTGGAATATTTTAAATACCATATGTATATAAAATATGATGACGTCACAAGATGGCTGGAGGTCAGTCCTATTCTTATTTGAAACGCATACTGTATTGTACTTTCGCATTCATAATATAAGTAAGGATCACTCTGTCTTGATTGTTGACTTGTCAACATTCCAGCAAGACTATTCCATTATGAGCATGGAGAAATGGATCTGCTTGCTGGAGTATGAAAAACTAAAACCTTACAAGTAAGTCAGACCGATAAGGTAAACCATTTAAAGCGATACAATTCTTCATTTTCAAAGAAAAAGAAAGAAAGAAAGAAAAATAATTTATTTAGCACAATTCATAAAATACAGGAAGGTACTAGGTATACTAATTGTATGAATTATTGCGCTGAAACGGCGCTGGTTCAGCATATGCCAGACGGAATGCCTGGCGCTAGTGGCTCACGGATAGTACAAGCCAGTTCAAAAATACTTAAATAAAAAATATTTAGAATACAATATAAACTTAAATAAATATAGTATACGAATATAAACACAACAAATAAATATAAAAAAAAAAAAACAAATCATAGCTTTTGTATCATACTAATAACTTGTGGTTATTAAAATTTCTTCTTAGAAAAGCACTAAGTATAATAATTCATTCTCTTTGAGTTGATTGTCGTCCCTGCTATAATGAACTTTATACCTCTCCATACAGTCAGTTTCATATTACAGCATGCCGTTTATGGCGTGTTCGTTTCAATAGGTTGCAGCATCGGAGTATTACATATGACATCAAAATGCCACATTGGTTATTAATGTGCTCAGGAGAAGAGAATGAGTCTGAAAGAAAACGTATTTAAAGTAAATCAACTTTTTCATATAGCTAAATAAAACTATATTTATTGATTTCTGACATATACGCGAATATTATACGTTGAAATAAAACTACTTTTTACGGATTTTATCGCGTTATATTATATGGTCACGGGTAGACTGTCTACCCCTTATCATAATAATATCAATATAACGCGATACAATCCGTAAAAAGTAGTCTTACATACTTTACATGACAAACAAGCAAAATGCCCGGTTATCGTATTTTTTAAATAAATTTTACTGTTATTTATATCGATAACTGCTACATCCCTAAATCATCGTCATCGACTAGTCTAGTGCACGGTTCGTCGCCTCGCCCATGAATGTCGAAGTATTCTTTTGTGTATCCTTCCATCACACAATACACACGGATGTCCCAGTATCTTAATGATTGAGATGTTTTGATTGAGGGATGGGGGTTCTATGATACACGTTTTTTAAAAGGAGTATGATTTCAATGAAGGTTTAAATAATATAAGTCTATTTTAAAAGTCACATCGTTTCGAATCCCAAGTCGAGGAAAGTGTTTCACGAAATTCTGTGTCGGGATTCGCGCACGGTTAATGGCATGGTCGCTGAACATTTTGTAATCTTCATTATGATTTTTAATAAGTATGAGATTACTGACCTGTGATGATTATGCGAAATAATTGCATAGATGTCCATTAAATATTTAGGTTACCTAATAGAAAAAACCCCTTGACAAGTTTTGGAGCTGTGATGTATTCAAAATTTAGCTGTGTCCAGTGACTCGTTGCTGACCGTACCTAAAGCATACTGGTGAATTGTGAGCGTTTATAAGAACACCTCTGCTTCTCCCCAACCCTTCCTAGGACGATAATAGGATGCAGGCATGTTGCAATGTTTTAAATAATATTAAAAGTTTGTTAAGAGTGCCAACACTGTTATATAATCTTTTGCATTAGGTATTGTAAGGATCCCTGCAATGCAGAGGTAAAAGTCCGTGCTTAGCCCAGCTGTTCTATCATCCCCCATTAAATTTGGGTAGTGCTCAAGAACTTCCTGCCTAAGCCACACAAATAATTTAAGACTTGCCTTAAGCATAAATAAGTACGAGGTCGAATTATTCTTTGCTTAATTTTTTTTTAAATAATATTCTGTGAAAGACTTATAGAGTAAAAATATTATTTAATCTATGGAGATGGATTTATACAGTCTGATTCACAAATACTCGTATTCATTATTTTAATTTATTCATAGTAACGCGTAAACACGCATTATTTGTGTAGAGCCTGTTATATTTTTCCCGCCTTTTCTGACTGCCTTTGCACAAACACAACTCGTGAATATATTCATGAATATGATTCTCTTTGACACTGTGTGTTAGAAATTATCATTGATGTGTTTCATATTGGGAAATACAAGTGTCATATTTTTAATTAAATTCAGAAAAAAAATAGATGTTCGAATGCGTTTTCTTTTCTAAATTGTCAAAAAATCCAATTTAAAAAAATCAGGTTTGTCAACGCGGCATGGCATCGTATTGGCGCACTTTTTCTGCGCCCTTTTGTTCGACCGGAATGTTAGTGTTGCTAGTTTTTGTCCACCAAAGGATTGATGGACCATTGTGTTACCATTCGCAAAAATTCCCGGCGTCGAATAATTGATAAGTCTGCTATGTGTTCTTTTTTTTGTTTCGATGGTGAATCGTTAGGGATTAGATATTTTTTTTATTTGGCTAACTCGTCTGAATTGTTCAGCTTGAATTTCGCGAGGCCTGTTTGTTTCCGTCCAGCCTTTTTCATTGTTTTTGAGCGAATTTTTGTTGAAACTTTTGTTAGCGTTTTGAATTTCCTTTTTGCTTCTACTTGGCAGGAATTGAATTTTCGGGTTCCTGTCGTAATAGTTTTGAGTTTTTACATTTTACCCTACTAAAAATATCTTTAAAAGGAAATGACAACACACTAATGTTGGTACCAATAAGAAAATATATTAATAGCGTTGTATTTTTAATGCATTTAAATTAGATAAATTACATAAAGTTAATTACTATAATTATTTAAACATAATATAATTTCGATAATTAAACAATAAGTACGATAAATAGCCGATTTTTTTAAAATTGAAAATACTGGATTAATTTGGCCCGAAAACAAATTAAGGTTAATAATGAACCTTAATTTTTGGAATGGACCGGTTCATTCCATTTTTGATTAGGTACGAATTACAATTTTCTGAGAAATACCTACGTAAAACATAGTGACATAACATTATATGATACCAACAAAACAAAGTTAGAAATAAACAGAATGTGATTAGGGTTGCGACCCGCGCGAACATGGAGAAATGGAGGACATGGTGATCAAAACTCTATTATGCGGCTCCCAAGAGATATTTACATAATGTGTGCCGAGAAATATAATGCGGCCGACGCGAGAGATGGTCCACTTTTATTTTTGTTTGTTGTTGTTTTTTCACGCAACGGAAATGTCTTATTGGGTTTAGGCCATTTTTTATGCAAATGGAAGTGTTTTATTCTGCTTGGGGTATTTAAAAATAATATTCGAATGTGATTAAAATTGATAAGAATTTTCTACTCTGTTTCCGATATTTTTTACAGATCACTAATTTCAATTTCCGAACGTTCCTAACTTTGTAATTTATATATTTTATTTTTGACGTTACGTTTTTTTTAAATAATGCTGGATCCTCACAACTAAGTTCGTACGTCCAATAAAAAACCGACGTTTCCTTCGAAGCAATGATCAGTCTTGGCGACTGGTGGCAAGGCGTCTGCGCCGTGAATTTGGGTCGGCACGTGATCTGAATGCAATGTGCGCCCACCCTTAGGAATAATATCGAGTTAGCGAGCGAAGATGCTTTGTCTTGCGAAGTTGAAAGTTATTGTGACGTCAGGAACCAAGCATTAGCTCGCTGTGAAAAAGGCGTGTCTGTGGAGGTCTGAGGTTTAATCAAAAGTTTACTTTTCCTAGCTGTGGCCGTACTAAAATCTCTTATTGCGATCGTTTTCCGATTGAGATAGAGGGATGGCGCTCTATAAATTAGATAGCGCCGTCCCTTTCTCACAACCTAAAAATGATCGAATTAACACGTTGTGTTATGGCCTCTGTTAGCCACGATTTCCCTCGCATCCCAAAAGAACTATTTTTAATTGAAATATTTTTTTTACGGATTTTATCGCGATAAATTTATATTATTAATTTACGCCATCCATGGTCACGGATAGACTCTCAGTCTACCGTCGTAAAAAGTAGTTATATTTCAATGTGCAATATTCGCGTAAATGTCAGAAATCAATAAACTATGTAAGTACCTACCTATTTTTAATTTGGATACAAAAGGTAAGGCCTAAGTATGATTCCTGAGGATGCAATCTACCTTTAAGCCTTTTATCGAAACTTGTTCAAACGATTTAGTAGGTAGTATGTCTATGGCGTAATTCGTAAAGCGTATAGACGTGAGTCGTTCACGAATGAATGTTTCAAATGAACTACTTCAGTTGGTCTCGTCATTCGTCCACTAGTTCAGTTGTAATTCAAATAGTTCATCAGTGATATAGTTAGTCCACCGGCCGGGAACGAGAACGACCCAAACGAAACATGAAGAAGGAGGATTATGGGATTTTAAACTTTATTCCAACAGCATAGCGATGTGTTCACTGGGTCAGAAGAGTTTGTAGCATAGCATAGCACTACGATTTTATTTACGATATTATAATTTACAATCACGTTTGTTCTAGTTGGAATGTGTATCAGTCCTAAGCCTGATCAAGTATGAAGGGAAATCTGTGGTATAATTTTAATTTTTAACGTGTGCGTCGTATCTCAGATCGTAACTAGCTTGCGATAAGATGATTCAATGAACTGTTATAAAACCTAGATGAAATAGTGAATGAAAACCGAACGATAAAGTTTGATGAGCTACTGAACTATTGAACTAGAAGAAGGATATAGTTCACTGTAATGAAACGACACATTTATATCTTTTCATTTCAGTGACACATTTTGCGCATGCCTAAAAGCGTATTCGCGTAAGTGTCAGAAGTCATTATGGAACTTTTTTTTTTATACATATGTATATGTTACCAGTGTTAGCCACTACCGAGATAATATAACTACGGAAATAAAAAAAAGAATTAAGAATTATAAATGTAGTTTTATATAATTATCATAAATCACTTTACGTTTATGTAAAATAAGCTCAAACAATCATATCAAAAGTAAAATACTCCGCTCCATGATTTGTACGATTCCCACAGTTAGCGCGATCTGTTTGCCGAATGCCAGACTCGACAGTCAAATGAAATAATTGAATAATGAAACATTTATTAGTGTTAAAGCTTTCGTTGAGTGCACTCAGTGCCTGCAATTTGTTTAAATTATCCCTCTGTTTATACTGTTTCGCATTAGAACTTACGGCATCACGTCAAGCTATACAGCACTATAAAAATCAACTCTATTGCCAAGGAATAACGACGTTCTCGACAGCGAACGGTATAGTTTTAGTGTCGCCGTGTGTAGTTCTTTAATTTACAGCTTTTTCTGGCAACTTGCCACCTTGCTCAAGAAATTTAATCATGATATATCATAAACTATAACTAATTTTACTAATTCTCTAGACAAAATAACTTAATGCGATCGTTGCACCTAGAACACTAATCTTTAGGGAGGGAACTCGAAATCGAATTTGAAATTTGTCGATAAAACTTTAAGTTTAAAAACAATAGAAAAAATTTAATTGAAACGTGTCCTCATAAAATCGCTTGAGAATTTAAAGTAAGACATGAAGATTAAGAACTACGTAAATGGAATGGCGACTACTTAACTTCTCTGTTGTTATACACAAAAAATTAAATGTTGCCGCTGTAAAGAGATATTTGTTTGAGTAATAGTATCTTTAAAAAAATGATAGGCCGAAATAATTATATGTTCATTCATAAAAAATTATATGATTTAAAATCTTTTTATATAAGTACCTAGTGTCATTTAAAATCCTTTCATATAGTGTTAATATAATTAAAAAAAAAAAAACTTTCCCGATGTAATAAATGTAAGTATTCTACACACACACTAGACGTTTCTATAAAAATTAATTAGCCATGTAATATTGCGAGCGGTCCTTGAAAAACTAACTTGTGCTGCGCGCCTTTTGAAACTTTCAAAGACGTTCGTAAGTTCACTTGACATGAAAAAAATAAAATTAGATCGCATACGGTGGTGATGACGGCAAATTTTAGCGTACCTATATTCAAATAAGTATATTAAAAAAAAAGACATAACTTGCTCAAATTACTAATTACAATTACTAAACACAATAAACTTCCTTTGTACACTCATTTACATTAAGCATAAATAAATACACTGTTTTATCAATGTATTTATATAATTAGGTTTAATGATGCACGAGTTGTTGAATGTTAATATATAAAAAAATAAAACTAAACACAAAATATAAAGAATGAAAGAAATATATTATTTAATTTTATTTATTCATTTGTGCTTAATGTATGTACAGACGCCAGCAGGTCAAGCTATCCAAAACTGTCAAATTTTCCCAATAGAATATGAACCTTATACCATAATGTTGTACATATTAAAGTTGAAAATCAATCAAAGAAATTTGACAGATTGCATGACTGTCCCACTATAACAAATTCGGTATAAAATACTCCATTCATTCAAAACATTAAGAAAATAACCATCACTATTGTTGCCACTATTGTTGTTAGTGGATAGTTCATTGTAATCTAGTAATTTTGTATTGATTTAATGTAGAGAATTAGTGAATAAGTCGTTGGAGAACCATAATAAAAAAAAAAAAGTTTTATCATTTACTAAGCCCGACGCTCACTGTAGGAAATTGTCTAAGGGTTTGCGGCTGAACAAATTATTTCAAACATTTAGTACCTATACCTACATACGTACTATAATTATATATTATAATAAGCTATATACCAAACCGAATGCAACGTGTTTCTAGAATTAATTAGGGGGTCTCGTCCGAGTGACAGACGAGACGTTATTGTCTACGTGACAAGAATGGCCTCCTGTCTTGTTATGTTTGAACACAGAATAAGGGAATGTAGGATGTATGGTTGTATACGTTTGCCTCGTGCCGCTTGGCAGAAAAATGTACGTGCAGGAGAATCGAATTTGGCGGGAAATAAGGAAAAATGGTGGCGAAATTGTAGAATATTTTGTTTATTTGGTCGTACCGCTGTTATTTATGACTTAGAACAAAATGGCTTTAATATACTTCTAAAAGAAAAACAGTTCAAGCCTATTTTTGAACTATCTCGTCCTTTTTACATTATGGGTTACGATTTGAAATAAGTTTTTATTATTTATTTAGAATATTTCAAAAATATATTTATACATATATTTGAATATACAACGTGTTACAAAATACCCCGTAAAAATATAATTAACTATCAAAGCCAAAAATTTTGTCAGCTGTCATACCTTGCTGTCAGGGAACCAGATTATTTAACAGAAAGGCCTACGTAGAGACCGTTCACAGTTATTTTACCTCTAGTTTTAAAGTTGGCTAGCTTGAGCTCTATGTAGATACATGGTTTTCACAACTTCCCTGTTCAAAATATTAATCAAAGGAGCTTGAAGAAGTGATTAACACACTTGACAGCAAGAAATACCTTAACTTTATATGACTTAACTGGAAGTTAAGTAAAATGTCAAAGGTAAAATAACTGTGAACGATCTGTACCTATTTTACCTAATAATTGCCTACTTTAATAGGATGTTGTTGTTTTCCTTTTTTGGGGTATGTTACTACGGTTCTTAAATATTGTGAATGAACTCGTTACCTTTCGGGTTTTGTAACACCTGTATATTTCAAATCTATAAAAGTATGCCGTACATGATTTCGAGAAGTTAGTTTGAGATGAGTGTCATGGATTCGGTCTCAAAATTTTCTTCTCTATAGTCATACCACTAGGTCAGGCAGGTGTACCTTTGACCTAACTTAAATTAAAAACATTCTACGAATTTAGCAAACGTTTTTAAAATTGGAATCATATCACCGTAACTTGCAGCAAAAAGGTTTTAAAAACTCCCAAATAGTTTTTATTTCCACATGGAAAAGCCGTTAAATTTTAAAATATTTCATGTGCGCATTAAATGAACTTTTCGTTCGGGTTTCGCTTTAACGTTTTTTACGATAAAAAGTAATGAGTGTGACGTAGGGTTGTGTCAAGCTTAACCATAATCGCAAAGTATCGGTAAGTACTTTAAGAAGCTGAGAATATAACTATGATTAGGTACTATTTTGTTAGCAATGGAATCAAGAGACGTGGGGAAGAGTTATAGTCAAGAGATATTACAATATAATTGTATAACTTACTGCAACGATACAAATTAGTTACCGACTAAATCCTAATTTTCGCATCAATTCTGTATTCGTTGATTTTCTGTTATTGAGATAAATGTAGTTAAAGATTTTTTTAAATAAAAAAAAGAAGTATACAAAACCAAAGACGCTTTTTTAAACATATTTTTTATGAAAATCCAATATTGTAAAACCTAGCAACATTATGAACTGTCTCATTAGTCTAGTGATCCTAAGCGCTACGCTAGAGGTCCTGGCATCGATTCCCAGGCCGAGCAGTGTTATTTGGTTCTTCTATGAAATTCTCAATAGTACCTAGCTCGGAGTTTGGATTTTGTGTCCCGTTGTGATGATATGTATGTAGCTACATTATATCAGCTGTTCCATAAAATGTTCCCGTTTATGGAAATAACTGCCTCCAAAAACTACAAAGATCTATTTATCGTGGCATTTAAAACGACGAAGATTAAAGGAAATCGACTAAACAACAAAGGACGAATAAAGACCGCATCGTGCTTATAAGCTACCAAGTTTAGTAATAATACGACATTTAAATTACTATACACGTTTATTTAATTAGAGATATTTCAATGCAAGATCGATTAGTGACGATAAAACGCTATTTAACCTTTAAGGAGTCAGAATCGTGCAAATATCCCATAAAATCAAGTTGAGGATCTCGATTCAGAATTTGATGTCTATTGAATATCGATATTCGATTATCGTCATAGTTTACGATAATCGACATTTCGTTTCCCAACCCTAAAGCGCTGGCGTAAAATGTAGCATACTGGGGGTCCAAAATCCATAAACTTGTGTTATTTTACGACTTCTAGGGGTTGTTTATGGCAAAAGGGGGGAGGTGGGGTAACTTTAATTATTTAACAAAGTACCACTGTCTAATTAAGTTTGTGCTATTTGTGTAATTGAAGTTTTTATTGTCGACTTCTTGATGAAAATTGAACGCGACAGTTCATTAAAAAGAAAAATAAAGTAATGAGGTTTTAGTTTCAGTGCGTGGGTGTAATGACCATGGCTTTTGACGTTTATGGGAATATATATTTTTTGTATTTACTTTATGTTCATGAAGTAGAAATGGCGTTTAGTTGATAGCCTGGCCTGGGGGCTAGAGATAGTAAAAAGCTTATATTGAGCAATACTTCTGGAATAGGGTTCATTTTTTGAATCTGCAGCAGAACCTTAAAGCAACTTCATAAATTGATTAAAATTATGATTACTTCCTCGTTAGCGCGACTGCTAGGCTAGAGGACCTGGGTTCGATTCCTAATTCGAGCAAAGTGTTATTGGATTTTTCTATGAGTAGTTTTGATTTGTTTCCGGTTAATGACAATAGGCTCGCCCCCAATTACATGAGCTCTAAACACTAACGAACTGTGGTGCACATTATTACGCCTCTGCCTAACCGTTCGAGCAATACCTACAGACGTGATGGTTATGTATGTCCTTGAAAGCAGTAGTTTTAGCCCTCCGTTTAAAAAAACAGATACCGATAGGTACATCCACCTTTATAAATTACGTCTGTGTAGTATGCCAATGAATCACTCGTAGAAAACATAAATCTTCAGTCCCAAAAATCGGTTCGTTCAACTTTGCTCACCCCTAGTACACAGTAAACTAAACGCAAAGTGCCAAAAGCCCACTTCTGCAAAATCAAACATCCCTCAGAGAAAAATCCCGTAAAATCTAGGCGATAAACGAAACCACTAGGGAGTGAGTGCCTAGCACGTTGAAATGAAATGATCTCTAATCTAGGATGGCTTTGCAAAGTAACCGTTTTCAAAGCGCGGGGTGGCGGGAGCGCGAGCAATAAAATTTTACGAGCCGTCGCCATGGCAACGCCGCCATTATGCAGTTGCGCGAGCCCGCCGCGACAAGCGCTGTGTTCGATTTTCGTTTGTCTTTTTTTGAATGTTTTGATTGTCTGTATTTCCCAATTGAGACACCTTTAATGACTGTTTTACACAATACATTTTTTGAGCGCTATATTTATATTTATTTTCTTTGTTTAATATGTACTACGTGGCTAAATAATAAGTTACGCTGATCAACCGATCTGCAAGGTTAAGCTGCGCTAGCTACGGAAAATCTGTCGATGGGTGACCGTTCTTAATACTTCGAGACCCGAGAGAGAATTCTTCCAGAGAATAGTTGAGTTGGTAGTTTATGGGTTAAACTGTCACTGTCAATACGTTTCCTCGTGGACCACTGGCACTGCTCACTGTTAGGAACACAACACAGCTCAAAGCCGTGTTGTGTTAACTTCGATTTTCTGCAGCTCCGATTTGAGTGGATTCACTCCCACTATGCCCTACCTCTCTTACTTTGTATTGGGTACGTAAAAGTTTTAGAAAAAGTTTATAATAAGCATTCAAATCCTTAATATTAAATGCGAAGGGCGGGCGTTTTGGGGCTGTATTAAATGTAAAAATGACGTTCAAAAAGTACTACGAAGTCGTCTATCTTCTTCTCCTTCTTATAAATAAAAATCAATTGCTGTTCGTTAGTCTCGCTAAAACTCAAAAACGGTCAAACCGATTTCGGTGAAATTTTTTGCGTATGTTTGTGTGGATCCCTTGATGGTTTAGATTCACAATTGGACCCGGCAGATGGCGCTGCAATCGGGTTGAAGGACAACATCTGCAGGGCCAGCTAGTCTTGAATAAATTATTTTGACTTTGACTTTGTAACTCAGTCTGTCTGTTTGTTACGCTTTACAGAGATAGATTAGAACTTGGCGAAGGGTATTGTCTACCATTTGTCTCAAAAAACTTTTTGGTTTGCGAGCGAAACCGCAAACAACAGCTAGTTTTTATATAAAAATATATGTACACAGGCCAGCACATGAAGCTACCATAATCTGACAAATTTCTTTGATTGATTTTCAACTTTAATACAAAACTTTAATGTTCATATTCAATTGGGAAAATTTGACAGTTTTGAGTAACTTGACGTACTTATAAGCGTTGTCTATCATAAATTAACTAACCATATGAAATGTCGCAAGTCGCATCCACTTCGGCTGTGTAGCCCAGATAAGTTTTACAACTTATTTTGGTTTACTTAGGACGGGTCTAGTAATCTAATCGATGTTTATAGTATAAACGAACACCCTCCAATTTATGATAAAAGGAGCTTTGAAAACTTACAGTAGAGAGGTTCCGAGTCTATAATCAAAATGGTTTTGTCTATGGAACGAAAAATTTCAAAATAAATATCATTCTTTTTCGAACTAGTATTCTTTGTTTTTGATTCGAGAATTCAATACCGACTTATTTAATAGTAGTGCTAGTAGTTTAATATACATCTGACTAGTTCTACAATCAAATACAGCATAATTTTAATTGTGTGGAATTTACTTGAGATTATAATAATATTATTATTTTGCTGATTGTTGGATGAATGAACAAATTATCACTCTGCGTCTGCGATACATTTTCAGGAAAGGACAATAAGGAACAAGGACAACAGTTTTATGAAATAAATGTTTATTCCATCTGTCTTAAAATTACGAGAATATTAAAAGCAGATTAAGAAAAATATTAAGAACCTAATTTCTAGGGTAAAAAAAACCGTAAGTACATAAAAGAACTCCGCCTGTAGGTATTTATTTGAAACTTAACAAAGTAACTACTTATAGCTATAAAAGCTTGCGAAATAAAAAATAACGATTACCGTCGCCATCTTGCATTTTCTAAATGTCTTCCAGCTTCTTCCAGTTATTTGCGCAGCGCTTGACTAAATTGTTTTTAAACCCTGACGTAAAAGGAGTTTTATTGACGCTTATTTATCTTCGTCTTCGTTAATTGCATTTTGTTTAAGGATATTAAAGCAAACCTACATACTTATATACTGTCTACATTGGTCTAAGGGTCGCTAGTTGCAGAAAATCAAAGTAAAATAACACTGCATTGAGCTGTTTTGTGTTTCTTACGGTGAGCAAGTTTGCCAGTGCTCCACGAGGCAACGTTGTGTTGGCAGTGGGGGGACTTTAACGCTTATACTGCCAACCCAACTACTACTTTCGTTTTACAGTGATACTCCTGGTGTTGCAAGCGTCTATAGGCTACGGTAGCTACTTACCATCAGGTGGGCCGTATGCTTGTTTGCCTTAGTAGTATAAAACAGTGCGTCCCATCTCCAGCAATGTGTTATTTGGCTTTTCTAATTCTCGGTAGCAGCTGTGCGAGGAGGAATCGAGGAGTCTCGCTCGTTGATGGGATACACGGCATCTAGTGGTCAATCTTTGTAAACGTAGAAATTACATGTGTGTAAAATACTGTTTATTTAATGGCAGATATTATTGTGCAGTTATGTGTTGAATTGGGTGGCTTTTGAGGCATTGATATGACCAAGTTCAATAAAGCGTAATGGCCGAACTGCGCGAGTACTACTCCTACGACTTATTAATGCTCCAATTTTACATAAAACAAAATAAACTAAAACATCAGCGTCATCTAGCGGGAAAACGACCGAAAACAGATGTATGTTTCGCCTTAATGTCACAAAAAATCACATGGCCATGACTATAAGGTATGTGAATACCAGTGTGGTTTTTAGTCTGTACGAGTCCGGCTTACCCAGCCAGGTGGCAGACAATCCATGAGATAAGGATTTTGACACACCAGAAAAAAGCTGTTGTTGGGATTTATGCCCGGTTATTCATCATCATCATATTCTCTTCCACTGCTGGGCACGGGTCTTGTTTCACAGAATGAGAGGGATTAGGCTATAGTCCACTACGCTGGCCTAGTGCGGGTTGGCAGACTCACATGCCGTCGAGAAAATCTCTGTCATGTTTTCCTTCACCGTTTAAGCGAGTGATAATTAATTATTAATACGCATATAATTTCGAAAAGTCAGTGGTGCGTGCCTTGTATTCGAACTCGAGACCTTCGACTTGGCAGTTCAATGGTCATACCACTAGGCTATCACTGCTTATTATGCCCGGTTATTGGCATGTTCGTATTGTGCACCATCCGTGCAACAATCAGGGATGGTTAGTTTTTAAATATTGATCGAACTGCGTAATAGCCATTCGCACGTCAATTCAAATCATTAATCATAATACAAAGTGCCAGCAACTTCCGGTGGTACTAAAAAGTACCACACCGCCTTGTTAGAGCTCTCATCGATTGTATAGCAATAATGGTTAAGTGATAACTGATCGGTTGAACCCGCCACCGCGGGTTCAATGCCGAGTGATGACCAACAGTTGCTTCGACTTTGTATATTTAGATTGAGTAGGGTGACTGTGGGTTCGGCGTGTCTTGGGATAGTCTTGGTACTGATTTCGATGCGCGTATTTTTAGGTTCCAAGTGATAAATTTTCAGGGATGTGCTACAAATATTGTGTTTTTTTTTTGGTAATAAACCCAACTTCAACCATATTATGTTGACATCAACTATTAAGAAATTAGCATTACTTAGGTTGACAGTAATTCAATCACTCTTCAGTTTCACCTCAAGAAGACTATGGGAAATATTAATTTCGTAATTAAAACCTTTTGTTAATCTTTTTGTTACCTACCGTCTATTTATTACCTATATTGAAATTGAAACACCCCATGGTCCTTTAATTTATTTTGACAGTAGAAATTTTCTTCAGGGATATTAAAGTGTACCGGGTAGAACGGGTTGAATAAAACGGGGATTATAGTTTGTTGTCAACAAATTTCTTTTACTAAATTATAATAAACTATTAAGAATCGTTGATAGCAACAATCCTTTCAAAGTTTTGTCCCGATTCACTCCTGCATCCGTATTCACCCCGTTTGCCGTACGTAACAGAAATAGACAAACAAAACAGTTCCTGCGCGTGCATTTTCCCACCCTTACACACTAACATGGTCTCCCTACTGATGTAAATGCGTACGCGCAGTCCGTTTGATCCGCCGCTGCGTCTGTTTGTTTACGTGTCGCGCCAGTGTGAAGCCATTTGTTCTAACTATAGCTCGCAATCGGACGATGTCAGTTATTTTTTAGAGAAAAAAGAACACCGACCAAAAATGACTGATTTTATTTATTTATTTAAACACAATCAATTGCATGTATGGTTTTCGGTGGTTTCTACACTAAACTCAGGTACTTTATAAGTTCCATATTGAACTCCTCAAACATATTATATTTACGTTACGTATGTGGATTATTGCAAAATAAATAAAATGGCTATTGGATTACTAATTAATTATTGCAAAATATAGGAAAATAGACAGACTACGATAAATAATAATATACAACGTGTTACAAAATACCCCGTAATAAATATAATTAATTATCAAAGCCAAAAATTTTGTCAGCTGTCATGTCAGGGAACTAGATTATTTAACAGAAAGGCCTACGTAGGTACCTATTTTACCTATAATTGTCTATTTAATAGTTTTTCTATTTTTCATTCATAAATGTTGTTTTTTTTCCTTTTTTTGGGGTATGTTATACAGCGTTACTACGGTTCTTAAATATTGTAAATGGACTCGTTATAAGACCCCATTTAACCTCCTTTCGGCTTTTCGGGTAGTTTTGTAACATCCTGTATAATTATAATTAAGTATATAATAATATATTTTTATTGAAAAATATATTAACTTGATTTCACCCGCAACCCGGCTTTTTGAGACAAAAGGTAGCCTTTGTTCTTCTTCAAGGTATCTCTGTACCTGTATACGATTGTTATGAACTTTGTAGGTATATAATAAAACATTTTTTTTATTTTTTTATTTGTTGATGTCGACAAACGAGCCACCTGATGGTAAGTGGTCATCGTCGCCCATGGACATCTGCAACACCGGAGGAGTTGCTGATGCGTTGCCGGCCCTTAAGGAACCTGTAATTAATTATTTATAATATATTAGCTATTATCAAAACATTTAAATACGGATTTTTTTTACAAATCTTTCGTTTCAATTCTTTTTTAGTTGTCAAAAAATATATTCTTTTCAAATAAAACAAGTAAATACTCTTTTGTGAAGAGTAGGTACTCACAAAAGAGTATTTATGGCGTGAACAGTACAAAAAATTCATCATAATTGGCTTAGCGGTTTAGGCGTTTACTTTCGTATTTATAAAATTAGTAGGGAGCAGGGATAAGCATTTATGTATGAAACAAAAGGCTAATACACGGTTCCAGGAAGTTGATCCTGTGGAAATCTTTAATAGATATAACAACTACAGTTTTTTTACAGAAACAAACTAAAAGTTATATCTTGAAACCGAAGGCAGAAATTAGTTATGAAATAATAGTCATTCTGGAAAGTCTATGAAAGTCTTACAAGAATATTCACCAAATGAAAAACGGCCGCGGCGTTACGAAAGGATCACGGTATTATCAAATGCAAACCGCAACAATTGCAGCCCACATTAAGTTGAGTTCAATCAGACGGCCAGACTTCTCAATTGGCCAGTTGCAACCTCTATCAATAGACCTCTTGATAGCTCATTCATCTCTTAAGTACTTACATCGCAGGACCATGCACTGGATGAAATATTGCATATATTTATTTGAGATTGCTACTGAATTTGTGTGGGAACTACTGCAAAGCACACAGCTACAAAGCTACTCCAAATACACTGCCGCAAAGCGAAATGATTAATTTATTTCGGTTAATAGATCTCGTGTAAATACCCAATTTATAATTATTATTGTATAGCACATCATTGTTAACGAAAATTTAAAAGAGTAACCAAGGAGTTTTCTAAGAACCGTGCACCTAGACTCGACATTAACTTCATAAGTGTCTTTATGAAATGTTTTGAAGGTTTTAATGATAGATGGCGACTATGATGAAATATATTTGACAGTTAATGCAACCTTTAGTGTTGCCAGATCCAATGTCTCAAGTTTCTGTACGGAAAGATAAAATAATCGGGATTTTGTTTTTCAAATCGGAACAGCAATGATAGCAATGACTACAACAAATATATTTTTCTAGCATTTTCTTTATATTTTTATGTAGTGACAGCTTACAGATACTTATATTCGTTTGTGAAAATTATCGAATAAAATACAGACTAAGGAGGTTAGTGCAAAATCTGGACATTCAGCGTCCCGATCAAGGGTGAATCGGGACTTGTCACCAGACCCCTGAAAATGGGGATGTCCCGCGTAAATCGGGACACTTAGCAACACTAGCAGCCTGTGAAATTACTGGGCATATGAGAATTAATAACTGAGGTCTCAAGATGACAATGCGGGAGTGATACTGGTATTGCTAGCGTATATATGCTGACGTTTCTGCTTACTATCAGGCGTTCTCTAGGACGAATTGTTTTTTTAATTAAATAGGGTCTAGCTCTTGATTTCAATCTTGCCTCCGGGGCAAAGATGAGCTTCTATATCATACGGTCTAACAATGGAATTTACTTTTTTGTCTCTTCGCGCCATAAAAACAGAGCTCTAAGCCTATGCTTTTTTAATGACAGTGATAATATGTCCATTGGACTGCTAAAGTTAAGTGTCGAGTTCAATCCAACTCACGCACCTCACCTCTGACTTAGAAATCATGTGCGTGTTAATAATTAATTATCACTCGCTTAAACGGTGAAGGAAAACATCGTGAGGGAACCCGCATGCCTTGAGAGATTTTTCTTGATTGTGTGTGAAGTCTGCCGACGCACTAGGCCAGTATGCTACTAACTACTAAAGCCTAATTCTTCTCAATCTGAGAGGACACTCGTGCCCAGCAGTGGAACAGTATATGGGAGAACAGTAGATGATGAAGTCTATGTGCAGGAAGTCTCTGTCAGTTTTTCTGACAAGCATATTCAGAATAATATGTAGCCGGCCTTATCTCAATCGGAATGATTGAGATAAGGCCGGCTACCGCGCCCCCGCTTCGCACGGGTGCAATGTACTAATAACATACCTGTATTATACATATAAACCTTCCTCTTGAATCACTCTATCTATTAAAAAAAACCGCATCAATATCCGTTGCGTAGTTTTAAAGATTTAAGCATACATAGGGATATAGGGACAGAGAAAGCGACTTTGTTTTATACTATGTAGTGATAGTGATGTAGCGAATGGGTTATACAGGGACACCTTTAAAACACTAAAAACCTAACAGTACTATATTAGTAATATCATAAACAACTACTTTTGTTTAAGGACTATCAATTTTTCGGGGCCTCCACGTCTTGCTTACATATAACCTATCCCACAGCCTTAAATGTGGCCCTGCTTATTTCTATCTATAGTACAACTGTTATTAAACCTATCTTTTTGTATATTTTTGGCATTTTCCATGCTAAGATTTTAGCCGTTTAGATTTTAGACGTCACCATAAAGACGTAAATTCAGTATGTGAAGGAAAAATTCGACATGACGGGTAGGTATCGCGGTGGCTTAGTAGTCATAGCGTCTGGTGTACCTAACCAGAAGACGCAGGTTCGAATCCTGCCCGCGGTCGAATTTTTCCCTTTTCTAAATAACTTTAAAATGTTATTAAACCTCTTTCGCTCTCTCTTTACAGATATAACTCATCATTCAGCTCACAAGATCCGAAGTCATAAAGTCAGCAGGCGACATCGAGCCGTCAATGGTGAATAATGTTATCATTTTATTATCACAACATAGGTACAAAGGCCAGCACATCAAGCTACCCCAATCTGTCAAATTTCTGTAACAGATTTTCAACTTTAACACAAAACAATAAGGTTCATATTCGATTGGGAAAGTTTGACAGTTTTGTATAGCTTGACCTGCTAGCGTCTGCACATTAGAGGTACAGGTGTTGAAATACGTAATAAGGTTTATTGGTCATGAGTGCTGGACATGAGATCTTCGGTTTGATTCCCAGGTTTTAGGATTACTGTTATTCGGTTTTTCTATGAAATTCTTAAGGCCGTACCCTGACCAAATAACCTTGACCATTCGTTCCCTCTTAGCCCGGCGCAAGAGATACAGTAGCGAATACGCTCAGATTTTGGAATAAAATGTTTTTAAACAAAAAAGAATTCTACCATTTTGGAGTCAAGTTTATGTAGAAATTTAATGTATTTTTTATTAGTTGGTATTTCTTTTGGATAAAAAGTAGATAGCTCCTAAAAACTACACAAAACGGCTAGCGCTGCGTTTTGCACGGGGACGCGCCATAATTAGCAGCTTGAGTTTGGAATAATACCGATGAACTGTGAGTTTTTTCTTTTAATATTTGCACTTCTGCCTAACCCTTCGGAAAATACAGGCGGGATGGTATTGTATGTTTATGTTATATATAAGTAAGTACCAAGCCGGTAGATTATGTATTCCATTCTATACAAAATAACCGATGTGAAGTTGAAATTATTCTGTACAAGAATTCGACAAATCATTGTTTGGTTTTGGGATATCGGTTTTGTTTACATATCTTCAATGTATACCTACGATTTTATAATAGATAAAAGTACAGATGTAGCAGAATTCAAAATAATGTTATTTATGTTGTTTTAGAATTACAACTAAAAGTACTACAATGGTTATAAGAAATTACTGCCATCTATCATCGAAAGAAGATAACATTAATTTAACAAAACTCTAAAAGATGGCGTTGTACTCAATTTAAACTAGTTCTTCTACTCCCCGACAGATGGCGAGCTTCATTTTGAACCGGAGCCCTACAGCAAGAAATTGGAATTGAATAGTTCTGGTAAAATACACTGTAAAGTTGCTGGTGGAAAGGCGCCTACAGTACAATGGTTTTTGGTAAGATTATAAGCTTTTGATATTATGTACTTTGTTTTTAACTCTATTATCCTGTATCCGGGAATCAAAACCACCAATATACAAAATCCTTTTTACACTATAACCTAACCAACCATTCCCTCAATTCAATTTTTTATATAAAATCAAGTAAGTCTTGTACTTTTAAAGCTTAAGAATTTAAGGGGACGCCAAATTAAAAAAAACATTAACTTGTTCGTAAATTGTCTATTCTATAGTGTCTTTGACATTACTTACCTCATTAGTCTAGTAATCTCAGGGCGGCTGCTGGCCATATGGTCTAAGATCCTATTCGAGGGCGAACAGAATTATTAGATTTTTTTAAGAAAATCTCAATAGCAGCTCGGTGTTTGGGTTTGTTCGGCAAGTTTTGAAAAACAGTGGGAGTAATTCCACTAAAATTGCCAGTTGGAGCTGTCCGACTTGTGTTCCTTACGGTAAGCAAGGTTGCCAGTGCTCCATGAGGAAACGTGTTGGCAATTTGACTCTTTCTTATACTGCCAACCCAAGTGATACCCCTGGTGTCGCAAGCGTCTTTAGGCTACGGCAACCGCTTACCATCAAGTGGATCGTATGCTTGATTATCACCTTAGTGGTATAAAATAATAATAATTTGATATTTTCCATCTAGAACGAAGAAGACCCATTGCCGGAAGGCGTGACGTCTGCCAACGGTACCCTGATGGTTACCGACGCAGAACGAAGGCATTCTGGACAGTATACCTGCAAGGCCGTGGATGGAGAGCGGGCTATCACATCTAAGATTACTCTGGACGTTGTTGGTAAGCAACAAGGGGCTTGCAACGCGATTATTTTTAGGTTGTGAGAAAGGGATGACGATATTCAATTTATAGAGCGACATCCCTCTCTCTCAATCGGAAAACGATCGCAATAATAGGTCGTGGTACGGCGACTGTTCAGTCTAGTCTAGTTCTTTTTCATCTGAAGACAAATGTAATATATGGCGTATGTTCATTTATGCTACCAAGGCTATTTCATCGGTCGTTCATGTCTTGCTGTAGGTAGTACTTCCCGGATTTGACGTAACGGTTCCGGACATAGACGATAACATTATACAACGTGTTACAAAATACCCCGTAAGAAATATAATTAATCATCAAAGCCAAAAATTTTGTCAGCTGTCATGTCAGGGAACCAGATTATTTAACAGAAAGGTCTACGTACCTATTTTACCTCATAATTGTGTACTTTAATAGTTTTTCTATTTTTCATTAATAAATGTTGTTGTTTTCGTTTTTCTGGGGTATGTTATACAGCGTTACTACGGTTCTTAAATATTGTAAATGGACTCGTTATAAGGCCCCATTTAACCGTTACTACGGTTCTTCACCTCTTCTAGTTTAACCTCCTTTCGGCTTTACGGGTAGTTTTGTAACACCCTGTATAAATATATTCCGCAGTGACTCCTCGCGTTCTGGAGCCGGCTTCTGGTCAGCAACTGCACGTGACGGTCGGTCAGACAGCTGTGCTCAACTGTGTGGCGACGGGAGACCCGCCCCCCACCACACACTGGGACCGCAACCTCGCCATACTGGGCAAGCAGCGTATGTATCTTGTCGAAATTCATGTATAAATGATAAATGACGATGAATGTTTTTGACTATGTAGTTTCTTGCCGGTTCTTCTCCATAAGACCCAATTTTTGGAACCGTGCAAATAGTTTTGACTTACTTAGTACTATTTTATTGGTCTAATTGAAATAAAACATTTGACTTTGCTTACAGTTTTTGACCCGAGAACTATAAGTGTTTTGTGCAGCAACAGGGCTGGATTTAAGGTTGTGGAGGCCCTGAGGCAACCAACAAGTGGAGGGCCCGAAAAAATTATGGAGCAGACAAAATATCCCCTGTGGAGGCCCCAGGCCTAGAGCCCCTGTTGCCCGCTGGCCTTAATACGGCTCTGTGTAGGAAGGTAGAAAACGGGAGGAGTACCTCAAGAGTCACATTGCCTAGAGCCCTCCATAGCTTAATCTGGCCTTGTGCCGATATATGGGTTTCAATTAAAAGAAACCCCCTCGTTTCTTTTAATTTTGTAACCTGAGGGCCTACTCCCTATCTCCGTCAACGAAGTTACGAGCCGTTCGAAAGTTCTCCGAAACTTCGCGAGTCCGATAAAACCAGTGTCAAATTAAATTTTTCGAATGGGTAAAAACACATCGAGAGTAGGGACAACTCTCAAATTGTGTTGTCAATCATTCTTAGTTCGGGGCCCGAACGAATCATCCATCCGTAGGTGATACGGAGTAGGAAACGCCCCTAACTAAGGTCGAAACTACGGACTTCGTGCTTAGGGAGTAGACCCCCTCATGTTATCAATTCGTCTTACCTCTTACCACTATGCCCTACCTCTCTAATGCTACGCTTGATGTCCTTGATTTGATTATTGGATTTTTCTGAAATTCCCAGTCGCAGCTCAGAGTTTGGATTTGTGCCCTGTGAAGCATCAGAAATGTCGGGATTTAATAATATATATACCAACGCAATAAAATCCGTTAGAAATTAGTTTTATTTCAATATCTGAAACGAATATACTGAATATTCGTTTTGTTTCCAGAAGATGGAGTAGACCTGGAAGATGGCGTCAATGCGACGACAGCCAGGTATGATTTAAATTTTATTTATTTTTATATTTATAATATACTAGCGACCCGCCCCCGCTTCGCACGGGTGCAATGTACTAATAAAATACATGTATTATACATATAAACCTTCCTCTTCAATCACTCTATCTATTAAAAAAAACCGCATCAAAATCCGTTGCGTAGTTTTAAAGATTTAAGCATACATAGGGATATAGGGACAGAGAAAGCGACTTTGTTTTATACTATGTAGTGATAATTATAGTAATAATATCCATGGACAATTTTACATAACACCATCTAGTCCCAAACTAAGCAGAGCTTGTACTATGGGTACTAGACAATGGATATACAATATTTTTTTTAAATATTTTTGGGACATTTTTACACAACACCATCTAGTCCCAAACTAAGCAGAGCTTGTACTATGGGTACTAGACAATGGATATAATACTTATATACTTATTTTTTTGTAAATATATACTTATAATACATAAGAAACACCCCGACAAACACAAACACTTATATTCATCACATAAATATTTGTGATTTGTAGAAATCGAACCCACGACCTCGTGAACAGCAGTCCGACACGCGAACTACTAGACCATAGACGTCGTCAATGACAAGGTCTTTGGTGTAGTGGTCCCTGTGTCGGACGGATCACGACGTCATGAGTTCGATTCTCAGGTCGAGCAGTGTTATTGGAATTTTCTATGAAGTTCTCAGTAGCAGTTCGGAATTTGGATTTGTGCCCGGTTAATGGCATTAGGCTCGCCTCTATCACATGAGACCTAAATATACCGGCGAACCGCGGTTGAACAATTAGTACAGTTCTGCCTAACCTTAACCACACCAAAGCTACCCCAATCTGTCAAATTTCTGTGATAGATTTTCAACTTTAACACAAAGTAATAAGATTCATGTTCAATTGTATAAGCATGATGGTATTTTAATGATAATTCTGACTTCATACAGACTGGTGTTAATGAACAACGGCACGCTGGTGATCCGCAACGTGTCGGCGACGGATGCGGACCGCTACGGCTGCACAGCCGGCAGCGCCGCCGGACTCGCGCGCAACGAGCTACAGCTGCTGGTGCACCAAGGTACAACACTAACATCATCAACCTATACAACGTGTTACAAAACTACCCGTAAAGCCGAGAGGAGGTTAAATAGGGCCTTATAACGAGTCCATTCACAATATTTAAGAACCGTAGTAACGCTGTATAACGTACCCCAAAAGAAGGAAAACAACAACATTTATGAATGAAAAATAGAAAAACTATTAAAGTAGACAATTATTAGGTAAAATAGGTACGTAGGCCTTTCTGTTAAATAATCTGGTTCCCTGACATGGCAGCTGACATAATTTTTGGCTTTGATAATTAATTATATTTTTTACGGTGTATTTTGTAACACGTTGTATACTGTCCCACTGCTGGGCATGGGTTTCCTTTCATATTGAGAGGGATTAGGCTATAGTCCACCACCCAGTGTGAGGCAACAGACACACCGTTGAGGCTACGGTAACCGCTTACCATCAGGTAGGCCGTATGCTTGTTTGCCAACTTAATGATATAAAAAAAAAATATAGTTGCGATTCCCAGGTCCTGCAAAGTGTTTTGTCTATGAAATGTTCAGTAACAGCTCGGAGCTTAGGTTTGTGCCGGGTTGATGGCAATAGGCTCACCCCGTATTACATGGCCTAAATGTTGCTGTACATAAAACAGTTCTGCCTTACCTTTCGGGGAAAAGGCGTGATGGTATGTTATGTTATGCTCTATATACAACTATTTCTACAGAAGGTGAGCTGCCCCCCCAAGAGTCGAGCGGGGTGGCGGGCAAAGCCGTGGTGGTGTCTATATCCGTGGCTGGTGCCTACATGGTTCTGGTGCTTGCTCTCATGGTCTACTGCAGGAGGCGAAGACTCAGGAGAAGGCAAAGAGGTATCAGTTACACCGCTACCTGGCCTATCTATTCAGATAATTAAAATTATTCAAAGTATAATTTCGATCTTATCTTTAAATAAGCTTGAATTTATTTATTAAATCAGCTAAAAACAGCCCTCGAAGTTCCAAACGAACTATATCCAACTACAAAACTGCTTATTGCTTAACACATACAAATCTGTTTATAGCCCTATTCAAAATTGTTTATAGCCAACGACAAAATGTTTATAGCCACCCGCCCGAACTAAACTCTTTACATCAACTTTTATCATGCGTACCGCTGAAATGTGGAATGAGCTTCCTGAGTGGGTCTTCCCCAATAACTATAATCTGTGTGACTTTAAATCTCGAGTGAATCGGTTTCTTCTAGGCAAGCGCGCTCCACTGTAGATCGCAGTGTTGTTTAACATGTTGGTTGGTCAAGCGTAGGCCTATCGTGATTTTAAAGAAAAACCTACAAAACTTTGTATAACCACCTACAAAATATTTATAATCACAATACAAAAATGTTTATAGCCACATGAAAATAAAATTATAGCCACCTACATAACGAAATATAGCCAACTACATAACTGTAATTAACTCCTTTTAGGGGAGAAAATGGAGTTGGAGATGACAGAAGGACGCGAGAAGCTCGTGGAAGACGGGGAAGAAGAGAAAACGAAAGTCAACGGTGCCGCCGTACAGAACGGCAGGCTGCTCCCACATGACAAGGATAGCGGTGAGATTATTATGTACTGAGGAACGCATAGCAAGCATAAGCTGACCTTTAATTGTATTGGAAGGCTATATAATGCGAGGTCAACTTATGTTAGAAATTTTCGACGGTCATGGCGAATGTGTCCTCGAATCCCATGGTATGGCAATAAATCTTTTATTTTTAGGTTCGCGAATATAGCTCTGCGTTGTGTTACAAGTGTCGCAACACAGTTTCAGCATAACGCTGAGTGTCACTGCTTTTCCTTGCGGGGATAAAACGCACTATTTATCTCAAATAATGTATTTTTGTTTTAATTTTTGACTTCGGGCCATTGTACCAATATATTCAACTTTCGTTGCAAATGTTGCTTGCGCGATTCAGGATTTTGTACGTAGTACCATGAAGCGGTAGATGTCGCTACAATCTCATTTTTTGCAAGTAATACATTGTTTTTCTTTCTTTATATAAAGTGGCCTACCATAACACCATTTTACGACTTTTTGTCTTTACCCTGTCGTTTCTGCGCAGGAGCGGACAACTCGGAGGTGTCGGGCATCTCTCGCGCATCCAAGAAGTCTGGTCAGTTTGAGCACCTGTCTGTACCGCGGACTCTGCTCACTGAACAGATCACACTGGGTAAGTCACAACTATGATTTGGTAATTTTATACTAGGTCATTAATCATCATAAATTTCATCCTGACGCACATGGGTGGGACGGCACGGTAAAGGAATCTTAGGTGACAACTCATAATATATTCCACTAAATCGACGGTGAAGTGCCAAACCTTCTAACTACCATAGACCAAATTTCGCACGGTGAAAAAAAAATGAGTTTCCTAAAAACTTTGAAATACCTATCCCCCGGTCAAATATAGTCGCGTTGTATGTAGATAGGACTTATTAAAAATACAAATGAGTGGCTACATCAAAACACGCTGAAAACGCCTTAAAGTCGTACGTATACAAAAGTAAATTTCTCAAAAAATTTAAGATAGGAGGTATTGGCACTTCGCTGTCGAAATACTCCTTCTATTATAATGCGGCTCCTATTGGTCCTAGCGTGATGTTATATAGCCTATAACCTTCCTTGACAAATGGACTAACCAACACAAAAAAAAATTTCAATTGGAACCGCGAGCGAACCTGAGATTACCGCGTTCAATCTTTCTTTCAATCAATCTTTCTTTCGTTCAATCTTACTTTTCGTTGCGAATGTTGCTTGCGCGATTCAGGACTTCGTAGTTCTATGTAGCGCGGTAGATGTCGCTACAAAAGAAACACTCTTCAGCTTTATAATATTAGTATAGTATAGATAGGGCCTAAAAGCTACTGTTGTTATACTAATATTAAAATAAAATAAAAGAACCGACACAACACAGCCATCTTGGATTTGAAATTTATCATAGTGTATAGTATTCTACTAATCAAGCCCTTTCATTTGATACCCTTATTGAGGGAATTGTGATAAAATATTATGTAATCCGTCATTTTGTGACGGCGGCCATCTTGGACCGATTTCCATCAAACATAGCTAAGAACACTCCCGACTTATTCACATTTCAAACAAAAAACAACAACACACACAAACACGTACACATTCACACACACACACACATACACACACACACGTACACTCACATACACACACATACAGACACGTCAAACTTATAACACCCCGTCGTTTTTGCGTCGGGAGTTAAAAACTGCATCATTAGCCTACTAGTAGGTACGCTTGAGACCCCGGTCCAGCAGTGTTGGCTTTTTCTGTGAAATTCGAAATCAGTAACATCTTCGAAGATTGGATTTGTGCCCCGAGGCTCGCCCCCATTACTAGCTAAACATACCAGCGAACTCTGCGTGTAGGAAATACATCTCTGCTGAACCCTTGTGGGAATACACGCGTGATGATATACTCGTAAGTATTGTTAAATAATATTATAATTATGATTGTCAGGTCGTGGTGAATTCGGCGAGGTATTATTGGCCAAAATCGACATGACACAAGTAAACAAGCTTCGCAATAAAAACTCTTTAGAAGAAAACGTCGAACCAAAGCTAAGACCAGTACTAGTGAAGGCGCTTACAACTAAGGATGAGGTAAGGGGTTAATTTTACAGCTTAAATACCTTTTCAGATCATGATCATGGTCCTGCCCTTATCCTAAATGATTTGGGGTCGGCGCGGCAAGGTTTTTTGGAACAAAGTTCCTGACTAATGTGAAAATTTACACAACGCCTCAATAGGTGGCGTTGTTAATCCCTCTCATTATGAAAGAGACCTGTGCTCATCAGTGGAGCAGTATGCGGGTTGATGATTGTTGAAATATAGGACGCAAAACACAAAAACGCCTATCGTTTCAATGTAGCAATTTTCTGTCTTTTTGAGTTATTGCACTTTTGTGGTGACGCGGGCGTTTGCTCCCCTGTTCTTTCTGTTTCTTGCCGGATTGCTGTCGGGTTGCATTATTTTTTATAAATATAATCTTGCGATTCATATTAAAACGTTTTCGTCATCAATGATGACTTATTTTATTTTTTTGATACAGTATCTTATTAAAAACACTTTTAGTGACCACATCACGTATAATCGATAGGTACCTACGTGAACATTATTTATTTAATTTATCTTATTTATTTATTTGTAATTATTATTTGGTAAGTTTATTGTAAATTTATCTAAGAGAAAAAATTAATAGAGTTAATGTCTTTAATATGCGTATTAATACAGTGTATAATTTGTTTCACTGCGGATTACTTTAATACTTTTGTTTTTGAGAAGGAGGTATGCATTATTTTTGTTTCTTTTCTCTACAGGTTCATTTGGCAGAGTTCCGTCGTCAATTAGAGCTGTTCACTCGCGTGCGGCACGAGAACATAGTGCGGCTGATCGGACTGTGTAATGAGGCAGACCCACATTATATGCTTCTGGAACACACCAACTGGGTATGTCCACATTATCCATACCATAATATCGAATAATAATAATAATTTATTAAACAAACTTTTTGTTCATACATATCAATTTCGTTGATATTTGATCATCAGTGCTGAAGATATTGTATGTAGTTACAGGCTTGAATTCGTCTCTTTTTTTTTTTTAAAGATAATTATTCTCTCTAGGGGGAGCTGAAAAAGTTCTTGATCGCGACCCGTACACCTGAAGAAAATGCGGAGTATATCGCACGAGTAGGGGCTGCGCACGCGCATGTGCCAGCCGGCGGGGGAGGCGGGGGAGGCGGGGGAGGTGGGGGAGGCGGGGGAGCGGGCACCCCGCGCGCGCTGGCCCCGCAGCACGCCGCGCTCCTGGCCGCGCACCTAGCAGCTGCTGCCGCCGCCTGCGCCGCGCTCCGCTGTACACACAGGTAGGGGGGGGGAGGTGGGGGGTGGGACCTGGTTCTGACACAAATTTGAACCCACGACTTCCTGATCAGCAGTCCAACACTCGAAACACTAGACAACAGACGTCAATACGTAATATTGCTTATTATTTTTTTTCTGTGTGTGTAAATATAACAATACAATATAGAATAAAATAGATGTTAATAATGAGAACTGTTCCCACAGAGACATAGCCGCTCGTAACTGTGTGATCACCTCCAAGCTGCAGCTGAAGCTGTCCTTCCCGGCCCTCACAAGAGGACCTGACTCACATGAGTACTTCAAACTACACGAACAGGTCAGTGTCATATGATTCGGAAAATCCTTAAGGATCGTCGGTATATTGTATATAAAACTTTTTAACAAAAAAATTAAACCGCCCAACTGATCTTACTGATCCTTGTTCATCGATTGTTTGGCGCCGACTCAAAATTTCTTAGGTATACATACTTACAACTTACATTAGTATAAGAACTTAGTTATTATGGTTAAATATGAAACGTTTATTGTTTTTTTTGTTGTTAAAAAGTTTTATTTTATATTTTTTTGTGGCTATAATGTACTAATTACTACATGCTTAATTATCATGGCATGGCATTAAAATCTGTGGGTAAACAATAAATCGCCCCTATTTCCTTAGGGTAGGATTTTTTTCCAAATTTATATAGGACCAACTTCGAGGTATACCCTATCCTATCCAATAAAAAAAGAATTATCAAAATCGGACTACTCTGTATAAAGTTATGCGTGGTCATACATACAAAAAAAAAACACATCGACTTGAGAACCTCCTCCGTTTTTTGTTTCGTCGGTTGAAAAGCAAAATACAACTCATTCACTGATTATTTGATTAATCATGAAATCTCAGAGACTATATAATGCATAGAAACTTCAAATTTGGCAGATGTTCCCTTTTTTCCCGGAAAATCTTCAATCGTTTCGTCGATCGTTTAATCGAAAATAAACGCCATTGCCGCAATCGCAATTAGCCTAGTGGTATGACCATTGGACTGCCCAGTCAAATCAAATCAAAAAAGTTCGAACCCAAGGCACGCACCTCTGACTTTTCGAATTCATGTCCGTATTAATAACTAATTATCACTCGTTTAAACGGTGAAAGAAAACATCGTAAGGAAACCTGCATGCCTTAGAGATTTTCTCGGCGGCGTGTAAAGTCTGCCAATCCGCAGTAGGCCAGCGTGGTAGACTATAGCCTAATCCCTCTCATTGTAAGAGGAGACCCGTGCCCAGTGGGACAGTATATGGGTTGATGATCAGCAATTTTTATAAAATCCCAGTAATGTAAAAAACACTGTTAGACCTGGGTATCCAACCCCAATCTCTTACTCAGTAAGACCTTGTCTTGCAGGTGATTCCACTGCGCTGGCTGCCTCCTGAAGCTGTGTTGGAAGGAGACTACTCCACCAAGTCTGATGTCTACATGTTTGCCGCTACTATTTGGGAGGTGAGTTTACCTAATAGTCTGGGTTCAACACTGGTCAAGCAGGTTAGCCTTTGTGGACTACAATAAGGGCTAAAGTCACTGCAGGTGTGGTTCGAGGGGGCAGGGTTGTAGGGTCACCACGTGGCGTAACGTAGACTAATATACATATAGGTGGGCGAATCCCATCAGTGAGGCCCCTTTTCTTTCGTTCCTATCTACGCAGTAAACGTATCTTACCAAATATGCTTTGACACGACACACCTACTCATGATTGAATCTAAATAAATACGTTTCATTGATATACCATTTGAAACAAACGAATAAACTATCGTATTCTGAACTACCCATTCCTAGAATTTTTGAAATCCTCCCTTTTTTTCCAGTATGTTACCACCTTCACTGTTTTGTATGAAGTGTGCGTGTAAAGAAACGTTTTGCAAAACTAAGCTGTGTTGCAAGTCTGTGACGAGTGTGGCCAATATTTATTAGGTTTTTATTTAATTTAAAAATAAATGGGGATTTTAAGTCTGGTGGCATCACATTTAAGGAGGCCTCGCGAGGCCACGTGGGCGCGGGTCCACTTCGCCCACTTCACACACCCAAAATTGTACAGAGATTTCTTTCATTGATTTTCAACTTAAATACAAAACAAGAAGGTTCATATTCAATTGGGAAAATTTGACAATTTTGGATAGCTTGACCTGCTGGCGTCTGTACAAGTCAAGTTCACAAACCTGCCCTCTCAAAATGATAATTTGATGTCGGGCTACTGGTATGGTCAAGCTATCCAAAACTGTCAAATTTTCCCAATTGAACATGAACCTTGTTACTTTGTGTTAAAGTTGAAAATCAATCAAAGACATTTGACAGATTGTGCTAGCTTGATGTGCTGACCTCTGTACTACTTAAAGACTTGAAGGCCATAATTATATTTCTTGTCATATTTTAGATTTACACTAAAGGAGAGCTCCCGTTCGCGAAGTTGAACGATAACTCAGTGTTGGAGCGAGTGAAGAGTGGTACCCTGGAGTGGACGGTGCCAACCTCCATGCCCGATCCTTTGGGGACACTGCTTGTGAGTATAGAAGTCTTTTATTTAATTCAGGATACAAGACCCATATGTAATGTATGTAATGAATACAATAAAATATAACTTATTTACTTTTAATAAAAAATGTATTTTAATTACAATTTACATTGGCACACAACACAGTTATTATAAAAAAAACCAGACAAGTGAGAGTCGGACTCGCATGCCGAGGGCACCGTACAAATTTGTAGGTACTATATAGGTATTGTAAATAGTTTAGGAATCAAGTCTAATTACAAATGTATAGTTTTCAGATTTTTCCATGTACTTGTAGTATAAGACGATATTACTTGCCAAATTTCATAGTTGTAGGTCAACGGAAAGTACCCTATAAATTTTAATTCCCTTGAGTGTCGAAATATACGGCAAAACAGCTTAATTTTGCGGCATAAACTGCCGTATCTTCTTTTTACGTTAAATTAGAAGTTTGATTTTTTCACAGTATCAAGGGACTGTAGACCAGATGGTTTCAATTTCAACTCGATATCTCCGCGCGTTCCCGAGATACAGATCTTGATAGACAGACAAAAAAATGATCCTAGGATTCCGTATTTTTTTTCTTTTAGGTTTATGAAACTTTATTCCCAATAAAAACAGAATGTCACTTACTTGAGAACAATACTAAAATCTTAAAACTACTATAAGTTTGTCATCGTCAGTTACAAATTATATAAGTAATTACCCATCCAATGCATTCATTTCTCCAAAAGAGATTGTTTGCGGTTAGATATTCGCTAAGTTGTGTTTTGAATGCATTGAGTGAGTTTACATTTCTTATACATGACGGTATTTTATTATAAAGCTCCATCAAATATTTTATTTTTTATTATTATCTTACTTTTTGTGTGTCCTGTATAGTAGCGAATAAACTATTTTTCTTTCTTTCTTTCTTTATTTCAATATTAGCATTTTGAGGTAAGGAGCCATAAAAGACTAACATTCCAAATAATTATCCCCAGAAACGTTGCTGGAGTAAATCTCCATCGGACCGGCCGCAGTTTACCGAGATCTATGAGGAGATCACCACCATACTGCAGGACATCACCTCCGAGACCACCTCGCAGAAGTCGCAGGACAAAACCGCAGAGTAGGCCCTTAAGAAGGTAGCAGGAGTGTAAGATATGATGATGTTTTGTGTAAAATTCACAGAGGACCATTTATTTGGGATCATGGATGTCACTGGCTTGGTTGAACATTGGACATAATTATATTAGAGACACAGCTTTTGTTTTACGAGTTTGGGATAATAGCATAATAATATTTATTAAAATGAAAAGAAATGTTGATCTCTAAGTTTGTAAACATTTTTTTCTTTTTGCAAATTTTCCAAACTTGTTGATTCAAAGTTGACGGGTTTCCGTATTGGATATGCCTGAAAAGTTAGTCCTGTCGTTATTCGTTAGACCAGTGGCTGTGATCTTTTTACATAAATTATCGCTTTCAATCTGTGGATAGGTGACCAAAGCGCCTCGGAGAACACGTAAAGACGTCGGACCCGGTTGTCATGCCAACATCTGACATATGACAATCGTTAGTGGTAATCAGAAGCCCAAAAGCCTGACAACCAGTCTATCCTCAGTGTATCGGTATTGCCTAGAAATTGGGTTGCGCTTCGTGTAAAATACCGATAATCAGACTGTATGGGAGATGTATGGATGAAAGCCTCATACTGCGCCGACCCCAAGTAAATTGGGATAAGGTGAGAAGGATGATCCTGTATAAAATAATATTTATTGACATTAATGCTACTTAGAGAAAAAAATATCATTTCAATAACTGTCAACACTTTCATGCCACGTAAGTCTAATAATTGATCCCAAAAATGGTCCACAGATTTGGGTAATTGCAATCATAGGAGGCAACTAGGTAATTAGTTTTTAGTTTATAAGTGTGACTACTAAATATATATAGGGATGAACAGAACGATCGACATTCCCGAGATAAGTATATAACTTCTTTACATAATAATAAATAGCGATCATACATTTCCAAATTTTTAAGCAGGCGATAATGGAGTTCACGACCATACAGTCCAATGCACAATGGGCAAAAATCCCTCCTAATCGGAGATTTGGAGTGAGAAGTTTTTTTTTATACCACTAAGATGGCAAACAAGCTTACGGCCCACCTGATGGTAAGCGGTTGCCGTAGCCTATAGACACTTGTAACACCAGGGGTGTCACTTGCGCGTTGACACTGTAAAACGAAAGATGAATAGTTGGTTTGGCAGTATAAGGCTCAAAGTGCTACTGCCAACACAATATTTCCTCAAAATTATATATATGACGGAGAAGGGTCCCCGTAATTATTTTTAAAAAGTGTGACACCAGCATTGCTGGCGTCACGACTTTCATGGTCAGGGTTGTTACTCATCTTCGGTGATTAAAGTAAACACAAGTAATACCTTTTTAATTTATTCTCGAACTTTTTGAGGAGGTCCGCTCGCTACGACGACTCAAGTAAGAATGAACCGAGTTCGTCGCGCGCTCGGCTTTTTATAGCAAAACTAGGTGAGTCATTCATTTGAACAAAACACCTATCTTTGCACAATAAAAATCGTTTTTACATTACAAAATGTTACAATTTGATAATCAAACGTTTTAAATCATTTTAAAAGCTAGTAGCAAGTGTAAATCTATTTTTAATGTAACACGCGACAAAAACAATTACCACATACTTTTACTTGAGAAATGCAACTCTCTTACAAACGGAACACATCAAAAATAATCTGTATCTAAGCAATATTAATCCATTACTCTAGTGTTTTAAACGCAATCTATTACCTAATCTCAATAAACAAATCCGTTTTGATTTTGAGGTCATTCCGGACATGTGTTTCTGCTCCCTATTTGTTTTAAAGTGTGGCAACCCGCCGACACGGCCATTCTGACAGGCGGCGCGTGCTCTGCGCCTGCCTGCGTTGTGATGTTTGATGCCTGAATTTAAGAAAACGTTTTTCTTTCAAGTAGGTATCAGTAAGCAACCCATGTTGCTTATTTTCTAGGGTGAGGTAACTTATAGGGTTATTGTTGCTACAACAGTACACAAAGCATCTTAAGTGCACTGCCTTATTAATTTAGAGTCTGTGGTGTATACGTGTCTACCCATAGTTCCACAAGGCGTCCCTACGGTATCTCAGGGTTCACTTGTGGATGCATCAAGGATCCGTGGTTAGCTCAAGGGTAACTTATGGTTTAGCTCAGAGGTACCACTCTCCAGACATTTTATTATTGTAGATTCTAGTTGCATATTATTGTAGAATATCGTGAAAAATAAAGTCAAAATTCATGACTCACCGGTTTTAATCCGATGACGTGTGTTCGTCGTCATGAGTTATCTGGACTGACTGGCCAGCTTGAGAAGTGGATGGCACTGGATCAGGGGCGGTGGCAACGTTGTTTTGCGGTGTCTCGATATCATCTTCCGCCGACATGGCACCTTGGTTTCCCGGTTGTGGTGCACGCCGAAGTTGATCGTGGGCGACTTTTCTGGAACGACCTCTGCCGACCACCTTTTTCACCATGTAGCGGTCATTTTCAAGAACCCTGATAATTTCGTAGGGCACACTGAATTTGGGATCTAGTGATGTTTGATTGCGGGGATTGTTTTTGATCAGGACATAGTCCCCACGTTGAAAATGATTTATTTTAGCCTTGCGAGAGTTGAAGCGTTGTCTATCATACTCAGCGGTCTGAGTCATTCGTTGCTGTACTTGTCTGGTCAACGCCTCTATGTCAATTGTTTGGTTGTCAATGTCAACCAGGTTAAGTAATCCTGGTGGTGCGCAATGCTTCCGTTGTGTGATTAGCGTGAGTGGTGCTACTCCTGTCACGCGATGTGCTGTGCAATTCATTGCTAGCTGTAGTTCTTCAAGAGTGCTGTGCCACTGTTCGGTCTCGTAATTCTTGATCATTACCAGTGCGTTTTTCAGTGTGGCTACCACTCTCTCCACCTGGCCATTTGCTCGGCTGATGCCTGGCGCTATGGCATGAATGTTTATGCCAAACTGTTCACAGAACTGTGTGAACTCGCCTAAAAATTCCCTTCCTCCATCTACAATTATTTGAACTGGTGTTCCAAATAAATGTACTGTACGTTTTAATGCGGCAAGCGTACTGTGTGGGCTTTTATCAGTGGCATGATATAACAGTACGTATTTTGTGAATGCATCCACTGTTACAATAACGTATTGTTGATCCTCTTGAGTGCCCAACTTTCCCGTGATATCCATGTGGATCACTTGAAATGCGCATGTTGGCTTTTCAATCGGATGTAGCTGTGCTTGTACTGCCCCAGATGTGCCTTTACAAGTTCTACATACTACGCAATTGTCAACGTATCTTCGGATCGTGGTGCTCATCTTATCGAACCAGTAGGTTTCTTTGATTTTCTGTAGGGTTTTCTCCCAACCTGGGTGCTTGAGTGTGGTGTGGTAGGAGTTAATTAAACTCCATTGGAAGGACTTCGGTACTACTGTTCGCAGCTGTTGGCCGAATATCGGGTCTAGGACGTGCTTCTTCAGTACGCCTTCCTCCAAGGTAAAACCTTCCACTGGATTGTTGTCAATCAGGTTATTCAGTATTGGCCGAAGTTCATCGTCTCGTCGTTGTTCGACCTTCAACCATTCTAAATCTTTTGTAATTACGTTTACTGCCTGTTCACTGTGATTTCTGCTGAAGAAATCAGCATGCTGGAGTCGGTTTCCTTTACGATATTCGAGCTCAAAGTCGTAGTTTTGTAGGAACGCCCACCATCGGTGAATCCTTGGTAGCAAGTCCTTCTTGTGTTTCGACGCCTTAAGTGAATTACAGTCGGTTATTACTGTAAATTTCCTTCCGTATAAGTACTGTCGAAAGTGCTTTATTGCTCGGACCACTGCTAATGTTTCCAGTTCGTATGAATGATAACGGCTTTCAGTATCGGTGGTCCTCATGCTCATGAAAGCTACCGCATGTTGTCGTCCGTCGAAAATTTGCACGAGAACTGCTCCAAATCCAAGACTGCTTGCGTCTGTATACAGCTGTATTGGTGCTCCTTCTTGAAAAAGGGTTAGCACTGGAGCCGAGGTGAGGCATTGAATTATTGTTGACCTGGCCTTCTCGTGTCGGTCTTCCCATTCCCATTTGGCTCCTTGTTTGGTTAATTCGTACAGCGGTACCATGATGCGTGAAAAATCCGGGATGTACTTCCTGAAATAGCTTGCGAGCCCATTGAATTGCCTCACTTGTTTGACGGTCTTCGGTATTGGGGCTTTGACCAGAGCTTCCACCTTTCTTGGGCTGGGTCGTACTTGACCGTCTGATACCAAGTTGCCTAGATATTCGATGGTACGCTTAAAAAAACTGCACTTGTCGGCGTTGATGGAAAAGCCAGCTTCTTGTAAGGATATTAGGATGCGTTCAATGTTGGATAGTCCTTCGCTGAAGTTTGTACTTTTGCTTAGTACATCATCAACGTATACTTGAGCGACTGTTCCCAACAGTGGGTACAAGGCTCGGTTGATGCACCTCTGATATACCGAACAGGCATTGCTCAATCCGAACGGCATGGTAATGTACTCGTACAAGCCATCTGGTGTCACAAATGCTGTCTTCTCGACGGACGTTTCTGCGATGGGTATTTGGTGAAACCCAGCCGCCATGTCAAAGCTGGTGTAGTAATACCCATTGGCCAATTGATCGATCTGATCAGAGATTAGTGGCAGTGGGTAATGGTCGCGTAATGTATTCGCATTGAGCTCCCTGTAGTCCACACATAGCCGATCATCTCCATTCTTCTTTTTTACTAAAATAATAGGACTTGAGTAGGGAGATTTGCTTTCGCGAATAATGTTGTGGTCCAGCAAATCTTTGATGATATCCCGAACTTTCTCCCGTTCCACCGGACTAAGTCGGTAAGGCCTTCGCTCAACATATTTGTCTGCATTCTTTAGTCTAATTTCCAGCTCTCCAGTGTTAACGCGCGTTTTTGGATATCCTCGGATGAACAAGTGCTCATATTTGGCCAGTAATGTGCGTAACTGGTTTAATTCTACGGGATTCGTCAGGTCGCAATCCAATTTCTCAAAGGTGCTACTTTTTGTCGTGACATGATGAACCATTTGCTGATGCATCAGTCTGGTGCCGTCTGATGTTATCACCATGCTTAAGTTGGTACCATGAATCAAATTCATACCAATTAATACGTCAGCTGACATCTCATGATCAGGAACCACAAAGAATAATATTTCAATCCTTATAGTATCAATGATACAGATGGTCTTCATCTCTAATAATGAAATTACCGGAAATTGGCCAATCCCCTTCAGGTGGTTAACTGCAGAGCGTCGCTGACCAGGTAATTTTGCAGCAATTGATTCGCGAATCAATGAGCACTCCGCTCCACTATCGAAGATGGCACGCATTGTTATTGCACCAATCGTAACAGTGATGGGTGCTTGATTGGTTCCAGCTATACAGTTCACGTTCGATGTTAGTGCGTTTTGACGCTTGTAGCACGTTTCGAATGTATGGCCTGTTTTCTTGCAGAATGAACAGGTAATCATGTTTTTAGATGTCTCTGTTGTTGTAGTATTGGTTCTCTGAAGATTTGAAGTAGATTCCGAAGGTCTGAATCTACACTCATTAGTGCAATGGTTGGTCCTTTTGCATATTTGGCAACGTACAGCAGCAGTTTGAGAAGAATCTGGATATCGAGCACGTTTTGGCATCGATGTAATAGGATTTTGGTGAGGGCGTTTTTTTCTTAATGAGGAAGCCACAGAGATGAGTTCTGGAACTGTGTTTGCTTTTGCGTTTAACAGCTCAATACGCAAGCGTTCATCGCTTATACAACCTATCACTGCTTCCACTGAAAGTTCATCATCCAGTTGATCTTTCGTAATCCTTTTCCAGAGAACCCAGGCGCGGGATAAAAATTCAGCAATATCCTTGCTTGAGTCATATACATGCTCCCGAAACTGTAGTATATCACGGGAGTATCTATTCTCTGGTTCAAATGTGGTAATCAGTTTTTCGCGGAACTCTTCCCACGAGGATGTAGTCACCAACCAATCGTCGATCCACATCTTAGCACGTCCCTTCAGTAATCCACACACCTTAGTGCGTAGATCCAGGTCATTTAGTTTGTAGCTAGCAGCTGCTTTATCGATATGCTGGCACCATTCCCGGACTCCAACATGACTGTCGGGATCGAATGACGGTAGATAGATGTCCTTGATCCTGATTCTTGGTTCTGGAGGAGCATACAACCGTTCGGACATTCTTTGCATTATCTCCATCATTTGCATCATAAACTGGGGAGGGCATCCCACTATTGGTGTAGTTGGATGCATAGTCATGTTGGGCTGTTCAGCAGCGATGGGTACCCCTGGACGGTAGACTTCTTGATTGTAAGATGTGGGTTCCATTGACATGAATGGTACCCCTACGGAAGCTGGTATTTCCGCAGTGATTGGTGTATACGTCGTGCCTGTAGAAATTTCCGTTGTGATGGGCTGCACGGTGTTAAAGTTGTTTGCTGGTACTCCAGTAGTGTTCAATGAGGCAGGGTCTATTAGCCTGGTAATGCCCTGCGCTGTTTCAGTCGTGATAGGTTGGACCGAAGTTGCTGAGGATGTGGTTGGGACCAGAGCTTGTTCTGATCCCACTTCTGATGACGGAGAAGGGTCCCCGTAATTATTTTTAAAAAGTGTGACACCAGCATTGCTGGCGTCACGACTTTCATGGTCAGGGTTGTTACTCATCTTCGGTGATTAAAGTAAACACAAGTAATACCTTTTTAATTTATTCTCGAACTTTTTGAGGAGGTCCGCTCGCTACGACGACTCAAGTAAGAATGAACCGAGTTCGTCGCGCGCTCGGCTTTTTATAGCAAAACTAGGTGAGTCATTCATTTGAACAAAACACCTATCTTTGCACAATAAAAATCGTTTTTACATTACAAAATGTTACAATTTGATAATCAAACGTTTTAAATCATTTTAAAAGCTAGTAGCAAGTGTAAATCTATTTTTAATGTAACACGCGACAAAAACAATTACCACATACTTTTACTTGAGAAATGCAACTCTCTTACAAACGGAACACATCAAAAATAATCTGTATCTAAGCAATATTAATCCATTACTCTAGTGTTTTAAACGCAATCTATTACCTAATCTCAATAAACAAATCCGTTTTGATTTTGAGGTCATTCCGGACATGTGTTTCTGCTCCCTATTTGTTTTAAAGTGTGGCAACCCGCCGACATATATTTTATGTAAAAAACACAAACACTCCCATGCTATATTGTATCTAAGCAAAAGTATATGGACAACTTTAAACTATGTATAATACTAATACAAATTATCAATATAACGGGGTTTATGTTATATTGGTTCAGCATTCTCAGAAATCGATCGTTCTATTCCACCCAGTATAGTGTAATATAATTATATAGCCATTTTGATGCATTTACTGTTTTAACTATAGTCTAGTTTATTTTTAGCATAAATTAATATTAAGGTAATTTTAGTGAATTTGAGTGGAGACAATGTGATGTTTGGATGATTTATTTCCTTCAGAAACCGAAGATACTACTATACTTTATAAAGGAACTGAAGTTTTAAAATAATGTGTTATTTAATATTGTTTTCTTTTCGATGAGAACTAATCTTTAAATATAATAATGTATCTCTATTTCCCTTGGTCATCACGCGTGAACGGATGGAATAATTTCGCTAATTCTTTTTTTTTGTGTTAATTGTCAGGAGAAGGTTCTTATGTACGATAAAAATAAAAACATTGTGCAGGAAATTATAAATTTTAATAAACTTAGATAAAATAATAACTTATTGATATCTGACATTTACGCGATTATACGTTGAAATAAAACTAGGTACTTTTTACGGACTTTATATATTAAAAACTACTTTTAGGTAAAGTCTACGCAAACGAAGTCGCGGGCGGAAGCTAGTTTATAAATATAGTGCAAATCACCTCACCAGCAACGCTATTAAAACAAACATTAGTTCCTGTCGAGTAATTTGAAAAATAAAAGAACCATTGTGATGTAATTAAATGGATACCTAAAACTAAACGCGCACAAATATTAATTATTAGGGCCAAATAATGTTCTATGTAAATTTTAAATAATTAAAAACTTAAATTAGCAAGTGGCTGCAAGTTTGGAAATTTTTCGATAACTGCCGGACGCATGCATGGTCAGGCTATCTTCACTGGAGGCATGTCAGGTACCTTGCCACGACAAGTATATAATCAAAGCTTGCCACCTTTTTCATTAAAGTTGTCTTACCCTTGAATCTGTATTAAACAGCGCAGTCGTTGCTTCCTATCGCATTCGATCCGCTGCAGTATGGTAGTTAGCAGCCCAAAAATCTTGGCAATTGGTGTATCCTTAGGACATTGGTATTGCATAGAAATTGAGATGCTAAGGTCTGACGGCAGTCGCTTCGTAAAAAATACTAATTTTCAGGCACGTCTGGTTAGACTGGCCGATTCCAGCATCGTTGGGAAATGGCTCTTAGGAAGAACACTTTTATGCGACTATATCTACCCGGTCGTTCGGAAATGGTAATTTCAGAGGAGCACAGTTTCAATCCTAAAATAAAAGACATTTAAATATTAATACCGACAAACGGGAAAATAGGAACAAAATCGTAATAACTTTTCTCCAATGAGTAATAAATCGCTTTGTCTCTGTCAGCCTATATCAGCCTGATAAAGAGAAAAAACAAATCAAATCAGGATCAACTTTTGCAAAATATGTTCCTGTGAACCTTAGGCTCAGCGCAGACCGAGAGGAGCGGAGAGGATTTTTTTATAACACTGGAAAATAAACTGTAAATCTATTGATATAAGGCCGAGTATACGCTGCGCGGGTATACTCGGATGGCGTCGTCGGACCGTGCGAGCATTTTTTGCCATGTTCAAGCATGGCAAAATAAACTTTAAATAAATAATTTTAAAGTTTATTTTCGAGTGTCATAAAAAATCGTCTCCGCTGCGCTGCTCTCGGTCTGCGCTGCCTTAAATTTTTATGAAATAGCTGTCAATCTCATGCCGTCTCAATTGCACTATATGCAACAGCACTATGCGAGAAAGAGATAAAACACGCGTTATACCTAACCTACATAGCCAGTACGCCGGCGCGCGGCAAGCGGTGCAGCCGTCCGTTCGAAGTTCGCGCGACTGTGTGTACATTGACGAACATTAATTTCATTCATTCATTTCATTCATTTGTTTACTAAAAGTGCTTTTGTTTTAGTGGATTCTGTTTAATGTAAGGAAGTATGTGTTCATTTGACTGAACACAACATAAGGTTAAGAACTCCTCTCGTCTGCCAAATACTATGGTAAGTAATTTTTTTAAACATGTGGGTAGTTAGTAAGTATGCGGTTAACATTTTAGTTGGGAGATGTTGAGATGTTCTTCTATTGAGAATTGTTGTCATCGCACACTTTTAACTCGTCTAGCCACAAAATATAGACGCCAATTTTGAACCCCATAGGACTTGATCGCGATAAATTACATCATAATTACAACAAAAAAGAAAGGGTACTCGTGAGTTCAGTATATGTACCCTCTACAATGGTTTTGTATGTACACGGCTGTATAAGTTTACAACTGTTTGGCGTAAATATAACAGATAAAACCGGCATTATAATATGAATTATTCTAAATTTGAAATTTATAATAGGCTACTAAAAGTGACATTTGACCTATGACAGTTATGACCGGAATTATAATTTGAATGCTTTGATTATATACTTGTCTAGATGCCACATTGACACGTACAGAACGGCCCAAATAAAGTCTACTAAAATTGGTAGACTCTCTTCTCACTTACGTCAGTGTCATTTGGATCACTTCAGGGTGTGGAGTTCTCGAAAAATAATTAATTATGTCGGTATGTGCTGTCAAATTGTGTCGCAATTATGTGGGAAAACCGTATAATTACACTAAGATCACATTACATAGGTAAGTTTTGTTATTTAACCTCTATTATTTTATGAAAACATGATTTTTCAATTCGTTAATTTGTAGGTTCGACAGATTAGCCGGTGTTGTCAATTTATTGAGGGAGATTTGGCGAAACTATGGGAGATAAAATGCAAATATCAGTCATCATCTTTCGATCAGGAGAAAATTTTATTATTTTAATACTTACATAATTTATTTGATCAGTAAATGATAAAAAAATGAAATGTGAAGTGAATGCCTTCACAAAATAAATGAAGTCATTCACTAAATATTATTTTTGTTAGTTCTTTCTAATATTTTGGGTTTCAGATTTCTTTAGACTAGCGAGACATTATACAGCGGACACGAAATGAAATATAAAAAAAACTATTTCGAAAACAAATATAATATAAAAATCCATCTCTTTGGATTTTGATCTATAAATTGCTGTATATATTTTTTCATTGTATTTTTTGTTTTTATTAAAATAAATAAAACACTAATCTACAAAATAATTACTTTATTCAGCTTATTTCGTTTAACTGTCATCCCATTAAATAATGGAGAAAAGGTAAGTTAATAATTTGGAGCAGGCATCCCTAAACACGCACACCTTGACAGTTTGACTACAATAAGTACACAAGCGGTACTCACACATATCACGCAATTTGGCCCCAATTTTCGCGTGTCGTTTGTTTGCATTGCTCCATCTAGACAAGTATATAATCAAAGTTTGAATGATTCTAAATTTGATTTTTTTTAATCTACTGAAGGAATAAAATCACCAATACACACATTGTCACCATCAAAATCAACAGTCCGAAGGTTTGTTTATATAAAAAAAATCGGAAGCTAAATGATACTGCCATTAATTAATAGTAATTAGACGTTAAGACTGAAATATTAACGTATGTAGCCATTTTATTTTGTAAGTTATATTTTAATCGTCCGAAATTTATATAATTCGTCCTGATTGAATCGAAAATTTAGGATTAAGTTAATGTAGGATTTTATTTCATTGCCGCTGCGCCGGTAAGTAGGGATTCACTTGGTTTTTACATAGAGGGTAAATAGTTATTACATAAATTACAATTTAAGTATAATACTTTTTACCCTTCAGTAAAAAGTAATTGTAAGAGATTATGCGCCATAATACATCCGAGTCTATTTAAACGTAGTCAAACAAAAAGGAAAGTAATCAGAAAATTTCTATAAAATAAAGATTGCAGAAATTGTAAAAAAAGTAAGTTTTTAGAATGCGGAATATGGGGTGAAAGTCCCAATATATGGTCATATTAAAATACTTGTGAGAATGTGTAAATATATTTAATTAAATTAAGTCATAATCATATTCTACTATTTTAATCCGCCAATCGGCTTCGCTCTTTTTATTTAATCTTGTACATTTTAAGCGAACAGTGACCAGACATTGCATTTATAGGATTGAAACCTAGTTTAAGCTAATTATTAAGAGTAAAGGTAATCTCAAGTAATGGAAAATCTCAATATAGTTTAGGTTTTGTGAATAATAAGACTGTTTTTTATGTTAGGCTCAAAATACAGTTTCTAAGCAGAATTTTGCATTTTTGCTAAGATTATAGTGATAATAATAATTTAATTTAATTAGGCAATTAATATTGATAGTTAGGGAACTTTTTGTAGTCAACATATTTGTTGCTTTTATTTATTTTTACGACGTATATATTTCATAATTGTAATTTAATTTCGTCAACTAAAATCATCATCATCAACCCATAAGATTACCCCATTGTAGCCTCTCCTACTCCTGAGAGTCTACTCCCTATCTCCGTCAACGAAGTTATGTACCGTTCGAAAGTTCTCCGAAACATCGGAGTCCGATAAAACAAGTGTCAAATTCAATTTTTCAAAACAAACAAACACATCGAGAGTAGGGACAACTGTCAAATTGTGTTGTCATTCATTCTTAGTTCGGGCCTCGAACGAATCATCCGTCCGTAGGTGATACGGAGTAGGAAACACCCGTAACTAAGGTCGAAACTACGGACTTCGTGCTTAGGGAGTAGACCCCCTGGCCCCACCAACGTAAGGTTCCTGGAGCAGTGCAATTGAGACCTTGCGTTTCCCGGCTTCTAGCGAGAGTGGTGGCTAAACGGCTTCTTTGGAGGTTCCCTTGCACGAAATAGTATACTATTGGAAACAGCTAAATTTTGAAAGTGGTCTATGAGGAAAAGTATAGGTACCTCTGTTCTAAATAGTAGAATACTAATGTTAAACTATATAAGACTATCTTCTTGTATATTTTGGCATTTTCCATGCTAAGATTTTAAAGTTATTTTAGCGAAGGAAAAATTCGAACCTGTATCTCCTGGTTAGCTACACCAGACATTATGACCATTAAGTCACCGCGAATATATTAGACTATTGATTTTATGATACGCGAATATTAGACATTGAAATAAAACTACTATAAAAATATACCCGTAAAGCCGAAAGGAGGTTAAATGGGGCCTTATAACGAGTCCATTCACAATATTCAAGAACCGTAAGTAGTAACGCTGTATATCATACCCCAAAAAAAGGAAAACAACAAAATTTATGAATGAAAAATAGAAAAACTATTAAAGTAGACAATTATTAGGTAAAATAGGTACGTTGTCCTTTCTGTTAAATAATCTGTTTCCTGACATGACACCTGACAATTTTTTTGGCTTTGATAATTATTTATATTTTTTACGGGGTATTTTGTAACACGTTGTATATTAAATACCTGGTATACCAATGGTGGAGTCTGCGGGTAGTCTACTTGTGATTGGATGCTGTAAAAGAAACGTCGCGATTAAATTTATCAATATAACGCGATAAAATCCGTAGAAAGTAGTTTTATTTCAATATATTAGACTACTTTAATTATAATGTGTAGCTTTTTATAACTAGATTTATGTAGTTACAGTTTAAAACTGAGTAGATATTGTAAGCTTAGCATCAGGTTTAATACTTTAATATGTATTTTTTATTGTTTTTTTTTAACAGAAATTTTACGTGACTGTCATTTTTTGTCCGTCAACAAAACGATTTTGTCAACAATAATAATTCACATTTATTATTAAAACTCATTAAAAAAATTGAATATATTTTACAATCATATATTAAGGGCCTACCGCAATGTCGTGTCTGTGTAAGTGCCAATTTATCTAAGAAATAAAACATTCGATCTTCCACCCAACTGTACTTCCTTATATTTAAAAAAAGTATTGATGTTGCGCAAAAATAAATAAAATTCAGTCCATTCCTGTCTATACTCAGAGTGAAAGAGGTGGTTTACAAAATGGCTTATATGTCAATGTATTTCTATTTTTTAAAATCGAAAATATCGTTTTCGATAAAATCTCATCGATGTTTCTTAGAATAAATAATTATAACTATAAATATTTGCTTTAAGTTTTCATTATGTTATAATCGTAAACTAAACATAAATATATTGCCCGTGAAAATTGCGAAAGTAGCTATCTAATATACGAAACCAGAAATACCAGAAAGTAGACCTTCAAAATAGTTATAGGCTATAAAACATCACGCTACGACCAATAGGTAGCCGAGCAAAAAGGAAAGGACCCCGTATTTGGCTGCGCCCGCATCTAGTATTATATTATATTTTTTCATAATACCGACGACGTCTGTAGTCTAGTGGTTCACGTGTCGTAGTGATCACGAGGTCGTGGGTACGATTCCCACAGGACACCAATATTTATGTGATAAACATAAGTGTTTGTCTTTGTCTGGGTGTTTTTTATGTATTATAAGTATAAATTTACAAAAAAAAAAATATACAGGTATTTATATCCATTGTCTAGTACCCATAGTACAAGCTATGCTTAGTTTGGGACTAGATGGTGCTGGGTTTTTACACAGCACCATAAATATTCTTGGATATACTTACAATAAATAAATATTCTTGGTCAATTTTTTGTCCAAGAATATTTATTTATTCATTCGTACTATTCAGCAACAGATTCCATTTTAGTTCCCTCGACTGCCAAATACAATTTAAAAAAAAAACGAAATAATCGACATCTTCAACACGTTCGCAATTTTCATGAACTCGCTTATTATTTGATAATGTTAATGTGTGCTAAAGTTTTATTTATCGTCTGTAGTTTATTATTTCATAAACGTATGTGATATTGACTGACTTTTTAATGTTTTTTTTTTCTTATATACAAACCTAGCTTTACTCTGTATTTTACTAGGATATTATTTATAGGATATGCGTAATTTTTGTAGAATCGATTAATAATTCATCGATAGTAAAACTCGAGCATTTTATTTGTCGATGTCGATATACTTTGTAAATGAAAGAAAATTTTGCAATTGCGATTTTTAATAAACGTACTTATAATATATTTATATCGTTTTTATTCTTATTCTTAGATGTGGGGGTGGCATGGCCAGCAACACTTCGACCAAATGTGATCTGTTGTGTTGTCCCCGGCATGGTACATTCCTTACTCTTCAAAGACGTGGTTCATGAAGGCGGCTAGCCCACTAAGAGGAAGGAACTTGTAGTCCTCTGGCTTCGGGTATCCGTTGTCGAGATGATTAGGTTCTATTATGAATACTTTATTTTCTTATTTCAAATTCATCATCATCATCATCATCAACCCATATACTGTCCCACTGCTGGGCACGGGTCTCCTCTCATATTGAGAGGGATTAGGCTATTATAGTCCACTACGCTGGCCTAGTGCGGGTTGGCAGACTTCACAAACCGACGAGAAAAATCTCTAAGGTATGCAGGTTTCCTCACGATGTTTTCCTTCACCGTTTAAGCGAGTGATAATTAATTATTAATACGCACATGAATTCGAAAAGTCAGAGGTGCGTGCCTTGGATTCGAACTCGAGACCATTGGCTTGGCAGTCCAAAGGTAATATCACTAGACTGTCACTGCTTTTTCAAATTAAATCCTACACATATAGTTATTTTACCTCTTGGAGGGCTATGTGCTAGGGCTAAGCGATCTGCAAGGTTAAGCGCTGCACTAGCCACGGTCAGTCTGTGGATAGGTGACCATTCTTAAAACATCGAGAATTCGAGACAGTCCTTGCCTCGGAGAGAAGAAAGCCGTCGGTTCCAGTTGTCATACAAACAGTCCTTAAGTAGTCAGAACCTGCCATGGTCGTGGTGAATTTCATGTATCCCATGGCCATGACTGGCAAGTTAAGGAGTGCAGTTTTTAGTCGGTACGAGTTCAACATATACATGTCATATAGTCCTACCCGGGTGGCGGAGGATCTATGAGGATTTTCCTTACTTTAAAAAAGAAAGGAGTAGGCAGAACCCTAAAGAAAGCCTGACAACCGATCTATCTTAATACCCAGATGATTGGGTTGCTGATGTCTGTTGGCAGTAGTGATGTTGATACTGGATTATTCATAATCGCTTATCAACATTACTATCACAGCATTGAGATGACAGGAAGCAAAGGTAAATAAATCTTTAGCTTCATTCATACATGATTAATGATTATTTGAGTGAGTTATACCTTTGAGATACCTAATTAAGATAATTTTACCCATTATCAATAATCGATTATCAACATCACTAGTTGGCAGTCGCTTCGTTCATCCGCATCTGGTTAGACTGGTTGTTCAAAAAGGTAGTAGGCAGGTTGTAGGACTCGCTAGGCGGGTCACAGGTAGTGGTGTTCAAAGTTATCAATATCTATAAATCAATAACTTGCTTAATGCTATATTATTATTTTTTTAAGCAAGCGATTTTATGTGCTATATTATAGCATGCTTCATTTATATGCCTACTTGTTACTAACGCTATACGCGACGCCCGACGGACAATTGGTTGATAGAGAGAGAGAGAGTTCTATGCGATATAAAGCAAAATAGCTTTATAGCATAAAGTGCGAACCGCGATATCATTTGCTTTATGCTATAAAGCTAATGAAATAAGAAAGAAAGGAAATAAAAAAGAAGAAAGAAATATCAGGTAGCGGCAGTTTTTGTGAACTTTAAAATTAAAAATTAAAATTACTTTATTAATTACTTATCTTATTTTTATTCTTATGTTAACTTTTCATTATCAAGAATGTTAATGTTTGGGCTATTTATCAGTGGAGACTTGTAATTAGCAATTTTGTTTTTTATATTATTTTAAGCATTCTGTTTTGTTATTTGTCTGTAAATCTTCCTACAAATAAATAAATAATAAGCACTAGTCGTGAGTTCTCTAAAAATGTTCGTTAGATGCCCATCTAACGAACATTTTTAGAGAACTCACGAGGCTACTGGCTTTGAATGTGTTAAATGAAACAAACATAGATTTAGTTAAATTATAATTAATTACAAATCATACAATAATTATTACATTTACATTCTTTCTTTGTCTGATTAAAATTGATATTTTAATTTACTATGATTACATGAATTATGTTACAACCAACAAAATTATAACCTTTTTTTTTTAATATATCGGGGTTGGCTTTCAATTATACCTAATGCTTGCATTTTCAACTTTATCTTATTTGCATAAGATATATTTTTAGGTACAAAGTAACAGTATTTTAATACCAAACACATTTTATCTTCGTTTACTAATTAATCCGTTATTTGCTTTATAAAACATATCATCACGCCTGTATTCCGCGAAGGAGTAAGCAGAGCACCTAAACTTCGCGGCCATGTTTAGATCCCATGTAACAGCCATTAAACCAGAAATTTAATCTCTGACTGCTATGAGAATATCCTTAATAGAAAAACGCCATAGCATTTTACTTAGGAATCGAACTCAGAACCTCACGCTCATCAGTCGTGCCTTAGATATGAAATAATAATCTCGAAATACATATAATAATTACTCAATATGCGATTAACAACTTTCTTTGCCTGATTAATTAAAATATTAATAACGACAGAGCTAAAAATATCGAAATCGGGTATCATTATATGTCTTTCTTATTGCTATCCAACTGCTGGGCAAAGTTCTTGGCCTTTGGCTGTACTTGTCCAACAAGGTACTTCCAGGTACTGTTTTTCGGCACCGCCACCATTTTCTCGGCTGGCTTCCACATTGCTTTCCATCGGGTACCCAATGTGCGGAGACTTTCCCAGCAGTCACAATATAATTTCGATAAAAAAATTGCTAACTCCTATAATGCCCCGATTGATACCGGCAGTATATCCTTTTGACCGCCGCGTCAATAATGAATATCTGTGTTCTCTACGCCAAGCACTATAAAAAAGTGATATTTTTGTCGTGTCATGCCGTCGTTTGGCGTCGTGAGCAAGTTTTAATTTGACGTCTATAGACGTCTGTGGCGGTCAAAGGGTTAAAGTAACCGAAGAGTTTTAACGGTAAATTAACACGAATGGAAATCACAATAGAGAGAGAGAGTATTGAAGTAGAGACAGGGGTGTTTTATTGCTTTCTGCACAGAAATTACCTACTATCATGAAAGTGCTCACTAATTTGTTTACTAACATTAGTTCATAAGTAATTTTACTAACAAAATATGGATCTTTTTTGTTGTTTGAAATAAAAACCAAAAATAAAAACCAGGTTAACGTAAAACAACCGTAAACGTACCGTAACCGTAAACAAACGTAACGTAACCTAAAATATAATGTAACACCAATTGTAAAGACGTGCACGGCAACCTATCCAAAACTGACAAATTTTCCCAATTGAATATGAACCTTATTGTTTTGTGTTAAAGTTGAAAATCAATCAAAGAAATTTGACAGATTGTGGTAGCTTGATGTGCTGGCCACTGTACACTTGATATGCAATAAATCCTTGAATCATAAAGAAAATTTTAGTGTCCGTTTGTAATTCCAAATTACTTTTCACTAAATGCATATGAAAGTATATACGGAACTTACATTAAAAAAAAAATATTAAAAATGTTTGTCTGTCTTATTGTTCCGGCTAATCTCTGAAACGGCTGGACCAATTTTAACGGGACTTTCACTGGCAGATAGGTGATGTTATAAGGAGTAACTTACGCTACTATTATTTTAGGAAAAAAATCGTACCGCTATCGCATATCGACCCGTGCGAAGCCGAGACGAGCCACTTGTAAATAATAAAAAAAAACAACTGTTATGTACGATTTCAAAATTAGCATTAATTCCGGAAGAATTTTTAAATTTAAGTAGTTCATTTTCGCCTTACAGGTCTTAAAAAAATTTGCTAACTGATTTTTAAATCATAACGTTTATTTAATTAGTTTTTTACAAAATGTCTGCACTAGCTACATCTAAAAAATATTGAGTCCTTAATTGGTTTCAATAAAAATCGTATTGAATAAACACATAAGTAGATATCGAGAGCCTTATGTTACATAATTAAATGCATTTAAATAAAGGTATGCGCATTATATCTGGTCTTTCTAAATTAATATTGAGACTTTTTTTTTATACCAATGAGGTGGCAAACAAGCATACGGCCCACCTGATGGTAAGCGGTTACCGTAGCCTATAGACGCTTGGAACACCAGGAGTATCACTTGCGCGACCTGTATTGAAAGAAGATTATTTGTGTTGGCAGTGGGGTCAAAGTCCCCCCACTGCCAACACAACGTTTCCTCGTGGAGCATTCATGCACTTCATGTTCAAATTGATTTAGAAAAACTCCGAGTTCTAGGGAGCCATAGCTACTTTCAATGACGATATGATTCACGAACAAAATTACTGCACATAGTCCAGTATAACTTGACCTTCGCATTGTACAGGCTTTCATACACTTACAGGTCAACTTATACTGGTCACGTTGGAAAATTGGCGATGTCTTTAGATTTGCCATCCGATGTCATATAGACGAGCCTTTTAAATAAGACCACAATAAAAAAAAAACACGATCCATTACAAACAATTTTCTGACCCATCATACTGTGCCCATACCTTTAATTGCTAAATGTTCTGTTATTAATTAATATCGATATACAAACATTATATAATTATAAACATAATAAAATCATTGATTCTATACAGGCTAAACTTAATTTAGAAGTAAAGTAACGGAATACTTGTATTGACGGTATAAGGGCTTAAGCGACAGAAAATGTAGACGTTTACGTCGCTTACGCCTTTTTAGCACCGTCTATATACATAAGTAGTAATTAAGTATATGCTTCAGTCATTAACTGGCGCGAGGACCCAGCTTCCTTAGGCAGGAGATACCCTGGAAACAAAATCGAATGAAGATATGACATTTTGACACAAATATTTGTGTGGGCAAAACATGAGTATTTTAAAGTTATTTAGAAAAGGAAAAATACGACCGCGGGCAGGAATCGAACCTGCGTCTTCTGGTTCGGTACACCAGACGCTATGACCACTAAGCCACCGCGATACCTACCCGTCATGTCGAATTTTTCCTTCACATATTGAATTTACGTCTTTATGGTGACGTTATTTTTCCTTTTCTAAATAACTTTAAAATCTTAGCATGGAAAATGCCAAAAATATACAAAAAGATACATGAGTATTTGTTGAAATAAAACTACTTTTTACGGATTTTATCGCGTATATTGATATTATTAAAAAGTAGTTTTATTTCAATGTATAATATTCGCGTAAATGTCAGAAATCAATATGAGTATTTGTGTTTGTCTGGGTGTTTCTTATGTATTATAAGTATAAATATTTACAAAAAAAAGTATTTGAGTATTATATCCATTGTCTAGTACCCATAGTACAAGCTCTGCTTAGTTCGGGACTTGATGGTGTTGTGTAAAAATGTCCCAAAACATTTATTTATTATTATTTGTTTTTTTATTTATATGGTTTGAGTTTGTGGGAGTTTACTAATTAGTGCACAGTCCAATCAAAACTGACCTGTTCCTGGTACTCGTGTCGGGAGAGCCAGAAGTTGTCCCTGTTCTTGCAGACCTCGGCCAGCACGGCGCCGCCGATGAACACCATGTCCTTGCGCCGAGGAGGGTCCTCCACGCGGATCTTGAATTTCTGTAGGAAATATGGTTTCATCATTACCTTTATGATATCAGCTACGAGATCCACTAGACCAGGAGAACCGGTCACATGAACTGCTTTTCTTCTTTTGTTTTTTTTTTAACCTTTTGACCGCCACGGACGTGTATAGACGTCAAATGAAAACTTGCTCACGACGCCAACGACGGCATGGCACGCCAAAAATTCCACTTTTTTTAGTTCATAATAAATAACTTTATAAAAACTGTTTTTTTTTGTTGTTCAGAACTTTCGACTGGATGAACCGATTTGGATTATTATTTTTTTATTTAAAAGCTCGTGCTTCTCATGTGGTCCAGTTCTGACAACGGCATCCATGAGAAAACCATATAAGTCTCATTTTAACACACAATGCTTAAGTCGTAGTTTTCTTTTCCTAAAATGTTATGTGCGTATTAATAATTAATTACCACTCGCTTAAACGGAGAAGGAAAACATCGTGAGGAAACCTGCATGCCTGAGATTAACTCGACGGTGTGTGAAGTCGGCCAACCTGCACTAAGCCAGCGTGGTGGACTATAGCCTAATCCCTCTCAATCTGAGAGGACATCCGTGCCCAGCAGTAGGACAGTATATGGGTTGATGACGTAATGAAAAAAGGTTTTTTCATTAAATTAAGGCAAATACATTTGTTAGATTAGGGATAAATGTTTTTAAGTATAGTTTACGCTTGTGTTAGTAATATCCCGCTCTTCCACAAGTTGTTTTTAAGCTAGTAAATTTAAACATAACCCACGTATTTGATGAGTAAGGGATGTACAAGGCTGGGGACAACACAAAGGATCACATCTGATCGAATTGTTCCTGGCTAAGCCGTGTGTGTGTGTGAGTAAATTTTTATTAGGTTATTGTTTGCACTAAGCTTTTGCCCACATCATTATGTTAATGTTTGACTATTATTATGCTGTTCTACACTTACGGCTAGTTTGTCGCAGTCGTTCTTGAGCACCCGCTCGAGGTACAGCTGTTTGATCTCTCGCTCGAGGCGGGACGGGAGCCCGGGGTACATAGTGGAGCCCCCGGAGAGAACTATGTGCTTGTATAGTTCATTGCGCATATCTATGTCTGCCGCCTGTGAGGGAAAATAACTCTAATTAAATGAGAAGAACAAAAAACTCGGGTGGCAAGACCTCTCAGTGTTTCGATGTGTTAATAATGGTCACCCATCCATAGACTGACCGCGGCTTGCGCAGCTTAACCTTGTATATCGGTTGATCAGCTTAATTATTACTTAGCCACGAGCCGAGAGTTTTCTGAAAGATATCCCAAACTTAGTTATAGTTTGTATTTTGAGAGACTGTGAAAAGCGCTCTGCGATTTAAAAAAATACCTGTATAGTATTGAAGACGAGTTCAGCGATGCCCTGCCCCTCCACGTTGATGAGATGCGGCTGGAACAGAGCCTCCGGCGCCTCGAACCTCTCACCCCCCACCTTGATCACGCGCCCGTCCGGTAGCTGAACCGGTAGCAAACAAACAATACTATATTATGGTACAAGTGTGTAATGTTGGTGATTACCGCTGAGGCGCCATTGGAACCCGCCTTAGGTGAGGGTTTTAAGAGAGCCGAGGACGGTAATCATCAATACACACGTGTATCATACGACGTTTTTCACCACACCCATTTTATGAGCAAGTGTGTACTAGCTGCCCCCGGAAACGTTGTTTTGCCATTAAAAAAAAAAAAAAAAAGATGTTGGCCTATTCTCATAAAAAAAAATTCATCAAAATCGGTCAAGCCGTTTCGGAGGAGTATGGCAACGAAAACTGTGACACGAGAATTTTATATATTAGATTCTAAGTGTTAGAAATCACTAGGTCCATTTTTGTCTCACCACATAGGGCTCCACCAGCACAGTGGTCTCCCAGGCGAGCCGCTGCTCCTGCTCGATGTTGTACCCAATGTAGCAGAGCTTCTCCTTCATCATGCGAACCGTCTCGAAGTCAGCCGAGTGGTTGAACGCGTACCCCCGCAGGAGTAGTAACTGGGGAGGAGATCAACAGATTTAACCTTTTGACCGCCACGGACGTGTATAGACGTCAAATTAAAACTTGCTCACTACGCCAACGACGGCATGGCACGTCAAAAATATCACTTTTTTTAGTTAAGAAACAATACCTATACAAACATTTGTTGTTTTTTTTTACCTATTATTAGATACTAGAATTTGTCGCTTGGCGTAGAGAACACGGATTTTTGTTATTGATGTGGCGGTCAAAAGTTTAAGAAAGGTAGGGCATAGTAGGAGTAATTCCACTCAAATTGGAGCTGCCCGCATGGGGAATTACCTTTGCTTTGAGCTGTGTTGTGTTCCTAACGGTGAGCAAGGTTGCCAGTCCTCCGCGAGGAAATGTTGTGTTGGCAGTGGGACTTTAACCCTTATACTGCCAACCCAACTATTCCTCTTTCGTTTTATTTTTTATTTATTTATTCATTTAATCTTACAAGCTAACAGATGTCACATCTTGCAAGATTAGTTACTAACACTTGACATACATACATACATACCATCACGCCTGTATTCCCCGAAGGGTTAGGCAGAGGTGTACTAATGTACACCCACATTTCGCCGGTGAGAATTTCATAGAAAAACCCAATAACACTTTGCTCGACCTGGGGATCGAACCCAGGACCTCTAGCGTAGCAGTCGCGCTTAAGACCACTAGACTAATGAGGCAGTCTAACTAACACTTGAATTATAACTAAATACTTATATTAAACATGCACATTGAATTTTACAATACATTTTTATAAAATAGTAATACATAATGTCACTATATAAAATATAAACAACAATAAATTACAATGATGAATGTCAAGAATAAAAATTTTACAGGGTCGGCAACACCAACGCCACCAGGGTTGGCGGAATAATTTCGAAACAGAAGGGAAAAGTCGTGGGTAGACTCATCACCGTAGGACATTATGTGGGCGTAAATATTTCTTATGACAGAATTGAAAGACTTAGATAGGCCAACTTGTTTTTCACTTTAACACAACGAAACGCGAGACAGTTCCGTGCGCCTGTATCGGACCAGAGCCAGACAACGAATGTGCGCCGCACTCCACCGACCGATAACGCCACGACTCTGTCAAGCACCCCCACCCGACATCACGCGATGTGTGACGTAACAGCGAGTTGTCACTAACGTCGGCTAGGTGGCGCTAGCGTTCCGTTATAGCTCCCGTACTCATGACCCATGCCGATACACATATTGAACCAATCGCTCAATTGAAATAAAACAACTTTTTACGGATTTTATCCTACCTTTACAGCGTCCATGGTCACGGGTAGACTGAACGCTGTAAAGGCGCTGTAAAGGGTCCGAAACGTCGGGATTAATAATATCAATATACGCGATAAAATCCGTAAAAAGTAGTTTTATTTCAATGTATAATATTCGCGTAAATGTCAGAAATCAATACAATCGCTCAATGTAAAACAATTCCTAATAATCCTTACCTTGATAAGGTACCTGGTGATATCCCTGCCCGCGATGTCCAGACGTCTGGTTAGATGAGGCAGAGCGAACTCCTCGTATACCGGGCAAATGTGGGTTACACCATCGCCTAAAAAAATAAAGTTTAATTTTATTATCTGTGTAAAAATATGAACTATGAATTATCTGAAATAAATGATTATTGCTATTATTATTAAAAAATCTTAACATCATAGCCAATTACAATTATTCAAATATAACATTAATTATCTTTTTGTATTTTTTTGCATTTTCCATGCTAAGTTATTTAGCAAAGGAAAAATAACATTAATCTTTTAGCGATATTCCGCAATGTGGGTGTGCAAAAACGATTAAAAACTAACTATGGGTACTACACTAAATAATGCATATAATACAAACACACTTTTTTTTGTATATACATACTTATAATACATAAGAAACACCCAGACTAACACAAACACTTATGTTCATCACAGAAATATTTGTGTATTGTGGGAATCGAGCCCACGACCTCGTTATCGGCAGTCCGAAACCCGAATCTAGACCAGACATCATCATCGTCGGATTATAGAAACTGTAGTATTGATGACGTATTACCTGAGTCGACGACCACGCCGGAGATGAGTCCTTGAGCGTACAGCGTCAGCACAGCTTGGATCGCGATGTATGCACTGTCAAACTCGTACTTCTCAAACATTACCTGAAAAAAATATAAAAAAGACTTATTTATTTTTTATACCACTAACCGTCAGCTCACACCTAGACGCGACGCGACGCGACGCGACGCTGCGCGCACCCTTTAAAAGAGCGACTCAAATAGAACTTTGTTTTCTACACGAAAAGATACACATTTCATTGTGAGAATTTAGAATACGTTGCACCATGCAGCGCTGCGCCTCGTGATGCGTCGCGGTGTAGCGCGGTGCATCGCGACGCAGCAGTGCATCGCCGGTACGTGCGGCGTGCAAGAGCGGCGCTGCCGGGGCTGCCGGGGCTGCCGGGGCTGCCGGGGCTGCCGGGGCTGCCGGGGCTGCCGGGGCTGCCGGGGCTGCCGGGGCTGCCGGGGCTGCCGGGGCTGCCGGGGCTGCCGTGGCGACTGGTCTCTACGCTATGCGCCTCGCGACGTTGCGATGCGTCTCGCGGCGGCGAGCGGCGCAGCGCGAAATCACTGGCCTCTTCCAGTACCATCGCGTCACGTCGCGTCGCGTCTCGGTGTGAGCTGACCCTAAGGTGGCAAACAAGCATACGGCCCACCTGATGGTAAGCGGTTACCGTAGCCTATAGACACTTGTAAGGTATTACCTCAATCATCTTCTCTCGATTCTTGGTAGGGTTCATGGGCGGCTCCGTGAGCAATATCTTAGTCTCCCGAGGGTCCACATTCATCTTGCTGGGACCGAACGTGTAGTCCCACACATGGCACATGTCCTCCCAGTTACGTACCACCTGGAAACGTGAAGTTTATGTAGGGTATATAGTCTATATAGGTAGGAAATATAGGCTATATAGGTAGGAAGGCTAATTTTTTTTTTATGCTACTAAGGTGGCAAACAAGCATACGGCCCACCTGATGGTAAGCGGTTACCGTAGCCTATAGACGCTTGCAACACCAGGGGTATCACTTGCGTGATGCCGACCCTGTAAAACGAAAGAGGAATAGTTGGGTTGGCAGTATAAGGGTCAAAGTCCCCCCATTGCCAACACAACGTTTCCTCGTAGAGCACTGGCAACATTGCTCATCGTAAGAAACACAACACAGCTCAAAACAGTGTTATTTCACTTCGATTGAATAGATATCGGTTTTTTATTCTCCACTATATTGTCGATGTAAGTAACAGGCTTACAGAATGGACTAAATGATTATTATTTTTTAATAAAAAAATAGATAATTCTTATATTTTTAAATGGAGGCTGTGAAGAATCTGAAACGTCAGGATTTGATCATATCAATATAACGGGATAAAATCTTTTAAAAGTAGTTTTATTTCAATAATAATTTATATGTAAAATACATACGATGATAAACAGTTTGTGTTGATTGGTTTTTCAATTACGCTTACCATCCTGGTGGGCGGTATCCTTGTTTGCCACCTTAGTGGTAGGTATAAAAAAATATTATAGGTACTATATACAGCTTGCATTATCTTTTGATAATTTCTGCCGTACATTCGAAGCCAAGGCATGTTACTAGTGTTTCAAAGGGGTTCGAACTTTTTTGTATGGAAACTGCCTTATATATTACAATAAACAGTAATAATAATAATCAACCTGGGAACGATTTTTTGGAGAGAATCTAACGCCTATTGAAACTATACACGTAATAGAGTCTATTTTTAATGATTGTCGTTGTACTCATATGACGATCGTTACTTCCAAATATCTCGGTAACGTGACATTTTGGGGTACCATGGTACGGAAATTTTTTGTTCGTTTATGTGTCCTCTACCCTTACACATTCATCGTGCGCCGCTATTTCGAAAGAAAATTAAAATAGTGGCGGGTCCAATTTGCCAGCATAAAAAAATAGATAAAAAAGGTTCACATTAAAAACTATACTCACTCCATTTTCCATGGGATAGCTGACTTCAAGCATAGACCTAAGTTTTGAAGCCTCATCTCCCACCATTAAGTCCTGAAAAAAAAATTTGTTATCTAAAAATATTTGAACTAGTAAAGGACTTCGCCTAGTATGCCATACCAACATTGTTATAGGATCATATCAAATTATTTAACTAAAGAAACCGTGACCCTCCGGAGGGTTGATACAATTGTTTTTCTATTGTGCCTTAGTAGTATAAAAAAACATATAGATTGGGTGACGTGTTAACAATACTAAATGTCATATAACACCACACACTAACTTTATAAAAGAAAATTTTGCATTTATGTATATTATACATGATGTATATTATACATTGATGTATATTATACGTGTTTTATAAGGCAATGCAAATATGAATTGTCAATAGTATGGTACAGTATACTGGGCCGAGTCCCTCATAATATTATTTTCCATTTTAGTATTAAAAATTATCTGCAAAACGGCACAAAAACAATAAAAAAAAATGCTGAACTAAAGCTTGTTAATGTTATACAGTTTTTTGTAAGTAGAATCTGCACAACAAAATATAAATGCAACTCAAAATCAAAATAGTTTTATTTTCATATAAACCATAAACAGGCAATCTTGAAATGTCCAGTGTAGGTGCAGATAACTTAAAATTAATAGGCAATAATCATTAGGCAATAGTCATATTATCTACTGTGCTTATATGCCTAAGGTATACAGCATCCACTATAATCATTTAAAAGCTATTTCTGTGCTCATATAGTAAATTATAGACTATGCTAAATTGAAATTAAATTATAGTCTACAGAATTTCAGTGTGGGAATCTGTCAACATGATCCCAGCTTTGTCATAATTATGGAGCGGTGAGTGAAGTTTTTTTAATAAAATCAGCCTATTAACTAAAGGTAAGATACTCTCACAGTCCTTTAAAATAATAAGTTAATTAAATATTATTGATACATTTTTACACAGCACTATCTAGTCCCAAACTAAGCAGAGCCTGTGCTATAGGTACTAGACATTGGATATAATACTTATAATTATACTTTTGTAAATAGATACCTAAAAAACCATAAGAAACATCCAGACACACAAACACTTATGTACATCACATAAATATTTGTATCTTGCGGGAAACGAAGCCACAACTTCGTGATCAGCAGTCCAACACTTAAACCACTAGACCACAAATTTTGTCTACAGTAAAACCTATGATAAGTCAACAACAGTTGGTGTACAGTAGTACACCTCTCCGTAACCCTTCGGGGAACGCAAATCTGATCGAATATTATGTTTATATGGGTATTTAACCTCCAAACGTTATTTGTATGATTTTATTGACTCTTATGGATTGAATGGTGTGGCTAGCAAACTGACCGTTGTATAAAACTAACAATACAAGAAATACAAGCGATAATATAATATTTCTTGCAAAGCACTTCATAGTACAGTTGCTGAAACATACCGAAATTTCCACAGCCTCTTCATCGAAAGCCTGGATGCATAAAATATTACATTTATTTTACCATAATCATATTATTATGGTAACTGTTAACGATTTGTTATTTATCAATGTTGTTGACATTTGAAACTGCAAATATTTACACACAACACATATTGTTAGGTTTTAGTTCAGAAATTCCATAAATTCTTGATGAAAACAAGTACAGAATACTCCACACATGCATCTTTCATTCATACAAATATTAGTTCATGAAAATCACACATTGGACATGAAAAACTGTTATTTGAAATTACATGCTGAAACATAATTGACTTACTCCAATACATATATCCTGCAACATATTAAACATAGCTTTGGAATATAAATCAGCATTAAACATCATCATTAATCTATTTTTGTCCACTGCTGGATGTACGCCTCTCCCAGTGAAGGCCATGGAGCCGTCTTTATTAAATATAATAATACTGAATTCAATATTATTAAAAATAATTATGAGAGAGAGCCTCTTTATTCAGAATTCTTAGGCCTGTGGGCGTTAACCCTGATATCCATGAATCATCATTTACCAAACTTAGCTCAATATAAATTGTGTTATTGTAAAAATACAAACTAAAGTTTATGTCAGATTTTCAATATTTTTTCAACAATCCTATAGAAGCCAGAGGCTTTTAGTTTCGATTGATGATTTTAGTATAATAGTAGATAGTTCCTAACCTGAATTTCCTTAACCAAGCACATAATGATTTAATAAAAACCTTGTATAGCTTTTATTCGTTTGTCTGAGTAGACATGATACATTTCAATAGGCAGGATATACCCGAGTTCCGTTTACACACCTGAGTTAGCATAGTTTCGAAACATACCTTTACATCGATATCACCAATCTTATTCTCGGCCCTGATGATCGGCCTGCCAACCATCGAGGGGAATATAAAGGCTGGGAAGTTGCTGCCCGCATATCCACACTTCACAAACTAAAACCGACAGTAAATCATGAGGAAAACGATGATTCAGGCGCTTATCAATACTACTATTTTCCATCAACATTTTTATATGAACTTACGCCTGTGCCGTTGTCGCAAACAATAACTTTTCTTCCTTTCTCATCCATTTTGCTAAATTTATTCTAGTTTCACTTAAAAATTGGATTTCTAATGAAATATTTATCGAAAATAACAGATAAAGTAGCCCCCCGCACTGCCCTGGCAACTATCAAAGTTATTTTTTTTAATAAATGACAAATCGACCGTGTACGTGCAATAAAAAATAAGTTTTATGCCATCGCATTACAGTTGTAAGTTTGTAACTCGCAATAGCTAAGTAAATTTCCTGATTCTGACACGCCTTTTAATTATGAATTCGAATAGAAGTCCTTTGATATCAAATCGAAGCAAGTGAAAAAAGTTTCTTCAGCAACTTTATAGTTGCTACTATAGTTTAGTAACCAAATAAAATATAACTTAAGGTACGATAAACCTAATTATCAATAATTTATTAACATTAAAATTAATCCAATCAATAAATTCCCCCATACAGCAATTAACAAAACGATGGTAAAAAATTAAAAAAATATGAATTGTCTAACTGTCAATTACTTACGCTGTCATTAGTGTCATTTCATTTGTCAAAGCAGCATGGAAAGTGTTCAGTTTTCACGTGTTTTTAATATTTTGATTAATTGAATTTATAATTAATAAGTGAAAATGAAGCATAAAAGGTTTGAGGAGAACATACTAGTCGACGAAGCCTACACAAATTATGGCCATCCCGACAAAAATGAAGATTCAAAGAAAGGACAAGGTATTGCAAAGCATTTTGCAGAAACTTTGGAATATGAAGATAGAAAGAAGTGGTATCATCAGGTAACATGTTATCTCCTCTATAAACGAATAATAAAAAATATTATTTCACATAATGCACAATTTTTGCCTATGAAAAAATTTCTTGTTTATGTATACACACAAATTCACACTATAACCCCGAATTTGTCCTAAAAATGAACTTTAATATTACTAGTTTTTCGGTATATTGACCCTTGACAATATTAAAACAATGTGTAACATAAAACCTGATCTCAAAAAAATTGTCTCATGTGACAATTTTTTTTTTTTCTCAATGGTGTGTGAAGTTTGCTAGACCTGTGTGGTGAACTATGGCCTAATTCTCTCAATCTGAGAGGAGACCCATTGCTACCTGTGGGACAGTATAAGGGTTGATGATGATGATGATAAAAACAATTTTGTAATGTTTTGTCAATAATGAAATCCTACAAAATACTAGTTTTTTTCTCAGCAAGGAGACAGATTTCAGTACAATGGCAAGGCAATTTTTTTTAATTATGTTGTTAGATGCCTGAGGAGCCTACTACCATATCAAAGACATTAACTCAAGAACAGATAGAGGAAGTGAGGAAAGAAGCAAGTAGTGCACTGCATGGAGACACAATGGCCTATGAGACAAGTAAGTATAATTATACAATTTAAATAAAAGATTTTATTAAAAAATAAAAAAGATATACGAGATTTATACTTTGTGTATTTATAAAATGTTATTGGTTACACATTTACTCACATTTTGTGTCTTTTTTTTAAATTCTTGTGAGGCCTATGCTTGACTGCCAGTTTGCCTGCTGTTAAGTGACACTGTGGCACTTCTGTAATTATTTCTCCATCAAATATGTAACATGTTGTTGTTTATTTTCTCTAATTAATAAAATACCTTCACACCGCTAGGCCAGGGGCTAGATAGAGCTAAACAAATGATCAACAGTTAACCAGTATGTTGGTAACCAAGATTTTATCAAAAAGTTTTCTTTAAAAAATGGTGGGCCTGAAAGATTAACTTTTAAATTTTTTTATTTGGGACATTTTATACAAATGATAAATGATTGCCAGGAATAAATCACAGATATAAGGCCACTCAAGGTATATCTTCAAATACAAAATGCTTGGTTTATTAATTAATTACTCGGTGTACATACATCTGTTTCTTCGGCCAGAGACTAAGCATTGCCATTCAACGTGGCAATGCAGCCAGCCTCTTGGGTACGCTACCAGACGATGGCGATGCGGATGAGTTTTTTTGATGCAATTTTTTAGTCTAGTTTTAGTTTGGTTTTCCCTGTAGTTTTTTTCTTTTCTTTTTTTAATTATAGTTTGTTAACAAGTGGTGTAAAAAAAACTAAAATTAACTTTATGCTATTGATTCTTCTACAGAAACGTCAGACGTTTTGCAATAAATCTGTTAATTAATTAATTTTATTATTATAAGTAAATTAATTAATTAACAGAAATGTGTTGCTAGGGAGTTGTTGCGCCGCTTCTTCCCAGCTAAAACACTAGAAGGTGGTGAAGACCTAAAACGTAAAAATGCTATTAAAAAGTGTAAACTATAGTACTCTATATATTTTTAAATTAAAACATTGCCCTACGTTAGGATTATCACCTGTATTGTGTTTACAAAGAAAAACTTTCACATGCACAAACACCCAGACCGAGAACAACTACGTAATAATCTGGATGTTTTCGGACTAGAAAAGGCTTTTGTTGATAGTGAGTATTTTTACAGAATCAAATAGAAGTGGTTCATCAGACCATCAGTGGGCTCGGACCCTTCTCAACAAAGGTGCCATCGGAGACAGGGTTGCTGCTGCCACAATACTTATACAAGTTTGTTTCTGTTAAGTTTGTTATGATGTGACAAAATGCTCAAAAATAACATATCTGATAATGACTATAAGTTATTGATTTCTGACATTTACGCGAATATTATACATTGAAATAAAACTACTTTTTACGGATTTTATCGCGTATATTTACCCTTTATAGCATCCATGGTCATGTCATGGAGTCTACCCGTGACCATGGACGCAGTAAAGGGTCCGAAACGTCGGGATTAATAATATCAATATACGCCATAAAATCCGTAAAAAGTAGTTTTATTTCAATGACTATAAGTTGCTTGATTACTTAAATTCACAATCTACTTTTTACAGCACCTCTGATTTTCTACAATCACTTTTGGTTTCAGGACAACCCTATTTACAACTTGACGGCCCTGAGAAATTTAATCAACAATGTCAAGCCAGCTAAAAAGAAGGATGGTATTATTATTATAGGTAAGTTTTTATTTTACTAGTTATTTTCGTATTAACGAATGCTGAAAATGTACCAAAGTTACATTTTGTTAAAGAAAAAAAAACCGCAGGCAGGATTCGAACCTGCATATCCTCCGGTGTAATAAACCTAACAATTACCTACTAAGCTACCAATATGCGCCTATGAAACCTCCTTGATAATAATATTTTTAATGTTGATTTCTGACATTTACGTGAATATTATACATTGAAATAAAACTACTTTACGGATATTGATTTCTGACATTTACGCGAATATTATACATTGAAATAAAACTACTTTTTACGGATTTTTATTTCAATACTTTACGGATTTTATCGCGTATATTGATATTATTAATCCCGACGTTTCGGACCCTTTACAGCGTCCATGGTCACGGGTAGACTCACGTCGGGATTAATAATATCAATATAACGCGATAAAATCCGTAAAAAGTAATTTTATTTCGTTATTTTTCCCGTCTGTAAAGTTTTATTGATTTTTATTTATTATTTGTCAATAGATGCACTATCAGAGCTCCTGATATCGGAGCTGCTAATCCCAGATGTAAAACTGCGAACTTTCGAGCAGCATCCGCTGGGACACGTCGATGAGATGACATCAGGCAACAAGCAGGCGCGGCGGAATATACTCAAATTGTGGTACTATGAGGACCAGCTCAAGGAATTGTATGGGAGTAAGTACTTTTTATTTTCCTGAATGCTTAATTGTTTACTGGTTGTGAACTTCTGGATCGATTCCAAGCTCAATCAGGCATCATCCTCTGAACCTATTCCCAACTATGTTGGGGTCGGCTTCCAGTCTAACCAGACGCGGCTGAATATCAGTATTTTACACGAAGCAACTGCCATCAGAGCTCCTCAACTCAAATTCCGGGCTATAACCAGTCTATCTTGAGGATAGACTGGTTGTCAGGCTTTTTGGGTTTTTGACTACCCGATCGTCAAAGCAGTTCGCATGACAACCGGGATCGATGGCTTTACGTGCTCTGCGTGGCACAGAGGGATCTCAGTTTGTTAAGAATGATCACTCATCCACAGATTGACTACGGTTAGCGCAGCTTAACCTTGCAGATCGGTTGATTATCGTAGTTATAACTTAGCCACGAGCCCCGGCTCAAGCAGTGTTATTTGAATTTTCAACCAACGAAAAAAAAATTGAGGAGGTTCACAATTTGACTAGTATATTTTTCTATGAAATTCTCAGTAGCAGCTCTGAGTTTGGATTAGTGCCCAGTTAATGGCAATAGGCCATTTAATTAATGTATATCCTTATCTTAACTAAAACATGTGATTTCCAGCATATGTGGAAGCATTAAACAAGTTTGCACATGATTCCGTGGAAGCGAACAAGGAGAAAGCAGTCAGCGCCATGTCTTACTTGCTGATGCACCATCCAGAGAGAGAGAAGGTATGTTCTATTGTGCCCCTGTCTTCTATTGTATAGGCAGATTTAGGAACGGTATAACAGTGGGAGTAATTCCACTCAAATTGGAGCTGCACGATTGGGGAAGTATCTCCGCCTTGCAGAAAATCGAAGTGAAATAACTCTGCTTTGAGCTATGTTGTGTTCCTAACGTTAAAAAAGGTTGCCAGTGCTGCTATGTAATGTCAGCTGTTCCGTGCGCCATATACATTCCACATTAACAGTCTTTTTGCGGGAAAGAAGGTGCATGCCTTGGATTCGAACTCGAGACCTTTGACTTGGCAGTCCAACGGTTATGATAAATGATATTTATTTCTGTAAATAGATCTTTTAAAGACACTTTTACAAGTCAATAATAAACATTTTTTTCTTAAAGCTAGATGGCTCTGGCATTTCCTAGCTGACGACCTCTGAGAAGAAACGCCGAAACAAACTCAGAGAATCATAGTCTCTTTTAAAGTTCAGACATAGAGTAGTGGTAACAAATATGTCTTACAATGTAGGGCAACGTCTGAAATGGCCTTTTGAAGAAAGAGCCATAGCGGCTTTGAGTACCAACTGACGGCACGCATGCATCAGTCATTGTGTAGCTCAACCATAATTTAGGGAGCTCAACAATCCGTCGCACGACGATACCAGATCAGAGAAACATTTGCGTAGGCCATATAAATTTTATATCACTAGGCTACCACTAGGGATGCCCAATCTATTGATTTGAACCGATTTTTTGGATCGCATTGAATCGATTCACGGTCGGGATCGCATGGATTTGAATCGATCTGCTATTTTTTACCTGTTAGTTTTGTGTAGTAGTGTGTAGTTTAAATAGTTTTTTTTTTCTTGTCAACAGATGCTTCTAACAAATATAATCAATAAGCTAGGAGACCCATGTCAGGCTGTCGCCTCCAAGGTCATCTATCACCTGTGTCAGCTGTTGTACAACCATCCCAACATGAAGTCTGTAGTGCTGGCTGATATTGAGAAGATGCTGTTCAGGTAAACATCACCAACCAGGAACGGAATGGAACCGGCAATAGTTTCTCCAGGTCTGGGTGTTTGTGTATGTGAAAATTTGTGTTTGAAATACAGAACAAAATCAAATAGTGTGGGGCAACGTTTTTTTTTAAATAAAATATAAATATCCCAGTAATCAACTTCAAGTCGAAACCGGGTGATAGGCCAAGTGGTATCGGCTATTATAAAAATATTAAAAGAAAGTTTTTTATGGAACACGTTATGGAGAAGAATCTTGTTATTAAAAAAAAGAACATACGCTTTTATTCCTACAAGGGATGGGCAGAGGTGTACGAATATACACCCACTTTAAAAAATATTGAAATTAGTAAAGACAATAATCTCAATTATGACTTCAAGTACCTTTGCACCGAGTTTTTAACTGTTGGAGCTGTAAGCTACTAGCAGAAATACATACATACACTCACGCCTTTTACCCATAGGGGTAGGCAGAAACTAAAGAACGCCACTCGCTACGATTCTTGCATATTTCTGTCGCTTCATCCACATTCATACATCTTGTCATACACACACGCCCGTTGCGAGTACTACGTACCTGACCTGTTTGATGAACCTCACCAATAAGGTCGGTGAAAGTCTTTCTACGGCGTCCCTTCCCGGCGGTTCTACTGACATTCGCCATATAAATCCTTCATGAATCTAATTTCATAACCCAGGTCCAACATATCTTCGCGCGCCCAGTACTACGGTGTGTGCTTCCTGAACCAGTTCTACCTCGGCAAGGATGACTCCAAGATAGCTGAGAACCTTATCAGAATATACTTCTCGTTCTTCAAGGCTTCTATCAAAAAGGTAAGCTCATGAATTCCGATTGAGATAAATATTATACAACATTATTATTAGTATATGCGAAACCTGAAACACGTGTCTAGTATTTTTATGTAAATAATCTATGTACAAAATTTCAAAACTTGTATCATGAAAAATCACAAAGTTATAAGCTTGTTAAGTTACCTGGTTGTCCGTACAAAAACATGCTCATCACGCGCAGGCGCCGCCCCGCGCCCGCGTTGTCGCGGCGCTCATTGATAATAATGTGGCAGTAGGTACCTAACCGTACGGCGATTTCCGATTGCATTGTATTTAACTGATGATACATCACACTTTCCACATTTTCCATCACACTTCCAGTCTTTGAACTGTCGTAATGGTCAAGTGTAGGTAGACATTAATAAGTACTTTATTTGTAAATGCAGCGGTAAGTGATTAAATGTAGTCAATGCGATATGTTGCACCTTATACCAAACACTGTAAGTTCAAAATGGATGAAAAGTGTTAAACATCGCACTACTTAACCACAACAGGCTGTATGTACAAATAAAAACGTGTGTTCATGTGTGTGACGATACTTTAATGTCAGATAGCTCCTCGTGCCGCACTGCCAGGAATACGTTATCACTTATCACCACAAACCGCTAGTATCCGTACCATTTCTTACACGAACACTATGCTTTTTACATACGATAGGTACACGTCAACCGAAACACAACTGCCGCGCGCTCGCGTTATCACCACAAACCGCTACTGTACGTACCATTTCTTAAACGAACACTACCTATGCTTTTTACATACGATAGGTACAGATCAACCGAAATGCTTGCGCTCGCGGTCGCGCTCTCGTTTTGTACCTACTTATCTGAACGGGAGCGACATACGTGCACACTTCCCTATAGCTGCCGGGCGACTGAAGTGGTTGCCTGGTTGGTTCACCCCCGGGCCCCGCCCGCCGCACTGCGCCCGCGCTGACCGCTCAGTGTCAGTGACCTGTGTTGCGCGCATATGATTGCGGATAGGTACTTAGTGTCGCTCGGTGTCCTACTCGTAACATTTTTTAAATGTTTTTGGGACAAAATATAACATGATGTAAACATTATTGGAATCGATTCAGTTACTGATTCTGAACAAACTATATTCAGGTTTCGCATATACTAATAATAATGTTGTATATGCTATATTATTAATATACATTAGGTATACTAATATTATAAAGAGGTAAGGTTTGTATTTGATGTATATTGTATCTTAAAAAAATACTGGACCGATTTCAAAAATGCTTTCACCATTTGAATGTTACATTATCCCTGAGTAATAAGGCTACATTTTACTAGAAAAAATTAGGGATCTCTACTAAAATTTCAATAATGGAACCCAAGGGCTAAAAATTTATTTATAATTAATAAAAATATATAATTATATTTTGAACATATTTCAATAAATGATTTGACATGTCGTGGGTTTCATTTTCGCGCGGCACAAACGTCAAAACAAAAGTCAATGTGTTTATAACATCTTAAAACTGCAAAAACGTCTGTAAGTGTAACAGTATGGCAAAACAGATATTTTTACTAGAAAATACTGTGATGTACAGACAAGCTGTCAAGTTTTCCCAATTGAATATGGACCTTATTGTTTTGTTTTAAAGTTGAAAATCTATCAAAGAAATTTGACAGCTTGTATATGCTGACCTCTGTACTTTGTAAAACACGTTGAAAAAGCGTTGCCAATTCTTGGGTGCGTTCAAACACAAATATTTTTCTTGCGAGAGTAAAAACTATATTTTTACCTTTCCCTTTTACCCTATCTTTAGGGCGAGATCGACTCCCGCCTAATGTCTGCTATTCTGACGGGTGTGAAGCGTGCTTACCCCTTCGCGAACAAGGATCGCCTCGCAGAGAGTACATCGCACGTGGACGCCATCCATCGCCTCGTACATCTAGCGGGGATGAACATCGCTATCCACGCGTTAGCATTACTGTTTCATATATCCGACGCTTCTAAAGTGACTGCTGATCGGTGAGTGCGTGTTAGCTTAGCTGTGTTGTAACTTTACCTTAACGATAAAGCCGCGTTCAGCAATTATTTGGCAAAATGGCGATTATAGATCTTTACTCCACTTACTCTACTAGACTCCACTTGCAGGAGTGCCCAGTGTCCATACTCCTGCACCTTTGGGGACTTAAAGAACGCCACTGATGGCAATTAACACCTACTGGGCTGAAGTACTATAAAAAAAGACTTGCCATTGATACAAAAATAAGAAGCATTTATGACGTTCCATATCGATCGTTTCTAAAAGATCTACTGACAAGCTTAGGTACATTGGAACTTTACCTTAACGACGCCCGGCTCTTGTTATTGTAAATCTCATATCAACATTTTTTTTTCCAGCTACTACACCGCCCTCTACCGAAAACTAACAAACGCGGAAATCTTCAACACGACTCACTCGGCTCTCCTCTTCTCGCTCATTTACAAGTCGTTGAAGCGAGACAACAACGTCCCCCGGGTTTCTGCTTTCATCAAGCGATTGTTGCAGCTATGTTGCTATATGACTCCCGCGCAGGCTTGCGGCATGCTGTTCTTGATCTCTCAAGTGTTGAAGGACGGGGAGAAGAAGGAGGCTGTGAGATTAGTATGGACTAAAAGGGAGATTAAAGAGGTAAGATATTAAAGATCTCATTTATTTCATCTACGATACCGGCCGGTCCCATGTAGTAAAGGACAAGCCTATCGTCGTTATCCTGGCACAAATCCAAGCTCCGAGCTACTACTGAGAATTTCATAGAAAAACTAGCTAACTCTGCTCTGCTTTAAATCGAACTCAGGACCTCTAGGGTAGCAGTCATGCTTACGGACACCTAGACTAATGAGACAGTCTAATTATTGTAATTTCATTGTTTTTTTTTTTATACAACTAACTAGCTGTTGCGCCCGGTTTCATTCGCATCCCAGAAAAAAAATCGAGATAAATGGTAGCCTATGTCCTTCGTCAAGGTTTAATCTATCTCTGTACCAAATATTATCAAAATCGCTTCAACAGGTTAAGCGTGAAAACGTAACAGACAGACGGACAGTTACTTTTGCATTTATGATATATTATATTATTATATGAAGTAGGGATTATTTTAATAGTTTTCTTTATTGTATGGGCCCTGTAGCCTGAATTATATTAAAAAATAAAAATATTATTCTGTATAACAGGAAATCAAAGAAGAAAATCCTGAACAAAACGATAAACAAGAAGAAAATCCAGAAGACACAGTGACAGAAGTTAACGAAACTCTGAACGGTGCTGAAAATGATGAGGTGAAGGTGGAAAATAAGAAAGTAGACCTGCTGCGAGGAGATAAGAAAGATCTGCTGTTAGGTAAGAGTTCTATTTTAAACGTCACTGCCAGGTACACTGTGTACAATACTGAGTAAAGTTGCACTATTTCGACGCCAACGCCATCTAGTTACGAATTTGGAAACTTTATATTTTATTCAACATAGATTTTATTGGCGTTGGCCTCGAAATAGATGGGATTCGTACACACTGTCAGGATTCTTCTTTCTCCGAGCCTTTTCCCTACTATATTGGGGTCGGCTTCCAGTACCTATAACCAGATGCGGCTAAATATCAGTATTATACACTAAGTGACTGCCATCAAACCTTCACAACGCAATTTTTTGGTAATACCAATACCCTGATAAACCGGTAGTCAGGCTTTTTGGGCTCCTGACTAACGATTGTCATAGGTATTGATTTCTGACATTTACGCGAATATTATACATTGAAATAAAACTACTTTTTACGGATCAGTCTACCCGTGACCATGGACGCTGTAAAGGGTCCGAAACGTCGGGATTAATAATTATTAATCCCGACGTTTCGGACCCTTCGCGTATACTGATATTATAATAATATCAATATACGCGATAAAATCCGTAAAAAGTAGTTTTATTTCGATTGTCATAGGTGTTTATTATGCAAATAATTTATTATAGTAGGTTTTCTCATGTTCCTAGTAGTATGTAATGTACTTACTCTCTTCTTATAAACAGTAATAATAATAATCAACCTGATAACGATTATTTGGATATAATCTGACGCGTACAGACATATAATAAGTCTATTTTTAATGATTTTTGTTGTACTCTTAAGCTATCATTACCTCCAAATATCTCGGTAACGTGACACTTTAGGGTACCATGTTTTTTTTTATCTTTATTGAAAGGACTTGGTACACAACAGAAAAGCGACCATGTCGTCCTAGTAATACAACTTACATATAATAAGACACATAAAAATAATGACACTGCACTTATACATGTATAACAAATTACGTATATATCATTATTTTATAACAACTTATATTGATTGATAGATAGATCACACGAGTCCGTACACACACAAACACATACAGACATATACCCCCCACACACGCACACGCACGAACACACACACACACACATACATACATACACACATATACACACACACCTACACAGTACACATTATAGCAAGTACACACTCAAGAGCAGTATGCATTTACCTATTTTTGTTTGTTTTTATTGTATAACAAAGTTATTGTTCCACAAGCGGGGAAGACACTGACTCTTGTAACACAGGTTGTTACCTAGCTCAGAAGTCCGGGTTTCAAAAATACTGTATCCTCTCATTTTTATATCAATAAAACATTTTATTATTTTTTATTATTTTTATTATAGATATCTAATATAAAAATAACAAAAGAACTAAGATCTCGCATTTAAACCAAACTTAACTAACTTATACAACACTTTGGCACCATCTGAATGTGGCTCAGCCAGAACTGTATTACATTGTATTCTTTAGCTATCTTTACCTCCAAATATCTCGGTAACGTGCCACTTTAGGGTACCATGTTACTTGACATGTTTTGTTCCTCTATGTGCTCTCTACCCACAAATACCAATTTCATCGTGCGCCGCCGCGATTTAAAAAAAGAAAAACAAAATGGCGGCGGGTCGATATTTATTATTATTTATTTATTTATAACCATGGCTTACAACTATTATTACTGGTACGACCCAATGCAGTAATGAAGCAAACAACTTATTTTCTATTAATAAGTAATATTCATAAAATATTATCCTTTTGAATTTACTCAAAATAATAATTAAATATAAACTCCACGAGGAAACATTGTGTTTCAGTGGGGGGACATGGACCGTTATACTGCCAACCCAACCATTCCTCTTTCAATACAGGGTCGGCAACGCGCAAGTGATACTCCTGGTGTTGCAAGCGTCTATAGTCTACGGTAACCGCTTACCATCAGGTGGGCCGTATGCTCGTTTGCCACCTTAGCAGTATAAAAAATATATATAGGTATAACTAATAACATACAACAAAACTTTTTAGAATTCACTCAGATTGCTCGAGGCATTGACGGCATTGATATGCCAGCTTCCATACAAAAAGGGTTCGAACTCCTTTGATCACAACCATTATTTTCAGATGACGATGAAGATGAATCATACGTTGATCTTAAAATCGATGAGCATGGCAACATCAGGCCTAAGAAACGTAAGCACACGCCCGTGACAGCGGGCTGGTTCCACGCCAAGGTGAAGACCGAGGTCTCTGTCAGTCAGCAGGAACAGGACCAGGACAAGGAGACGGCCGCCAAGATACAGCTCAAGAAGTCTGTTAATATGGATAAGGTAATAAAAATACTATACTCCAGTAGTATACAGCAGACGAAGTCGCGGGCAGGAGCCAGTAATAATAATAAAACAATCGCGAGGTACGAAAGGAACAGGGGGTCTACTCCCTAAGCATGAAGTCCGTAGTTTCGACCTCAGTTACGGGCGTTTCCTACTCCGTATCACCTACGGATGGATGATTCGTTCGGGGTCCGAACTAAGAATGAATGACAACACAATTTGGCAGTTGTCCCTACTCTCAATGTGTTTTTACCCGTTTGAAAAATTGAATTTGACAATTGTTTTATCGGACTCCAAAGTTTCGGAGAACTTTCGAACGGCTCGTAACTTCGCTGACGGAGGACGAGTAGACCCTTGTTGAGTGCTCCGTAGTAGTTGTTGAGTGTTCATTTTAGAATTTAGCGTCACATTTTAGCCTATTAGGATAATGAGGTAATGAAGCTAGAAACAGATTGATCGTCGTACGAAACGTAAGCAATGCGTTATGATACTGGATTCTTGATTTTATATAAAAATCGTATACCTACATAATAAATATTCTTCGTAAATTTTACACAGCACCGTCTAATCCCAAACTAAGCAGAGCTTGTACTTTAGGTACTAGACAGATATAATATTTATATACTTTTTTTTGTAAATACATACTTATAATACATAGGAAACACCCCGACAAACACAAACACTTAAATATTAGAATAGAATAATCTTTATTGCACACCATGTTACGGAACAACAATTGGAATTCATTAAATTAAGGGTACAATGGCGGTCTTATCGCTAATAATCAGACAACCTTTGGATGGACAGGAAAAAAGAGAAAAATGGGGGGGGAGGTAGTTCGTGGTGCACTAAATAAACAAATAAAGTAATTATTACAATGAAATACATAAATATTTGTGTTGTGTGGGAATCGAACCCCGACGTTTTTTTTTTATAAGAGATAGGTTAACGTTTACCACAATCTCACCTGATGGTAAGTGACGATGTGGTCTAAAATGTAGCACGCTTACCTAGAAGATACCTATTCACTCGTGACTTGAACGTGATTGGCAGTCTGACACACAAACCACTAGACCACAGACGTCAGAGACACAATTATCGTATGCAACGCAATCCTATGCGTGTGTGTTTGTAATCCGTATGTAGCGACATCTATCGCGCTACATAGAACTACGAAGGCCTGAATCGCGCAAGCAACATTCGCAACGAAAATTTGCATATATACAACCGCCCGACATCAACCGTCGGGCGGTGGCCCGCCAGGCACAACACCCGCCTGGTTGGAGGATCCTCCCTTTTCGTCGGAGGGGCAACACACCTCGCCTCTCCACACTGGTGACCCCGACGTGATCCCAGTGTTTCCACACGTACATTTTCATATAAAATCTAGAGTCCCGATGTCATATGAGTTGCATACGTTGCGTACGACGATTAGTCTGTTTCTACTAGTCTTGTGTCCCTGAACGAACGAACTAAAAGACACGGTACCGACCAGTGAACTAGAAGACACGTTTCCTAACCAAGATCGCTAAACGGTCCTTCGGTCTTAACAGTACCTCGTTACGTCGCATCATCGTCGTACTAATCGTACACTCGTACATATACAACATTATTATTAGTATATGCGAAACCTGAATATAGTTTGTTCAGAATCAGTAACTGAATCGATTCCAATAATTTTTACATCATGTTATATTTTGTCCCAAAAACATTTAAAAAATGTTACGAGTAGGACACCGAGCGACACTAAGTACCTATCCGCAATCATATGCGCGCAACACAGGTCACGCGGCATGCCACGTGCCACATGCCACGGTCGAAGCAGGACCAGGCGGGCGCGGGCGCACGCGGGGCAGGGGCTAATCCACATCCCTTCAGTCGCCCGGGTGCTACAGGTCACTGTGCACGTATCGTGCTCCCGTTCAGTTAGGTACCTACATGTCGCGAGTGCCCGTCCGAGTAGTTGTGCTTCGGTTGATCGTGTGTAACTGTGTACAAAACATGAGTAAAAAGTGTCGTGTGTACAAAAAGTGAGTAAAAAGTGTCGTGTGTACAAAACGTGAGTAAAAAGTGTCGTGTAACAATGTATTTCTCATACACAAACATTGATAAGTACCTAAGATATTGTAAAGATTGTTGAACACTATTTACAATCAAGTCAATTAGGATAGATTTTAAAGTTATTTCAACAACAACAAAATTTAAGTCGTAATTTACTTAGTGGTCATAGCGTCTGGTGTACCTAAACAGAAGACGTCGGTTCGAATCCTGCCCGCGGTCGGATTTTTGCTTCGCTAAAATAACTTTAAAGTCAATCATTGTAAAAAGTGATGATTTAAATTATTAAACATGCCATGCCTAGCCAAAACGGTTAAATGTAGAAAGTTGTTATTTACACCTACAACCTGCTATGGTTAAGTAATGCGATGTTTAACACTTTTCATCCACTTTGAACTTTAAGTGGTTGGCATAAGGTACACTAATCGCATTGACTAAATGTTATTACTTACGGCCGTATTTACGAATAAAGTACATAATAATATCTACCTACACAACCATTGCGGTAGTCCAAAGCCTGCAAGTATGATGAAAAATGTTATCACCAGTTAATTGCAATAAAATCGCCGTATGGTTAGGTACTACTGCCAAATTATTTCTTTCAATTTCGCACAAGACGAGGCGGGGCGGGTGGGCGCGGGCGGCGGCGCGTGGGCGCCTCGTGCCGCGCGGTGCGCATGTTTTTGCATGGACAACGACGTAACATAACATGCTTATAACTTTGTGATTTTGTCATGATACCGTTTAGAAATACTGTACATAGATTCTTTACATAAAAATACTAGACACGTGTTTCAGGTTTCGCCTATACTAATAATGATGTTGTATAATCGTTTCTGAACGACAGAGAGCAAATAAAAGAACTGTTGCGCTATTACAGTCTACACTTCATTCATTATAACGTTAGACAAATAACGGTTATAACGATAGCGTTATTTCGATAATATTTATTAATAAGCTACGTTATTTCACGCATACAATACTACATACTAATCTATATTTACAAATAAATATATGATATAAAATTCAATAATTTATTTAGTATACTTAACACAATAACTGTCGTTATTTCATTATTATTTGTCTAATGCTATAAGATCATCAAGAATAAGTACTAAAGTAGTCTAGATGTCCTAATAGTACGGTACCGAACGAGTATCACGACAGGATTAATATTTTACCATAATACGAATCCAATTTGTTAATCAATCTAGTATGGAAAATTAATTAATATTTATATTTTTTTTCACTGGAAGTGTAGGGAGGCTCGCGGAGAGTATGTAAATGAGTAACTAAAACAACGTCTTTCCGATACAACATAATGTTTTAATACTAATCAATCAATACACGTTACATGCTCGTGGAAATGGGACTACAGTACAGGAGAGGCCTACGTCCAGCAGTGGACGAATATAGGCTGATGATGATGATGATGATGATGATGATGATGAATATTTTTATCATCAATCGCAACAACTCGGCTAGACATGAAACCATTATAACTATTCTGATGACTCGAACTATTGATAAGGGACCAATCATCAAACAATGACCTATATTACGTTAATGGTTCAGATGACCGAATAGAACTAATAAGGTGAACTAGTACACTGACCGAATTGTACTAGTACGGTGCGATCTCTTTACTGACCGAGTAAGCACAAGACTAGTTTCTACCTTGATTCTGTTACTAGAATAAAAACCTAGTATAGAGGAACGTTTCCTTTAACTAAACTATCCTTTTCCAGGAAATAACTGAGTACAATCCCGTAGCGCGCAACCCATCATTCGCTGGAGCGCAATGCACCGCTTACCTCGAGCTGCTGCCGCTTGCCACACACTTCCATCCCACAGTCAAGCTGTTCGCCGAGAAGCTTCTCAATGGTCAGTTTACTATGCGTTTGTCCGTCAGTTACTGTATAGTTTTATTATGAAGATCCCTGTGGAGTAGGGTTACCACCTGCAAATTTTTTTTATTTAAGAGTTACCAGCATTAAAAATACGCGTTTTAGGTTTTTAACGGGAGACAATAAAAATGGCATTATTTTATAAACAAAATCTTTAATTTTGAATTAGAGGAGACAGCTTTTAGCATAATTATATTATCTTCATAACACGAACGAACAAAATCAGTCATACAGCCGCGGCGAGTCAGAATAACGCCCGTGTTTAGCTGCGCATGACGGAATTGGTTAAATACGGGAGCTTTGTTTACCCCGTATTTAATGTGGTGTTCCAATAATAATTACGGGTAATTACGGGTTCCCAAATTTTTCTAGAACGCAAAACGGGGTAACCCGTAAAATACGGGGCATCTGGCCACCCTACTGTGAAGGGATGAGGTGTGTCGTTGTAGTGTTTATAATCCCTTGCTTTTTGAAGCTTATCTAATATATGACTTCCACAACGCGTTATGAGCTGTTTTTTCGCTCAATGAGCGTTTTCGATCTTTGAGCGTAACATAACTATACAATTATTTTTACAGAACAAATAATTCAATACAGCGGCGACCCTTTGAAAGATTTCGCCGGCATCCGTTTCCTAGACCGATTCGTGTTCAAGAACCCCAAAAAACGCACCGAAAACCAACAGGACGATGGAGTCAAGAAAGTCAAGGGATCTCATCCTAAGTTTGCAATCAGGAAGAATTATACAGCTAAAGGTAGGTGGATGAAACAGTTCTTTATTTTCCTGATCATCATATCCACAATTCCACAGCCCGAGCCTACCCGCTGTTAAGTATTACTCTCTCTTTGTTTATACTAAAGTGGCAAACAAGCATACGGTCCACCTGATGGTTACCGTAGCCTATAGACGCTTGCAACACCAGGGGTATCACTTGCGCGTTGCCGACCCTGTACAACGAAATAGGAATAGTTGGGTTGGCAGTATAAGGGTCAAAGTCCCCCCCACTGGCAACACGACATTTTCTCGTGGAGCACTAGCAACCTTCACGAAAACAAAAGTCAAACAGATTTAAATCGCTAGATTTGCCCTTACCGTACGTATACCGCTGGAAAACTTGTCCATATATAGAGATGAGCGAATGCACACATTCCGTATTAAAGACAGAGAACGACAGTGTGCAGTATTCAGTATGAGTGAACGAGACAATAACAGATTCGATACTTCCGATGTCATTTAAACGAACAACCAGTTTACAGGAAACGTGACTATTAAGGTAGAAACAGACTTGTAACACCCGACGCGACGTGACGCGAATGTAACGTGTTCATTCGCCAGATTATATATGTTGTGTTTCTAGATATCAACTATCGACCAATAAACACGCGTGGGGTGTCGTCGGGGTGTTATAAATGTGCCTACTGCTTTATTTGACGCGGTAGGGCGCATCTAGCGATTTAAATCTTTGAACTCAAAGTCAAAATAATATTTTATTTCAATTAGACCATTAAAATAGTACTTTTGTAAAGTCAAAACTAGTTGCATTTTCGTAATAATACTATAATTTTAGTATTGATTGCATTAATAATTTCAGGTCTGAAGAGCATACCAGTGAATTCGGCATCATACCTCAACGAGGATCCCAGCAAAGTACCAGTAGACGAACGGTTCCTTTATGAGTAAGTAATATCTGAGTAATTAATTTATCACTCTCTTAAATGGTGAAGGAAAACGTGTGTGTCAGAATGGCTGGTTGCCTGTGGCTTTGGTCTATGAGAGTTGATTAGAAAATTGCTACATAATTGCTTATATTTGCTACATTTAATAAATAATTGCTACATACTATATATATTTAGAAATAACATATTTTTTTTGTACAGCCATCCTGACGTTTGGTTGGCTGGTCGCCTCCTAGTTTAAAGCCAAGCATGCAGAGTTTCCCGAAATGTATTCTGTCAATAATTGCTACATATTTGCTTCATTTATCTAATTTAGTTGTATCTTCAAACATATGTTAAATAAAGGATGTAGCAATTATTTTAATTATCCCAAGGAAAAGTGCCTGATAAAACAATTAAGGCAAATAGTTGCAGTGTGTCTTCAGTCAACGGTATTGCTACTTTAGGAGGCTATTATTGCTACATTATGTTATGAGTAGATACGTAAGTGGAAGTGGTGGCAAGTGGAAGCACATTAAAAGGATATCGTAAATAAAAACGTCGGGTCGTTCATAAGATTCATTTTAATAATATTACAATTTACTTTAAAAATATTCAACTATTAATTTACTTAATTTCCATATATTATTTTTTCGCATATATTATACAATGTGGTATTAGCTTCTTTTTACTCTTCGTAACTTTTTTCGATTGGTCATCGTAACATTTCCATTCTGAATTTCGTCTGCAATGAGCTTTGTAGTGACCAATTAGTGTTTCACATACTGGGGGCTCGAATTCTATTATAGACAGTAAATCAAACTCTGATCCTTGTAAAAAAAGAGATGTTGGTGTATCATCTATTGAAATGAATTGATTGGAATTAAATTCAAATGCAATAAGATCTCGTAAAGATACACTAAATGATTTAACACCTTTACATTTACTACGCCGGCATTCTGTAAGTTCTTGAGAATTAATTAAAGTATTTGCGGCTTCTTGTAAATCATTAATGGTTGAATTTATATCAACGTGTAGAACAGGTATCTTACGCTGAACTCTATTGATTTCACAATCTGATTCTGTACAATGTTCACTTTCATCTGCACTGTATATACAATCTATTAAAATGCGTTCAAATATATTATTTACATTGCACTCACATCTCACTTCCACAGAAGATTCTTGTTCAACTTTTGAAAAATAGACTTGCGCCATTTCAGATCTTATTTTGTATACTTCTTCTGTATCTCTTCCACTCATGAGTTTGACTAGTTTACAGGATACATTTTCACTCTTATGTATTGTTTGACTTATACGATAGCCATCGATATATGCTATAGCTAAAGCCTGACATACCGAATCAATCGCGCAAGTATTTCTCAATATAATATATTTTTTACCAATTTGTAGCCTGCTTCCGTTAGACAAAAAAATAACTGGCTTCAAAGTTTTTCTTTTTTTAGTAACATTTCCTTTCCCTTTCCAATTTTCGATGAAGGTAGGGTCCTCAGCAAAAATAGAATCAGCAGTAAACTCTTCCTTAGGCTCCTTAGACTGTAATTTACTTTTCCGCGTAGATGTTATGGAATCCCGTTTTATTTCCTTCTTAGGAAAATCTGCTTCAGTATTTCTTTGTACAGTAAGATTCGGCAGTAACGATATTCTCGGTGCAACTTTAACCTCTCCTTTTAAGAATTCTAAATGTTTCATAATGAATTCATCTGTTCGTAGTCTGTGAGATTTGGTGCATAGATGTAATAGCAGTCTTTTTATAGTTTTAAAATATGATTCAACATTTGAAGAAGTAGGTGCCTCAATATCGGAATCATAAATATTCTTCATTACGTTTGACCACAAAGGAAACAAAGTCAGTAAACGTGATAAAATTCCTATAAAAGCAGGATAATGGTACAAATTGTCATGACTGCCTATATCTTCAGTATCTAGTGTTACGAGTAATTTTTCTGTTTCAATTTTTGTGGTAAACCATTTAAAAAATCTGTTCTCTTCACTTAATTTGGTATTGGTTTTATTTTCAAACACTGATTTTTCCACAGCTTTAGGCAGATCATTTATTTTATTACTATCCTGAATCACTATCTCTGTATCCAAAGTCTGAAACTGATTCAATGTCTTTAATCGACTCTTAGCCAACTCACACCTAGAAGGAGTATTGGATTTATTAATGCCGTCGTGTTCATTCAAACAAACTGTAATAATATCTTTCAAAATTTCTTTGGCTTTTTCAAAATTTACGCATTCCTTCAACGCTAACAGACATTTAATATAAAAGAATTTTACTCTGTTGTCGACATGTTTAAAACAAGTCAAATTAAAAATGATTTTAACAAAATGACTAGTGTCTATTCTAATGTAGCAATCGTCACTTTTTTCGTCTTCCTCCAGTTTTCTGTAAGATTCTGTAACATATTCTTTAGTAGAGTTATGTTTCGTAAATGCTTTTACGCAAGCACCAATCAGCGCGGATGACTCATCGACGATGATTTCGTCTGGTTTTGGATTGCTCACGTGCCATGCTTCCAGCCATTTGTATATAGTGTCCATAGACTGGCTTTCTGATACCATTTGGGTAAGTGGGATACTACTGTGACCTTTATATGTTTTCATGACACATGCATAAAACAAAATGTGTTTGGTGATTGTGACATTATTTAAAGGACCAAATGGTTTGAAAATGCTACCGGTGGCGTCTATACTAACAATCAATTTAGCAGCTTTTTTAAATTCTTTGCAATATTGATCTTGGCAAGGGTCCCAATAATAAATATAAAATGGATACACTGAGATATGTTTAATAGCTTCTTTGTAAGGCGATATTTGGGTCATTAGCCATAATGAAAGTATTTGGTTTCGATGAAAAAGTGAGCTACTCTTGTGTTCGTGTTTTATTTGACGTAAGCACCCTGTTGTTGGTAAATGAGTAGGTTCAGGCTCATCGGAATTAACAACTAAATTTGCCATTGAGTTACGATATGAAATAGCGGATACATGTTTAAGTTCTTCAGCTATTTCAGTTCGTTTTACAGGTGATAGTTTTATTTTTTTCATTGGAGGATGAATGAAATTTTCGTCGTAATTTGTTATTATGCATTTGCACTGAGCTATTTTATCCGAAGGCCAGCTAATAATAACTTTCGCATCAGCTTCACATTGTTTACAAGATCCGATGCACGTTATATTGGTGTTCATAGAAATAGAATACTGTTTAAATGTCCAAGTGTGTGCTATTGGATGGACCTCCCAAATTTTTTCACGCAATTGATGGGCCCACTGATGTTTAGGCAAAAGATTTCTCATTCTAAAAACAGACTCAGATCCTTTATTTAATTTTATGCGTTTAGCTATTGGTTGCAGACGCTCCCATTGATACGTATCAATAAAAAAATCATAAATGACTGTTTTTCCAAGCGATTTGTTGTCCACGTCTTTGCAGTTTTTTTCTTCTCTATTATCACATTTATAAAAAGTAATTGGGCTTGGTTCTTCACAGCAAATATTGTCTTTTGGGCTAAAGAAATAATCAAAATTTTTCTTCACCGAAAGGTACAGTGCCTGTTTCGTAATCTTATTGTCTAAGGCAGTACTAATTTCACTAAACAGTGGATCAGTAGATGCTGGTAATTCGGACTTACTTGAAAAATACTTTTTGTATTGCAAGAAAACCTTTTTTTGCTCTTCGAGTGGCACAACGAACTTTCTTCCCCTCTTCATCGTCACAAACACCAAAACCACTGATTATATAATAGTTACCCAAAACACGAATTAAAAATTGTTTCTATAGGTAGGTACTTGTTCCTTATAATAACATAGATCTATTTAAATTGTCGAATAAAATTAAATAAGCCTAGACTGTGATTCCAATACGATATCTGCACAAGCAATGACTAAGAATAATTGTTATAATGATAATTATTGGATTATTGAGGGTAGGTACATATTTTTTTTTAACGCAAGAATCGCATTACTTACGCTGTTACCAGAGCCTAAACGATTAAACCGATTCAACATAACCAAGTATTTGCCTTAATTGTTTTATCAGGCACTTTTCCTTGGGATAATTAAAATAATTGCTACATCCTTTATTTAACATATGTTTGAAGATACAACTAAATTAGATAAATGAAGCAAATATGTAGCAATTATTGACACAATACATTTCGGGAAACTCTGCATGCTTGGCTTTAAACTAGGAGGCGACCAGCCAACCAAACGTCAGGATGGCTGTACAAAAAAAATATGTTATTTCTAAATATATATAGTATGTAGCAATTATTTATTAAATGTAGCAAATATAAGCAATTATGTAGCAATTTTCTAATCAACTCTCATAGACCAAAGCCACAGGCAACCAGCCATTCTGACACACACAGGAAAACTGAGGAAACCTGCATGCCTTAGATATTTCTCGACGGCGTATTAAGTCTGCCAACCCGCATTAGGTCAGCGTGGTGGACTATAGCCTAATTCCTCTCAATATGAGAGGGGATCCATGCTCAATAGTGGGACAGTATACAGGTTGATGATGATGATGCGAAGATACCCCATCATTGTAGCTCGCAAGACCAGCAAGCAGCTTTTGATCCTACTAGAGCGAGATTGTCAGTTCATTAAAGAACTGCGACCCTCCAGACGGTCGGAACAATATTTGACTGCACGCTTAAGGTGATCCGTTCTTACTACTGTTGTGCTGCTGTCGTGCGCTCGAATCTGATAGAAGAATCGTGCAGCAGTGGGACAGTATGTAGGTTGATAATGATAGTGGTGTACAGTCAGCAACGAAAGTCGCTGAACATAACAAAATTTTGAAAACATCACAGCTCCAAAACTTGTCCAGAGGTTTTTTCTATTAAGGTAACCTGAATATTGAATGGTCATCTATGCAATTATTTCGCATAACCTTCACAGGTCAGTAACTTCACACTTATTAAAAGACACACATATTGAAAATTGCAACATGTTCAGCGACTTTTGTTGCTGACTGTACCTTGGTGCACCAGCAGCTCGCGCCGGCGGTGCAGGTATAATAAAATAAAACAAACAAACCCTACACGTCATCGGATAAAAATATCACAATTAACTCATTCAAGAACCATGACCCTGCAGACGGTCTTAACAATAGAATTGTCAAGTATAATAATATTTTTAGCGGCTTAACCTTTTAACCGCCACGTCAATAACGAAAATCAGTGTTCTCTACGCCAAGCGACAAATTCTAGTATCTAATGATAGGTAAAAAAAGACAACAAATTTTTATATAGGTATTTATTTTGAACTAAAAAAAAGTGGTATTTTTGACGTGCCATGCCGTCGTTGGCGTCGTGAGCAAGTTTTCATTTGACGTATATACACGCCCGTGGCGGTCATAAGGTTAAAAAGGTCAGGTGCGTAGTACTCGCAACCGGCGTGTATGTATGAGAAGATGTATGAATGTGGTCGAAGCAAAAGAATTATGCAAGAATCGTAGCAAGTGGCGTTCTTTAGTTTCTGCCTACCCCCATGGGAAAAAGGTGTGAGTGTATGTATGTATGTATGTATAGTATTCCAGCCTAGCATTTTCCTCACTACGTTTTCATTATCTCTTAAAGCAAGAGACAGTATATTTCGGTTTCATTATTTTTGTTTTAATCCTTAAATTTTCAGTTTCTTACAAAAACGTCGCAATGTGGACGCTTCGGACGACGAGGACAGCGATGCAGACTCTGTCAACAGCGAGGACTTCGAACAGTATCTGGACAGCGTCACCGGCTCTAAAGCTATAGGTACACTACATACATCACTGTATACATGGAGTTTCTTGCCGGTTCTTCTCCATAGGAAACCACTAATTTGGAACCGTGCACCTAGACTCGATATTTTATATGGGCCTGAATATGGTAAAACTTGATTTTATCGCGTTATACTGATATTATTAATCCCGACGTTTCGGACCCTTTACAGCGTCCATGGTCACGGGTAGACTGAGGTGGTGGGCGTCTTGATGATATAATTACTGATAGCTACCCTACATTTTTATTGTTAACCTTTTCATGTTAACCCCAATATTGTCGGTAAAAGACTCCGATATTTTTTGACGACCTCTGTGGTCTAGCAGTTCGAGTGCCGGACTGCTGATCATGGGGTCGTGGGTTCGATTCCCACAGGACACAAATATTAGTGTGGATTAAACACGAGTATTTGTGTTTGTCTGGGTGTTTCTTATGTATTATAAGTATTTATTTACAAAAAAAAAAGTATTTAAGTATTATATCCATTGTCTAGTACCCATAGTACAAGCTCTGCTTAGTTTGGGACTAGATGGTGTTTGAAGATGTCCCAAAAAATATTATATTATATTTGTTTTTACAGTTGAATCTGACGACGAACTTGACTACCTCGCTGACATGGCCGCGACGAAACAGAAGCGAGGCACGAAGAAACAAGCCGATGATGATGATGCACAGCTCGGCAGCGATGATGATGATGACGCAGACGATGAGGGAGACGTGGCCGGTGACGAGGATGCTGGAGGTAACGGAGTTGAAATGAAATGAACTTGTATTTATTCGTTTTCGTTTGTTTGTTCTATAGTATTAGGTAGGTAAGTCACCATCGGAGAAATACTTGACTTTGTAGGCGTAGAAAAACAGCTTGTTCTTAATAAATTAGTTATTGTATTGTATCATCATCATCAACCCATATACTGTCCCACTGCTGGGCACGGGTCTCCTCTCAGATTGAGAGGGATTAGGCTATAGTCCACCACGCTGGCCTAGTGCGGGTTGGCAGACTTCACATACCGTCGAGAAAAATCTCTAGGGTATGTAGGTTTCCTCACGATGTTTTTCTTCACCGTTTAAGCGAGTGATAATTAATTATTAATACGCACATGAATTCGAAAAGTCAGAGGTGCGTGCCTTGGATTCGAACTCGAGACCTTCGACTTGGCAGTCCCATGGTCATAACCACTAGGCTATCACTGCAATTGTATTGTATTGTATAGTATCATGTATTGACCCAGCTATAAATACCGATTTTTGTTATAAGTTAATTTTAATTTAAAAAATCTCATGCCTGCAGATAGTGACGGTGAACTGAATATATCTGGTGATGAAGACGAACCGGCGCTGTCTGGAGAAGAAGATGGTATGATATACTAAGTTGTATTCGGTAACTAGGAAACGGTCTAAAGCGCTTTCTCTACTGAATAAAGCGCCTTTTTTTTATACATAGTATGAAAATCCTCATGGATCCTCCGCCACCCGGGAAGGCAAGGTATGTCGGACTCGTACCGACTAAAAACCGCACTTGCCTTAACTTGCCTTATAGCCATGGCCATGGAATCCGTGATAATAACCTTTTGACCGCCACGTCAATAACGAAAATCCGTGTTCTTTACGCCAAGCGACAAATTCTAGTATTTAATAATAGGTAAAAAAAAAACAACAAATTAATGTATAGGTATGTATTTTAAACTAAAAAAAAAAGTGGTATTTTTGACGTGCCATGCCGTCGTTGGCGTCGTGAGCAAGTTTTCATTTGACGTCAATACACGTCCGTGGCGGTCAATAGGTTAACCACGACCATGACAGAGTGTGGTCCAGCACTCGCCTCGCTGTACCACATCAGTTATCGAGTCCTTGCCTGCTCCTGCACCTGCTCATCTATCTGAAGGCACGCGAGTGATGACCACGACCACGTGTGCGGTGTGCCTACTGGGGGCTGGACGAATACACGTCTCATCATTCATCATTAACGCAACTTTGACCACTGAGACTAATGTTTTTAAGCACATGCATTATTTTTAGTTAGTAGGCATTAGGTCAACCTGTTAAGTGTGTTATGTATAGTAGGAGCAAAGACTGTTTATTCTATATTCAATGCAACACCGCGCGGCTTATCCACACATTTTAATAATGTCACTATTCTTACAAATACCAACAAACCTACTTATAAAACATATACAGACGAGGGCCGCATTTTTATGTTTTTGCCCCGCCTTTAAAAAAATCTAGATCCGGCGCTGAAAAGATGTATACATGAACAACGATTGTTATTAAATATAACATACTATCACGCTTGTATTCCGAAACTTTATGCAGAGGTGTATGAATGTACAGGTAATAGGGGGCGAGCTTATTGCCACTAACCGGGCTTAAATCTATTCTCCAAGTGTCAGAAATCTATATAGTTCTTAATAATATAAATAAACATGGTATTTCTTTAATTATTACAGAGTTACTACTTGAAGACAGCGACGATGAAGATGACAAAATTGATGTTCCTGGCGCCAAATCTAAGAAAGGAAAAGGAAAACTTAAATTAAAAGGTATTTCTGAAGTAGCACTCTATACAGCACCAATAGATTCTTATAAATAATGATTATACATAATTGTAGAGCCACAGTTAGCGGCTTAATTCTAAAAATCTACCTGTATTGATTTCTGACATTTACGCGAATATTATACATTGAAATAAATCTACTTTTTACGGATTTTATCGCGTATATTGATATTATTAATCCCGACGTTTCGGACCCTTTACAGCGTCCAGCGTAGGTAATAATATCAATATACGCGATAAAATCCGTAAAAAGTAGTTTTATTTCAATCTACTTGTATTTAATCATGACTTTGGTCAACAGGCACAGACGACCTGGGCTCCCTATTCGCGTCGGCAGAAGAATTCTCAACACTTTTAGAAGACACTGCTACAAACAAAAAGCAGGGTTCAAGTCAAGCAGTAGCAAATACAGACAACGCCAGCACAAAACAGCTAGCTTGGGAAGACAAACGAGACAGGTGGATCAAGGGATACAACAAAAAAATACTAGGAAATAAAGGCAGTAATAAAAAGTTTAAAAACAAAAAAGGTAACTTCAATAAGTCCGACAAAAAAGGAGGTTATAAATCTGACAAGAAAAACGGTTTTAACAAGATGGCGGATAAAGGCGGGAAGCGAAAAGGCGGGAAAGTCGATGGCGCGGGAGGGAAGAAGAAAAAGATGAAATGATTTACTTTTGTAAATAAAATCTTGTATCCATTTGATAGTTTCTTTGTGTCATCATCGGCATCAACACCAAGTCTACAAACGTTAAAATTATGCCGTATATACATATAAAAAAGAGATTTATGTAAGACTGCAGTCTTATAATCTGGGAGGGTACTCCCAGCACTGCCAAATATTCTCCACGAATCGGTAGGTATATGGCGGCAATAGCAAAATCTATCGATTTGATAATTTCTACGAAATGATTTATCTGTTACTCAGTCTTTTTAACAGCTTATCTTGCGAGTGGACATGATACAAACATGGGTATTGAATGGTTCGAATCTGTCATTTCTTATTGTGAAAATTCATACCGCACACCTTCCAACAGAGGGATTTAGACCATCGAATAACTATAAAGTACCTAATTTACCTTTGGACCACCCAAAAGATAATAAATATCTATATGTCCAGTTATCCAGTACACCTACTTTCGTCCAGTACATAAAATAAAAAACTAAGCAGGTTTTATGTGTTAAAAACCTACAGTGACAATAAATTATTTATTTTATCCTCATTCTAAATTTAGGTAGGTAAAGGTATTTTTGTAAGGAAATACAAAAAAACTACCTTTTGAAATGTCCCTAATAGTATGAATGCAATATTTTATTTAAACAAAAAAAATGAATGCAATATTTACATATTTCTGTCAAAATAATTGTCAAACACGGTCTGAAATTATAGTGATGTGATATCAATTATAGATAATCGATATTTTTTCAGCAAATTGTTAAAAATCAATTATTTACATTACTTATCATTAAAATAATACTTTTACATTATTTTTTCTTCTAATAAAATTATTAAATAACGTCTATGGAAATAACGTAATAAATATATATATGTACCTACATAACGTAAGTATATAGGTAATACTATTTTATTCCATGTTTGCTTGTAAAATGTAGCAAACATGTTATTCTATAAATTAAGTAAGTACTTACATCAGTTTTCAATCAATAACAATAAATTCAAATATTTATATAAATAGAGGTCACTAGGTCAAGTTGAAACGCAAACGCTCTGGGGAGATGTTTAAAGCAAAATTGGAACGTAAGTACATAGCTTTTAATCACTTCTAAATAAAAATATATAGTGTCACCACTCAAAAGCACGTGTTTATAAAACTGTATTAAGCATGCGTAATCCGGTAATATAATTGTTTATGTAGATAATTAAACAAATAAATAAAATCTACAAAAACCACTTGTTTGCCTTTTGACAGTTACAGTGTTTACAATGCGCGGCGATAGTTATCGTTCAACAGATAACTTAAATATCTACACAACTGTTCACTATTGTTCTAATATCCTCCCTTTTTACCATATGATAAAAAAAAGTACAAATTTATCAAATCGACGTAGTAAAACTGGTCATTTTCAATCAATTTTAATGCTAAACATTCCTGTCCGCGCAATGTATAGAACAGTTTGGAGTCGGAACTCTTGTTTGTTGACATTACTACAATATATAATGTAGTTGTGTTGTGGAACGCGCCATCGTGCCGTATCTTGCATTTATAGCGCGAAATAAACAGCTTCTTCTCGTAACTAATACATGACATAATCTGTGAGAGATATATTGTGAACCAGTGGACATTCCTGAACATTATTTACGAATATTGCAGTGATTTATACAGGAACAAAAAGGCGGGCAAAAATCAGTGTGCGAGTGGCGATTACCGATCTATTTATAGCCGGACCTATGGCGCGATAAAGCGGTTTTACGTGCTGCAAATGTGTACCAGTGTCATATTAACATTCCAATTATAGTTTACGTCCTAAGATTTCGTTTTTCATTTCTTATTAGACATTTTTCTTTACTCCTACTGAGGAAAACGGAGCCGCGAAACTAGTTTGACAGCTCATGCCTGCACACAAACGAAAGGGAACGTAATGCGCATGTGTGTGTTAAAGTGATGTGAAATTCTTACTTATGCGCTTATCGATTGGCAAGATTATTTCAAGGACATCAACGGAGACGAATGTATGATTTATTTAAACAAGCCGACAAGCCGATAATTACAAAACGAACGCAAGCTAGACTTTCTAAAACACTTCAAACATGGAGTCCCCGATGATAGAGAGTAAAAATGCCGAAGTCACAGTAAATAATATGTCAACAAGTTCAAGTTCAAATCAATTTACCCCAGAGAACTTGGAACTTCCTGATGATACATTCCGTTTGAGTTTAGATAACTTTTCTGTGATTGGAGAAAACGTGACTATAGGGAGAGACATATCCGTAGACAGTAGCGTAGCTGCTAATTCTGAAACGCCTACGGTGGAATTACCAACACCAATACAAACGCCTGAAATTGAAACGCCTGAACCTAGCGTTCAAACCACTCCATCAGACACTAAAAATTTTCAACCGATAATAGAGACGCCAAAACTAACTGAAACCAAAACTGAAATCCGGAAACCGCCAACATTGTTGCAATTATCGCTCTCAAAGAAAAACGACAACGATGTGTTTGTTAAACCGTCTCCAGTGGCCGAGCTCATGTCACCGGCTAAAATGCTACAATTCGAGGTTGAGCCGACCAGTGCCACGCCAACTATGAAACGGGCAGCCATCGACTTCGATTTCTTCAATAAACACAAATTTGACGAATATTTCGTTGACTCACAGCCTAAAGATGATATTCAGTCCGAAGATCCGGGAGATGGCAGCACCTGCAAGGAAACACCGGTTATAGTGAAGGCCGATACCGTCCGCCATGAAATAGGTTACGGTAAGTAAATCACATCGGTGAACTACTACTTTATAATATTATATTTTTCTTTATTTCAAGGTTTGAAACTAGCAGTGTGGAATCCGAATGTTCCGATGGCATTTCAAAAGTAAGATATTATTTAGATTGACCATCATTTATTGCGTACCTTCACCCTACATCCTATATTATTGAAATTAAGGTCGTTATGATACGGGTTTGCTAATGGCAACAACAAGTTTCAAGATCAATAAATTAAATAGTAATTAGAATCGTTAAAAGATGATTGTGCCAGGATGCAACCGTAACTTTCAGAGATTTAACTAGTACTTTTCTCATCTAAGTTCAAGTCTAGGTATCTACTATTGCAATGTAATGGTTTCATCAAAGTTTTTTTATAGGATATGTATAAAATTTTATTCAACCTGCTGCGGGCTGGAACTTCAATACACCAACAATAAACTACATATTTCTTTCGCTTCCTTCTAAGACCTTTTAACCGTTTAAGAAATAGAAGAAGCTACCCCATGATATTCCAAAGGTGATGCAGAAGGCGACAGAGCCGACAGAGCATCCTAGTATTGACGACATAATATATATGGACGACATTGTTATACTTTCGTTTAACACACAGGTAAGCTAATTAGACAGTTGCAAGAGCATTACTTTGAAGACACTCTCGGAAATTCAGGGTTAACTGCTCTTACAGAAACCCACTTTTTCTGTTGACACAGTAAGTTAATAAGACATTTTTCGTGCTTTTACTATTACGATATTGATCTACAAAATATTGTTCTTGTACATACCTAAGCGAAATCAATAACAATTTCATCATCACCATAAGAATCCGGATAAGGATTCGGAGATGGATTTCGATTGTGGGTCTTTGACCCTTATACTAGCCAACTATTCCTCTTTCTATACAGGGTCGGCAACGCGCAAGTGATGATACTTCTGGTGTTGCAAGCGTCTATAGGCTACGGTAACCGCTTACATCAATACGCTACACAATGACTGATGCATGCGTGCCGTCGGTTGGGACTAGTCTACTCAAAGCCGCAATGGCTCTTTCTTCAAAAGGCCATTTAAGACTTTGCCCTACATTGTAAGATGTGTCTTACAATAACATATTTGTTACTATTTTATGTCTGGACTAAAAGAGACTATGATTCTCTGAGTTTGTTTCGGCGTTTCTTCTCAGAGGTCGTCAGTTAGGATATGCCGGAGCTATCTAGCTTAATTAAACATTTAATTAAACTTGTATAAGTATCTTTAAAAGATCTGTTTACAGAAATAAATATCGTTTATCAGATGGGCCCCGTGGGTGAGCCGTATGCTTGTTTGCCTTAGTGGCATACAAAAAATGAGCAGTATATAAAACTCACTTTCCAGCTCGTCATAAGTTACCAATTTCGTAACTTGTGTAATGTGAAAATAAATCTTAGGTACATAAGTATTTATATTTTATGACTGTCCAAAACAAGTTTCCTAGGCATCCTTGAGGTGTCCTTTCTTTAAATGTTATTTGTATTTATCCAAAAATCATTCAGTTTCCAATATGAACTGAAATGCCGCAGCATTTCTCTTACTACACTCGGGCCACAGGATCGATGCCCGCATTGGGACAAAAATCTCAATAAGCCACAGGTATTTGCTCTGTTTGAGTTTGCGCGTGTGATTTGTGGATAAAATATTTATACGAGCGGCATCTTGTAGTCCAAATATATGTGGTACTTTCAAAAGATGAATATTATATGAAATCGGAATCAAAGAGATAGCTGTAAAGTTGTTTAGCGATAACTTAAACTCCTTTGGAATGTTTAATGAATTCCTAACGGTTTGGAACTTCATTTTGGTTTAAGGGTGCAAAGTCTTATCAACAACTTAAGGACCTATGAAGATCTTGAATGCCACTGATGAATCGACTGTATGGTCGTTATAGTCCTGGTTCCATTCATGCTGAGAAATGGCTGGGGCAAGCCTTTTCTGGTATAATGATAGGAAAAATATAAACAATTATTATCTTGACCTTTAGGCTTAGCATTCAACACTAGGGGGCGTGATATCAGGCTTGCTTACTTGCACTTTATAAGTTTTAATAATGTTTCTGATAATAACTACCGCGTACTTATATCAGTAAATATCCAAAGATAAATAGTTAGGAAAGCGTTAGGACAATTATAGACCATACGTTTCGAACCCTCTGTAGGATTCATAGTCATGGGACGACTTAAAGTTGTAACTATGATAAATTCCGCAGTAGTTCTTTAAATATCTATTTAGAAACTACTTACAAAGTAATGCTTTATGGCACTTGCCAAGAGACATTAAGTACTATTACTTCTTAGTTATGAACCAATCAAGATTAAACTTGAGAATTTTATTTTACATTATGTAGAATCATATCGGTTTATATAGCCAACCATCAAGGAAACGATACAAATAACACACATATCTATACGTATCGTGTTTAGGAACAAACTAATTAAATATTACTTGATTTGCAGCGAAAATCTTCCTTTGCGTAAGATTGCCAATTATTTCCTTAAATGGACAAACACTGAGCTTGTATCCAAGTTATATCTTTGTAACTTACTTCCTGAAACATACACGTGCCGATACAAGTTTAAAAAGATACGGTAATTAAAAAACATAGATTGTTTGTAATCTAAGAACTATAGACAATGAGGATCTAGAGGTTTTAAAGATTTAGAAGTAGCTAAAATTATTTTTTAGTTAGTTGATATAATATAATGGAGGAAGGAGGTTCTCTAACAAAAATTATCAGTAGAGAAACAACGGTTTGAAATACACAAACTAGGTACAGTCATCCTATTTTTTACAGGGACGTCCTGGTAAAGCTTTTGCTAGAATATCATCTGTAATCTCAATTACGGTTACGCTAAAAAGCAGTGCTCTTCAGTTTCCTAGTGTATTACATTGATTTTATGCTACTGGATACTTGGAAATAGACTTCTACAGCTATAGTTGAAACTATAGCTTAGCTTGAGTTTTTTGGAACAAATTACGCCGATATGAGTTCCAAGTTATACATAGCTACAGCTTATAATATACCTAGTCGTTTTTGGAGACTTAAAAAACTTCAATCAAAAGAGTAACCGTATTTTAACAAATCAAGTCAATCTTGTCTAACACGTACTTTTAAAAAAGAATCATACAAGCAGCATCGCAGCAATATCATAGAAATAGCAATCATAGAAGCACGAAATTTAGTATTCGTATTTCGGTTATCTATTGGTAACTTAAGTTACAATAGATAACCCAAAAGGGTAGCAATATTTTTCCAAAGCCCTGAGTTTGCGCAGTGCGGTAAAAATATGCCATAATCTATCTATTAGTATTTAGTAAGAATTACCCAAAACTGCATGAAACATTATATTTAAAGAAGCTCAATTTTCTTGATTGACAATAATATTATTGGAGGCTTGTACTTTTGGGGGTGGTTATACTGCAATGTTGTGAGGTAACAAGAGACGTCCAGTTGTATCTTTGTTTACACCTCGTAAGATACATTGCCATAGTACGGTACCTAGAAGTACGAGCCTTATGCGACGTATTTAATGGAATTTTTACAGGCATCCCTATCCTATAAACAACAATGCGAGCTTTATTGTTTTGCAGAAGACATTTGTCATTGTATAGCTACCTACTTCCCCGGACCTTTTTAGTAAGAGTTCATCTGATAAGTGGTACATGATTTATGGATTAGGACTAAATACCCGGCAAGGTTAAAACACGGCTCTTTTAAAACAACTACAATGTCAAGAACCGTAGATGCTATCTGTATATTCGATTAACAGAGTAATTATTATCTTCATAAAGATAACGGCTCGTATCGCAAACGTTTTCACAACAGACACAAACGTGTGTTATTTATACGTGATTTTTGTACGTTCCTGATGGTACAATGAAGGTCGCGCCACTTCCGCGTCTCAAACGCCTCCATCTTCCGTATTCTTTTTATTGAGTTGGTAGTTCAAAAGTTTATTGATAACCGTAAAATTGAAAAATATTGCTCATCTCTATAGTTTATTAAATTCATAGTAGTAGCAACCGCAAAATAATAAATTGGCTTTTTGAACTTCAAGCTAACTAATAATTCTGGCAGAAAATCGATCATTATCATTAAACTTAGTTAATTAGAACTATCTTCACAATAAAAACTATGATTCAGTTCATAGGCGTAGGTACATATGAGAAGAAAGGCCAACCAGCACTGGGGACTACCAATTTAAATATTTTGTTATTATACTTAAACCTAATTTTGATAGAGTAAAATGGGTGACTTCGCGTCCATTTTCAATCAGGTAATGAAGTCAATTTTGTTAGCTATAGGTAAGTCTATGATTATGCGACATATTGGTACACATAGTCTGAATCGCAATGAATAGAAAGAAAGAAAGAAAAATATTTATTGATACAGTCTTGGACAATGCACACAAAATATTAAAAAACATGATGGCAAAACAAATAAAATAAGGATAAAAAAAAATGTGTGCCCCACGACTGCGTCAAATAGGCTCCAAAACGGGTACATTTCTCGTGATATAAGTTATACTTTCTTTTTATACCACTAAGGCGGCAAACAAGCATTCGGCCAGCCTGATGGTAATCGGTTACCGTAGCCTATAAATGCTTGTAACACCAGGGGTATCACTTGTGCGTTGTCGACCCTGTAAAACGAATCAGGAATAGTTGGGTTGGCAGTTTATGGGTCAAAGTCCACCCCACTGCCAACACAATGTTTCCTCGCGGAGCACTGGCAACCTTGCTCACCGTAAGGAACACAACACAGCTCAAAGCAGATTTACTGCAAGGTGGAGGTACTTCCCCAGTCGAGCAGCTCCAATTTGAGTGGAGTTAGTCCCACTATGCCCTACCTCTCATAATTTAAAAATCCATTCGTCAATTCCTGAAGATAAATAAGACAGAGCGACTACATTTTTCCTCCATTAATTGAATCAAGTTAGGTAAAAAAAACAACTAGAAATACCTAAGATCTTAATTAATCATTCTTAAGCTACTGGATACTACTTACCTATATCAAACGATAATTATAAATTACCAGTTGAGGAAACAACAACAAACATTTCTTAGGACTGTTTTACTGTATAATAATTCTAATTTATAATTAGATAATTATGTAAAAAAATGCATGCATTCTGGACTTGAAGTCGGCTACAGCATACTTGGGGATTCTACAGAAATCGGAAGACGGCCCAACACCTCCCTTGTTGTGTATGTAAATGTATATCTTTAAGTAAATTCGTGGTCCCGGTGATGTTTCAAACATAAGTAGGTAGATACTTAAATATTGAAATTAATGCTTAGCCTAAGTATTAATAGTAGGTGATTTTTTTATGAAATTTCTCAGTAAATAAAACTCAGAACGGATCGGATACGTTCCACATTCTAAGTTTCTTTTTAATATTTTCAGAAAAAAGTTGATTGCAAAAATTATTGCACGTAAAAGAAATAATTTCTCAATTTATTATGTTTCAATCCATGTTAACATGACCACTTCACGGCCACCCTGCAGCGATTCAAGAAAGAGATATATATATTTTTTATCGCCCTCTAATGTCTGTCATCTCACTCTACATATTAGATAAGCAATAAACGTGTCTCTCTTTGTTTACGTCCATGAAACGCTGACTTTATAGTAAACGCTTGAAATTAAGATAACCGTCGGCAATAAAAACCTAATTAATAATTTTAAACCATAGTCAATATTTATTACGTCATTTTATCAATTATTTCTGCATCGTAATGAAAACGTAAAATGTCATAGGGAAACAATTAAAAAATATCGATTAATCGATTTGTCTGCACGCTTTGCATGCACTATGTGGCCTCGTAAATCGTAAATGGTGGGGGGAGTGAGCGCACCGCTCGCACTCCGTCGCACGGTTTCTATTTTGCGTTTCTCGAAATCTCGAATTCAGTTACTTTAGCGCGCTGAGTGAGTTCGTATCTCATTCGCGCGTGCATTTTATAATTTATTTATATAGTGTATATAAACTTTTGTAGAGAAAGACGGTTTATACATAGTGCTAGTGAGTTGTAACAAAATATCGAACAGTTGTAGTGTGCGAATGAACTGTGCTGACAGTGTAGTGAAATTTTTATACAAATAAAAGTACCTGGATTGTTTTGGATTTAGAACCCTGTGTAACTGGATGACGAAGAGGCTGTGATTTTGATACAATGAGTTCAATTAGTTTTAAAGGGAATACACAAACCTAAATTATTTGACGTTTCAGTACTGTGAAATAAGTTACAAGTGAAATTCCTATCGACCAATCAGATTGACATATCGGTGTGTGGAACAAGAATATTGTTGGGTGCTTTCGGATTCGGTCGGGTTATAGCATATTGCAGCGCCATCTGCGACAGAGCTCCGCGTGAAGTTGCCGCGGATGGATCTAAACTACTCGCGAAATGCTTTACGTGTCGTTTGTACTTTCGCTGAAAGTTGAAGGAATAGTTGCAATATAATATAATAACGTTTTCTTATCCGTTCACGTTTGAACAAACCCTCGGGATTGGATCGCTAACGCGTCGCCACGCGTCAATACGTGGAAAAAATTGATGCGGTTTTGAAGTGGTGGAGTCTACATGGTTTTGGTCAACGGCTGAGCCATGGCCACCGCCACCGCCGAGATGAACTTGCCTGACAAGAAGCCTGAACACGAGTCGGGTTACTACGAGGGCAGCGACCAGGAGGGCAGCATGGAGTGCGGGTGCCCGTCACCGGTCAGTTCGCGGAACTCTTCGCACTCTACCAAGCTAAAGCGCCGTCACAGCGCGCACAAGCACAAGAAGGTGCCCACCAAGAAGGCGAGGACGGAGCCCCCGATGAACGGCTGCAGTGTGAGTACCAACGGACATGTGGACAAGAGTGTGGAGATAGTGGAGTGCTCAAGTAGTAGTGTGTCATCAGTGAAGGACTATAAAAAGCTGGAGGAGCTCCCGCCGGTGCCGGGGCCCAGCTCCAAGAGGAGCAGCTCTGTGGAGCTCATTGGTGGCACTGTGCCCGCTCCTGCTCGGGACTCAGTTGACTGGAATCTGGTTGACGCTAGTAAAATTAGGAAAAGATGCAAAGGTAAGTTTTGTTTATCATATTTATTTTATTTTAAGCCCATTGCAAATCACTGGCAATTAACAGCAGTTGATTTTGACCATGATCTTCAAGGGCAAGCGAGTTTATTTCTTCATTGATAAAAAACCACCACAACAGTTGTTCATTTTAATAAGGTGCAACTTGCAATATTTGATGATTATAATAAATTATAATAATTTTCATCTTTCTATGAAATACCATATCATATGTTAGTGATATTCATACTAAAAACTAGTATCCAAAAAGGCCCTATATGCTGTAGCTTATTATTTCACCAGATTTTACCAACATGATGACTCATCTGTTATCATTGATTTTTATCATGGTCAAAACAATAAATAGCTTCAAGTACAAGGAAAAAACATTAGAGGTAAAGTTACATCACTATAACATACCAATTCTTCTGTATTCCCAAACAGTATGTTTCTATGTACCTTGTAATGGTGACAAGTCTGATAATATCTGAACTGGGCTGTTCTAAAATAGAAAAATTTAACACTGCTTGACCTATGAATAACCCAGGATCTTCCTCCTGAGTAGCCATGTTTGACCTATAGAGCAAGGTGGTTCACCACTTATGTGCCTAAAATATTCATTAAAAAATGTTAAAAACAATTTTGCAAACTGAATAGATTTCACCTCTACATACCCTGTTATGACTAAAACTAAATAGTGAGATACAAGACTAGGATCAATGATAATTCCTTGATCAGACTGAATTCTTAGGCTGAAATCAATAGAGCCTTCTTGGACTTTGTAAGAAAGTAAATAACCAAGTTACTCTTGTCTTTAGATTATGTTTGATACTCACTAGCACAAGTTATCAAGTATCAAGCAAGCACTGCTTCACAACTGTTGCTCAGTCAGCATAAAATTGGGCTTTTTGATTCCTAATCAAAGCTATGGAAGCTTTGTCACCAGTCAGCACCTATATTATTCCGAAACATAAGCTCGCCTCCTTTATCATGAAACCAAAAATATTTGCAAAATTTGGGTGTAAGTAAGTACAACAGAAGTACACTTCTGCTTAGCCCTTTTAGGGATACAGATGAATATGGAATATTATATTCATTCATTCTTCTTCAAAAGGCCACATTGCCCTACATTATGAAACTCACATATTTGACATTATTATGTCTGGACTTTAAAAGAGACATGATCCTCTGAAGTTTTTTCGGTGTTTCTTCTCAGAGGTTGTCAGTTTGGAAATGCCGGTGCCTTCTACTTAGCATAAAAAAATTAAAACATTGACTTGTAATAGTGTCTTTAAAGATTTATTTACAGAAATAAATATCATTTCATTTCAATATTGTTTTAAACCTTTAAAGCAATTTTTCTGGACCATATACTACAGTGTTTTTTGTTTGTGAAACATAGTTACTTATGATATACTCAGCATAAAGTTTGTTATACTTTTATACTGAGTAACAAAATGTTATGTACCTTGTGTACAATATGAGATAATAGTCTACCTTTACATATTTGAAGTACATAAAACTGAATAATAAAGAATAAAAGTATGTAAGCACCATGATTATGTAACTCATGTTTTCTGTATGTATGTAAATACATGTGTTACATCCATACATATACATAATTTTAATGGATCTAAAACAAGACTAAACATTTTTTTCCAGTTAGTACCAAATTATTCCTATTGATGAAAGTTTTTTTGACACAATTGTTTGATAATTCTCATACACACTTACCTACATAGCTATGATTTATTTTATCATCATGTAGCTCAATCTATCATAACATAAATAATTTACTTGTCATGCTTAGCTTTTAATTTTTAATAAACTGATCCATAAAACATTTAAAAAAGAAAAACAATAATTTATGCAGAAAGGCATGAATTGCTATAATTTGTATTGCTAATTAAACTAATATGAAAATTTTCTTTTGAAAGTAGTCAACCTAAAACTAATTAAAAAAAAATCTAGAGAATCTTGATAGTGGACCATGGTATAAAAAAGGTTTCTAAATGTAGTTTTGGTACTGACATCGAGAATCATTTTCGGAAAAGAGAGAACAGTTGCTAAGAAATTGATTCAACACTCATTTTCTATTAAAATTTATAATAAAACTTAAAAAATGGTTCTGAGATGTTTGAACTATAATATTAAGGTCACATTCAAATGCCACAAAGACAAATGCATTAATTTTTTTCATATTTTAAAAGTATAATTATATTATTTTACTTATGCAAAGTTACTTCTTAAATAAAATTCTTAGCAATATTAAGTATACTTACTAATATTCCTGTTGCAAGGAAAGGCAATTGGTAATTAAGGAACTGTAGGCACTGCTATCCCAAATGTAATAATCCCATTAGCTAAAACCTATTTTGAAGGCACTGTTCTGAAAATAATATCTAGACTAGATATTAATCTGGATTTCAAAGTGAAAGTACCTTTAAAGTTAGTTAAAAAAAATATTAAAATATAGTTATTCTGGTAATGTTAAAAAAAATGGTGTCATTATAATTTTCATAAGAAAATAATCTTACTAAATAATGAAGCACACAGTCTTCTGCTATGTACCATTTATCAACAAGTAATATTTTAAAATAATATTTGAGCTTAAAATTTTCTTTGTATAAACTGAACCTGGGTAATGGTGAAAACCATTTCTAGAGAATCTTGATAGTGGACCATGGTATAAAAAAGGTTTCTAAATGTAGTTTTGGTACTGATATCGAGAAACATTTTCGGAAAAGAGAGAACAGTTGCTAAGAAATTGATTCAACACTCATTTTCTATTAAAATTTATAATAAAACTTAAAAAATGGTTCTGAGATGTTTGAACTATAATATTAAGGTCACATCCAAATGCCAAAAAGACAAATGCACTAATTTTAATTTTTTTTCCTTAATATAAAAGTATAATTATATTATAGGTATTATTTTACTTATGCAAAGTTACTTCTTAAATAAAATTCTTAGCAATATTAAGTATACTTACTAATATTCCTGTTGCTGGCATTTAAGGAAAGGCAATTGGTAATTAAGGAACTATAGGCACTGCTATCCCAAATGTAATAATCCCATTAGCTAAAACCTATTTTGAAGGTACTGTTCTGAAAATAATATCTAGACTAGATATTAATCTGGATTTCAAAGTGAAAGTACCTATAAAGTTAGTTAAAAAAAATATTAAAATATAGTTATTCTGGTAATGTTAAAAAAAATGGTGTCATTATAATTTTCATAAGAAAATAATCTTACTAAATAATGAAGCACACAGTCTTCTGCTATGTACCATTTATCAACAAGTAATATTTTAAACAAATATTTGAGCTTAAAATTTTCTTTGTATAAACTGAATCTGGGTAATGTAATTTGCTGCTTGATATGTAAATTTGTATTACAATAAGCTCATTAGTGGTTACAATCATGACTGTTGCCAGGTGTCCTGATATACGTGGGACTTCCCGATTTTCAGGGGTCTGGTGACATGTCCCATTTCACCCTTTATGGAATGCCGAATGTCCCGATTTTTCACTAACCTTAGTCTGTACTTTATTCGATACATATTTTTAATCTTCCATGCCTAGTACTGAGTGTGTGGTCCTAGATTCCCAGATCATTCAGTCCAGAACTTCGATTTGTGACTGCTTAAATAGCAATAAGTCCTCCTTCTTGACAAAATGTGGGTATAATAGAGTGCCTGACCCATATTCAATGGTGTTCAAATAATAATTACTGAAAGATCTGTATTTAATAAAAAATACAGGATAAAACAGATACAGATAATTGCCAAAATTAAATGCAATGTTAAAAAAATAATATCTGGAATGTTATGGGCTAGCAACTTAGTCTTGCCATATAATAAAATGAATAAATTATCAGCAACACTTGACGCTGACCGCGATAAAATATAGTTTTGATATCTATTCTTATCACTATGGCAGTCCAAGTATGGTAGGCTGTTTGTTGAATAGTTTTTATAGCAAAATAAATACAAGTGGTATCTATGTATTTATTTGTTATTGGTTTATACTACTCCTAGGTGTCCATAATCAGATATTTGTAGTTGGTAGAATATTATTATCCATTTTACACACACAGACTCTCACGCCTTCCCATAGGGGTAGGCAGAAACTAAAGAACGCCACATACTACGATTATTGCATTATTTATACTACTTTCGCACCGACTTATTGGTGGGGTCCTTCAAAAATTGTTTTGACAAATTTACCAAGGACAACAATGTGTTTAAAGAATTGTAAGGTTATGTGTGGACATATTTATAATGCAATTCCACATAGTATTAAGGGATTGCCATCAAATAGATTTAAAACAGAATTGAAAATATGGCTTCTAGAGAAATCCTTTTATTCAGTAACAGAATTATTAAAATAAGTCTCACTGTTGTATTAAGTAGTTAATTTTAATTTTATATTTGCATATCGCAAAGCGATAAAATGTATATGGCACTGTTTGTAATTTCCATCTATAATGTAACCTACATTTTATGCAATAATTAAAAAAAAAAAAAAAAAAAAATAGTCAGGCGCGTAGTCCTCGTCCTCCAGGCTCGTATTGCAATTTTGCAATTTACTGGTAACAAAGTAATAATAATAATAATAAATTTGTTTATTAATGGCAACTAGGCCCAATTGTTAGTAACAGAGTTATTAATAATTATGTTAGTAATCAAAACATAGGTACAACAAATACAAACACAGACATCAAGTTTTAGGTCTTTTGACCAGTACATCCATCGCGTGCAACAACCAAGGTGTGTCGTATTTCTATACTAACATACTTAGGATGCTGTTGGAGCTAGACCGTGCCCTTTATAAAAGAGAATTCGTTTTGTTCCGAATTATGGCGTAAAAGTCATTGGTTGTTATTATGTATGTTTATCGTTTTCTGCAAATTTTCAACGAATGTATGGTTTTTTGATTTAGCCACCACTCTCTCATTACGTAGCCCATAAACTGTTTTCATAACTCTGTGATGCTAAACTGTCATCAAACTGAGACAATTAATAATAACTAATAATAAAAATATTTTTTGACATTTTACACAACACCATCTAGTCCCAAACTAAGCAGAGCTTGTACTATGGGTACTAGACAATGGATATAATAATAATAAGAAATAAATAAATGTTTTATTCACAACTCTTATTACAATTGGTCTTATTCTAAGGTTTACATGCGTAGTGAATTAAAATAGTAGTTTCGACATTGGGTTATTTTCATAGGGTACTGTAGCTAGGGCTATATTTGGCAGATAAAGTAATACATATATACTTCTTATTTTTGTAAATACATACTTATAATACATAGTTAACACCCAGACAAACACAAATACTCATGTTTTATCCACACAAATATTTGCGTCCTGTGGTAATCGAACTCACGACCCCATGATCAGCAGTTCGGCAATCGAACCACTAGACCGCAGAGGTCGTCGTCAATTCCAGTAATTTTACGTCGTACATGAATTTCATAGGTATGTTGGGTTCCATAAAAACTGGGTCAACTTATCTACTATGGTGGTTAACCCAATATTCGTTTTGTTGACGACTTAGGAAGTGATAAAATACTTTTAAGTAATTTCCTCACTCATTTTCTGTAAATTTTACTATAACAGAATATAATTAGGTATATTTGCACGTTTGAATATAATATTATTTAGTTCTTCTTACCTGCTTTTCCTCTAAAATTGTAACAGGGGCGAGCCTATTACCGTTAACCGACAGAATTTCTTAAAAAACACAATAACACTGACCGAGCTCGGAATCGAACATAGGACATCTAGCGCATAAAATCACTAGACTAAAATGAGGCAGTCGGGTAATTAGCAGACGAGATGAAGAAAAATCGACCCTCTGGAGTGCCCTCCCGGTCTCTATTAGATTAAGCCCAAGCGCGTTATGCAGTATTTCTCTTGTTCCATAATATCGTATTTACCTACGGCGAAAAGACCTGGTCTTTGACAAAACATCAGAAGTCCGCACTTGGGGTTTGTCAGAGAGCCATGGAGCGCAGTATGATGGGAGTCAAATTAGGAGACCGCATCAAAAATAGCATACTGCGCTCCAAAACCCAGATCGCTGACATAGGCCAAAAAGCTGCTAGCTTGAAGTGGAACATATCTGTCGCATGTCAAATGAGCTGTGGGCTAAAAGAAGTACCGATTGGGTCCCACATAACGGCAGACGACAACGCGGCAGGCCTAGACGAAGATGGCGGGATGAGCTTGACCTTTTCTGGAAGGATTGGCCCAAAATAGCCTTGAACCGCGAGGAATGGAAGGAGGGCAGGGAGGACCTGCAGTGGGACGACAACGGCTAAATAATAATAATAATATTATTATTATTATTTAGCCGTTTGGCTATTCGTTGCGGAGAGGGGGTCAGGTAATATCCCACCTGCTTTATATGGATGATTTAAAACTGTTTGCCTCCACTAAATTGCAACTGATGGAGTTACTAAAGGCAACTGAAACTTTTAGTAATTCCATCAGGATGGAATTTGGTGTAGATAAATGTGCAGTCATGCATGTAAGGCGGGGCGGGATTGTGGAATCTGAGGGACTACAACTCTCAGATTCTATAAACAAATACCTGGGTATGTCAGAGGGGTTAGGCATTAACGGGGCTGACATGAAACAAGCGTTAAAGGAGCGCTTCTTCGGCCGCCTGAAAAAGGTACTTAATAGTTCTTTGTCAGGCGGCAACAAGGTGCGCGCCTTTAACGGTTGGGTCATGCCGGTCCTGATGTACTCCTTTGGTATACTCAAGTGGACCCAGACGGAGTTGGACGCCTTGGATAGGAGAGTCCGGTCGCTGTTGACCGCAAACCGGATGCATCATCCACGTTCGTCTGTCATGAGGCTGTACATCCCGCGGAAGTGCGGGGGTCGAGGTTTTTTAAATGCTAAGACCCTCCACAACCGCGAGGTGTGCAGTCTCAGAGAATATTTTCTTAAGGCTGACGTGGGTATGCACCGAGATGTGGTCGCAGTGGACAAGGGACTCACCCCGCTATCTTTGGCTAAAGAGAACTGGCGCAAACCTGTGGTGCTTAGTATCAATGACCGCAAGGCAGTATGGCAGAGCAAGGAGCTTCACGGACGTTTTTTCCGTGCCCTTCATGGGCCCGACGTAGATTTCTTAGCGTCCGTGGCCTGGCTACGCTTCGGTGACCTCTTCGGGGAAACCGAGGGTTCGGTCTGTGCAATTATGGATGAAGTTATGCTGACGAACAACTACCGGAAGTATATCATGAAAGACGGGACGATCGACATATGTCGGGCATGCCATTGTCCCGGTGAGTCTATCAGGCATATTATTTCTGGTTGTTCTCGTTTGGCTAACGGCGAGTATTTGCACAGGCATAACCAAGTGGCCAGGATTATCCACCAGCAACTTGCTTTAAAATACGGCCTTGTGGATTCTGAGGTACCGTATTACAGATATGCGCCCGACCCAGTTCTCGAGAATGACCATGTCACGTTGTACTGGGATCGATCTGTTATCACTGACAGGACTATTGTAGCCAATAAGCCTGATATAGTGGTAATAGATCGATCAGCGCGCCGCACATTGATTATCGATGTCACCATCCCGCATGACGAGAACCTCGTGAAGGCTGAGAAAGAGAAACAGCTAAAATATCTCGACTTAGCTCACGAGGTGGTCGCCATGTGGGATGTGGACTCGGCCATCATTGTGCCTATAGTCGTTACGGTCAATGGACTTATCGCCAAGAGCCTCGACCAACACCTCAGGAGGCTCGAGTTGGGTGGCTGGGTTAAGGGCCTGATTCAGAAGGCAGTACTCCTTGATACGGCGCGTATTGTGAGGAGGTTCCTGTCTCTGGGGCCCTAACCACCGGTAGCTTGGACCCTGTTCCCGATATCGGTGGTCTGACTATTTTTTTATATTTTTAAATGTTTTTGTTTTCTTTTTTTGTAAAAATATTTAAAAATATAATGTAAATAAGAAATTAAATAAATACGAGAATAATAATATCGTATCTAGACGAAGGTTCTAGACTAGATCATCATTCACATAGCTCTTATCAGCTGTGTAACGCCTTCCCCAAAGCTATGCCATTTGCCTTCCTATGCCACCTCCATCCAGGCTAGACCTTAGATTTTTGCGATCAAGATTCTCTCCTCGTCGACCCATCTTACTGCTGCATTAGAGGGCCGACAGCAAAATTGTCACGAAATGCATATTAGATCCCCAGGGAAGCAATAGAAGAAAAAAAACTTGAGAGGTGTCAAGGGACACCCGGATGGAACGAAGTTCCTTTCATTAAAATTTAATAATTAAAAATAAAAAAACCAAAAACCTGTATACACTCAACAATTCACAACGCGCGAAATTCAAATATTGTCATTCACTCAATAATATTTGAATGCTTGTCAACACTATTTGAATTTTGAACACTATTTGAACGAAAAAAGTGTCGTGACAACTTTTCGTAAGAATTTTTTCCGTCTAGCCCCCTTTCACAACGCGCGATAAGGAACTTCGTTCCAATAAAGAATTTGACTTTGCTTACTGTCGGTAAAAATATTATCTAGCTCAGCAGAAAGCATTGAAAGCATTCATTATTCAACTTCAGGCTTAAATCAGCATGATGATCCTTTAATTATTATCGTTGGTTTGCTTTGTTTTTACCAACAGAACAACGCCTGTAATCCCCGAAGGGTTAGGCAGAGGTGTATAATGTACAGACGCCAGCAGGTCAAACTATCCAAAACTAAAATTTTCCTCATTCATAATGAACCTTATTTAGTTGCATTAAAGTTGAAAATCTTTCAAATAAGTTTGACAGATTCTGGTAGCTTGATGTGCTGACCTCGGTACACCCACAGTTCGCCGGTATGTTTGTTTTTTACTGTTCAAATAACATACTAAAACGTGGGGCAATGAAAATTGAATGATAATAATTGGAGGTGTATGAACCAGATTTGAAATCAGACCATGCCGCATGATAAGCGAGTCCTCTAACTGCTATCTATTACTAGGTTGTTAGTATTATTTTCCCATAGCAAAGTATGTCAATAAAGGAAATCGTTTGTACTTGTATTAACCGGTTATAATGCCGTGTAGGGAATTCCCCAATTAAAAATAAACAATGTTTTCTTCGTACCAGAAATTCGAGGAAACAATCACTTAGTTGATAAAAACGATGTTACAAAACAAAAGAATGATATTATTTTTATGTAATATAGAGGACAAACCGGTCCATAAAATGCTATGAAAACAGGAAATTAACATAACCGCAGGCAAAACCGCAGCACTCAATTCGTTTTACTTTCAATCAACATTTTCGGGTACATTCTTAAATAAACAAAAATGTATGTTGATTGAGTAATTAAGGGTTTTAATATACGCACGAATCACCTTCAAATGCCAATGAGAAATGTCAGCGAGCGCTTAGGTAACTGACGACCTTTGAAAAATATGAATTTTAGTTTATATATTAGGTCGTTGTACCAATGACTTTGCGACTGTCATTTGTCTTGAGGATGTTTGTAAAGCTGCGTACTGTATCTAGCTATAAACAGCTGGCCTGTTTCCATTCGACGATCGAAGCTATTTATTTGAAATATATTGATTGGAAAAGTATCCAATGGTATCTTTACTATCTTTGATTAAGAATTTAGTTATTGATTTTTTTTTTCTCTTAATATTTGATCCAAAGCACAAAAAGATAGAGCTCAGTACTCTCACAGTAAATACCCTTCCGGGATTTGGCTCTAACATACACCGGACGAAACACAGTGAAATAATTTGGCGCCGGTATTGCATACGAGGGTAGTAACCAGCCAGGCGGATCATTTGATCCTACTACCAAGCGTGTTGAATTTTACAGCACGCGTTCAACTTTAAATTCAGATAAAACACCAATTTGACCTAGGTAAATCAAAAATACAGTCTTTATTACGTTTCTTATACTTTATTGAAACTTATTGTTTATTTTTATTTAAAAAATATCACATGATTGTCGTGATAAATGTTGATAACCCCGGACACCGTTGCAAAAAAAGTTGGACATGTCTTTATTCTGTAATAGCTCTATTTTGCACTACCAATGTCACAGATTAAATAATTATTGGAATGTCAATGAACCTTTGACTTTGCTCAGCAATAACATTGTATCTCTATAGCTTGTTTATCGCCAATTCTTATGTAAATTGTTATCATGGCATGCTTGTAAATGATAAGAGAGGCTGTTATTTAGATTATATTTTAGCACTAGAATTTTATTTTCATTATTATTGGTAAAAACTGTACCTTAAATAGTGCATTACGAACATTTCGTTTCGTCTAGTTCTAACAAATTAAAACAACGTCGTCGTGGCCAGGAGATGACGGGCGTCTCACAAATTCTTAACAGTGGTACTTGAGGTTACAATATAAACTCACCCTTATAAAAATGGACTAGTCAGATTTAAAACATTAGGCCTCTTTTAAGCAAATCAAATCATTTATTCATTTGTAAAACATAGGTAAATACAAGTATAGTTCTTACATTATTAATTAGTCCGCTATGTTTTGTCAATAAGACATACAAATATTACATTAGCGTACTCCCTTTTAAAGGCCAGCAACGCGCTTTTGACTCCTCTGGTGTTGCGGGTGTCCATGGGCGGCGGTAATCGGTTACCATCAGGTGATCCGTCTGCTCGTTTGCCCCTAAACTCGTGCTTAATAATTAGGCTTAAAAAAAAACTTGGTTTAAGCCGTATCTTCATCCTTAAGAAAAACCAAATTTAATGCTCAAATCGACGACGTCTGTGTTCTAGTGGTTCCATGGTTGGACTGCTGATCACGAGGTCGGTTCAATTCCTTCAGGGGAATATTTATGTGATGAGAATAAGTGTTTGCGTTTGGGACTAGATGAAAATAACTCCAGAACTACTACTGAAATTTTTATAGAAAAACCCAATAACACTGCTCGACCTGAGAATCGAAGTTACTCTACACTAACGAGGTAGTCTACTAATAAGAAACGAGAGCTAATATTCCAAAAAGTAGAACGGACTGTTGGGATGTCCATGATGGATTCAAAGCAGATCCGAGGTAAAAGTGAAAAGCGTTGTGACGCGAAGGCATGTCGTTTTAATGTAGTAACGGAACACATTTCACTAACAGTTATTTCACTAACGTTTAGCCGGTATTTTGTTTGTTTTTTGTGTTTTTTTTTTCGGTAGTAGGGAGTGGCATACGGTTTTTGTAATATATTTTTTTAAAGAACCGCAATGAAACATAGCGAAACTCCACATTATTATGGGCCTTCATGTTGTCTCTAGATTGATACAGATGTTAAAGGTCCATTGTTTTCGTAAATATTGTTTTAATCATGTTTGCATTATAATGCTTAATGTAATTGAAGGTTCCATCAAATAATTATTTATTTATGGTAATTTCACCGCTCACTATTTAAAAAAAATCATCAGGTATTTAAATACAGAGCTGCTGCCGTTGAATAAAGATTCAAAATTAGAATAATTCCACAATAACTCTTAACTGTGACGTCATTGAAATTCAGAGAGGCAGTCTACATACCCATTTATAATATATTTTGTTAAAAAGTGTGTGTAAGCGTACAACCAGTATATTAAATTAATTGTGGTGTTAATTTTGTTACAGTAAATCTCAACGGAGCCTCCAAAGTGGACATATCACATTTTGACTTGCTCAAAGTACTTGGCACTGGTGGTAAGTACCATAACATTAATATTTTAATTACATACTTAGATGGAAGAAAGAAAAAATAGACAGTATTTTTGCCCGAAATGACACAAATATCATCATCATTAACCCATCACTGCTGGGCACGGGTCTCCTCTCAGAATGAGAAGGATCAGGTTAAAGTCCATAACGCTGACCTAATGCGGGTTGGCAGACTTCACACGCTGTCGAGAAAACCTCTTAAGGCATGCAGGTTTCTTCACAATGTTTTTCTTCACCGTTTAAGCGAGTGATAATTAATTATTAATACGCACATGATTTCGAAAAGTTAGAAGTTCGCCAAAATGACACAAATAATAATATTTTCAAAATCAAGAGGTAAGAATTATTTTGCGACTGTAAATATTGCGCGTTATGCTAGACTCTATCACAATAATGATTGCAACACAGCCAGCCTCCGAGTCATTTCCGAACTATACTGCCTAATATGAATATCAATGTCAAAATAATTTATTGAAGATAGAGTAGTAGGTAGTACTTTTGAACGTCATTTTTACATTAAGACAGCCCCCAAAACGCCCGCCCTTCACCGCTTCCGCACCGTTCGCTGGGTAGAAGAAACGGCGCAACAAACTCCCCAGCAACACGTATCCTCCGGGAAATACCGATATCCTAAGAATAGGCTGGTTGTCACGCATATTGGGCTTTTGACTACCACTAATGACTGTCATAGGTGTTCGTATGACAACCGGGACTGAAGGCTTTACGTGCTCTCTGAGGAAAACAGGGGTTTCGATATGTCAAAGACCCATCCACAGACTGACTTTGGCTAACGCAGCTTACCTTGATCAGTTATAACTTATCCTCGAACTTGCAACACAGCAGAAAAACATAGCCTGCGTAGTGGACCATAGCCTGAATCCCCAGGAATGGTCCCGTGTCGAAATGAGCTCAAGAATTGTGCTAATAGTTGGTATCCGTTTTTCTTTCCTTGAAATAATTTACAAAGCCTTACTTACCGGCTATACTAATTAGTACCTGTTCTAAATTGCTTTAGTTTATGTCATAAGCAAATTAACCTTCCGGTATTGCCCATAAACGTAGCGGAGAAAGTTGCGGAGGTCTGATGGTAGTCGCTTCGTGTAATATACTGACTGATATTCAGCCACATTTGGTTAGACTGAAAACCGACCCCAACATAGTTGGGAAAAGAGGATAATTACAAAGCTAAGTGTTGTATAGCTTTATCTCTTTGTACGTTTGTAAAATAGCTTTCGATTAATCATTGAAATATAATTCATAAATAAATATGTTTTATATTACTAACCGAATTCGACCTTTGTCGGACTGTTTATTATGTTGTATGATATAAAATATACCTAACTATAAAACCGTTCCGAATTAAACTTAGTTTGATGCGCTCGCGTCGCAAATACTGTTGCCATGAACCTTAACAACCTTAAAATTGCGAAAAAACAATGTATAAGGCATTAAAACATAACGAACATTCGCATTTAAATACGATTCCACAGACAGACTGACAAAATACGTCAAACTAACAACACCCCTTTTTGCATAGGGGCTAAAATACAAGAATGGATTATAGTATTTCCAATGGAACAATAGCAGATGCAATATTAAAACAATTAAGCAATCATCACCCCGTGAACGCCCGAGGTCGTTCACCCCACGTGCCGTGCACTCATACCACATCATACCGTGATGTTACCAGGAGCGCAGGAATGTAGATGTAGCGGTAATCGAACGAATTCTAACAGATTTGCCACATGTGGAAATAGTTTTTAATTGATAACCTGCAAAATGTTTAATATATTTAAACGAACTGGCTGCTTTATTCGTATGCCGAAAAAAAAAAAACAATTTAAATTAAGAACATTTTTTATCTGTTGTAATAATTAACCCGTATGATGGTCTTTCTAACCTAAACTGCATTTCGAGAGATGTCCCACGCCCAACTTCGGGACAGTAATGGACTAAATTATATCACGCGGTTATCTTTCAACACGGGACATAATCAGTTCCGTGTCCTTTTCAATTCTCATAGCATTTCCTGAACTGAAACCTGTTTTAATTGTTTCCTGTTTATATCAGTTCGCTTTTATTAGTAAAAATAAAGGGCAATGACTTCAGAGAATGATAAATTATATAAACTCGCTGTGTTGCAATTACAGAAAATGTATCCGAGCTTTTTAGCTCCATATAAGGATATTGAGATAAAAAAAATGGTCAGTCGATTTTTAAGTGACACGACATTTTGTATTCGGAAATTTTGCGAAGATGTCATGTGAGATCGTGGCCAAATAACCACACAGCTCGCTCGATGTGCAAGGTTGAGTTTTGCTAAGGTGAGTTTTTGGATGTGTGTTCATTCTTAAGTACTCTTTCATGTCTTAGAGGGTGTATTGCTCAAAAATTTTTTAAAAAATTCAGCCCCATCTGGTTAGACTGGAAGTCGAACCCTACATAGATGGAAGAGGCTCTGAGGGTGAGGATTATGATGTATAGATACTAAGTACAGAGGCCAGCACATCAAGCTACCACAATCTGTCAAATTTCTTTGATTGATTTTCAACTTTAATACCATACTGTAAGGTTCATATTCAACTGGAAAAATTTGACAGTTTTGGATAGCTTGACCTGCAAGTAATAGGTAAAATAACGGAGCCACACATATAAGAATATTGATTGATAGAGCCCTTACAAGTAGGTACACCCATTCTCCTTTGTGACTGTTAGTACACTCAAAGATTGAGAAGTTTCTCGAAATTATTCATCACGTTGTTTAAAACGTTACCTTTCTGCCATGCTAACGAACTTACCAAGCTGTTACGTCTCAATTCTGATTATGTTATTGTTGGGCCCATATATGGTCCAATTTACACGAGGTTACTATGGTATGGATATATGCGATGCGTAAGAACGGTTTCCGACTACGTCCGATCCGAATTAGTGAAAATACGAAGAGAGAGAGAGAGATTCACGGATGACGTATAGAAATCGGATCTAGTGTGTAAACTATCATACAAATAGTTCTACGTTCTACGACTACTTCGGACCGGATTCGGCTTGGACGAAATACTATGTGCGAAACCGCTCTAAGAGTAAAGAGGATGTTACCAGGAAAAAATGTATGGGGACTGTATGAAAGATGCTGCTGTCTAACGGCCATTCTCAATCAGTCAGCAGATGTGCTTATTAGAGATTTGACATAAGGTCCATACAAGTTATGTCAAAATCCTATCTCTGGCATTATTAGTGCAAATCTACCGTTTGATTTGTTATTGGGACCGACCGTGCCTGATAGACTAATCGAAGAAAAATACATACTGCGTCGATCTTAGTAAATTGGGATACGGGAAAGAAGAATAAGGTAAAGGTAGGGAAGCCCAATTACATCTGCAGACGAATGCTACAGCTCCTGTAGCCCCAGCAGTAAAGTGGTGATGCGAAACGCCGAGGTTGGTTTTAGTCGGTAGATCGCTTTTTTCCGACACACCCCACCGCTCTCCCGGAACGGTGGGTAGTGCATAAAGCATTTCCAACCCTGTCAACAAAAAAAAAATACGGTACCCCAATTACATAGGACATAATGTCTGTGGACTATTGGTATACCGGTCCACTTCTGCCTCCAGGAATACAAACGTAATGTTATGTATTCTGGATGAGTATACGATACTTATTTATCCCTGAAAATTGTGTCGGAAGCCGTAATCGTAAAACACGAAGACCACGTTAACGAGGTGGCGGGTAATAGACATAATATTTTGATAATATTACCCCCTTTCACCATTTTTACGACCTATGCGAGATAAGATAAGATGCATTTGTAATTTTTTTTTCACAAACAGAGCAAATACAAACGCTCTGGCAGCATTATACTGAACGCCAAAGATTTAAATCGTTACATGCGCCCTACCGCGTCATATAATAGTAACGTTTCCGTAAGTAAACTGGTTGCCATCGGAAGTATCGAATCTGTTATTGTCTCGTTGGCACAATGGCATGTGTGCATGCACTCATCTCTATATGGAGACGTTTTTGAGCGGTATAAGTACGGTGAGGACAAATCTAACGATTTAAATCTTTACTGAACGTAATAATCTAACTGATTATTCCGTTCTGAAAGTTTGACTGATATTTATTAGTCTATGAATTTACTTAAGTATCATTTAAATACAACCCAAGAAATGGTCTATAAACTTGCCGTGGTCCTTGATTTCAGCTAGTTTTTTTAATATACATTTTAAAAATGTATTCGCCAGCACTAAGTACAGACCATAGATTAAATAAAATGCTATACTAATATAAAAGCATAACTCCTTGCTATAAACTCCATGGGTTTTTATAATCTGTGTAGACCGATAAGCAGCTGCATTCGATCTTTTTCTTTTTTTCCACAGCAAAGTGTTCTATGGTTAAATATTTAAAAAAAGAACCAGTAACGTGACCACGATTTCCGCGAGTATCGATGCGTCGCTAGCATTGGCAACCGTTACGTAACAAGTAACAACACTTTTCTGTATAATTGTGTGTACTTGTGCGTTCCGTTTTACACTGGAATGGACACCCTAGGGTGCTACGTTTCCTGTTGTTAGTATTTGTAATTTGTTTTTTGAATTACTGTTACTTCTAGGCTGAGTGAACATAGCTGACCGTAAAATATGGCAATATATAAACCCTCGTTAGTCTAGCGGTCCTAAGCGCGACTGCTACGCTTGAGGTCCTCCCAGGGAGGGAGAGGGTTTGATTCCCAGGTCGAGCAAAATGTTATTGTGTTTTTCTATGAAATTCTCAGTAGCAGCTTGGAGTTTGGATTTGTGGTTAATGGCAATAATTATAATAACATATCCCATATTTAGATAGAAAGCTCTCCAAGAGGGCTCTACGCGTTGGACCTGTGTCCTCGCGCAAGCCTGCTAAAGGGCCGGATGTCTTCCTCACGGGAGATGTGTCGTGATATCCAAAAAGGAGATACATAATAATATTAATAAATCTTTATTTAAATAAAATGGTTACATTTGTTATAACCCTGACTCCTGTGCTAGTATGAACTGTATTACAGGAACCAGTTGGCAATAGGCTCGCCTCTTATTACATGGGACCTAAACATACCGGCGAACAGTGGGTGTACATTGATACTCCTCCGCCTAACCCTTCGGGGAATACTGACATGATGGTATGTTGTATTAGACCCGGAACAACTACATATAGGCCATACAAGATAAAGATACTTAGACGACGTCTGTGGTCTAGTGGTCCGCGTGTCGGACTGCCGATCACGAGGTCCTGGGTTCGATTCCCACAGAACACAAATATTTATATGATGAACATTAGTGTTTTTTTGTCTGGGTGTTTGTTATAATAATTTAAGTATGTATTTACAAAAAAAAAAACGTATATAATTATTATATGCATTGTAGTACCCAAAGTAGAAGCTCTGCTTAGTTTGGCACTAGATGGTGTTGTGTGAAATTGTCGAAATATTTATATCGAAATATGTAGTCGAAACATATTTTTCTTATTTTTTATTTTGTAAAAAAACAAATATTTGTTCCGTGAGGGGATCGAACCCACATACCGTGGCGCAGAAGCTGTCCGTTCAGCGGCTGCGCCAAACGTGTCGTTTATGGGTCTATATAGAACAGTGGCCAACGTGACTCGGGCCATGTCCCAAACGCACGTGTACTCGCCTGTACCGCTTTCGACGTAGATGGGAGATCCGCTCGATATTTAATTATTAACGGGTTTGTGTTTGTCTGGGTGTTTCATAAGTAATATAAGTAGGTATTTACACAAAAAAAAAGTCAGTCAATTATTTTATTTCAATTAGACCATTACAATAGTACTTTTGAAAAGTCAAAACTAGTTGCACCTTTCCAAAAAGTCGGTCTTATGGAGAAGAACCGGCAAGAAACTCCTATTAAAGACACTTTAAAAAAAAATCATGATAGTAGTTAATCTTATATCCATTCTCTAGTACTCATAGTACAAGCTCTGCTTAATTTGGGAATAGATCCTGCTATGTAAAATGTCTCAAATATTGATTTGGGTTTTAAATATAGTAAATTTTAATTACATACCTCTATCAATGATGCTATTTCGAGAAATTAGATTACTAACACCTATTTCCTCGTTATTTCATAGAATATTTTCGTAAACAAACGTATTTTACTACCAAACTCCCAAATTAGTAGAAGTTATAAAAAACTGTGAATATTTCAAAGAATTAAAAATGTCAACTAAAGCGATGTTATTCGTGGACACTGATAACTAATGACGTGTTCAATAAACCATGCTAAATCGATATTTTGTTTGACAAAAAAATGTGAACTATATCCCTAGGGGACCAGATAAGGTTTGGAAATTGGTTGGTGAATGACAACCAACACATTTGGTTATTTTGAGAGCGATTAGTTGCTTGTTATACTCTCTCTTGTCCGATTGTGTGTCATTTAGATAAATGTTCTCTGGTTATATGTGTATTAGTGAAGTCGTATTGTGTTTGTGGAGTCTCCCGACGTGATTTTTTTAATTTTTTATACTACTAAGGTGGCAAACAAGCATACAGCCCACCTGATGCTAAGCGGTTACCGTAGCCTATACACGCTTGCAACACCAGGGGTATCACTTCCGCGTTGCCGACCCTTAGAACGAAAGAGGAATAGTTGTGTTGGCAGTTTAAGGGTAAAAGGCAACCTTGCTCACCGTAAGAAACACAACACAGCTCAAAGCGGTGTTATTTTACTTCGATTTTCTGCAAGGCGGATGTACTTCCCCAGCCGGGTAGCTCCAATTTGAGTGGAATTACTCCCACTATGCCGTACCTTTCTTAAATTTTAGTAGATTTTCAAAAATACATCTTTCATACAAACTTTGCCCTGATGATTACGAAAACATTAAAAAAACAGCCAAATCGGTCGATAAGTTCTGAAGTGAGGATCTTTCATACATTTAGCAATTGATTTTTGTTTGATAGACGTCGTTGACCCGATAGACGACGTCCCGTCCAAGAAATCATACAACTCCTATAATGCACTCAGATATTCCCGAAATTTCAAATGTTCTGAGTAACAGTTTTTCTTTCTCTAAAAATGTTATTCTTAGCATTACGAACATAATTATAAAAAATAATTGCCAAGTTGTGGACCGATTTGTAATATTTTTTTAATATGTCCATGTCCATGGGTACCATTGTGAAGTGATGAGCTTACCAACGAATTACTTTTATTTATTTATTTCTAGCTGTTGCTTGCGGTCTCACTAGCATCCCAAAGAGCTTTTTGAGACAAAAGCTAGCCTATGTCCTTCTCCAAGGTGTAATCTATATCTATACCAAATTTTATCTAAATCCGTTCAGCGACTTAGGCTTGAAAGCGTAACAGACAATTACTTTTCATCTGGCAAGACTAGGGACAAACTCTTCCAAGTCAACAGTAAGAACAATACATACAATACATAGTACATTTTTTTGGTACTGATTCTCCTTCGCTTTAATTTTTTTTAGAACGTTTAATTCATTTCGTTCTACGTTAAAAAGTTTTTAAGAAAATTCTGTCATAATTCTTCACGTTTAGAGCCAAAGGCATTGCTGCTATTATTTAAAAAATAATAGCCATTTTCATTGTTAATTTTACACTCATATTGTTGCTTGGCAGATAAGGAAATTTTACATAACTATCGTAAGTACATTATAGTAGTAACAAACGCGTACTATGTACAATACTGTGTTTTTATTGTTTACACACGTAAGGAAAATTCATAAGAAAATGAAGGTGTTTAAGTGTAAGACATTCGATGTATAATGAGTTGATAATATAGATAAAATAAAAACCATAGGCCTGGATTGGCCCAGAACTGTCAGTAGTCAGCATAATGTGCTCACAGAAGCTATGAAAGAAAACATCCTGAGTAAACCTGCATGGTTGAGAGGTTTTTCGCCGACTCATTCGCTGGTCTATAAGACCAGCGGGATGGACTAGCCCTCATTCTGAAAAGAGATCTGTGCTCAACAGTGTCTGGAAGTCTGAATATAAACCCTGACGTCACAAAAGAAGATCATAACAATCTACGTCATCAATTATTACATAGCATTTTGTAGTACCATAAATAATATAATTAAAGTAAACCCCTGCGTAGTTTGACGTATTTCTTATGCAACGGTCACCTCCAATAGTTCACACAATCAGATACTAGGTGGCAAATAGCTCGGTTAATAGCATTGCGCGTACACAAGGTACCACGTCATGTCTTTGCATTTTCCACGCCCGCGCCGCGCCGTGACGAGACCCAACTATATTTCCGTAATGACTAAAGAATGACGTGCGTACTATCGATAATATTCTGCATAACATCACATTTACAGATAAACAAAGATATTTTATCCTGAGAATTTGTAGTAAACCACATTTTAGCAGTTAAACTGTCACGAATAACAGTAAACTATACTGTTAATCTACACCAATGTAAATTGATGACGTGGTAACGTTCTAGTGCATATTTAATATCAAGATCTGAAAATGTACTCCACTCCGTCATCGGTTGTACGTAGTATATACGATATCCAGCGGTATTCCTTGCAGTTCTATCATGTAGACGAAATGTCGGCGTAGTTGATACTGGTCGCAGCTCGTGTCGGTGATGTAACGTTCTACGCCGACACTCTCGATAAGTGTCGGTGTAATGTCGGCGTAGTTTGAATTTGGAAGTGTGATTAACACCAATAGGATCTTTACCGTAATATTTTTAATATACCTTACCCCGTGTACAGTTAACGACACCAAAAAGGTTGAATGATAATAAACTTCAGTTCGTGGGTTTGAGATATCAATCCTTGTTAGCATAGTGTAGTGTAGATCGCGTGTGCGTGCTAGTGAGGATCAAGTCTTGGGTATGATGCAGTCTTACTGGGTTTTCCTATGAAATTCTATTGTAAGTAGCAGCTCGGGGTTTGAGTTTGTGCACAGGATAGCTTCCTTTTACTTTAGAAAAAGCTCTGATTAAAAATAAGTACACCTCTGCTAAACCGTTCGAGGATGGTATGTGGACCAGAAAAATATTGCATCACACATTGTTAGCACAGAGAACACAAAACAGATAAATTTTATAGGAATATTATCGCAATTGAAACAAACATTGCAAAGAATTAGAACTTACCGTTATCTACACATTACAACAAAAATATTTGTTCAACAAATCGTCGTACGATACGGACATACATATTTGCGTTTCTTATTACTACGGAAATAGAGGCGTGAATGACACGTACATATACTCTTTTGTGGGTTTGTTCGCTTCAAAATGCATCATGGTCTTTTTTAAAACACGACTCATTACAGTCATCGTTAATTAGCCTAAATGCAGTAAACACGTACTCGTACATTGCTACATAAAAAATGAGCGTTGTACGTTGAAAATTTTGAGTCCAACAAAATGTCTGCTTGTCAGTGAGTTTATAATTTTTTCATGTACTAAGATGACAAACACCAGTGGTATTACTCTTGCATAGACATCTTAGACCTTATTTGCCCATTTCACTGGCTATATTACCCTACAAACCGGAACTCAATAATATTGGCATATTATTGCTTAGCCGGGCAATACATGTGATGGATGCGAAAAGCCGAGGACAGGGTGAAATGGCGCACATTAGGGGAGGCCTAGGTCCAGCAGTGGACTAATATAGGCTGATGATGATGATGGCAATACAACTCAGATGCACTCGAAAACAGATCTACCACCTCACAAACTTATTGCTGTAACATTCTTCAACCCAAAGTGGGGTTTTGAGAATTTTCAGCCCTATTTTTTGAGTAGATTATTTTTTATTTTCATTTATTTAATTGTCATTAAATTTTGTATATTACTTGGCGGTGCACTACCGTACCCCCAGACATACAGTCTACAATCCTTACTCAATTGAAACCTTGCTGCATTTTTCAGCCGAATGGCGTCTATTTTTGTAGTTCTTATTGTACTGTAATGTAAAATGAAAATGAATACCAATAGTCTTACGCAATTTTCGCCGCTTTGTTTACATTCGCATCTAATTAATGACAATATAGTTTCCTTCCATCACAATGAAGACAAATCAGATTTCATTATCATCTCAATATGCATTCGAAAGTAAAAAGTAGCCACGAGACTACCAACTATTACTTTTTTTTTTTCATTTATTTGTGTCATTAAATTTTGTAAGTATATTACTTGGCGGTGCACTGCCGTGCCCCCAGACATACAGTCTAACCTCCTTGCTGCAACAAGACTACTAAATACTAGAAGTTAGTAGTCTTGCGGCTTTATTTTGCTAGGAATACAATTTTAAATATAATATTCTTAATAGTTATCATCATCATCATCAAACCATATATACTTTCCCTCTGCTGGACACGGACTTCTTCTAAAAATGAGAGGGATTAGGCTATTGTCCACCACGCTGGCCTAGTGCGGATTGGCAGACTCAACACGCCCGCGTCGTCGAGAAAATCTCTGAAGCATGCATCCTCCATGGTTTTTCGGTTACATACTCCTCTGACTGGGTGAACAGACGTGATAATATAAATGCTTTCAATGATTAAAATACAGCAGGTTTAGTGCTTGGAGCCTCCTTTTAAGCTAATTATCCCTGTGTTAGTAGACTACAGTCTGCCGTGACGAGGTAGTAACCTTATTCAACGATTTAGTATTTTAGTTTTAAAACTGGCTACCTAGATGTACTCGTTATATCAAATTATAAGTCACCGTGTAACTAGAGGGGTTCGGTTTATAAATACATTTCTATAATACGAAGTTAAAAGTTTCATTACGCGCAAATCAACCTAGTCTAGACTGAGTTGTATTATAGCTAGTTTTAGCTCACAGTTCTGCCTGCAGTGACGTCATGGCATGCAGACGTTTTGTTTCGTTCTTACTGCTTCTTGTATTAATTAGTTTGTTTGTAAAATCTTAAATACCTGAAATACAGTTCAAGTTTTCTTGGTGTTACCTACATAAATGTCATTTATTTCTATAAATAGATTTTTAAATACACTTTAACAAGCTTTTTAATTATAGATATAAGATTTACATTATTTTAAAGCTAAATGGCGCCGGCATTTGCTATCTGATGACCTCTGGGAAGAAATACTGAAACAAATTCAAAGAATCATGATCTCTTTTAAAGTCCAGACGTAGTAGTAATAGCAAATATGTGTTACAATACGGGACAATACCAGTAGACCTATATACCGTAAATAACAAGCTACCGTAATAACTTTTAAAATTATTTAGAAAAGGAAAAATTCGACCGCGGGCAGGATTCGAACCTGCGTCTTCTGGTTAGGTACACCAGACGCTATGACCACTAAGCTTTAAAAGGTTAAGGTTCGAATCCTGCCCGCGGTCGAATTTTTCCTTTTCTAAATAACTTTAAAATCTTAGCATGGAAATTGCCAAAAATATACAAAAAGATAAGCAAAGCTTTGCTTATAAAAGGTGCAAATTAAAGCAAAATTTGGGACTATATTATCAAATGTTAGCGATATCGTGGTTTGAGAGGGATAGAGCTACACTTATGGAATAAAACTATCCCACACTTAAAAATGGTCTTAACCTCAAGTAACATTTAGTTAAATCTGTTCGCCATCATTTTAATGCGCTTTTTTACTATTACCGTAAAGCTTCTCGAGAAAACCCAAGTAGTGGGAATCCCAATACTTTGCTGATATTAGTTCAATGTGTTTTGAGAAAGTGTGAGCAAAATGGTCATAAATAATTATTTTTGGAAACCACTTCCAATCATCAATCCATCAATATTCAAATCTGTCATAAAAAATACATTACTTTAATCTTTATGAGTATTTTAACGATAAATATGGAAGTATTCTTGGCAACTAAGGAATCCTTGAGTAAGGTACGGGTGCCTGTGACCTTACCCTTGACAAAAGGGTGTTTTTTGTAACCCTCGAGAGGGATTTCTAACTGTAATGGGGCGTGGTTGCCTCGGAATGCGTGTAGGTAGAATTGCCACTTTCAAACTCAGACTGTTTGATTATTTGTTTTTAAACTGTCTGCGTTATTATTCGTTCATTCACTTAGTATTAGGTTGACATAAGATGAAGAAGTGTTACGATACTTTTGAGAGGACTTTCTAATGTTCCTTATAAATCCTTTTTCAGTAGGTATTAAATATTATAATAACATCTTTAAACGGCATCATTTCAGTTAGACTATGAAACGAAAAAACTCGAAATATGTGCACCGTTATAAAATCCGGAAAACTGTAATTATTGTTGTTATATCTGTCACTAATAATAATCCGACTTTTTTAATGTATTTTATTCCTAATAAGATAAATATATATCGAAAAATTTCTCCGATGAAGTACCAGGGTCTCATGATTCGCGCAGAGGCCGTCCCAGGACGTCGTCCGTCGCGGCAGGTCGACGACCCCCGAAACTGGCGCGTAGCGGTGCCCGGTCGTTAGCCACCCGGCGCCCGTCCTTACATAGTCCATGACCTTATGTTCACCTGGTACATTCAATGCCGTTTCTTCTTGTTTTCTATCACGTTTCTATGCTATTTTTAGATTATTTAAACAATTTATGATCTAAGTAGGAAAATATAACTAACCAGTTCACCATTGTTGCTAGACTACGCCGGATTATAATTGTTAATTAGTTATCATTATCAACCAGTACTTGTCATTTCCTCAGTCAAGCAATCGACGTTTATGAATTGATGTTATTCACATCGATCTGATATCGCCGGAATTGGCGGTTATTTACCCCATAACCTATTTGAACAAACCATATAAATTGAAATAGTAAATTCGGTACACCGTAAAAATATTTTGTGACGTCACTTCTTTAAAAAAATATTTGTCACGGAGATTTTAAGTACTTATAGACACCATTGTTAATTGCCGTTTCATTGTATAATGATTATCATTATTAATGACTTGTTCATTATGCTTATCTATCAATCTGTTAATAAATTGTTGTCCGTTTTCGCTACTGATACAGGAAATTGAACATTAATATTATTGTCCTTTAGAGAGGATACAATAACTGTTGTCAGAAATGGCTATGTTAAATCTAGTGGTATTTCTAGTCGTTTTTTACCTCTCCATTAGTAGAACTTGCTTGGGGAATGAAGATTAAAAATGAATTCTTTAGTATTTTTATTTCATCTATCCGCCATTTTGTTCTTTGACTTCTATTTATTTTAGGTATTTTTGCTTAGTTTTTGTGCTACGAAATTAACAAGTTTTTTTAAAAGGACAGTGTTCTAACATTACAGAGGGCTATGTAATAATTTCGCTCTTTAAAAATTCAAGCGCTAAAATTTCTTAAATCAATACTTTGATGATTAACATCATTGAAATCACTTTGCCAAACACGCATTTTAAATCACATGAATAACTTTTTAATGCCTTTTTTTCACATGAGACGGGATTATATTAAAACCTTGGTTTTTCTGAAACCATCGTTATAATGGTCAAAGAGTTTTAAAAATGCTTCATCTATACAATATTATCATTGTAACCTAATTTCCATTTACAGTAGTTCAGATTGAACCGCCCAACCTATTTTCTTCTAACTATATTAGAAACTCACGTGGATAAGAGCGTCTTCAAAAATCCAGATTTTAACTAATTAAAATACTGTTAAATAAGCACGTGCGAACAAGATAGTCGAACATAGCCCACAGCAACCAATGCTGACTTTTTTACTGATAATCAATAAAAAATTCTATCGATTGTTTGTTAATGTACAGTCAACAAAAGAGATTGGTATACAGGTAGCGAACGAAATCTGCATCTTTACACATATTGTGATTTAAATTATTACCCGTAGTGTGTAGCAGCTTACAATACCTGCATTTTGACACATATTGCGTGATACATAATTACACAATCTTTAACAAAACACAGATGTTAATTAGCTGCCTGTACACTTAACTCTTTTGTCGACTGTACACTCCAATAGGTGAGTGAAGTTCTCATAATATGTATATCCATATCGGGGCGCAGATCATTGACACCGGTAAGCCCATATGTGAGATAAGGCTCACCCCAAGCGAAGCTTTCAATATATTTGTTTTGTCTCTGCCCCCCTTCACTTTGACTCGTTATCTTGCGCTTGCGCCGTGAATATAAATAGTTTAGGACCTTTTGAGGTGAGTGGAGTTAAAATTAGTTCTAGTTTTTGAAACCTCATTTGAGCTGAAGTGTGTGTTTGTCTCTGTGTTTCTAATCTTTATATATAAAAATGAATACCTGTTTCCCTTGGTCACGTCATAACTAGAGAACGACTTTACTTTACGATTTAATTCATTTTTAAGTTTTCAAATACTTTGTAGAAGGTAGGCAGAAACATACTTTGTAGAAGGTAGGCAGAAACTAAAGAACACCAGTCGGCGGTTCCACTGACATTCGCCATATAAATCCCTTTTGTAGTCGCCTTTCATCCATTCTCTCGATATGCCCAAACCATCTCTGCATCATCAATTCTTAGCACTCGTTTTTTCGTAGGTTAAAAAGGAAGCACTGAAAAGTGGTACTGATATAACATTACACCTCCCTATTTGTCCAATACACAGGAAATAAGACCTTTTTAAAACAGTTACTTCTAACTCGGAGAGAAGCTTTTTTTTATAGTCACGAAACACCACTTCATTGATATACCTCAAACATTCTAAGTTGAAGGGTGCCCTGGGACATCAAAAATATCGCAAGCATCCTCAGCAGTGAATTTAAATGAAGTTTGTGATCAAAAGCAGGTGAAAATGACAGGATGCACGCGAGGGAACAGTATTGGGGGCCCAATTTGAATGTTTAATGTACGACAAGCGTCTGGTGCCTTGAGGTCAGAATTAAGAAATACAATGTCGATTTAAGTGTCTATGGAATTCAAACTCTATCATCTTTCTTCTGACGTAAATACATTGTTAAAACCTGACAGGAAAATGATCACAACTATTAAAGCAAAGTTCTACTTAGTAACTAAAATGAAATTAAAGAATTGAATAGTAACTAGGATCATTAAAAAAATGATAAAATTGATTTACTTAATTTGTTATTTTTTTTATTAGAATTATTTTTTTGAAAAAAATCAAGTTATACCTCGATTTTTCTCATATGCTGACTACACCAGCTAATACTTTGGTTGACCTTTACCAACTTTTTTGATTTCATCCAATTGCGTATTCTGCGCGAATAAATCGCGCAGAATACGCAATTGGATGAAATCAAAATTCTAGAAACATTTCAAATTAACAATTTTAAAAGCAGGTCTTCCCAGGACTATGGCTGGGACGACAATGATTAATAGCCTATTAGAAAAAAAAGAAAATCAATGTGTCACGTCAAGGTGAAAGGCGGATATCATTGGGCAAAAGTTTGTAGATAGTATAAAATTTTATAGCTTTATTTTCTTTGCCAAACATTGAAAAATATTTTTCGAAAACCGTCCCACGCACATTCTTAATACGATCCATGTGGGATTATGTACATTTATACAATTAATTACCTCTATGTCATCATCATAATTTATTGAAGGTTTTGTTCTAATCAGTTGACCCTGTCACGGAAAAATAAGTGTTTTTTTATGACTCACGATTGTTTTGATAAGTAAAACTACCCATGTAACAAGAATAATGTGAGTAGGGGGTATTACAAAATTAGAATGACTCGCGTGACTCAATAAAGACTCACTATTCAGTAATTTAAAACACACCATGTGTGTTACGTGCAAAAATTGCTAATCGCGATCATATTCACACATCCGCTCGGTTGCGTGTCTCGAACGGGAATGCATGCAACGGGCTTAGCTACCACCTGTGCGCTTGCGCAGCCAACGTATCTTGACCTACCGCACCGTGGTATTCTATATTGTCACAGAGAAGATTCTAAAATGCAACCCGAGATCTTTTTTACCTACAAAAATTCGATTGGATTACTTTGATTAGTCTGATTTTGATAAAAAAAACTTTCACAATTTTAAGATTGTTTTTGATAGCTTTGTTTTTCTAGGCCAGTTTTTATTTTTCAGTTCACAAATGTCACTCATTTTTTTGGTTCGACAGCTAATTTGTAGTTTCTTTCTCCAAAACTGAGATGTAATTTGTTTAGACAGAACGCCGAGTGTTATAGATTGCTTTCTAAATACGCTTCGTTAAATAAGATTAACTGTTGAAAATTGCTATGAATAATGGACTGGTAGAAATAAACGAACCAAAACATGGCGGGATGAGGCCTAGTATGAGATAGTAATAAAAAAAAAAAAAAAAAAAAAATAGCCTTTATTTCCTCTGACCTTTGCACAATTCGTGATATAATAAAATTTAACATAAAACTACTAGCTATACTCAACTATACTATACTAACTATAACTTATTTCCGTTTTCCTATATGTTTATAACTTAACTTTAAGTATCAGTTACCAGGTCAGGTTGTCTTGCGACATAGGCCTCCGCAAATTCCCTCCATCTTTGCCTGTCCATTGCTGTCCTTCTCCAGCCTTGGGGCAGATCGTCTTCCCATCTTTTTTCTGCCTTCCTCTACGTCTTTTTCCGTCCCGCGGGTACCATTCTGTTACTTTTTTGGTCCACTTTCCTGTTGTCGATCTCATCATGTGACCAGTCTGAGTAATAGTACTATCTAAATACTACTTTAAATAATACATTCCGGTAGCAAAATGTCGGATAAGTGGAAGAATGTAGAGGTATACTTGGCTCTGCGTTGGAGAGGAAGTTTTAGTCTAATGTTTTAGGCTGAAAAGAATGAAATAGATTGTTTACATTGTTGGTATACATGTTACAATTATATACCAACTCAGATCTCTTTAAAAAAAAAAGATATGTTTTTCTTTCCAGCCAAATTCATCCATCCTCCTTAACTTTTTTACGAACTATCGGCTAGCACAGCGGTATCCTGGCAGATCGGTTGCCCCTATACGTAAATTAAAAAAATAACAGTCTTGCTGGATTTTATCCTATCCCATTCAAATACAACATACGTGTTGAATGGAATACGGACGAAACAGAAGTCAATACGTTTGTTTTGATAATAAAGTGGTTTTGCCATTCATCTATAATACCTAAGTACACGTGTACTAGAATAATTGTCTCCATGCGATAGACTCGCTCATTATCGCTCGAGATGTGATATCTAACGTCATCGGCAACTGTCAGTGGGCGTTCGGTAATAATCCAATAATAATAATAATAATAATAATAATAAGCCCCCTAAATTCCAACCTTACGTCCGGGCTGAACATCTAGTCTACGTGGGGGGCGGACGTGTAATGTACTATTAGTATATAGGATTACCATGTATAGTAAGTAATATATATGGTATTGCTATATAGTATTAATACATGAAAACTTGCACGGCAAACAAGGCTATGGAAACCCATTAAATATGGAGACTCGCTCAAAGAGAAAACGTTTAGGACCGCTGCCCGGGGGCGATCGCCGGGGCACACCTGGAGCTGGCGCTGGGTGTCACAGCATGCGAACCGTCAGCGGTGAGGAGTTGAGCAGGCGGGCTCCCACCGAACAAGATGTTACAGCCGAAATCGACAGACTGACAGACAGAACAAACAGCCCAATAGAGCCATATAGCCCTAGTACCATATCATACGCACCTTCTATTCAATCACTGTCATCTATACCCACATTATCACCTACAAATAGTATAATCTCAAATCCACCCATACCAACCTCGGATGTTGCGCGGGGGGTAAATCCCTTTTTACCCGCGTCCACCAAGGCTGGTAAACCACGAGTGCGCATGAGATGGAGCAAAGAAGTAAATACCTTTATCATGCGCACTTATTTCTACATTACAAAATTAGAGACAGATTTAACAACATACAGACAACAATTGCATGAACTTTTCTCACTGCAGTATCCTCAAATTACTGTAACCGAACAAAGAATCTCCGACCAGAGAAGAACAATAGTAAGAAATAAATTATTGTCCTCAGAAGAAATAGACCAAATAAAAAACGAAATACGAACACAAGTACAAAGTGAAGTAGAGAATGTTCAAGGCGCAAACATAACCTCACTACATACACAACATCAATTGGAAATCCATCCACAAATACAATCACAACCTTGCACTCAAACACAAAATAATACACAATATCAACCTTATATTCAAACGCACCCAAGTACCCAAAATATACAAACATCAAATTCAGCCTCACAAACTGAGTCTATAACCTTAATGCTAGAGAACGATATTGTGACACTTGTAGAACATAACACTTTTAGCGAACCCCGTATCCAAGAAATACATGACAAACTTAGAACAGCCCTCGCACAATATGCTGGAATGGATCCAGCAGCACGACCAAAATTGCCTAAACTTAAGTATAGCCCTCATCTCTCTAAACTTATTAAATTATTTAATCAAGATATACTACATCAATTTATCTCAGAAGACACACAACTCATAGACATACACACTCTCATTTATTGCACAGCTTTAGTAATATCTAAAGAACTTAATTATAAAATTACAGACTACACAATAAATGCATCAACAAAATACAATAATAAGCCCCCATGGCAAATTCGATTAGAAAAAGATATAGAGAAACTTAGAGCAGATTGTGGTAGACTCACCCAATATATAAACAATAATAGATCAAATAAGGTAGTTAAGAGGGTAGAAGCAATTTTCAGGAGTAGTATCACACACACTAGACACGAAAAGAATAATAGAACACCTGAAGAATTCTTAGATACTTTAAAGCAAAAACTAGCACTTAAGGTTCATAGACTAAGAAGATACAAAAAAGCGCAACAGCGAAAAAACGATAATATAATATTTGCTACTAACGAAAAACTTTTTTATAGAAACTTACAGAAATCACAAACTGACACAGCAACTAACACAAACATACAAATACCAACACAAGAACAACTAGAAATATTTTGGTCTGGTATATGGGAAGAACAGGTACATCACAACGATAAAGCAGAATGGATAGGAAAGGAAGAAATCAGATATCATACATTAGATGAAATGGAATTTGGTGAAATTACCGAGACTGATATAATAAATATAACGGCTAGACTACATAATTGGAAAGCACCGGGCATTGATAAAATTCATAATTACTGGTATAAAAAACTAATATCACTTCACAAAACAATAGCTATTAACCTAACAGACGTCATCTTAGGAAAACAGAATATACCAGAATTTATCGCCACAGGTATAACTTATATGCTCCCAAAAACGACATACTCACAAGAACCTTCCCAATACAGACCAATTACATGCTTACCGACAATATACAAGATCCTAACATCAGCAATAGCAACCAAAATCAATTCCCACATAGAACAACACAATATAATAGCCGAAGAACAGAAGGGCTGCAGACGGGGCCACATGGGATGTAAGGAACAATTAGTTATAGACTCCACAATACACAAACATGCCACCTCTAAAAATAGAAATTTACATTGTACCTATATAGATTATAAAAAAGCATTTGATAGTATCCCACATTCCTGGTTATTACAAGTTTTACAAATATATAAAATAAATCCGAAAATAATAGATTTCTTACGTACTATAATGACGCGTTGGAAAACAACACTACAACTACATACCCGCCAAAATACTGTTATAACTAGGCAAATATCCATTAAGAAGGGTATTTATCAAGGTGATTCCCTAAGTCCCTTGTGGTTTTGTCTCGCCTTGAATCCCCTATCTCACTTACTGCATAGTTGTAAAATAGGATATTCACTTAAACACTCTACAGCAGAAACAATTATATCACATCTCATATACATGGACGATATTAAATTATATTCAAAAACAGAAAAAGAAATGAAAACACTTATAGACACTACGACAGAATTTAGCAAAGACATCAACATGCAATTTGGCTTAGACAAGTGCAAAACCTTACATATTATAAGAGGGAAGATTAAACCAGGGGACTATGCAGTAAACATCTCCGATACAATTACAGCTATGGAACCAACTGATCTATACAAATACTTAGGGTACAAACAGCTTAAAGGACTCGATCACACAGCAATTAAACAAACACTATCAACAGAATACAAGAGAAGAATGAACGCAGTATGCAAAGCTCAACTTTCTGGAAAGCATTTAATTAAAGCCTTGAACACTTTCGCCATCCCAATTCTCACCTATTCATTTGGAGTTATAAAATGGACAAAAACGGATATTGAGCAAATAGAACGATCCACACGCACTACACTTACTAAGCACAATAATCTTCACCCTAAATCTGCAATAGAAAGATTAACCATCAAAAGACAAAACGGTGGTAGGGGCTTAATAGACATCCATCACCTATGGCAGAAGCAAATAAACAAACTAAAGACATTCTTTCATCTAAAGACCAATACTAGCAACATACACAGAGCCATAACCCAGAACGACTACAATTACACCCCACTAAACTTAAACGAACATACAGACACAGAAAACATTAGTAACAATGACCCGCAAAAACAAAAATTAGAAAACTGGAAAAAGAAAGTTCTACATGGACGACACCCCCATGATCTAGAACAATCCCACATTGATACAATAGCTTCAAACAAATGGCTCAAAATAGGCAATCTATTCCCAGAAACGGAGGGTTTTATAATAGCTATACAAGATCAGATCATTAACACAAAGAATTACAGAAAATACATAATAAAAGACCCCACCATAACGAACGACAAATGCCGTAAATGTCACACGCAACCTGAGACCATACAACACATAACAGGAGCTTGCACAACCCTTACACAGACAGACTACACTCACAGGCATAACCAGGTAGCTAACATCATTCACCAAAACCTGGCTCTCAAATATAAACTCATACAAAACACAAACACACCATACTACAAATACACACCACAAACTGTCCTAGAAAATACATCACACAAACTATACTATGACCGCGCCATACTCACTGATAGAACTATACACTATAACAGACCTGATATAACTCTGATGGATAAAATAAACAAAACTACATACCTAATAGACATTGCAGTCCCCAATACACATAACTTACAAAAAACAATAACGGAAAAAATAAATAAATACGCAGAACTAAAAGACGAAGTCACACAAATCTGGAAACAAGAAAAAGTATATGTCGTACCCATAGTTATTTCCACCACCGGTGTTATTCCCAAACACCTAAAACACAGCCTTAAACTTTTAGACCTGAAAGAATCCACTTATATAACCCTACAAAAAGCCGCCATCCTAAATACCTGCAGAATAGTAAGAAAGTTCATGCAAATAGAGGAAAACGAAATAGCCCCACAACACAGCACACCCCAATAACACACCACAAGCTTCATTTACTTGGTTTCGGCCCGTAAATGTAGCTAAAACCAGCAATGAGCTGAGAAAAAGAAGCAGTTACCCAAAAATAATAATAATAATATTTATTCATAATTACAAAGGTAAAATATAATACAGAGATAACTTATAAAATAATTAAGAGGTATTACAGTGTTAGGTGCCTGTACTAGGTAAACCTGTGTCACAGGCGGCAAGTGCTGATCCGATAACTAAGTAAAATATTACAATTTGTAAGAACTAATAAACCAAACAGTAAGTAACATAAATTAGAAAAAAATAATGATTAAAAATAATAAAAGGATAAATTATTTATTTGATATCTTAAGTTATAATACTAATTAGGGCTTCGGTCTCATCATAAGTCAAGGATTGTAAATATTTGTACACTAATGATTTAGTATTATGATAATTAAGGGCATACATGGATAAATTCTTATTAAGTCTATTATACAGGAAAGGGCCTAAGAATGAATAAAACCTATTTGTGAAAACAAACCTTGACTCTGAAAGTGAGGTACACACAATATCTTTCCGTCTCTTCGTGTTAGTAATGTATTCATTATATGGTAGGTCGGCGTGTTGTTTAACCACAATGTGCATTATGAAAAGTTGGCGGACAGTTAGTACATTACAACATTCATACAATAAGCGAGTGGGGAAAAGGAATGGTCGGGAAGTGGCTACTTTCAAGATAGCTCGTTGAGCTCGTTCTATGGCCAGCATTACTGTCTTTGGGGCACCTCCCCAAGAGGTAATACAGTATTTAATAATAGACTCACACAGTGCTTGATATATCTGCTTAATTAATTTGTAGTCTGCAATATAGCGAAGTTTTTTGAATACAAAAATTAGCTTACGTATTCTATTTACTAAAGTTGCAATATGTTTTTTAAAAGACAGATTGTTATCGATTATAATGCCTAGGTACTTAACAAAGGTAGTGTTATTAATAATAGGACAAGTGCAAGCTACTACCCGGGGATCATGACAGTTATGTGCATATAAGTGATTAATACTAGGGAGGTTATGAGGCTGACGCATGCAGAAATTAATAAATGTAGTTTTTTCGGTGTTCAGTGTTAGTAAGTTACGTTTTAGCCAATTATTTACTATATTAAAGCCTAGTTGAGCATAATCATGAACTTCTGAGCTCGAGTCAGCGGAAAAGATTAGAGCAGTGTCGTCTGCGTACGAAATTATTTTTCCGTGGTCAATATTAAGCCTACAGAGGTCATTTATATATACCAGGAATAGTGTAGGCCCAATAATACTTCCTTGCGGAATTCCAAAAGGTGGGTTTTTCATATCTGCACTAGTGATGTTGCCTATTTTAACACATTGAGATCGATCCTGTAGATAGTCTACAAAGAGTTTAAGCTGAGTGCCTCTTATCCCTATTGCCTCGAGCTTATTTAGAAGTATGGAAATAGACACTGTATCAAAAGCTTTGGCCAGGTCGAGGAAAATCCCTGTTACTCGTTTACCTTTCCCAAGTTCCTCACTGATATAATCGGTTAAATGGTGTACCGCGTCTGCTGTTGATAACTTAGATCTAAAGCCAAATTGGGAAGGGGAGAAGAGAGAATGCTTTTCAAGATATGACACTAGTCTGTTATTAACAATTTTTTCCAATACTTTAGAGACTGAAGGCAATAAGGAAATAGGCCTATAGTTAGTAACGAGATCCTTTTTACCAGATTTATGAATGGGAATTACAACAGCCTTTTTCAGATATGTAGGAAAAATTCCCTCACGGAGACAGATTTGAAAAATGTGAGTTAAAGGAGGGACTAAGATGTGTCTAAATCTTTTCAAGATTGTATTGCTGATGTTATCCCACCCAGCTGCTCGGTTGTTTTTCAAACTTAAAATAACTCTTTCTACTTCACTTTCGTCTACATCTAGCAAAACAAAGGAGTTACCTCTCTGATTACTGGACAGATTTAGTGATGAGCTGTAATTTCCTGGTTGTATCTTTTCGGCTAGGTTCTTCCCAATATTTACAAAAAAGCTATTTGCGTGGTCAGCAGAGGAGATAGGGTTAGAATGTGTGTGCAGTAAGCTTGAGTCTGAGTTAGTATGATGTGACGTGAAAGTGACGTTCTTAATTATTTTCCAGAGCTGTTTACTGTTATTTCCCGCTAGATGAAGTTGTTGTTTGTCATATTCAATTTTTAGTTTTTTCAATAGGTTATTACAGAAATTCCTGTACCTTCTGTAAGACAACTGTAGAATAAGGTTATCGGGACATCGCTTGGCTTTCTTATGTAATTTGTCTCTGTGCCGTATGCATCGTATAAGGCCAGGGCTGATCCAAGGTTTAATGTTAGCCATTTTCTTGCTCACATTAACGATCGTTGAGTTGCGTAATATAGCTTCTCGCACTTGGTCAATTACATATGACAGGGAATGGTTAGCGTCAGCAGTACAGTAAACTGGGTTAAAATCAATATTGCACAAATAATGTTCAAGGCTACGCATGTTAATTTTTGTTTTTTGCTGCGGGCGAGCTAAGTTCTTAGTCAGCGACAAATCGAGGGTTAGTAGGACAGCGCTATGGTCGGTTATTGTTGAGTTAGTAACAAGTGTTAAACATGAAAGTCTGGTTTTAAGCATGACGTGATCCAGACATGAGCCGCTTTGGTGGGTTGGCAAAGAGTGAGAAGGGAAAAGCCCATGGTATGCGCATAAATTAAGGTACTCCTGGGTCCCTGCATCGGTACTATCAGAGTTTATATTTATATTTATATCTCCAGTTAATATTATATTTCTAAAAGAGGAAAGGGACTGGAGTAAAGAGTTTAAATCATTATTAAAAACATTTAGGTGTTTAAAAGAAGGGGGTCTATAAATAGCAATAATTACGATGTCAGTGCCGATTTTGATAACTAGGCAATTACATTCATGAGTATCTGGTTCCTCGACTGTTAGAAGTAAGGATTTATTTGAGTATATAACTACACCATCGTTCTGGTTAAATGATGCAGAGCTGTAGAAACTATTGTATCCCTGTATTTCAGGGACATGATCCGCACGATTTGAGAGCCAGCATTCAGTTAGTACAATTATATCACACTCAATATTAATCCTATGTAGGAAAACGTTTAAGCTGTCTATATTCCTATAAATACTCCGGATGTTTTGTGTTAGTATAGTTAATGGGTTATTGTAATTAGAAAGATATTGTTCACAGCTTTCCGTGTCACACTGTTTAGATTCAAATATAGAGGTATTATCTAGATCGTTAATTAATTCGTTGGCCATTTAATGTAAAGTGTGTATACGCTAGTAACTGCTAAAACAAGTAAGGAGAGAACGGCGCTCTAGGCGCCCCCATAATCTATAGAATTAATGTACCTTTTTTCGGCCTGTATTTTCGCCGGGCAGTCAGGAGATCCTGTGTTGTGATTGCACGGTTTCTTAAAGAAGAGGCAAGTAGCGCATTTAGGTTCACTCGATTTATTCGGACATTCCTTTATAGAGTGACCTAGATCACCACAATGGCCGCAAGTGTGAGTTACCTGCCGACATGACTTGGCCGCATGACCATACTGCTGGCACTTGTAACATCTCGTGACCAGAGTAAAGTCCCTCGCAAGGCAAGAATACCAATTCACAAAAACTCTCTCGTTACTAACAAGGGCTTTACGTATATCTGCAGGTACTTCTATGATGTAGTTACAGGTCTCAGAATCCTTTTTTCCTGACTTGTGGCTTAACTTTATAGAGGTCAAAAATTTCTCAAGGGAGGAATCCTGCAGTTTATCTGCTAGATTTTGGTGATATATGCAAGTGAAAACTTCTTTTTCTTGCATAGATGTGGGCACTCCAATGACTATAACTCTAGGCTTCCGCTTATGAGGCTCGTCCACAGTAAGACCTGAAGTCGTCAACTGCACCGATTGCTTCAGTTTCTCCACGTCCTCCTTTGTGTCGGTGCTGATTATGACACCACCGTTCTTGGTCTTCCGTAGGCCTCTAACATGAAGCTTCATCTGTTCAGGGCAGATAATTTTTTGGACCAGGGACTTTGTCTCCTCGCTGGACTTCAATTTATCATTAGGATAAATAGCAACTGAGCTTAGTTTTGTCGGCAGAATGAAATTATTGTTCCCTTTTTTGACCATGTCAGCAAAAGAGGTTCCCGTGGCAGGTTTCGACGACTGGTCAATACTCAGCTTCAGGTCATGTAAGCTTTGAGATAGGTCAAGTTGGTCTTGTAGCGTTTCCATAGAGGAACGGATATGTACAGCTTTAGCCTTGAGGGACTGGTACAGCACAGCCATCTGCGACGTATTATGACTCACTTTACGGCAGAGAGTACTGATTCGAAGCTTCTGCTCCGAATTCAATTTGCCTTCGGCAGCGATAGTACATACCTCGTTTAGGTGCTGCTCAATGTAGGACATCCAGTTTTGAATTTCAGGAGTCGAAATAAGTTCAATATTATCGCCACTGTTATTTGGATGAGATGTTGGTGCGGGGCCCGGTGTAGGCGGCGGGGTACGAGCAGTCCTGCCGCTCCGGTTGAAAGGACTATTTTCCATTTTATTGTTTTTGTTGTTCCAAAACACTTAACATTTCCATAAAATATTAGTTTTAGAATTACATAATTACGTGTGGCACTGTTTATGTTACTAATGTCTGTTCACAAAACGAGGTCAAGAATCAGCAAAATAATTAATCGTAATATTTATATTGTTCATTTGCTCGACACGTCTGATCGTTACAAAGTTACAAAGATGAGTTGTGTATAACCTTTAAGCGATAGACGTGTCGATTTGTCCGAATGTGCAAGGAAAAAGCAGGGTTATGTTTTCAACGTGTTTTTTATCGAGATACTAGCTGTTACTCAAACCAAATGTCGTTTTGAGACAAAAGGTAGCCTAGGTAGTAGCTAGTATTCTCCAAGGTCTAGTCTATCTCTATATCAAATTTCATCACAATCGGTCCAGCGGTTTCGGCGTGAAAGCGCAACTGATAGATAGAGTTACTTTCCCATTCATATTATACGTAAAATTTACGTTTTTTACGTAAGTTTTTTCTTATATATATTTTTCACACATTTTTATAGACAAATTTAACTAGTTAGTTGACATAGCGTCTGGTGTATTAAACCAAGAAGATGCTGGTTAAAATCCTGCCCACAGTCGAATTTTTCGTTCTCTAATATAAAGATATCTTGTTCTTAAATTTGTGCAAAAAGTTTTAACATTTTTTTAAATGTTTCACACTAAAACCATAGACTATAGCTTAAGAGTTAGTATGTCCCTATTATGTTTAGAATGCGTCAAAATCATAAGCACAACGCGTCACAGAGGTCGGTTGCCATTGGCCGAGCACCCGCTACCAGGTGGCATATTTTTTATCCCACTACTGGCAGATGTTCACCTCCTGCGGCCATTTACCTCACGTACACTAGACTTCAGCCATTTGCTCGGTTTCGTTTTAATTCAATATTAGCTCTAGGCCTATGTAAGGTCGGGGCCCTTCGAGTAAGCGTAGGTCATTCGTCTACGAATCGGGATTAACTTTTGAATGTAGAGTTCATTTATATCGGTATTTTTTATCAAGAAATCTCTGCACTTAGACATTTTTATTATTGGGTCTGATTAATAATACTTTAAGGACATAATATGCATAATAGCGCACTATCGCGACCGTTGGAAGAAATGGAGGGAGGCCTTTGCCCAGCAGTGGGACAGCACGGGCTAGTAATAATAATAATAAATGCATAATAGCTAAGCTTTAAAAAAAAGTTTCTAATACATAAATACTCAACCTCTTTTTATTAGTCAAAATAGACTTAATTAATTGGTTATATTTAGTTAATAACAGACATTTAACTGCCTCGTTAGTCTATTGCTCGTACACGCGACTGCTACTCTAGAGGTCCTGAGATCGATACTCAGATTGAGCACTGTTATTGGGTTGTTCTATTAAATTCTCCGTAGCAGGTCAGAGTTTCGATTTGTGCCCGGTTAATGGCAATAGGCCCGCCCCCTAAATACATGGGACCTAACATATCGACGAACTGTGGGTGTACATCAGTACTCCTCTGCCTAACCCTTCTTCATTTTGTTTATTACATAATGTATAAATTAATAATAAAACTAAACAAAATAATTGTATCGTGTTACCAACTTACCATCCTTATTTCTTACAATAATAATACATTATTATTATAAAAAAAAGAAATATATTATTAATTATTTTTAGATGGAGGCGTGTTCATCACACACTGTTTAAATTAAAAAAGGAATAATGCAGTAATCATTGGCGTCCTCAAATCTCATCTGTGTTTTTTTTAATCTTTTGTGTTATTTAAACTGCTTTTTCCTGTTAGTGGGACCAGACGATATCTCGTTTAGATATCGATTTAGCCTTTATTGTTCGGTTCAGGAAAATAGCACTAACAAAGTTTCAATGTCTGAATATATTGACATTTGTAAAGCAAGAAAAAAGCAATTCAATATAAACTAATTGGGTTAGTGCTTTTATACGGTGACACGGTTAAAGAAGGTTCTAGAAGTTTGCTACAACGGTGACTAGCATTCCAGTAGCATTTAAGTGATGCATTTGTATTGTGTGAAAGTGCTAAATCTGCCGCTAAATTGTAATGCTAACATTAGATACATTAAAAGGCTCTGCTCAATCAAATTAAACCGCAATAAAGGCTTTACATTAAAAAAATATACATAAAAATGTTCCTCCCATTGGGTAAAATATACATATAATAAAAAATAAAAACCGTAACACTAAGACTCAACAAGAACATGAACAGAAGAAAGTAAGAAAATACATAACTAGCTGTTGCCCGCGGTTTTATCCGCATCCCAAAGGACAGCCTATGTCCTTCTTTAAGGTCTATCTATCTATCTCTGTAACAAATTTCATCAAAATCCAGCGGTTTAGGCGTGAAAGCGTAACAGACAGAGTTACTGTCGCATTTTATATTAGTACGGAAGTAGGGATTATTAGCGATCTTCGTGTTCGCAGTGGAGGGACTTTGACCCGTATACTGCCAATCCAACTATTCCTCTTCTTTTTTACAGGGTCGGCAACTCGCAAGTGATGCCCCTGGTGTTGCAAGCGTCTATAGGCTACGGTAACCATCAGGTGGACCGTATGCTTGTTTGCCACCCTAGCGGTATAAAAAGAAACTAACTTATATCACGAGAAATGTACCTGTTTGCGATTCAGACCATGTGTACTTACATGTCGCTTTGGTTTACACAGATAACCCTGTATGTAATGTCTATAAAGTCCTATAATATCACCTTATCATAAAATAGGTAAACCAGCTTTAAATCTGAATGAACAAAATATCATTATTATTAATTTTCGTTATCATATACGTCAATGTTTCGTATCGCTGTCCCCAAGTAGTCTTCATTTCATTGTTCTTTCCACTCACGGGTCGATAACCTTGCTAATATACACTGAATTTGCATTTTATCAACGACCTGACTGTATTGTTACACAAGCTTCTAAGTGTTCAGCAAATTGCTTTAAGATTCCTTGTTGACTTCTGTCTGAAAAGGTATAGATTATTTTTTGCATCGTTGTTTTGGAAGACTGGTACAGAGGGCCAGCACATCAAGCTACCACAATCTGTCAAATTTCTTTGATTGATTTTTAAATTTTAATACGAAACTTATTCAATTGGGAGAATTTGACAGTTTTGGATAGGTACCCGCTGGCGACTGTACTTACTTTAAACTGACAGTGATATAATATTTTTGACTGTCTTCAAAAATTGGAGGAATATCTTAAAAGAAAAAAAAAGAGATGCTCTATTCGAATGTTCTTGTGTATGTTACGTGTTGTCTTCCGATTTCTCCTTTCATTTATTATATGACACAATATTTAGTCTTGGGATGGTTAAAATTTTTATCGTTGTAATACTGTAGCTTCTAAAAATTCTTGAAGTCTGTAATCGTTTCCTAAAAACTGTAAAACTAAATCATCAAAGTCTGATATTCGAATAATAATCGAATGAGAATTTATACTGGAATAAGTCGCTATGGTGACAGAAGAACATAAACAGACACACGCACGCACGCACTCACGCCACCATACACACACACAATCACACTCAAATGCATGCAGTTATTTATTACATTATTCTATTATTGCTACTTACCCAGGTGACCAAACTGTTGGCATTACTGTAGAACCTAGAAAAAAGGTGAAAGCACTGGTTCCTGCAATACAGTGCAATACTAGCGTAGGGGCCAGGGATTCCTCATAATTGTAAACGTAGATATGTCAATAAAGAATTTATTAATATTAAAAAAAAAAGAAGATTACATTTAACAATCAAGAGCTCGGCCAATCAAAGATTCATCCGTTAGTTTTACTCTGTGAATAATATTACTCACTCATGGGGCGGTCGATCGATTCTACGAAACAGTCTATATGATACGGTACAGCATACTTGAGGATTGGGTAGAATGATCTTCTGCTATCTGTCACCATAAATATAGGTAGATGAGATTCCATGACTAGCCAGTCCACCGGTTGTTACAATGGTGATAGTCAGGGGTTTTATATATGATTATATCGAATGAATCTTGTCGTGCCTGTGTTAATAAATAAAATCAAAACAATCTATCCAGATGTACAGAATAAACTGTACCACGTCATCATTACCATCATCCGCAACCCGACTTCACCCACTGTTGGATTGGCCTCTCTTTTGTAGTTCCAATTTCCACGCTCTCGTGCCAGTCTCATCCATGTCTTCCCTGCGATGGTAAACATGTCGTCCGCCCATCTCGCTAGCGGACGACCAACATTACTTTTCCCAGTCCTCGGCCGCCACTGTCACAGCATTACTCCACCTGCCATCACCACAAATGCTTACATCTTACGAAAAGAACATTCTTAATAACTAGAACTGATGCATATGAAAATTAAGGCGTACATAGCTTTTACTGCATCATAGTACTGTAAAAGGAGCATAACAGAAATACACAATATCTGAAAAATATGTCAGGTCATATTAAAACCTAAACTAAGGTAATCTAAATGAATTTTAATGTGTTTTAATATTTACCGAGGACAAGGTCAAGAAAGTTGACAGTACATATGATATTGCGTCAATCGATGTATATTTTGTTTTGACACTACCGTTTCTAATTAAATCAATTTCCTGATTATAAATAAATATTTAGTTACTTAACAAGTTACTGCTAATAACTTCGCAATGTTCTTAGCACCCACACAAGATAAACTGATTTAATCTACATACGATCATTAAGTTACCAACCAAAATAAATACATTTTAGATTCTACTCGGTATAACTATAAACAAATCATGATGATTAAATGGTTAGGATACTTGGGTCTCAATAAAACTAGTTTAGTAGCTACTAAAGTTAGTGAACCCATGCTACTTACTGCATAACATTATAAGCAGCTGATTTCAATAACAAGTCCTTTAAAAAAATAAAACGTCTAAAGACATTCTCTGTAGAGGTTTTATTTATTATAGGACTTAATACATTCTAAAATTGGCAATAGACTAGAACAATATAAGAAAGAAGATAACAGTGGCAATTTGAGCTCTATTCTTGAAAGTAATAAATTATCTATTCCAACACTTGAAACTAAACATAATTCAGGAAATATTTTAGATTTCTCATGGAGGCCCAGTCGTTTAAGCTCCATCTCCCGTAGACAGGGAGTTCTATTGTCGTCAACATGTCACGAAAAATGAAAATGTATGGAATTGACATTTACCAGTTCAGCATGCCAAATGCTGAGCTGATCCTACCATTATGAAATTGCTCATTTCCTTTTTAATTTGCGAAGCTATGTGATTTCTCTAAATTAATGATATCAGAGATATCCTCTTGTAGAAAATCAAACAGTAGAAGATTTTAAACATAGAACCAATGGTAGACCTGAATCGGGATTTATCAACAGACTGGGTCTATGATTTATCTATTTAATAGATAGTCATATTAATCTAAGAGTTCAAAACTGGTCAAGCCTCATGTTCTAATTCCAGAACAGTTTAACAAAAAATGGCGGTCTTTAAAGCTATTTGCACGTAAAACGGAATCAATGAACCGTTTTATTCGCTAACCGATTGACATGGGTCTCTGAACTCTGGTAGCGTTATGATCCGAGGCGACACACTGCTTGAAACAATTTTTATCTATTTTAATAACATGTTTTTCTAGTACAAAGTAATGAAGTATTTTGGGAAGAGAAAGAAAATAAAGAAATTCGTAGGAAAGAAAAGCTGTTGAAGGCACATGTAGATGTAAAATACATTAAATATAACTTTCGGGTATAGTTTTTCATGTGAAACTGTTGCTTAAACTAGTCAATATTTTACTCGTTATCGATCCTGTCTGTATCTCGTAATTGAACTTGACCTATGAATTTCACGCTAATGTCTAATAATAAACGTATTTTGAAAACAATTCCAACCACTAGACGTTCGGAAGCATTGACACGCCTCAAGGTTACATTAAACGCTCCACAAAACTTGATTACATGGGTTTTGTACAGTTTCTTCATAAATTCAAAGCTTATATTTAAGGTTTCCTTATTGGTTCAAAGAAATTATTTGGCTCGCAGTTATTTCTGTTGTATTTGCCAATTCCCAAAATAAATCCTTTCAGGTTTCCCGTAGCAGAGAATAACGTGGCAATCCTTCAAATTACGGATAAATAATACGCATTAAGTACAATTTGTGGTATAAATGTACATTATTTCCTAAATTATTCTCATTCAGACGATACTCTGACGTCATTATGCTTATACTCTTCTGAAGGCAAGATTTTCTTAATAATCTTTATTAACACATAAATCATTATCGCTAGTATCTGTTATCAAACACTCCATAATATTTGCTTCAATCGTTATATCAGTAGCAGACGTATTGTCGTTTTTACAGAATCGATACAGAATTATTGTAGTACACAGTACTTTAAACTATTATATATCATTTGACACGTACATATCCTTGTTGCGACAATCCAGCTACTGTCCGTTCTATTTATGTTTGCTTTTTCTACGGATTCTACACAACAGTAATCATTAGCCAGCCACTCATTACTCATTTGATTTGGTAATTCGACATATTTCACTGTCTGAGCCAAACTAGGCCGCAATTCAGTTATTTGTTTTGTTACTATTTTCAGCTCGATATGCTGTAGGTGTATGCTACACCTTCAAAAATAGATGATTCCAGTTCACTGATCGACCTTTATGAATTTGTGCGAAGAGAAGTGACCGAGATCAAAGCTCAGAGGGCCGCTTTCAACGAAATGTGTTGGCATTTGGCAATCAAAACGAAATTTATACCATTTATGATTAACTACCTAACTCATGTATATTATAACAAAGAACGACTTCAAGATGAGAACACGGGTGTTGTATTTTTGGAGTAACATCGTTATTTACTTTGACGGCTATCGGGAGCGTCGACCGGCCTAGGTCGTTTGTGCATTCAGATCTGGAAAGTGCGAAACGCCCTCATTCAGGATGTTTATGATTTCTTCAAGTTTCTTTGCGGTTTTATGTATTGGTACAGCAAATTATAATACATTGTTTACTTCATTACTTGGTTCAATACTTTAAATTGGTTTTTCTTATCTTGAGTATTTGTAACAATCCTCGCATAAAAAAATCGTAAAGGTATACACTTTTCCGTATTCATGATTTATTTCCATGACTGTAACATTAAATCTATCTTCTACCTATTGTGGTACCACTTCCAATGGATTTTACGTATCCTTAGATTTTATTTTATCTAATTTAGAGAATTATTTGACTTAAGTTGCTCGCTAATGCCTTCTTATATACAATTAGTTCTAAAAATAATGAATACATGTGTTTCAATAAATTGTTTAGCGGTGATAGAGACAGAATGATGTTTTATCTTTAGCACTAATTGTATCAAGAGTGTCGTGGCTTTATTCATTGTCATTTTCTCTCAGTGGTGTCAAATTCCCTAGCTTTTGCCGGGATTTTTCTAAGAATAAGAGGGGTTAATCCATCCTGTTAGCAGATTTCACATGTCGACAAGATTTCCTCACGATTTATACGAATTTTACTTCACTGTTTAAGTCGGTAATAGGAGGCACTTGAATTCGATAAATCCGAGGTATGTGACTTGGATTCGAACTCGACACCTACTATGCCTGACTTGGATAGACATTGGGATATTACTAGGCGATTCACTGCTAGTCAAATATAATCTTTTTTTTTAATATCTGACAACATAATACCACCACATATAAGAAAATGTTTGTAAAACATGATTCTATCGTTACTAAACGTGAGTTGAGTAACGAAACAAGAGTAGGACATTGCGATTGGTTGACCAACAAACCTTTGAAATGAGACGACTAGACGGATAAGCTCGTGTGGTTAAAAATAGTGGGTTGCTGATGACAACAGGATTATACGAGCGAGTGGTATAGTCTCTGCGATCTATTTAGTGTCTAAGGTTGCAATAATGCAGATACCATTTGAAGTTTCGCAGACAAAAATGACCTTTTTTAAGCAAAAAATGAATATAATTTGTGAAAATGAAATGAAAATCTCTTCCGTAGAGACTGTAAATGTGGAAAGTACCTATATATTCACTTCAAGAGACTTCAGGTTCTTAGTCATGGACAATCTACTTGGTGTAGCAGACGATTATACTTTCAAGTAGCTTTGACTTTCAAACAAGACCACTTGACCTTTGACTTGTTTGCTAACCGTTAATTCTAATTCTTTGTATTAGAACCTGTTCTTTTTTCAACACACCCATAATAAATCAAGCCCATTACGTCCAAGAAGTACACACACATGCTCCCATATAATAGAAAATCATGAACCTAAACACCAGCTGCCGGTAACAGAATACGTCCGGTGACGATTGGGCAAGCCACTGAGTGGCTACCGCAAACAAAAGGTCCGAAGTGTGTGCTCGGATGCTTTAATAGGAAACACCTGATCGTTGCTGCTTAGGGTGATTTGTGGGAAAGTTGAAGAGTATTTAGTATTTACTTAAAACGAAGCTTCCGCCTCCTTTTCTATTAGTCAGATTACTTTATCAGGAATTAATTTAAAACAAAGGTACGAAGCTAGTTGCAAGCAGATTTTATCTGCCCATATCGCTTACCCAATCTTGGCCATAATTTATACAACATTTCACCTTTACTATTTATAATTTTACTAACAGCATTCTCTCATTATTTAGTGGTAAATGTATATTGAAACTGGTTAACCCATTAGTGCCTGGGATGCATTACGTTATAATCTTGATGCTAGGAGTCATTACATCATAAACTGATGCAAAAATAATTTTAAAATAATCAAAACCTGATTGAAACCCTGTTTTTGTACTTTTTGCCTTTTTTCCAAGTTTCTAGAGCCCACCTATGAGTTCACTGACTTTATTGAGAATGAAAACAGCGCAGCGACACCACGGTTTGAAATTGTCGACACGCAATCAATGAATGAGTTTGGTGATGAATGTTTGTTTCTTTGATTTACGATAAGAGGGCTTTTTTGCTGGTGCTTCGTCTTAGTCACCACGAGGCGTGGATACAAGGGAGGGTACAATTCCCCCTGATTTTACGACCGAAGCTTGTTATTTTTATCAATTAAAAAAACATTAGGAGTAAGGACATCACTACCTGTTCATAAGAATCTATAACTCACTACCTAAGTAATACACAAATATCAATCGATTTTATCAAAGAATTTTCTAGAAGACAGTTTGTTGAAGTAGGCTTTACTCATGCTGCTAACTTCTCCTGGAGCACAGCATTGCCAAATATTCTACCGCTAAGCAATAATGTGCTATCATTATTGTGTTCTAGTTTTAAGGCAATGTAGCCAGTGAAAGAAATTAGTATGGAAGGTATGTGAGACAACAATTACTAAGACTGAATATGTCTACGCGCTAATGATACAACTTATGCTACGGTCATGTATAGGCTGCGGCCGCTTACCATCAGGCGACTTGTTTGTTATCTTGTAACAAAAAAAAACAAAAACGCACCCTGCCACTGGGCGCAATCATGTCAATTTTCGCATCAATCAGATGGCCCACTTCATTCAAGGCCTACATCTCTCGTAACTTACTGTAACATCCTGTCCTTATTTTAAGTTAATTACCTTTCGTAATCTAAGTAAATTGTGACAAGAGTAACAACTAGTTGTAATTGAGTGCAGTAACGATCGTTGCGGTCACATCGAACCAGTTCGTGTTAATTAGTTTGCAAATTAGAGGGAACAAAACCGTGGATAGCGATAATGTTTGTTCAACATTATTGGGGCTTAAATTTAGAATATTGAATGTTGTTGAACCGGGTTTTGGAACATAATATACCATCATATCTGTATTCCTCGAAGGGTTAAGTAGAGATGCACACAATCAGTTCGCTGGTATGCTTAGGTCCCATGTAATACAGAGCAAGCCTATTGATTAACCGGGCCCAAATCGAAACTCTCCGAGCTGCTACTAAGAATTTTATAGAAAACCCGAATAACACTTTGTTCGACCTGGTTCATCGTACCCACTGTAGCGTAGGAGTCGCGCTTACGATGCCTAGACTAACGAGGCAATTTTTCGTTTTTAATGAAAGCGAAAACTCTGGTAATGGAATGTCGAAGGTTATTTACAATTTTGTTGATTCAATAAAGCTATTGTATTATAAATTATGGTGTTATCTTGTACACTTGAAGCTATACATTCCCAATATAAGGTGACCTCACATTGCATAGACTTTTTGTACAATGTGAGGTCAACTTTTTTTGGAAACTTGTAGCTGTGCGTACCAACATTAGTTTCTACACGCGTTGTTATCATTGCTTGGGGTATTTATGCTTAGTTTATTAATAGTATTCTTCTCTGTCGTTGTTGTTATCTAAAGGGGAAGTCTTCAATAATCTAAGCGTTATTATTGTCATTGTCATCATCTTCCTAAACTATGTTGGAGTCGGTTTCTTGTCTGGATAGCGATACCGTCGGCTTTTTGGGCTTTTGACTGCGGCTAACGTTTGTTAGTGTGTTTTTGTATGACAATCGGGATCGACGGCTTCACGAGGCACGGAGCGGTCCCAATGTAGGAATGCATTATTGTCATTGTATACAGGACTTGATTCCCACAGCCCTAAATGTTGCAACTCAGTCCTTCCGTTCTCTATCTTTCAATTTTGCTCGCCCATCTAATCATTGTTTTGCATTACCACCATTGTTATCCTTACCTGCACACTTCCCATAACAACATTGTTAAAAACGGAAAGGAAACTGCCTCAAAGTGTTTACGCATTTCTTTTTCTACCAATAAACTTTCGAACAATGGCCGCTTGGTTCTTGGTAAATGGTGGAAACAAAGTGATCTCCTTTTGTGTTACTTTTGGCCGTGTGTTGACTGCTCTTGCTGTCAAGGTTATTCTTATTCTACCATCGTAAAGTAGAATCTTCGAAACAGCAGAAAAATATTGAAAACTGGCAAAACTGGAGTATTTATTGTTGTAATTTTTATTGATACGATATAAGTACTTAAATATTTTCTTAGAGACGAATTTAAGCAAAAGTAACTATAAGAATTATAGTTTAGAATTATAGATTTTGCAATACCTAAAGTAAAATGGTGCCCGAGCACTTAAAAAAAAGAACTTTAAAATACGAAAAACTAACTTGAAGAGGTTTAAGAGATCTATACTAAAACCATCCTAGTATACTAGTGTCATTATTTACAATACAAGATCTACTATACAAGACCTAGTGGTCTTGTATAGTAGGTACATATTCTCAGTAACTTCGACGAGTTAAAATTAAGAACATAACAATGTATTCTCAGAAAAACATTCGATAGTCCTGTGTCTAAAATTTTAACTCCTAATTTGTTATAAACAAATTCGTTCACAATTGATAACGGTGTTCACATGAAACACTTCATGTTACATATTGTAATCATAATCGCGCTTTTGTTCATTGACCCTCTTGTTACACGAGTGACCTATAAAATGCTATTGTTCACAATTATGTTAAGAACATTTTCTCGTAACACTTCACTGGACCTTGTAGATGATGTGATTAGGGGTTTCTTTATACCGGTACTAGGGTTAAAAGGTAAATGATGACTGACTACTGACTTTAGATGTGATAATAGTAAATAATTAAATTAAACGTATTATGACCAGACATAAGATGTAAATAATGCTATACTTGAGTATGGAGCATTTTAATACATTCAAATAGTTAATGAGTATTGGAACTTAACGGTAGAGATATTTTCTTATTTTGGTGGTGTAAAAGTGGACATGTTAGATAGTTGACATATTTCGTCTTCATCACTTAAGATCTTCGTGTTTTAAATCCAAGTTTTTAGTTTTCTTAGTCGCAATCACGGTCTGTAATTGTATAGTAAAAAAAGTGTGGGCTCCTACGTATCAAATATGTTTATTTTGTAGGAAGTTAAGAATCAGGTCACCTAAAAACATTAACCTCAAGGTACATGCATAATCACTAATACATTTTTCTTTTGTTTCAGCGTACGGCAAGGTGTTTCTAGTTAGGAAAAGATGCGGTATCGATGAGGGGAAGCTGTACGCAATGAAGGTGCTTAAAAAGGCATCAATAGTACAGAAATTGAAGACTGCTGAGCACACTAGGACTGAAAGACAGGTAATTTAGAATTTGATAGTCATACAAGTTTCAGTCACTTATGTCAAATTGACACTAACAGCGGGCGTAGCATGAATATGTGCACAAGGGGCTATATCGTCTTCAATCCACACAACCATTCTCAAAGATAGAACATGCTATTTTTGACGAATTTCTCGTCTACAAAGCCTTTTTACAGTGCAGATTCATTATACCTACCCGCGCAGAGAGAAACGGGATATTCATAATTTAGACGACGTCTGTGGTCTAGTGGTTCGAGTGCCGGACTGCTGATCATGGAGTCGTGGGTTCGATTCCCACAGGACTCAAATATTTGTGTGGGTAAAACATGAGTATTTGTGTTTGTCTGGGTGTTTCTTATGTATTATAAGTATGTATTTACAAAAAAGTATATAAGTATTATATCCATTGTCTAGTACCCATAGTACAAGCTCTGCTTAGTTTGGGACTAGATGGTGCTGTGTAAAAATGTCCAAAATATTTATTTTTATTAATTTATTATTTTTATAATATGGATAGAGATCTCTCTCCTTGTCTCTGCCTGTCTTTAGCACTGATTACAGTGTCTAGTATGGCCCAAAGATTGACCTATTTTATGAAGCAATGATTTACTCAATAGACATTAACAACTAAGCAGTAATAGTCCCATAACCTTTATCAGAGAAATAATTTTGACGCTGCAGCTAGTATAGAATGTCCAATGTAATAGAAATAAGTGCTTAAATGTAATAGAAATAAGGTCTGAAAGCGCAAAAGGTATAGGATAACCGTTGATTGTTGGAAATAGCACAGAATTTATGCTGCGATAAAAATGTTTCAGAGGTAGAAGAAATATTTCGAGAAGTGGGATTTAGCTCAATTATTTAATGTAAAATGGAGTCAGAAATTCTGAGAGCATTTTTGTAAAGTTTAATTATAACATAACGGGAATATTTAGAGCAGTTAAAACAAAACAGAACTGTACATTCCGTTTAGTAATATAATTTTTATCCAGGCGTGCCCCAGGGCTTTATTCTAGGTCCTTTATTTGAATTCTATCAAATAGCGAATTGAAAAGTCTCGAATGTTAATGAATGAACTCAACAGGTCCTGGAGGCTGTGAGGGCGTGCCCATTCCTGGTGACACTCCACTACGCTTTCCAGACTGACGCCAAATTACACCTTATACTTGGTAAGTAGAGTTCATTTTGCAATTTTATTTTATTTCTACACGTAATTTGAAGGTGTGAATACAACTACTTATGTACGTTGCTAGATCAAATGTTAGTTTCGAAGTTTCCTTTTTGTCAGTTTCTTACTTAGGTCAAAGACTTTAAAATGGGAGACACTATCCATTGGGATTTTTACAACTATAGCTACTTTGTATCATCATCAACAACCTGCATTACTTTTGCCATGCATAAAACTTCTCAATGTCTTGATAAACTGTTCCACATCTGTTTCTTGCTATGGCTATGTCGTCAACCGATGTTGTTTTATTTAAGGATTATAGCCTAATCCCTCTCAAACTGAGAGGAGACCCGTGCCCAGCAGTGGGACAGTATATGATTTGATGATGCATTTGATTATGGCAGTTCTTATATCGAATTGACAAATCACTGCAGAATATTCTTGCTAATAAACCATTAGGCTTGATTGCCGTAATAAATTCTCTAAGTGCGCAATTTACTGTCATTCTAAACAAATTGTTTTCTCGATCCAGTAACCGTGAATGTAGATCATTCAATAACTTCATTATAATAATTGATACTTCATCATAGTTCAATGATTTAACTATGTCGATCGCAAACTATGCTTTGGATAGATAGCTATGTTCAGTGTCGTAACGGATTAGACAGTAATTGGATTAAAATGTAGCGTTTACTGGAACTACAGTTACTATGGACAACATTGTTATAACCGATAATGTATGTTTCTTTTTTATGTTGATTTGAATGCGTTTGACCTTAGTCTTGCCCACAAACAGGGTCTTAGATGGCGCATGAAATTCAAGCAAAGGTTCAAAGTAAAATTCAAGAAAGCCCTTTCGGGTTCTAGCTCTCAAATATACACTATGAAACAAAGTAAAACTGGTTGGTGCCGCGTCACACGGCACCATTCAGTCCAATCCAATCCAATCGATGGATCGTCTTACGGTTTTACAATCTTCCACGACCAGTGGAGGTTGAAAAGAAAGGTGAAGAGGGTTTTGTTGAAATTGATGTATTATTTTGCATATAATTTCTTTTGATTGTCTCATATGAATTTGGTTGCTATCTGTGTATATTGTTTAGTACCTTATGTCCCATAGAAGTATGTATTTACAAAAATATATAACGTAATGGATATAATACTTATATGTAAAGTACTCATAGTACAAGTTCTGCTTAGTTTGGGACTAGACGATCCTGTGTAAAAATGACCGAAAATATTTATATTTATTTATTTATACATATACCCCCATGCTTTAAGTCAGCTTTTTTAAAGTTAATTTTTATTTACCATAAACTTTCTTCTGATCATCTAGTTAGAAGACTTATAGAACTTCAGAAATATTTATACAGCATCCTCAAATATATTCAAGACTCCTTCCAATCTAAACAGATGCAGTTAACAATGTTTTTACAAGACAATTCAAAAATCAACAACGGGAAGGTCGGAAAGGTTGTCGTAGTAGCGGTTATTAACCGATGAGCTAGCAACTAACTAATTACATTAATTATTTATGTTACTGCAGTTGTGCATTATTTACGATTGTATTTATTGCTACTCCACGTGTATGTAAATATTATAAGATGTACAATTATATTTTTTACAAACAATACTTTGTATTGGTCTGTATATAACTTTATCAAGTGTGTAGGATACTAGTATCCTGTATCTACACACTTCTCCAATCTTCCCAGCTTCAACATTCTTCCCAACTTAAGCCATCGGGGATGCCCGTCATACTACACCATCCGGGCATCCCCGATGGCTTAAGTAGAGTTGTAGGTACTTATTTACACCCACAGTTCGGCGCATTAACCTATTGGGAAGTTAATTTTCATTCTAATTAAATCCGTAGTCAACACAGAGGTGAAGTTTGGACTAATCAGGGCCGGTTTTAGGTTATACTATAGCCCCGGGGCCTCCACAGGGGTTTTTATTCATAAATTTTTCGGGGCCTCTACTTCTTGGGCGTCCACAGCCTTAAGTCCGGGACTGCCTTAGGTCCGGGACTAATAGCTAGTCTTTAATAGTTACGAATTTATTGCTACTAACTCATTTAATGATTCCTTAGTCAGTATTACAATTGAAAATAATTTGTTTAGTTGTGTTTGTAGAATCATGATGACTTGGATGATACTTGGCTCTATTCAATGTTTATGGTCTAAGGTCGGTAACACCTTGGTGATTCCTCTAGTGTTGCAGGTACTAGGCGGCAGAGACCGCTTACCATCAGATGAGTCATATTTAACCGCTTTATTATGAAAAAGAAAATATATATTACAAGGAATTTGGAATGATACGTTATAATTTCGTAAACAAGGAAGAGTATGAACCTTGTACGACTATTTTAGAAACGGTAGAATTGTTTATTAGATTTATGTCTTTGTAAGCAATGAGACTACCAATGCTATTGTAGAGACATTTAATATTTTATGATACATTTTATATTAAATTCTATTGAAATCATCAATCTTTCATGTTTTTTTTTAAGGGAAATAATTAGAACTCAACATTCAGATTTAGGCGTAGGTTGACGCGTTCCCTTGATGCGGAAAATTCAAAATTTAATTGATTTTTCATAACGTGTAGCGTAAAAGATTGTGGATTCATGAAACCTTTGCGGCTTTAACTACATCCTATTCACAACTTTATACTAAAAACCGCTACAAATCGTTAACATAGCTTATCATCAGTGTTATAAGACCTATTTGGAACTTGTATGACTTTTTTAAATTCTCTCGTTCTTACCACTTGGTAAGTGTAGTATTAATTCTCAAAAACAAATGTAAATCAAAAGGAACAGAACACAGTAGACATCTCAACTTAAATCGATTCCCCCAATGTCACCCGGGCACGAAGTCCTTTCGCCCCCAGCCGTGTCGCAGACCTAGAGGTCTTTCAACTGGCCCCTGTTGCGTAATGCCAGGGTACGTGAAGGTAAGGTGAATACCCCCAGTTGATTTGCCAACCTTGTTGGGAAGTTCATGAAGGACGTTTGTTGCGTAACTTTTGGGAAATGTGTTTGGTGTATAATTTTTTTTTATACCACTACACAATGAGTGTAATTTACTCCTTTCTTATGGACTGTACGTGTAAGTACTGCTCATCTTTATTTCTTTCGCTTGCTATGTTCCGGTTCAAAGGACTTGCCGGTAAATTAGATTTGATTGATGGAATTCTCAAGGGTCTATCCTGTGATCAGTGGTAAATACTTTCTAAGAGATAAATTGATATTAAAGTCTATCCTAAAGTTCATTTTCGTCAGTTTCTCTTCCATGAATAAAATTTCAGTGTAACTGTAAATTGTTCAGCTTACAGATGTACAGACGCCAGCAGGTTCAAAATTTTCCAGTTAAACATGAACCTTATAACTTTGAATTAAAGTTGAAAATCTATCAAAGAAATTTGACAGATTGGGGTAGCTTGTGCCATTGAATTTACGATGCAACACAGCGCATGTATTTTTAATTGTAAATGTATCATGGTTGCTGATGCTCGAATGCCGTTACATATGAGACGTTCAATTTGAAATTCTATTAGATTGGATTAATTCGTCTGGTTGCAACTGGTTTAGCTGTATCTGTTACTAAAGTTGTTTTTATGTTGGTACGACTGTTCACTGCTTCTTTTTATGTTGGCACCACTTATTGATTCTAAGGAGGTTGGATTTAAATTTGACCTTTCCGTTAATGAAGCGTTCTGCATCGATTAAATTCTATTACCCTTCACTTCAGGGTTGGGGTTCCGGCTGATTAAAACTTAGACAAAAATACTGAACACTTGGGTGTGCAAGTATTACCGTGCACACCAAGTTCCTGGATTCCATTCCCAGGTCGAGTAAAAGTGTTATTGGGTTTTTCTATGAAATTCTCTGTGATTTGAGCCCGGTTAATGGTAATAGGCTCGCCCACTATGACATGATACCGAACTGTTGTGTGTATACGTGTGTAAGTAAAAATTACACGTTACGGCATGTAAATTAACAAATCTTATTTCTTTTCTGAAATTCTTACATAAAAGTTGTTGATGTCAAAATATTTCAATTAATAAACGCTTAAGCGATAAAGACTGCTCTACTTGTCACATTACAACGTAGCAAATCGAATGACAGTTGAACTTTGTGCTCAGAAAACTCACTTAAAGTATACCAGCTCTCAACGGGAATACCAAATGGAATATATTTCCAAAGTCCAAACAAACAAAAGTAGTTTTACTTTTTTCGAAGGGACAGTATTGAGGGTATAAATGAAATCTTTATTATGTGCATATTTGTGTAGTCTCTTTGTTTTGGGTGGAGTTCCTATTGAAATTTTTTTAGTACGATTTGATTTTTGGACTGTAAGCTTTAATGTTATACAAAGAAGGATCTATCCCATCAATATTATAAATGCGAAAGTAGCTGTCTGTCTGTGACTTTTCACACCTAATTAAATGAACCAATTTGGATGAAATTTGATACATAGATAGATTAGAGCGTAAGCGCGGGAAATTTACAATTGACAGTTAAAACTTTAAATTTCTTCTTCTTTTAAAATAAAACGTTGCCGCACACTAGGATTTTCTGTATCGTGGGTTTTCAAACACAATTTTTCACATTCACGAACACCAAGACCCGGAACAACTACCTGTAGGTGATACAAATATTTGTTCGGTGTGGGAATCGAAACCACCCGTACGTCAAATGTGTCGAAAAGACGATCTAGCTGATTGTATGAAATTTCGCACTGGACTTCCTTATCTCGGGCATTGGACTGAGACTGGGCCGGACACAGTTTTGGGATATTTCCTTGGCATAGGAAAAACTTAAACATCGCGGGAAATGCTAGCAAATAAATATATAAAAATGTAACTGTCCGTGCGAGACAACAACTCTGCCTAAGCCTTAGAGATTAAATGCGTGACTAAAGTAACTTTCTCTACCCCGAAAGCGACCTTAATAAAAGATATATTACCAAAGTATCATACATCAATACTATGACTAATTGACTCGATTCTGTGTACGAATCTAACTCGGACATAAGCGTGTCAAGGGGATACCGGCGCAACTTACGCAACAAAATACATTTGTTTATTTTAAACCTTGTTATAAAAGGAATTGAGTCTCTTATGTACTGCAATGAAATTTAAACAGTGGCTCGCGAAATCGAGAGGTTATGTATCGATTTAATTTCGTTAATAATCGAATGAAATTTTAGTGAGGTGGGATTGTGAGCAGTCTTGTTGTACAAAACGTTATACAATTTATTAGTTCTACAAATTTCCTATTTATGTCTTTTGAAAACTTAATGCAGTTTCAATAGTTTCATAAAATTTATATATGTACTATGTTATAATCAGTTTCATAAAATGTATCTTGAACAAATACAAAAAAAATACAAGTGAAAATTGGTGCTGATTATGCTATAGTAGTTCCTGATACATCGGGACCCCTCCGTGCCTCAGTGAGCACGTGAAGTCGTCGGTACCGGTTGTCCAATTGCCCAGAAATTGGGTTGCGGAGGTCTGATGGTGGTCGCTTCGTGTGAAATGCTGATATTCAGCCGCATCTGATTGGACTGGAAGCCGACCCCATCAAAAAGGCTCGGAGGATTGTCAATAAATACCCATTTCATAATCACTATGAACTATAGTATCCTAGTCAGTCTTTTAACCTAGTTCAAACAACGTTTTAGCTTATCAAATAGAACTTAATTGAGACGTTACTGTTAATACCTATCTTGAAAAGTGATACAAAGCACTTGAAGAATCACAGTAAAATTAAGTCAGCTTCTTACGTCTAGTAAGTTGCCAAATCTAATTGTATTTTAGACGTCGACCATATTATTTCATCAGATGATGAATCATTGTTTACACTTGTGGCCCTTGCTCCTACAGTACTAAGATTTTTTGCTGCGAAATTAAGATGAGAAGGATGATAATGATATGAATGAATTACACTCGGTTACGGTTGAGCTGTAGGTGCTTAACCTGTTAAGTATCTAATGTGCAAGGAAGAAGATATGATTCACATTATGAATTAAAGAAACATGTAAATCCATGTTATGCTATCTGATATGATCATTGAAATACCTGCAAATAATCATATTGCTTCTGTGACCGTTATAAAATCAATGGATACACTAAAATACATAATCTTTATATGTATTTGTTATTATCTTAGTCCGACTAAAAAGTGTATGTATAATTTACAAAATGTATGCAATACACAAGAGAACTTGCTGCCGACAAACTGCCTTGCAGTTTGGCAGATGTAATTTTATGAGCCATGTAATTTCTTTTTTCAATAAATAAAAAAAAAAATTTTTTTTGAATTACACAAGATAGAAGAAATAATATTCTTTATTGCAAAACAAAAAACTAATGTAAATTTGAATTTCATAAATCATAGAACGGAACGGTCAGCAACGAAAGTAGCTGAAAATAGCTAAATTTTGAAAACTTGACAGCTCCAAAACTTGTCATGAGATTTTTTTACTATGAAGGTAAGGTAAATATTTAATGTTCATCTATGTAATGATTTCTCACAACCTTCACAGGTCAGTAAGTTCATATTAAAAATCGTATTGAAGATTGCAACATGTTCAGCGACTTTCGTTGCTGACTGTACAATGGGCGGCCGTACATTTTTTTTTTATTATTGCACAATACAGACTTAAAAAATATACTCTTATTGATCAGAAGCGTATTTATTTTTTTAAAAAGAGAAATGCAATGTAGCCTAAGTATTTATTTATTAATTAAATAATCACAAAACTATAAATCAAACAATATTACAAATTACGGTAGAGAATAATAATTATCAACTACGGTCCCTAAAAAGCACGTCCGTCGCATCCGAGCGCCCTAGCCAAAAAAGAGCGTCTCCGCACAAACGTCCCTCGAAGTGCGCTGTCCCCTCCAATGACGTGGGTGGGGATGTGACGTCACGCTCACGTGTTGCCAGGCGATGAATCCTCTAATAATACATTACCCCACAAAACCGGTTTAGCGGTTTGACGGGGGGTGTTGAGCCACATAATAATAATCTGTATCTACTAAAATCCACTGAAGAAACAACTCCTAAGCCTGCAAACATAGTTGTTTACAGTCTGAGGAGGTGCCTCTTCAGTTTCTTTTTAAATTTAAATTTGTCACTTTCATGTCTAATGTCCGCCGGCAAACTATTCAGCACATACGGTATTCGCTTCTTTAGGGTTCTGTCCCCAAAGTAGTTATTAACTTTAGGAACATTAAATTTGCCGGCGGCCATCACCGCACTAATTATACTGAAAGATGATGCCATAATCAAAACATAACATAACATCTCCAAAACACTCCAAAGTATTTTTAAATGAGAAATTACAGTGCAGATGTAAACATAGATAACTGAATGAAACAGACACGCAAATAGTATGCCCTTGTAGTGTAAGACTTCTCAGAGGTCGATACTTGTGTAGAATTGTAAACAGTTCCTTTGCGTCTTGTTATTCATAGCGAGTGGCTGCTCGCGTAATCATAGACGCAATTTAGAGAAGATATTAAGGTAAACAGTATGTTTATACGGTAGATTCCGTGAAAATACAAGTATGTGAAAGTTACTTTTTTTTTGGATGGGCCGTTGATCATGGCTTTGAAGATAACCCTTTTGGTTAACAATCGTTGTGAAAGTACTCTGCGTTGTCAAGTTCTAGATTCCATTGTGCGTCGGTAAGATAAGGAAGTACGATTTATATTAACGCCGCTTGAAAAGACTGCTCTCAAAGTCATGCACCCAAAGTCAAAGTAATGAAGTTATGTGTACTAGTCCGGTTATTTGTATTAACAGCTCGATTCCCTTCTTACAAGGCGTATTTTCACTTCTGACCTATCCTCATCCAACCTTACATCTTAATTTGAACAAAATCTCAACTTGACCATGACATTGATTGCAATGCCACAGTCATGGCCTTTTTAAAACATTTGACACTCGATAAATAACGACTCTACTATACAGTGTTGACTGTATACTTTAAAAACACAACATTAAACAATACCTATTCGATACTTGCATAGTTTTGGATGAAATATGACTTGTCAAAGCAAATCTAGGACACGAAGGAAAATCTTGCAAAATTCTAAGTAAAATAATAGCAAAAGTATGTTAGCTATTATTTAACAATAATTTAACCACGACCCTGTCAAGCGAAAATGTTCTTGCAACATCCAAAGTAGCATCGTCAAGGTTACAGAGAAACGCAATTTATTTTTAAAATCTTGACAAAATAGGTGGAAATAATGAAACTTAAGTAATGGCAAAATGTATGTTATTGTCCTTCGTCGCTCTTTCTCTCTTTGGACTTGTTAGAGAAAGACTGTATTAGATGATAACGCTTTTCTTTTAGTAGACGTTCTCAAGGAATGATGTCTTCAGAATAAACATAAGTACATAAAGCTTGATCTCCGAGGAGTCGAGAGAGGTGCTTATATAACACAGTTTTTTTATTTAATTGCATTAAGCATGTGTGATCTTACAGTCTTATGAAATTGTACTCTTGAAGTCTTGACGTTTAAACCCTGCAAATCGATTATCAGTTAACCGTTTACTTGCTATAAGTCCGACAAACACACCTTTCTAGACTGGAAATTTCCATGTGGAAATAAGGATAAAGTTGTTTTAAGGCAGAACTTCAGAACGAATGTTTTAAAGTCAATTGCTACCCCACTGCGACCTTAGCCGTCAATAACCGACTTGTAAAAGTCAACGTATTCTCGCCGGCCATATTGTTTGTTTGCCTTTGGTATTGAAATTTTATTGTAATTTTTCCATAATTTCTGTTCACGTTGTCAACGACGGCATATAATGTTATTTCTTATTCAAACAGTCTATTAGAGTTTCTGTAATAATATCCATTTTTTTATGTCATGACGCCATTCGAATATACTTTTCTTTACGAAATTCCAGGGCCACTTAGTAAAACAATGAGAGTTTTTCAATATCAAAGATTTCGTTCTACGTCGAACGAAAAACCGAGGCAAAGCTTGCCTTACAATATTAAATCTTAACAGAATGTTGATTTCCAAACCGACAACATACAGAAATTACTTTCAAGTATCCATCAAGATAGCATTTGAGTTCAATTCAACTCATACATAATAGAAAGCGAGAACTCCATACATGTTTATTTAAGATACAAAGTTCAGCATTGAGATTGCTCAATAGAAATGGCGACACGCAAAGCCTGGCACATTCAAATCTGTTCTTACAGTCGTGTCAAAACCTCAATCACCGTGGACAATACTATAATTACATGTAAAGAATATTTCTGCACATTCAAAGTTAAAAGAAGTACGGCATTTACCTGAGAACATGATTGCCAAACAGTACTGAGACCTACTTTTGCAGCGCCTTGACCCACTGGCCCTATAGAATCTAATAACTCACGCCTGCGCCCGCTAACACTTTAATATTAATGATAAATCTTATGAACTATAACAGTTTCTGGTCCAGTGATTGCATCTATAGCCTTGACATATCATCTTACATCTCCATTGTTTTATCACGTTTTATCTACTAATGTTTTCTTTTTGATCTTAATTGCTGTTCGGAGTAGTTTGCCATCCCGCCAAACCGATTAGGAATCGATCAATAGAATGTCAGTATGTTAATAAACTTGGCGATTGCCAATTCTCAAGCGCTTCAATAGTATCTGTACATAATTCTTATCGAAGACTTTGATTAAAGTATTTTGCACTTTAATGGTAGACTCTGAGCCAATAGAATAATAGTGTTTAACTTAGAAATGCAGTCTTTAACACTATCCCAGCAAATCGCTGTATTTCTATCACAATTTAGTTGTCAATAACTTTTTCTTTATAACAAATTGCGCAATCGATTGCAATAACATGTTTGTTGTTTACTTTTTTATCATCTGCATCACTTTTGCTTGTAAAAATGACAGCTGTATTAATTACTTCGCCAACATCAGTATCTTAATTGATATTTGGCAACTTTCCTGATTCAGTTCAGCATAACTGTTATTGTTGAAAGTTAAACCTTGTATAAATTAACTGTTTACATCAATATGTTTCCGGACTCAATCAAAGTTTTAAATTGAGTTGGTGTCATTATTGTTTGTCGATGATAAAAGTTGTATTGTTCCACAAATGTTCAGGGTTGCAGTTATCGGTGAACAATTACGTGTGGTTTCTTCGACACGAGTAGAGCTACCACGCTAACGAATATCTCTAGGTTGTGAGAGTGGGATAGACCTATTTGACCCGTAAAGCGACATCTCTCTCTGTCAACTTGACAATGATTTGTTAAGACGTTGTGGTGTGGCCTCTGTTCTTGGTGTTTGGCAACTTTATGAAACGATTCAGTCGCGATGCGGTAGCGATACGGTTTACTTTTACGTAGCCGCGATACAGTCGTTGACCATTTATATATTTACACACGTTTTGTTATCTATTCACAGCGTGACTTTATGTACATAGGTCTATTAGCATAATATAAAACCGCTAGTATCGTCATGCGGCGCATATCACAAGCTATCGTTTGTACAATTATCATTGCATAATTCGCTCTCGGAAATATGTGCTTGTTGCTTTAATTCTTTGAGAAATCCGGAAATAAACACAATATCTGCAGTGAAGTAGCAATCAATGGTCTACAATTAAACTTCATTTATTCTAGCATCTTTTTTTTATACCACTAAGGTGGCAAACAAGCATACGGCCCACCTGATGGTAAGCGGTTACTGCAGCCTATAACACCAGGGGTATCACTTGCGCGTCGCCGACACTGTAAAACGAAAGAGGAATAGTTGGGTTGGCAGTATAAGGGTCAATGTCCCCCCACTGGCAACACAACGTTTCCTCGCGAAGCACTGACAACCTTGCTCACCGTAAGGAACACAACACAGCTTCGATTTTTTGCAAGGCGGAGGTACTCTCCCAGTCGGGCAGCTCCAATTCCACTATGCCCTACCTCTCTTAAAATCTTCATCAAATAGGAACGATTAGGTCAAATAAATTTTATAATGAATGAATCAATCAATCGATTCCGTGTTATTATGAATCCATCCATCAGACCGCAGAAGTAGTTTAATCGAATCAATATTGTTTAAGGCAATAACTATAGTTTCATAAGTGTTCCTCGCCTTGACCCGACGCCGACGTTCGCGCTTTTTCCCCTAGTACAGTGTTTGTAATCCATTGTTAAGTGTTGCACGTGCAGCTACTGTTCTATGGTGTTCTAATTTTATAAAATTTCGCGGAATGGTAGTGAAATATTTTTCATGTCGTTATTTGATGCCATAATTTAATTGTCTTACTGACTTTATTAATATTGGACCTTCTTCGACAAATTACTATTGTGGAACAATCTTTAAATCAAATAAGATCGATGTAATTCTAAAAACTAAAGTGTGCAAATACTTGCTTCAGCAAGAATTTGCGAAACATTGGTAGATTCATGTTGTGTATTATTTTTCCTTTTTTGTATTTTATGTGTACATAATTTACAGAAAACTATTACATAGAGGTCACAACCCTCATCAGTGAGAAGAACGACTCGATGAGGAATTTTGTATTTATCTAGAACTAACATTTTTATAACATTGACTTTTAAAAAAGTGTCTATAAAAGATCTATTTGCAGAAATAAATATTATTTATATACAAAACGGACTACAGCTTGTCATGATTATAATGATTATCAAAAAGTCGCAAAAGTTGAAGATTGTTACCTAAATGTTATCGTGATGCATTCTGTTGCTGCACAAAAAGTAACTGCGGTGTGGAAACACCGTATCACGAAAGCCATGGCCATGATTAGAGGAAGGGAAGGTTTCAGACGATCCATGTGGATTTTCCACCTCCTCAGTCACCCTACACTCCTACCACTCTTCGCACTTTAAAGCTATTTGTACATTTAGTAGAAATTGTATAAACGGGTCGTTCTCTCGTGACTTGCGCCACATCCCGTCAGCGCTACAGATTGGGAAACGCTCGATATAATACAATATTGTAATGCGCTGATACTCGACACGGTCAGGTTGTCCAGAAGATTGTGTTCACTATTGATATGAGCTTTCTGATAAATTGAGTCATCTAGATGATGTGATTATATATCTAGCTTCTTATATTCAACTGTGTGTAATAAGGTTTTTGGATTCAATCATTAATGATCACTAGTTTAAACGGTGAAGGATATCGTTGTGAGGGAACCTGCATGCCTATAGAGATTTTCTCGACGACGGCACGGCCGTGTGAAGTCTGCCAACCCACACTAGGCCAGCGTGGTGGACTATAGCCTAATCCCTCTCATTCAGTTAGAGGAGACCCGTGCCTAGTAGTCCGACACTGTATGGGTTGATGATGAAGGTTTTTAAAGTAAGACCGGAAAGATGTAGAGAACAAAGATTACATTATAGAATCTTCTGAAGTTTAGGCCTTTTATCATTATTAATCAACTGCAAGTCCCAACTCCGACTTGCTACAGACAATTTCATACAATTATTATAATAATAAAGCCTGGTAATCAAATCTAGGATTCCTAGTTCTGTATTCGATACCGAGGTTCTGTTCTGTTCTGGATCTTTTATATGAGGAAGTCTGACAGGTATTGTAATCTTCTGGCCTGCATTATTAAATGACTTAAATTGGGATCAAAATGTCTACCAATTTGATTAAATCCATCCTTGAATATTTACCGGTTTTTGTAAAAATTTCTGAGGAAGCTTTTTCTCAACGGTGATGCCACGTCTCATACTTTAAATAAAGACAGAAAGTATAACTGTTTACTTTCCCACGTTCACCATTAGGTACAGTTGTTTTAAAAATGTATGATATTATTAGTAGAAACTGGGCGAAGGGCGACGAAGGGCTGTGCAACCCCTCATTACTTACATGCATGCATTTTATATGAACTATTGCCCTTGAATTTTATAAATGGTACTTCCACGTTTCTCTTCTTCATCGCATGAACTTTTGTTGAGCACACCAATAAGCTCGTGGTTGGTCTTGTAGCTAACTAGAACCAAGGGTGTGAATATGTATCAGTCCATATCGATATAATATCGTATTTTCTCGAGCGATAAAGCATTTGACTGTCTATAAAATTGTCAAGACAATTTTGTCGATCTTTATCGTAAATCGCCGATTTCAAGTCTATAAAAAAGTCATTACTGTGGCGATATTTTTTTTGATCTGTTGATTTCTGACACACGATAATGTTAGACATTGAAATAAAACTACATACCATAAAATCCGTAAAAAGGAGTTTTGTTTAAAAAATCAAATCAATTGTATAATCAAATTCCCCAAAATTTTGTCAGTTGCTTTAACCTTTTGACCGCCACGGACGTGTATAGACGTCAAACTTGCTCACGACGCCAAAGACGGCATGGCACGTCAAAAACCACTTTTTTTTAGTTCAGAATCCATACCTATAAAAAAAATTGTTGTTTTTTTACCTATTATTAAATACTAGAATTTGTCGCTTGGTGTAGAGAACACGGATTTTCGTTAAATAGTTTATTAGTTTCAACGCTTTGTAATTGGGAGAATTGTTTAACCTTTCTTTTATGCCTAGCTGTATTGTATATATTTTTAATCATCGCAAGCTTTTCTAAATTGTTATCTCGTGCAAGTATCTCTCCAATTTATAATTATTATTGTATCGAACATCATTGTACAGAACATTAATTTAAAACAGTAACAATGGAGTTGCCGGTTCTTCTTCATAGGAAACGACTAATTTGGAACCGTGCACCTAGACTCGACTTTTCGACTTATGATTTATATGAAAATGATACTATTTTAATTGATTTTGTCCGAAATTAAATGCTGCCGTTTACGATAAAGTTATCGAATTTTGACACGTTGATTTTTTTTGACTCGCATTGCAACTTTGATAAGATGAGGGAACTTAAATCTATTCACAGCTGAATTTGAAGGATTCGGATATCGGTTTATAACGACACAGCAGTGTTTTTCTCGCAATATGTAACAAACTTACTAAGAACTATGTACAAACAATCTGACAAAACGTGTAATGGATTTTATCACATCGTCTAAATTTGTGACACATCTCGTGCTGCTCCTTCTCAATTTGTGTTCATGAAGTAGAATACAATCGTGTTACGTGAAGAAAATGTATCGGTTTTAGGGTTAGGCGATGCCCCAAATGCTTACAGGCTGTTGACCCTCCACCTACGAGCTTATAAAGGGTAAATTGGATTCTTTATACCCTACTTTTCTCCTCACGTTTTATAAAAACTGATATATCTTTTGCATTTGCTTCAGTTCAGTAATTGAGTGTGATTTATAAAAATAATTTTGACATTCTATGACACTAGAGCAAAAACAGTAAGGAAAGATTTTATTGCTTGACCGAAAACGCTCATTGAGCGAAAAAACAGCTCACAACGCGTTGTGTCAATTGTTTTAGATGAGCTTCAAAATGCAAGGAATTATAAAAACTAAATAATAAAAAATCCTACTTAGGCTAGGTTGGATTGTTAGGAAGCCAAATTGAAAAATATATGATATATGAGTTAGATTAGATCCCATGTAATAGGGAAGCCTATTGCCATTAACCTTTCCACCGCCACGTCAATAACGAAAATCCGTGTTCTCTACGCCAAGCGACAAATTCTAGTATCTTATAATAGTTAAAAAAAAGGCACGCAAAATACGCGCTTTGTTGTGGTTTTCCGGAAATCAGCCCACTATACCATACCATAGTTAAAAAAAAAAATACAAAAAAGTTTTATTTTTGACGTGCTATGCCGTCTTTGGCGTCGTGAGCAAGTTTTCATTTGACGTCTATACACGTCCATGGCGGTCAAAAGGTTAACCGAGCACAAATCCAAACTCTGAGCTTTTACTGAAATACCTAATAACGCTTTGCTCGAACTGGGAATCGAATCGACCTCAAGCGTAGCAGTCGCGCTTAGGACCACTATACTAACGAGGCAGTCACTAAGTATACCATAATGCAATTAATGTCGACATTTACAATTGAAAAAATATAAGAAAGTTTTGACCTTAATAAATGTCAGTACTTGTTGCCAGCAACAGGCTTTCGCGAAAATTTGCGTGACGTCACTTATGATAGAGCCGTGACGTCATTGTCGTATTGCGTCATTTCTAATACGTGGCACAAGGTGAAGTTGAATGAAAGATCTTGTTGGGTATTGTTTTTAGTGCGAATTAAGCTTGATAGTGGTTACCATGAGGAAAAAGCAGGTCATATTTCTGTGGGTTTCATCAGGCAAGACAGAGCTCTTTAAGAGAGGTAGGGCATAGTGGAAGTAATTCGACTCAAATTGGAGCTGCTCGACTGGGGAAGTACCTCCACCTTGCAGAAAATCGAAATGATATAACACTGCTTTGAGCTGTGTTGTGTTTCTTACGGTGAGCAAGGTTGCGTTGGCAGTGGGTGGACTATGAGACTTATACTGTCAACCCAACTATTCCTCTTTCGTTTCGCAAGCGATACCCAAGCGTCTATAGGCTACGGTAACCGCTTACCATCAGGTGGGCCGTATTATTATTGGCCACCTTAGTAGTATAAAAAAAGGATTAACGTCAACGGTAAAAACTAAAAACTTGAGCACAAGTTTTGTCACTCAAGGGTTTGTGGAGTGATCACCACTCTAGAGTATAATACAATGACACTGATCTTGAGTGTTGACCTTCATCTGCGCCGAAGGGAATTATTGTGTCTGTGAAGCGACTCTGTTTTATACCACCCATGTATAGATTCATACATCTTGTCATACACACGCACCTGTTGACAGTATTATGTAGTAAATATACTTATATGTATCTTTAGACAACCCATACTCAAAATCTACTAGAACAGCTACTGAATATTTCATAGAAAAACCCAATAACACTGATCGGAATTTGGCTCAAATCCTTTAGCGTAGCAGTCACACTTACATCTGCTAGGCTAAAGAGGCAGCTATGTTACATCAACCAATATACTGTCCCACTGCTGGGCACGGGTCTCCTCTCACAGAATGAGAGGAATTAGGCTATAGGCCACCACGCTGCGCGCTGGCCTAGTACGAGTTGGCAGACTTCACACACCGTCGAAAAAATCTGTAAGGCATGCAGGTTTCCTCACGATGTTTTCCTTCATCGTTTAAAAGAGTGGTAATTAATTATTAATACGCACATGAATTTGAATAATCAGAGGTGCGAGCCTTGGATTCGAACTCGAGACCTTTGACTTGGCAGACAATCTTCATAACACTAGGCTATCACTACTTCATGATATATACTACTATATGATTTAATATAAGTTATATTTCATCTCTAGTACTTATATTAACGTAGGCAGACGATGTAGGTCGAAGACTTTGTATTTCGACCCAGATAACGAGATCGTGTGCCACGCCCCTTTGTTTCAAATCTGTTTCAAGTTCAACTGTTCATAAGACATAAACATACAAACCATCACGCCTGTATTCCCCGAAGGGTTAGACAGAAGTGTACTAATGAGGGTTTTCGATACTTTTTCTGCCATCAGATGGCGCTTCGTATGCGTCAGGTTCAAACAGCTGTCAGATAACACAGATTTCTACCGAACGTATAATTTTTTGTGAAATTCTACGTATTTGGAAGTGTTATTGATTATATTATGGATTACGGCCAGAGAAAGGTTGCCAAAGAAGAAATAAAGAAAGAAAGATTTATTTGTCAGAATATGGGTACACAAAGTTGTAGATTGAGAACTGCTGGTTGAACTGAAGATTGAGCTCAAAAACAGAGGCTTAAACTTACCCCCTGTTTTATTTGCACATAGGCACTGCTCAACACTGTGGCATTTTAGAAAACAATATTCCTTTTGTAACGTTTTTAATAATAAATGAACCAAAAAAATGATCGAAAAATACAAAGCGTGTATGTATTTTGACAGGTGGTTGGACATGATGCTACAGTGGTGCCATCTCACGTAGAACATTTTCAGAAAACCCATACATGTACACCCATAGTTCGCTGATATGTTTTGATATGCCATTAACCGGGCACAAATAAAAAAAAAGATACAGCCATAGTAGCTTGAGTTAACAGTTCTAACTGACGGCATACATACATCAGTCATCGTGTAGCTCAACCATTATTTAGAGAGCTCAACGACCCGTCACACGATGATACCAGATCAGCAAGACATTTGCGTTATTTGTACTAAGCCACAGTCCTTTTAAAGTAACGGTGACCCTCTGGAGGGTCGTAATATTTTTTTTTCTATTGTGTCTGATAATTGATCATTGTCAGATTGAACTTATTACATACATACATACATACACTCACGCCTTTTTCCCATAGGGGTAGGCAGAAACTAAAGAACGCCGCTTGCTACGATTCTTGCATACTTCTTTCGCTTCGACCACATTCATACATCTTACTATGAACTTATTACTATGTCATATTTACAGTTGTATCTTTGTTCGCAGACTATGTGGCTGGTGGTGAGCTGTTCACGCATCTCTACCAGAGGGAGCATTTCAACGAGAATGAAGTCAGGATATACATAGCTGAAATTATATTGGCCCTCGAGCAGCTGCATAAGGTGAAATACCCAAAAAAACGTTTTTTAAATCTTTCACACAATTCAACCCATTTAATGGACATATCATACAGTCAAATAGGGTGAATATGGACGCAGGGTGAATCGGGATAAAACTTTGCAAGGTATTTTCACAATGCCAAAGTGAAAAGAAAATGCCAAAAAATACAAAAAGATTTTCACCCTAAATTATTATAGTTTGATGCCAACAAGGTCTTCTGGTGGTTTATTATAATTTAGGAACAATAATTCGAGTAAATTTTTCTAATAAACCTATCCATAAAGCCGGTAAAGGGGCCGATTTGTAAAATGCACCAGGGTACCACAGAAAAATTAGTTAGTAAGTAGTATCTATTGCATTTCTACAGAAACCGGAGCGGGTTGCTAGTTTCTGTATATGTATTGATTTATTGATTTTTTTTCTCTTTATTTTTATAGGGGACTTTTATTCTACAAGAATATGTCAGTCCCATTAGGTCTTAACATGTATAAATATACTCAGAATTACTTAGTTACGACGACAAAGTGCTTGATCATATAATCTCATAGCCTGTTCAGATGTCGGCATAGCCAAAATACTTTGAATACCTACTACCGACATCCCAACGGTTTCTTTTTAACTGTTCCATAATTTCAGTTCTTTTATTTTGGTTTTTGACACATTCCATCAAAAAAGTTTTATTGATAAGAACTCGATTCCTACACCACCGTTTTATACCAAAGACAAGAACAACATAGAATTAATTAACATTTTTCTCTCAAACAACTTTTAAACAACATACCTATCACATTTTGTTGACTTTGCAAAGAAATATGCGTTGCAAACACCTGGATAAATGTCTTAGTGGCAACAGACTGGCTGAATCATAGCCAGCTAGGTTGGATAGGTCAAACGCATTGTTTGACCATAAGAAAAACAGAGATGTCTGTTTATGGAATGTATTGATATTTATTTAGTTAAGTAGAACACTTCTGTACGTTTGGTTTTATAAAAGACTAGCTACTGCCCGCGGTTTTACCTGCCCTGACTTTTTTTTTATACCATTAAGGTGGCAAACAAGCTTACGGCCCAGCTGGTAAGCGGTTACCGTAGCCTATAGATGCTTGCAACACCAGGGGTATCACTTACGCGATGCCGACCCTGTAAAATGAAAGAGGAATAGTTGGGTTAGCAGTATAAGGGTCAAAGTCCCCCCACTGCCGACAGCGTTTCCTCATGGAGAACTCAACACAGCTCAAAGCAGTGTTATTTGTATTTCACTTCGATTTTCTGTAAAGCGGAGGTACTTCCCCAGTCGGGCAGCTACATTTTGAGTGGAATTACTCCCACAATAACTACTATAACACTAAATTGATTTTAATATTGTCTTTAGATCTTAGTATGGACTTTACAATAGACCAGTGAGGTAGTCCTATTACATACAGTATCATTAATACATATTCATTCTTGTCTTGTCCTTCAAAGATGCTATTTTAAATTTTGGTATTTCGGGTTCAAAGATTTGATCCAAAAACCACCAAGGGATTTTTTTTTAAATAAAGAAAACCTATTTTGTTTCCACCAGCTCGGCATTATCTACCGTGACATCAAGCTCGAGAACATTCTCCTGGACGCGGAGGGCCACATCGTGTTGACGGACTTCGGTCTGTCGAAGGAGTTCTGTGGGGGAGAGAGTAGAGCTTACTCCTTCTGCGGTACCATCGAGTACATGGCGCCTGAGGTCGTGCGGAGCGGCAGCCAGGGACATGATATTGTAAGTACTTCAGTATTTATTTAACGGTATTGAGGACGTTCTTATTTCGAACGTTTTTGAAACGAAGGACTTGTCTGGTAGAAACCGTCACGTAACGTAAAAAGCGTTTCGCCATGTCTCGAGACGTTCGGTTCCGTCCGGCGTAGTTCGGATATTATCGACAACCGCTGGCGTATGCCAGCGTCCTCCTAGCCATACGGCTACCGTCATACTTGTTTATATCTTGAGTTGAGCTGAGAGCTAAGCGAGCTGAGCTGAGCTGTAATATACACATCAAATAAAAATAAAAAAGGCGTGAGGAACTTTGTTCTTGACTTTGGTAGCGACATCTATCGTGCCACGTAAATAATAGACTATGGAAATGGATTATGGAACACGATAATGTAAGCTCAAATTTTTTTTTCCACAATTAAATTTTATCAGATCGTTGAGGTACCTCACGGGCCACTCAATGTTGAAAGTGATTGTGGGTTTTATTTGATGGATTGAGAGATTGTTTAACGAGTGTACTTGCATAATATCGGTGCTTCTTTTATGATTTCTAAAGCCACTGCTTCAATGAATGGAATTCAATAGAAGAAAAACCCAAAAATACTTTCGATAATCGAACCCAGGACGTCAAACGTATCAGACGCGCTTACTTACGACCACTACGATACTAAGACAGTTATTTAAGTTACCATAAAAAAGGGATTTACAGTTCACAAATTCATGCCACATTCCGTCATTGACTTTTAATATTCTTTTGCATTTTAAAGAATAATAACATAAAGGCAAGAACGCGGGTAGTATCGTAAAATTTTGCGTTTAACGAAGTTGAATTATCGTAAAGTCCGCGGGCATAATTATCTTAACTAGAGGGGGGAGGGGATAACTGGGACATATACAGTTACGTAAGTCTGCTCTTATACTTGTGGCGCATAACCCTTCTTTAACCGGCTTTGACTCATTATACAAAATTTTAAGTACTTATCAATGCACCAATTCTGCATTAGGAGCCGCGTTTTCAATTCTCAAGAACGACGACATTTTAAGTCAATGTCAAATATTTTATTTCAAAAGTACTAGTGAAATGTCAAAAACAAGTTGCACGGTTCCAAATAGTGGGTCTTAAAGTGGTGCCAAGAAACTCCATAGATACGCCTTATGTTTACAATTCTGTTCTATCATTCTGAGAATTATGCAGTTGTATGTTAAAGATAATAATAAATCAGAATCGATAATTGGAAGAGATAACGTATCAGAAATTGAATTGCCGTGGAATATAGGACCTCACCAGTCCCGACAGACAGTGGTATGGCCCCAGGGCCATAACACAACGTGTTAATGCGATCATTTAGAGGTTGTAAGAAAGAGATGGCGCTCTCTCTCAATCGGAAAACTATCGCAATAATAGCTTTTGGTACAGTCTCTGCACACAGTATGACGTGTGTATCACCAGGAATAAATTGTCAAGTGTAAAGGAAACGAACCATTTTTAATTTGAATGCAATAAAAGAAAACCTATTGTACTAACTATATTTACTTGAAGTCAACAAAGAGAATCGATTCAGTAAATAAGGGCATAAGGTTGCGCAAGAGTTTCACAACAAACGCTAACAAACCGATCCGATATGGATTTGTGTGTGACTCATCTAGTCCACTAAGTAGACTTCTTATTGTGGCTGGTAAAGTAAAATATCATTTTAATTTATAGTTCCTCCTTAATTCGTATTCTGAGGGTGACCTTCTCTAGGAATTATTTTATCTGTGTCGGTCACCCGCTGCCTGGACGGCGTCATGAACGGTGATGGAGAGTTAGCTGTGGATCTGGTCTGTCCACCTTGTGGGACTGCGGCCTCTTAGTCTTCTTCCTTCTACATACCATCACGCTTTTATTCCCCGAAGGGTTAGGCAGAGGTGTACTAATGTACATCCACATTTCGCCGGTATGTTTTACGTCCTATGTAATAGGGGGCGAGCCTATTGCCAGTAACTGGGTACAAATCCAGACTCCGAGCTGCAACTGAGAATTTCATAGAAAAACCCAATAACACTGCTCGACCTGCGGATCGAACCCAGGACCTCTAGACTAATGGCAGTCCCTTCCTTCGTCTAATATAAAGTTATTCGCCTTTATTCGTGCCCTTGATCATCATCATCATCTCAGACAAACAGGTCCACTCCTGGAGAAAAGCCTCCCTTATAGAACTTCCAGACGTGCGTGGTCTCCATTGTGAGACCCATTAAAAACTCTAGACAGGATCAAATTTTCTAAATAATGGGTCCCGACCGTTAAAGTAGCTACGTTCCTGACGTCTTGTTTTTTCTTTTCAGTCGGTTTTTTTTTTTAAATTTATTGCCCGAGCTGTGGTTATGAGCTACGTGTCTTGTTCATTGGTACTTAGCTTACTCAGCCTTTCAGCTATATCGATAATTTTAGTTCTTTTACGGATCTCCTCTATGTGGGTTGATGATAATGGTGATTAAATACCATTTGACGGTGTTTGAAGTCTGCCAATCCGCACTAGGCCAGCGTGGTGGACCCTTAGCCTATAGCCTTGTCCCTCTGAGTTTGAGAGATGACTCGTGCCCAGCAGTGGGACAATATATGGGTTGGATGATGATAATAATAGCAATAGGCTCGCTCCCTATTATTAATACTACTTCTAGTAAACCTCTGCTTTACCTTCATGCTCAAATTCCTCACCACTATATCAGTTTTCTCAGCCAATTACCAGATTGTCAACAACAAATTCGAGTCAGCTGTTCTCATTGAAACCGAAGAGACGTTAGAAAGTATACAACAGCACAAATACTTTATACCACCTGTCTTAAATTCACACAGCATTATCATCTTTGTATTATACGCGTTAAAGGTGCTTATAGCATGTACAATTTTATTCAAAGATGTTTATCGCGCGGATGCGTGTGTGAATTGGTTGATTGCTTACAATTATGCGCTTCTTTCACGGTTAGCAGGGTGTCTTGTATTCGTTCTATTAAGTACTGTATGTAATAATAGTGAATAATTTTTTTATTTTATTTTTTCAATATTTTTGGGACATTTTTACACAGCACCATTTAGTCCCAAACTAAGCAGAGCTTGCACTATGAGTACTAGACAATGGATATAATACATATATACTTACTTTTTTTTGTAAATTCTTACTTATAATACATAGGAAACACCCAGACAAACACAAATACTCATGTTTTATCCACACAAATATTTGTGTCCTGTGGGAATCGAACCCCAGAGGTCGTCAATTGTTCAATATGTCCGGTTTAAAAAGGTTCTTCGTCTATACATGCTATCTTGGCTGTATTCCCCGTAGGGTTAGGCAGAGGAGTACATAGGAATCCGCAGTTCGCCGTAGGTCCCAGCCTATTGCAAAAATTAAAATTCCGATCTGCTACTGAGAATTCCATATAATTACCCAATAATGCTGACCTGCTCGATTTGTGAACCTGCTCGACCTGTAAATCGAGCCCAGGACCTCGTCGACCGTAGCATTTGCCCACCATATAGGTTGTTTTGGTTATTTAGAAATTGAAAAGGTATCAATATAAATGAAATGATGATGTTGACGTATTAATACATACTATAATTGCTTTTAGCGTGACCATATAGGTTATGCCATCATAAAAAGATAGGCTTTCAGCAGATGTCTGTCCATGGTGCTCGAATGGTGAATGAATATTATATTATGTCTTCCATCACTAGTGGAGATCCTCAGAAAAACATACAGAGTTACTTTCCCATTTATAATATTAGTATGGCAAGCAATGTATTGAAAGTAGGGTTACCCCAAAGTCCAGTTCTACACGGCTCTACATTTCGTAATAAAGTTTTTTAAACACCACTATTTTACCAACTCAAAATTATGTTTGCATTTTCATAATAGACTGATCTAGCCTGTAATTTATAAAGCGACAAATCATGCAAAATACTTGTCCCTATAAATAAACTTCACGTAGTTGATTGGCTGGTTAACGTGAATGTATTTATATATTTACTTTAATTTAGACGGTACCAAACTAATTAGTTGCGCACAGAAAATGGTATTGAATTTGTATTTTTCAAACATTACTTCGACCTCTATTCCAAATTTTATTCTTATCAAAATTACGTGGTAAATTCTAAATTGTAAACTTGGCAACTCTGTTAGAGAGCCCTATCGTCTACAAACACTAGTAACCTACTTACAGAGGTAACTTGCTAGTGTTGTAACACTGTAATACCTATGTGCTAGTTTCATACAGCCTAGTCTAAGACGGTCTGTAACCTCATTTGACGATCTGATTTACTAACATTATCTTAATCGACAATGAAAGTAGAATGGCAAAGTAATTTCTTTTCCATTTTATATGTATGCAAAAATAGAAAGAAGTCACAATTTTTAAATTTTACGGGCTACATTTCCAATTTTTCACTGCCTAAAAACCGTATTGGAACTAATATGATCATTTAAAAAAATGTATCTACGCAATCGCTCTCAAGTGATGTGCCTATTTGACTTGACGAAATCCTCCTTGATGAAAAGGAGGATTACTTTGAGTCCAGACATGGTGAGTTATATTGGACGACTAAAACTACCTTTATTTGTAAGCGCATTCTAGGCAGAATATCAATATTTGACATTCTTGTAATTTTTTAACTTGGTCACCAAAACAATGACTCACATATACAATATTTGAATTTACCATTTTTACTATTACAAAACCTCGAAATACATAAATTAGAATAACAGGTAATTTCGTTTGATAGAGAAACCTGTACGAGTGGTTTGCTGTCCTTGTCTGTCGCGCCAATATTTGATATCTTTCGTCCCCTTTTCGCGTTAGGACCGTGACCTACATGGTCGTTGCGATGTTGCGCTAATTCGGTTACTATTGCCGAGTACATTGCGCTAATATAAGAAGATATGTTTTATTATAACGCGCATGCGCCGCGAAAGGTTTTGGAACGTGTAAAAGGGAAATGTGATCGTAACTTTCACTGATTTTTTAAATTGTGATGACCAGGTCTTTTTGTTAAGACGTGATGGTATGCGTTTTCTATGTATGTTAAAAGATTTTTTATATTTTATTGTTACTCTACGAAGCAATGGAAAGGTCATGTTTGATTTTAGGCTCTATGGTATAGAAAAACTCCTAGATAAGAATGAAATAAATGAAAGTTACCAGTAATATTTATTTAAGTAGGTATACAATTTAACTAGAACGGTCATACACCAATTACACTAATTAAATAGAATTACAATTACTTAATTAACTAACAATCAATAATTAAATATGTATGTATGGTCTTATTTCAAATAACGTCGGTCACGTTATTTACGTAGGGGAAATCTACATTCGTGGCGAATTTCACGGATCTCATGGCTGTGACTATAGGGCAAATCATTCGGTTTTTAGTCGGTACCTACGAGTCTGACCTACCCTGCCACCTCCCCGGGTGGGGGAGGATCCATGAGGATTTTCCGAACACACAAAAGAACTCCACTTGCTACGTTTCTCGCAAAAGCAAAAGAAGTATTTCTTTTGCTTCGACCACATTCATACATCTTGTCATACATACACGCCGGTTGCGAGTACTACACACCTGTACTGCTTGAAGAACCTCACCAATAAGGTCGGCGTAAGTTTTTCTAGGGCGTCCCCTCTCGGCGATTCCACTGACATTCGCCATTAAATCCCTTTTGTTAGTCGCCTTTCATCCATTCTCTCGACATGCCCAAACCATCTCAGCATATTCTTCGCAATCCTCGTCACTACATCGTCTTTTAAGCGCGAATCGTACCTAATAATTTTAAATATACTATAAGTAACAGATTGTGTAATATGCAGTCATGAGTGTAAATACCTAATATAATAATTATTAATAGCAAACTGCTTTGTGTACCAAAGAAAATAACTTTTGGCACAGGAAAAATTTACAGTATGTATTTTAGTACTTAAATTTGTGGCTATTGTTTCTAGTGTAAACTAACTAGTTGGTAATGCTATACCTAAATGAATATTTTAAAAATAATTATTAAAAATATTATCATGGTTTTAGATGTAGGTTCTATAGATTATTCCGTCTTTATTAACGGTTAATAAAGATTCGCTCCCATTACATGGGACCCAAACGTACTGGTGAAATGTGGGTGACGTGTACATTAGTACACCTCTTCAAGGATACAAAGAATAATAATTTCCCATCTAATTCAGATACAGTCCAAGACTTGGAGAATACATAGTTATTTTCTATACTATAAATACAATATAGCTGAAGAGTGTGCTGATCTCCTAAGGGTCGTAGCATAATGTTAAATACCCTATATCCTTCCTCAAGAATTGGTCCATCAAATGCATTTTTTTTTAATCCGGTTAGTTTCAGAGAGCGCGTTCAATTCAAACAAACAAAAACCTATTGATTTCTGACATTTACGCGAATATTATACATTGAAATAAAACTACTTTATACGGATTTTATCGCGTTTTATTGAAAGAAAAAAAGAAAGAAAGAAAAATATTTATTGACACAGTCTTGGACAATGCACACAGTAATATTAAAAACATGATGGAAGTACATATTAAATAAGGAAAAAAAAATGTGTGTCCCACGACTGCGTCAATTAGGCTCCAGTTTAGCTAAATGCCAGACCGCTGGTGAGCTATATGGCGCTGGTTTTCAACAGTCTACCCGTGACCATGGACGTTGTAAATTGTCCGAAACGTCGTGATTAATAATATCAATATAATAACGCGATAAAATCCGTAAAAAGTAATTTTATTTCAAAACAAAACCTCTTTAGCTTTATCATATTAGTATAAATTACTAACAACAAGCAAAGGTCAGAGTTATTGGTGTGAATGTAAAAACTAAATGAATCTATTGCGACGAGGAAGAGTGCCGCCGAGAGAATCCTATGTCCTCGACTTCAATGTCGGCAGCGTTGGGCAAACAGCACTGCGCATATAGTGGGGTACTTTGGGGGTAATATTTTACTCAGCCATACATTTTGTGAAGTAACTAAGTAGAAGTAAGAATAGAGTACACATTAACTTTTTTAAAAAGAAAACTATTATCTAAGTATATATTATCGCGTATATTGATGTTATTAATCCCGAGTCTACCTGTGACCATGGACGCTGTAAAGGGTCCGAAACGTCGGGATTAATAATATCAATATACGCGATAAATTCCGTAAAAAGTAGTTTTATTTCAATGTGTAATATTCGCGTAAATGTCAGAAATCAAAAGAAAACGAATTCAGAAGAACAATAATGAAAATTATTTACTTGGGGTAGTTCAGGGGTAATCTCTTATTCCGCTATACATTTTGGAAAGTAGCTAACAGTACACATTATTTTTTTATAAAAAATCTACATAAAAAGAAGAAAATAGAGAAATATTTACTGGGGTACTTCGGGGATAATATTTTACTCTGCCATACATTTTGTAAAATAGTTTACACATTATATTTTTATTATGGAATCAACTAGGAAGTATTCTAACATATAAAACCGGTTTAACATCGGTCAAGATATTGCTTAACACAACAACAATACTGGCGGTTATCATAGGTCTTCGTATGAGAACCGGGACCGACGGCTTTACGTACTGGAAAAATGGTTACCCATCCACAGACTGACCGCGACTAGCGCAGCTTAACCTTGCAGATCGGTTAATCAATTTAGTTATTACTTAGCCACGAGCCACTCTTGAGTGCAACGAAGTAAACACAATTTTATTTCTCATATTTTTCCTTTTCCAAGTAAGTAGGTACATTAAAGTAACCAGCGTTGTTGAAACGAAGCAATCTTCGCAAAGCTGTAAGTACGCTTCTCGACTGCAAGACCTTGACCCAGAATAGCTAGGAACTAGAGTACTCCGTTGAGATTCACTCAGCTCATATTTTATCTAGAAAATTGCATTTCACCAGCGAAGTGGAGTTGGACTTGAAATAATAAATAAAAAGACTTTTTTTGCGATGTCAAACAAGCAGATAAACAATCCTGAAACACAGGCTTATACATATAACCTAGGTGTGCAGCAGGGCGAGGAAAATAGGTACCTACAATATATAGTTTTTTCTTTTGGCACTAATTAATATATTTTAGTTATACAGAGTGGAAGGGACATCGACGCGCAACGGCTTACCCATGCCTTCAGTACATGATTCTGGACCCCCCTGCGTCTGGAATTTTTCGTCGGGTTTTTCTTAAATTTTACAACTCGCAAGTGAACTCTAAGGAAACAGCTGACCAGAAGATCTTTCAAGTTTAATTTACAATGCTGTTTTTAGTGAAAAAAGTGAATTAATTAATTTTTAATTAAAATTCTTATTGGGTTAGATAGAAATAATGATTTTATACAGTTTAAAGTTGAAAAAACTGCAAAAAAAAACGTAAAATTTAAGAAAAAGCCGACGAAAAATTCCAACGCAGGGGGGTCCAGAATCATGTCTAAATACTCAATACTCAATTTATTAGTTCCCGACTGTTTTGTTTTACACATAATGCTTGACGTCGGTTTTCTTTTCTTAAAAAAATATTGTTTTGTTCAATATGATCCGCCAGATAGTAAGCGACAACCGCAGCTTATAGACTACCAATAAAATACAACGCAAAAACGTATCAATATTCAATCATGATGTAACATACCATCACGCTTGTATTCCCTGTAGGGTTAGGCACACTATTGCCTCTGCTTCTACTGACAGTTATCCGATATGTTTGCGTCATGTAATAGATAGAGGGAGAGTCTATTGCCATCAACTGGACATAAATCCAAACTCCGAGCTGGGAATTTAACAGAAATACCCAGCAACACTGAATCCGGGAATCGGACCCAGGATCTCTATCGTTACGAATTACGATGAGGCAATCATGTTCAATCACAATGCAATTATTTTTTTTATAAGATATAGGTTAGCGTTTGACCATAATCTCACCTGATGGTAAGTGACGATGTGGTCTAAGATGTGGCACGCTTACCTAGAAGATACCTATTCACTCGTGACTTGAAGACCCCCAAATTGTACACGTCAGGAAATACAGACTTAGGCAGCTGATTCCATTCCCTCGCTGTACGGATAAGGAATGTCGAGGCAAAACGCTTAGTGCGGGTTTCGGGAATTTCTACCATGAAACGGTGACGCTTTACAGTTTGCCTGGTTGTGCGATGGTAAAAGGGAGATGGCAGAATTAGATTGTGCAGTTCTGATGCACACTCCGAAATGTATCCGGTAGAAGACTGACAAGCCTGCCACCTTACGACGATGATCAAGGCTTTGAAGCTTGTTGTTGGCCAGCTTATCGTGGCCAATAAGCCTCCTGGCTCCAATATATGAACTAATTACAATCACTAAGTATATCATAACACAATAACATTGTGAGTTAGTCACCAAGGTTGCGCGCTCAGCGTCGTCTATGGGAAACTGCACCAAGTGTTTAGAATTAATTATGCTTAGTGTATAATGTATTATAGAATATTATTAACGCTCGTAATTCTAATCACGGTTTAGTAAGTAAGGTATCGCCAGCAGGTCAAGCTATCCAAATCTGTCAAATTTTCCCAATTGAACACGAACATTATTATTATTATTTTGTATTAACTTTTTGACCGCTACGGACGTCTGTCTATAGACGTCAAATTAATACTGGCTCACGACGCCAACGACGGCATGGCACGTCAAAAATACCACCTTTTTATAGTTCAAAATATATATTATACAAAAGCATGTTTAGTGTTTTTTTTCTTCTTATTGTAAATATTAGAATTTTTAGCTTGGTGTAGAGGACGCAGCTTTTCGTTACTGACGTGGCGGTCAAAAAGTTAAAGTTGAAAATCTATCAAAGAAATTTGACAGATTGGGGTAGGTTGATGTACTGGGTTCGTATCGTTATGAAAAATATGAATCCTGTTAATGACTACCAAATGAAATTAGTTACTTCAGCTATAAGAAATATACTTGAAGCCAAAATTCTTTAAAATTAGAATTTTATACCTTCACGCCTGTATTCCCAGAAGATAAGGCAGAGATTTACTAAAACTAATGATCCAGTCATCCGATGATCCAAACTCCGCGCTACTACTGAGAATACCTTCTTCCTGTCTCCTCTTAAATTGCTGTGCCCGACACCTATAAAAAACAATATGGAATGCCATAAAATATTAAGTATTGAATTGCTTAATAGAAAATCCAAATAACATTGCCTGGGGATCGAACTGAGGACTTGGCAGGAGCCGCGTTTGTTACCACCAGTCCAATGACGCATTTAAATAGTATAACATATATGTAGATAAGCAAGATAATCACTACACTTCAAAACATTGACAGATGTACAAAAATGGCATTGTTATTGTACCTAGTGGATATATTTTTTTCTGCCTTAACATTCATACGTAGGCATGTATGACATATAAAGGCATGCAATCCTACCGTAAGGAGGCGTCATTGACCGATCAAACGGTTGCTAAAATGATTATAAAAAGCAGTGTCTTTTGTCCAAGACATAGAGTTCAAAATTCACTGATGGAAAGCAAAAAACCTCAAGAAAATAAGGGATCAACGCCGAAATATTACTTCCAAATTAAATTGGACCTTAACTTCGAGATGATGTGGACTTGTTTTAATTAAAACCTGAGTTAGTACGTGATAAAAATAGAATTATACTTAATGCTAATGAATCTTTTGTTCTAGTAAATAGGTAAATTAAAAGTAAATACAACGATGCTATTGATATAAAATTTATACTAATCCGAAGGTTTGTAAAGAGAATAAAGATTCAAGAATCGAATCAAGAAAATACAATTAGAGAAATCAAACAGATATCATCTCTATCCCATAATTGCCCATAAGGCAGGTACGTTTTGTAAAAGAGGACGAACCAATTACCATAGAGAAATCAATTAAAGGAAATCTCAGTTAGATCGTTGGATGATTGTTATTGACAGCGATGTGGTTGTTCTGAACGTACTTTAACAAACACTCACATATTTGCATGCATCTAGATTATAGACTATAGGTTTTAAGTTAAGATTTAAAATTAAGTGCACCTTGTAAGGATTTGTCAAAATCATACTTGGATGATGAATTATAACATATTTAACAGTCAATGAGCTACTGATACCTTTGTATATGATTTTGCTTAAAGCAGCAAAAAGTGGTTGGGTAAAACACTAGAAACAAAACTAATACTTAAAAAATTGCCATCAATGAGACTCCAACAAATACACCTTACATACCCACGTAAATTTTCAAGTTTATTAATGTGTCACCTTCGGGACTCTTGCGCACGTTAAAATAGAGCGAGACGCTATTATTAGCGCATAACTGTGTGAAAGAGATAGGTATACGTATTATCGGTGTCGGTCGGAATGGCATGTAGCTGATTGTTTTCTATTTATCTTTGTTATTGATGTCTCACTGACTGTAGTAGATTACAGCGGTCATAGAATATGTATGGCCTATTCTTTTAAAATTCTAAGTTATAATATTGCAGTATTATTTTCATCATAAATATAATTGGCATGATGGGTAAAACAAAACAAATCTATATCCCCTTTATCTCTACGAGATATATTCATAGGTATCAAACTCTTCTCCATTTGTATTTGGAGTGCTAATAGCTTTTGTGAATGAAAAAGTAGAGTAGTAGTAACATTTTGACTTTATAGAAAATCATGCACGATTTATAAACTCTAAGTTTAGGTTCCTATTAATTTGTACCTTCTGTTAACGGTGTCATAATTATTATCAGTAAAAATCATGTTCGGTTCTTCTAGAAATATCTTGAAAACCATACAAATCTTATCCCTTTGAACTTTTTGAATAATTCATTTTATTTCCATCATGTAAAAGAGATTGCACTGTCTCGCTAAAGACCTCGAACGAAAAGGAAAACTGCGACAGTTCGGATATCTCCGTCGATTCCGGAATCACCCGAAGGCTTTCTCAAATCCGTTACGTAATTTGAGTTAACTCTGTGTAATAGCTTCCTTACTTGAATTAACTGTTTTACATTCTACTTGTTTCAATTTATTAAATTGTTTGTGACTAAAAGGCTAATTAATAGAATACAAAATATAAATTGAAACTAGAGTGGACTGGAGACACCACACGGAGAATAACTTATTACTGGCTCAGCAATAAGGTCTAGTGTTCTTTGTATTTATTGTTCCTGAAATTCAAATCTCAAATCATAATTCATAAAGCTATCAAATTTGTGAACTGATATGACTGGTTCTTGAATATTTATAAAGATATTGAGCAACAAATCACGACAGTCTATTCATTTTACTACAGATTTACTAATCATTGATTTGAATAAGCTTCTGTTGATTTGAATCAGTCTAAAATATGGTCAAGGAAATATACCAGTCTTACAAAATAAACCCTTTTATTCAAATTACTTTATAATAACCAAGCAAAATATGTTCGTGTCTCAAAGAACGTTCACATAAAGGACAAGAAATGCGAGAGCGTTAGTAAATCAATCATAATATTCATACGCCCTCCTTTAAGCGTATTTTTACTCTGTATTCGTCTATCTCATTTGCTTGGAATAAATTTGTTCATCTTAGTTATGTCCATACAATTTGCAATGCCTTGATTATTATGATAATGATGGTAACATTAAGAGAATTATGAGTCATGGTAGGTAAAACAATTACATAGATCAAGTTTTTAAATGGAGTAGGTACTTCTTAACTGCAAATGCAAAAGCAACTGGAAAGGAAAGAGGAAGAGAAAATAAATTTTAATGGGAAAATGAAGATTGAAGGACTGACGTACTATATACCGATAGGTATGGTTGCTTCTATGCAGCTGTAAATGATTCAGGAGATGACAGCGCGTTTCTTCTAATCTTTTTGTATCTTATTTACGTAATAATATACATATTTTCGCAGGTTTACCATAAGTAACTTTATCATTTCCGTCTCTCGCTGTAATCATTTCGTCTTTGTGTCCCTATTACATTTTACTATTCTTGCGCTAACGTGAATCTATCACCCTTACTATCAATTTTTTGATTGAACGTATTGTAGCAATTCGACTTGCTTATCGTTATGCCTTCCTTTTAGTGGAAATCGGGATTTTTGTCCTATCAAAAATCGAGTAAATTCAACATAAGGTATAGTTACATTTTGTTCTCATTTAATATATTTAAAACTGAAGGCATGCCAAGAAGAAAAAGTTAAAAATAAATAATAACAGTCTAATAAAATGAACTCGTTGAAGTACGTTTGCACATTCGCTCGATATGATTCAGAATTTCCAATTAGCGTAATCATTGGGTATCACGTAATTCGTATGTAAACAGGACAAGACAATGGCGATGCGTTATATGCAATATTTATTGCGATTAGAATCAATCTGCTGTAACTGAATTGTTACGGTTCTACAGATATGCATGTAATTATAGCAATAATTTTTAAGTACGATGTAATAACCCCAATTTCCGAACTGTTACTGAACTGTTACTGAAAATTTCCTTGAAAATCACTAATCGCTTGACATTAAAATTTAATTTATTGAATAGAGTGTTAAGCATTACCTAATTATGATGGTTGAAACTTGAACCTATTAAAACATCGTTCAAATTTTTAATGCATCACAGTTATGACATTTGAGATTTGGTGAAAGTCCAAAGAAGAAAAAAAATAAGAATTATATCTTTAAAATTTGAAGCTAAAACAAGGATCATAAGGTTTTTATAAATGATGAATGTATCAATGAAAACGATTTGATAGAAATGATAAGATAAAAGAAATTGATAAATTATGAAACTACATCTAAAAAAAATGTTGATTGAATTCAAATCAATTTGAAAAGATTGATAGCTACGTACTTTCATATAGGTACGTCAATGAGTAACGGGAATAATATTGAAATTATGAATCAATATAGTTTGAACGTTGACGGTTTTCGGAACGTAACCTAAATATTCCATTCGGGGCAACCTATTAGTCATACCAAATTATAATATTTGTAATGGCACATAGCTAATGCTATAATTTGAAGTATCGCTCCATTCAATCGGACGGCTATTCGTTATTTGACCTACATTCTTGATATACTTAATCCAAATAAAACAATCCGAAGTACGCTTAATTTACTTCTAAATTGCACTCAAGATCTGTATGATTCGGACGCAATTTTATCACCAAAAGGTATTATGATAAATTCCAATAAATTAAAAGTAAAGGAATAATGGAACTCATTAAATAAATAAAAAAGAAAACAAGGCGCAGATAAGCCGGGTATCATGTGAAATGTGCCACCAAAACCGGCGTGAGCGCAATATTCAAAATGGCTGCCGCTGTATGTAGGTCACGGCAATCGGTGCCTCGGTGGCTGCTCTTACGAATTTTTAAACCCAAAACCAATTTGAGTGTTTGCAATGTTTTATTTCGTTTTGTATTATTTCTTACTTGAATAAAGTTTGTTTTTTTGAAATTCTTGCCAAGGACGAGATTAACGGTAAATTTGACTTAATTATTCTTAAAGAGACCTTCTTAGAAGTAAGAAAAATACTTATAAAGCTAGACGGTCACCGTTTATCGTAATTGTAGTTTCAATGTCATATCCTTGTATAAAAACAAGACCTTGACTTTAAGATTAAATGTATAAAAACATAACGGAACCTTTGAAACGTGTCTAGCTAGGCAAAATAATGTAGCTTTGAATTATTAATCGTTTTCTATTCAAATGATGAAATTGGAGAGATGGGAGAAAATTTTAAAAATATGAATTGAAAATTAGTAGTGTACTGAGATTATTAGTGTAATTTATTTAGTACTGTATTGAGATAAGTGGGGCAACCGTCATAAAGTGATTATATCAAGTTTACAGGCTTTGTATATTGAAAACATAATTGGAGCACAATCTTTTTTCACTTGGCTGCCACTTTTAACTCATATAAATAGTCTATTAGAAGCTCCAACTACATCTTCAGTATTTACTCTACTAACATCAGTGTTACTTGATTATTTGATTGTGAACTACTACAGCAATTACCAAGTGCCAAAACTCGAAAGTGATATATGAGTGTGCTTTACTACGACTAGTCACTCTTTAGTTGTGACTACATACTAAAAATAAATTTGTTTCATCTATCTTATCGTGTCTTGGCGAATGAGAATGTATATCAACTTCATCGCAATCAAAATTCTTTAATATTATATCAGAAGTAAGTATTATGAAGTACTACTGAAATCTGATTCCTTCAAAGTTCCCTAAATAGTTGGTTAAAAAATTGTGATTACTTGAATATCAATCTATCATGTGTTATACAGGTATGTAATAAGCTGGAATTCTTTACAGTTGTCAGATTTTAAAATACTGATATTCTAGAAACCGACCCCAGATATATGGTGACTAACCTCTGTCAACAAAGCACATGATACAGTAGTAACATACGCATTTGTTGGTATTATTTATGAGTAGTTCTTAGCATGAAGTTCATTGTCGTTTGAGGTTACAGTTGTTTGGACTTGAGACTTTTGCGCGCAAAATTAGTAAGCATGACACGCAGATTTTGGAGCTTTGAAATTAGCTCAACGCATTGTGTATAGAATATTAGATGTAGATGATTATATATAGATTCACGGTTTATACTGTATCTTTGATTTTAAGCTAAATTATTATACATTATGAGAACCTTGATTTCTGAAATATTAGCAGTAATAAATTGTCCTAAAAAAACAAATTGGCTAAAAATTTGAAGCAGGATCAAAGTATAAAACTCCAATACCGAAATTTGGATCTGCTAAACGGAGTCCAATGACAGAACTGCTTATCCAAATTATATTTGATGTCGTCATGATGAAAACCAAAATCATTTAATCGCTATAAACCCGTTGTTTAACGATATCTTGAATTTAACAGCTTCCATGTATCCGAGAGCGAAAGTGCATTAGCACATCGTTCATCATCTCTGTTTACTCTAGCCTGTTTTATTCGATTTTATTTTTATCCTGTTTAATTTAAAATGCTTTTACTCCTTTGCACATGTATCTCTGTGATTCTTTGGTGTTTATGAACGTTTTGTTTATCGATTTCTTTACAGGAATTCTTTATTCAATTAGCCTGTGCTGCGTGCACCCGCTGCTAAATGTAGAGTTAACTTCCTCTTTACTGCACCATTCTTACCGGTCTTATGCAAGTCTAGTACACTACTTGCCGGTTATGGTAAAGATTTTATCTGTTCATTAGGCGCAGAACATATTAGTTACCTTCCCCTGTTAGAAAATAAGGTTGCATCAAAAATACTGATTAATAAATAAATGAACGTCTGACACAGCTTTCTAGAGAATGCCATGTCATTTTAGTTTTACAGCTATAGTATCACTGTCCGTAACCATCGCTCAAAAAACACCATACTTCTATTGCCAGAATTGTTATTTATAGTTTTCCTTATTAACGGTGTCTTTAAACATTGCGACAGGTTCGTGTTCCACAATGGAAGTCTTGAACTGATATTTTAAACGCATTAATTTCCATTGTAATGAAATAACTTTCGCGGAATATACCATTACATTAATGACTAGAAGGAGCTCTGTACACTTTTTAGTTCCGCATCTATGCATATAACTGCAGGCTCATTTCTAGATTCCATTTTAATAAGCATGTTCAGTTGTTCAACAGCTTTGTTTATAGCTCACGACACTTGTTTGGCAAACAATGAAAATCAATCATTCACAAGGAATGTCCAAATTCGATTTTAACCAAACCCAGTTCGCATTTCGTATAAATAAAATAATTGCACGTAAACAACTCATTTGATACTTCAACTGCATTATTTATCGCATCATTATATTATTCAGTTCGACGTGCAAACCAACTAATGATGTATTTTATATACTGTTACAAAACAAGTCTATTGGGTCTCAGCTCACAACGGTTCGCGAATACCTTTCCAAGAGAAGTGAAAGCCGTCCAAATAATACATTTATCAGAGCGGAACGCTTTTCGTCTATGTACTTCATTGACAAAACGCCTAGCACTCTGCTTCCGAAGATGTAATGAATGAATATTATTATTGCATAAATCTAATTTTAAAATGATTTATTTTTGCACTACCACCCGGTCAACCGCTCCCTCCCAAAGACGCGTGCGGAATGAGGTCAGTGCGTTCCAATTTTAAATTTTAATTGTCAGTAAGAGATTTTGATACCTAGTACTTTCACTGTCATTTTATGTTCTTTATCTTAACCTAAGATCGTTGTTGTAAGTTCTGAAACTTCCGGTTGGAGTTCCGGTTAGGATTTAGTTTCTAATTTATTGGGTTCAAAATGTTATGCTACTATCGAAACTTGTTATTTACATTGTTAAGCTTATCTGTATTATGTGTGTATTACACATGTTATCTCATTTCATCTTTAATGAGATTTGTTGGACAATTGTCGAGTTGATTTAACTTCTTCTTCAAGAGATAATGAAATTACTGTTTGATGGGTCGTTCAATTAATTTTATATTATCGGGTTATATTTTGGTCAATTTGAAATTAAATTATTTCGTTACTAATAATAATTACGGATTTTGTAAAACTTAATTTTCGTTTTCATGAGTTGTTAACCTCTTATTATTTTTATTTCTACAGGTTTTTTTTTTTCAGTGTAAAGATTTAAGTCCACCGTCCAGTATATCTCCCATTAAAGAAACCCGCTTGTCGCCCCGCAAGCTGTAACCCAAATGACACATTTGCGGTCCTGTTATTGCTCCGGTATCGCATCGGACCAATTATAAATAGAGACTGATAAGTTCCGTTATTCGTGCGTGCTCCGTCCCTCTCGCACGCCCTCAGAAATACCCATTAATGAAAAGAGACAGAAATATAAACGAACCTGTCTCTGTGGATTCGCGTGCCACGGCTCGGGTTTCCCCGTATCACGAGGCCACTTTCCTTCGGAGACATGCGAATTTATCGCTTCTTGATATTGAATCGCAGTTACATTGTTTTAAGGTTCCAAATCCTTTGGTCTTGTCCAAAGGGTGTTTATGAAAACCTCGTTGTCTTGACATTGCCAATTTACGAGACCGCCCTTTCTTGGGAACAGATTATGTGTCGTTTGGGTTTATAGCAAAATTTTATTGGAATTTAATTTTCGTTCATGTTTGTACTGAGACTGATCATGTTATTGACCCTGGAACATAAGCAGAATGACTAGTTTCAAGTTTGTTGGCACAAAAAGTAATACATTAATTGTCATTCTCGAATCTTCCATAACGTATTTAGATATGATCTGATGTTTTCTTTGTTTCTGTTCCAGCAATTATTTAATATTTAAATTAATTAACCGTACATCAAAAGCTACCTCATTACTCTTCTGAAAATTGAATAAATAAATAAATAATAATCTTGTTTTAATCTATTTTTTGTATTCACTAATGTCCCTAGGTTCCGCAATAATTTGAACGTTTCTATGAATTTTCCATTCCCATTAAAATTGCTAATTGTACAATTTTGCCGTAGAAAATCTACTTGGAATATTTACTCCTGGGTTGACCTCGAATAAATTATTATGGTTTATTATTTAATGATAGTCTTATCGTGTATTTATTGATATTATTATAGAACATATTTTCTTAATACTTGTGACCGGCTTGTTTACTTCTTAGTTTCAATAATTGATAATTTATTTATCTTTCTTTTACTCAAATTTAACTGGACTACAACAAGGCAGTATTTTTACTTAATCTGTCCATTCACTTTTCGGTGTGAAGAGTTTCTTAAATAGCATTATCATCGACCACGAAGTCGTTTAACAAAACGGGGTCAACCGGTAATCATTCGTTAATCATCAATTACAGTTCCTGTTCACTTGATGCTAAAATATTTATCCATCCGTGATATAACTTGGTAACAATCGCATTGCAGTAGGTACACTAACATCGAAACTATTCGTGTCATGCAGATTACTATCGTTTCCGTCTCCTACTGATTTGAATTCAATGGATCCTCCATTTGTTTATTGTTCAACGACATAATCTTGACCCGAAGTTTACGCATCTATTTCATAATATCAATCGCACCTTGAAATTTTCCATCCGGAATAAAATGTTTTCATGACCCATTTTTTGTTTATTTACAATTTCAAATTCAAGAGTAACGTGGATAAACGATGCTCTGGATACTCCGTCATCCGCTCGAAGGCGTAACATAGCGGTCCACCAACGTAACAAGAGTTTCACCGCTCTGTAACGGATGACACAAGCGGTTACGGTACCCGAGCCTGCGCGGTGGGGCGCATTCGACTTTCAAACTCACGCGCACGAAAGCCATTGCTCCAGCGCTCGGCGCACACTCGGTCTGCCTTCGGCAAACGTCGGATCCATACTCTTCATGAACACTATAAGTTTGATCTTTATTCCTTTTTAGCATAAAACCATTTTACTTTAGCGTCGTGTTTATAATCCGAAAAGCATTAAAATCGGAAATGATGACAATGAACACTGTTAGCGAATGCGCCTAGAATAGAGTTGCTATTCGCTTGTAATTCAAGCGTGGTAGGATCATACCGTTAGCAGTGAAAGTGCTTGGGCAAAAGTGAAACGGATGGTTTAGAGTGGCGCAACTTGCTCGAGATTGGCGTAAAAAATCGCGATCGAGGAAATGTGAGAGGTTACAGCCGGTTGGAGATATTTTGTGCGATTTTTTTTTTCTCTTGATCTTTCTCTTGTATTTTGATTCCTAGCTTATCTGGGTACTTAAGTTTTAAGGAACTATAGTGTTGATTCTTTGAAGATATCAGCTACTTGATCCTGATAATTTTCCGGGATCTGTTTCCCGACTACGCCTTTCTCTTTCCTTTTCTCTCAGACCATTGACAACGAAACCATAATTGATTTCAGATATCAATTACAGTTCTGTTACATTTACTTCAATTCGATAAGCAAAGGTCACAACGCCCTGTTTCCCACTAATTATCTGCACTTGAACTAAAAAGAATTAAAGTCATTACTCTAGTAAATAACAGCGATGGTAACTAACCTAATTTCACCCATTGATTGTGAACAGCTACTATGGGACACGGATGTACGTGCGTTTCTTTTTAAACTGCTACTTAGTTTACTTTCCATAATCAGTAAGAAAGAAGCATAAGTGTGGGCAAAAGGGAGACCAAAGAGGAGGTGGATTCTGTGAAGAATGATAGTAAATAAAGTAAATCGGTAAAGGGGCAGCCTGATGAGGATGATGAGTCAGTAAGAGAGGAAATTGTTTCTATCTGATGTGTTCTACTTTTTGGGCATGAACTTGAAAAAACTACAGGAACTTCTGTAAGAGTCTTCAATGGCGATAATATAGATAAAAGATTGAGTAAGACGATAGTCTAATGAGATCTTTGCATTCCTGTAGAAAACCCACCAAAATGCATCTTAACTTATTTGTAATTTTATACGGTTCATTAATTTCGCAAGTTCATGCGGACAAGAGGATATTTATTTTGAATAAGTAGACTAATTGAAATAGAAAATGTTGACTTTGACTAATGGATCGGAAATACTTCCTGAACATTTTTTGTGATTTGATTTCTTGCAGGAACTGACAAGTCTTGAATTCTTAACAGAGATTTTTAAGAACCAGTAATAAAACACGTCGGGTAGTTTTAATTAAGTACCCAAAAATACAGCGGAGTTTTATCGCGAAAGGGATCATTTCCATCAACTCAATCAACATTAATGATATTCAAAGCTTATCCTACTTAAAGTTAATGTCAGCCCATTTACCAAGCATTGATTTTTCCTTCTGGGCATGAAATATTTTTATTATATCAGGAATCTTTTCAAAGTCTTGGCATACAATACAGTCCAGGTCTTTCAGGAGCCTCGAAACTATATTTTTTTATGAACTATTCTTGTCTGTATTTATTATTAGAATGATTGATGGGAAAACTGTGTTGTGTGAACAAAATTTGGCTCTATGTTTGGAAGGTTACACCATGATTATATGCCTCCGAGCCTTTTCCCAACTATCTTGGGGTCGGCTTCCAGTGTAACCAATATCAGTATGAATATCAATATTTTAATTTTGTATTTTTATTCTGGAAGCTTACTTCGTCTAGTAATATTTAATCAGAATATTTGTTTGGTTTCTTTTTAATATATTCTTGTTTTATGATTATGCTTTTGCTTATTTTACACACCTTTCGAATTCATTCATACTTCATTATGATATTAAAGTAAGTAGACTTACTCAACTACTAAGAATTACAGAGTAATTATAGTGTTAATCTGCAATTATCACTAAATTACTCTGTAATAGTTCTATTTCTATAGGGTTTTCTGCCGTTTCAATTCCAGATTTGAATATTATATTTTATGATAATTTTAACCCTCCAACAGCCTGGAATGTTAAATTTAAGGATGAAACAATATGAATCATCTATAAGTTGAATGGGAGCGCGGCGACAGTGAAGCACGCGTGCGTATCTGGGTTAGTTGGTCGCAACCTCGTCGGCGGGGGCCTCAGCGTTGGGTTAGTTAGGTTAATCTTGATTGTTGCTCACTGACTCGCTAGACCTGTGGTCAGGTACCATAAAAAACTTATTTTTTGTTTTAGGAAAGTAGATATTATTTTCAGTCGTGTTTTAGACTTGAAGAAAGTTTACAATAAAAATTAAGGACAAGTTTACTCGCTGCCAATAAAATGTTTTTTTTTTAACCTCACGTAGGTTTCTAATGTTGAGCAAAGGTCTCAATGTAAATAAATAAGTAGGTAATAGTAACTCAAAATAAGATTTTCGAAGGAGGCTTTTTAAAATAGGTCATAAACTAATTTAAGATTAATTTAAGTTTATTTTATCATGAAAATTCAAGTGACAGTGCTACTCAATATGACAGTGCACATATTATTGTGTCGACAACATTTATTTCCCACTACATTCTACTAATCAATACTATTTACCCCTGACACAGAATAACTAATGGTTCCTTTAGGCTTCAACATAAACTGCGGTCTCTCTTCGCCCCTCTCCTTTTGCTTTAGATATCCCACCCTTAATTGTTGTGTTCGTTGTCTTCAAAACTAGGGTTAGCAGGCGAAGAAACAAGATAATATCGTATGCACCCATAAGTACCGACTCCTTTGAGTCCGTTCCTGTGAGGGTTGCCTTTTCAATGTCAAAATAATTTATTCAAGATAGAGTACTGGGTAGTACTTTGTGAACGTCATTTTTACATTAAGACAGCCCTCAAAACGCCCGCCCTTGCAACCTTACCTCTTAACACACACATTTATGCGTGTCGGTACAATTTTAGTTTTTATTTTATTTAATATGTAGTTTTAGACTACAATCATTTGATTTTTTTTCTTGTTTTATTTAGATTAATTTGGTTTAATTAAGCTTCTTTGTCCACATGTTTTTCTTTAGTTTTTTATATCCAAACATCTATTTGTGAAGACCTATACATTTAAATAAATAAATAAATCATCATTCTAAAAATTTACCAACACAAACAATAATCACCTTAATTATTATAACGTTTCAGTCGCATTTTAATTGATGTCATCCTAAAAGTTTACCAATACAAACAATAATCACCTTAATCATTGTAACGTTTCAGTCGCATTTCCAACAAATAATTATCACCTATTGTGGTTTCAGTTGCATTTCACATTATCCTTCACCTAAGGGAAGGAAAGGCGACATAGACGACTAAAAATATGGATTGATATATTCCATCTCATCACTACATAGTAGTTGAAACAAAGTCGCTTTCTCTGTCCCTATATCCCTATGTGTGCTTAAATCTTTAAAACTACGCAACGGATTTTGATGCGGTTTTTTATAATAGATAGAGTGATTCAAGAGGAAGGTTTATATGTATAATACATGTATATTGCACCCGTGCGAAGCGGGGGCGGGTCGCTAGTATATGTATAATCCGAGTTAAGTAAGGCTAACAAGTGAATATTGCAAATTAATTATGCCTGAAGGTTGGTTTAATGTTGTCGTTGGGAGGATATAATATTAATAATCACTTAATTGACATTAGAGTTAAGTATAGAATTAATAATTATGGTGCCTTTTTTGTCGAAACTAAACTTTTTTTATCTGAATCCATAGTGTAGGACCGTTCGCCCAAAAAATTTTATTTTTAAATTTCGCCTTATTTTAATATTCGTAAAATATTCTAAACTATTTTAGCGAAGAAAAATTCGTTCGATAAATTGTTCCTACCTAAAATTTCAACTAATGTGACAAAGTTAAAATACAATTTAATATTTATGATATAAATGAATGAAAATGGTAATTTTAACCGTCTCGCAACAGCGTGTAGGCGTTTTCGCTAAAATACGTTTATTTATAGAATGCCATGTTTGTGACAGCCCTATAAATACCTTGTAGGTTGACGTCAGTAAGCATTTTGTGTCATATTTACCCGACAGCCGAAGGATGGTAATGTTTTCGAGAACGTCTAATTATTTGGAATGCTGTACAGCCTAAACCGTTTCACTGATTTCGACATAATGAGGTTGTGGGAGTGATATAGGGTTATTTAAAATGGCGTCCGCCAAAAAAATAGAGGTATAAATGAAAAAGATAAATAAAATTACATTAGGGATATCAAATTACAACTTATAAATAGCTTTCTTTTTTAAAACAAAAAAGTGTGAAATACAACAATACAATAAGCAAAAAATATTTTTTTTTTACATATAATCTACCTTTCACCCAGCTGCAATACGTTTTCCAACATTCAAGGTTTAGAAATGGTTTTTCGAGTATTTACTAACGCAGCCAGGTTTGATAAGCAGCAGTTTTTGGTTATACTAAACTTAGCCAACATTGGGAAAAACACTGGCATGATAACAATTCATTCCTATTTCCCCACTAATATTAAAAATCCGAAAGTTACTCTGTTTTTCTGTTTGTTACACTTTCACGTCTAAACCGCTGAACCGATTTGGATGAAAGTTGGTACAAAGATAGAATAAACCTTGGAGAAGGACATAGGCTACGTTAAAAGCCCTTTGGGGTGCTGGCGAAACCGGAGCCAACAGCCAGTAGAACATTTATGTGATGAACATGAGTGTTTGTGTTTGTCTGGGTGTTTCTTATGTATTATAAGTATGTATATACAAAAAAAAAGTATATAAGTATTATATCCATTGTCTAGTACCCATAGTACAAGCTCTGCTTAGTTTGGGACTAGATGGTGCTGTGTAAAATTGTCCAAGAATATTATTATATTATAATTATTCTGCAAGTATACATGTATTATTATGTTAAATGTGTCTAGTCGTCAGTTACGACATTTACTACTTGAAACACCTTGAATATTCAACGCCCTTACCAGTGTGTAACGACTTGATTATAAAATACATATTACTTCACGCGTAAAATTGCTTGTTTATAGGAAATTATTCCAAAGAGGATAACAAAACAAAGAGTCTGATATAAAATGTATGCTATCTTCCTTACATTATCCTCTTTATTGCTACAGTCGCCTTTATAATCCTAAACGTAAAGCCTCCTTTACTTTCTCGACAGAATAAATCATTAACTTTGATTAAAATCAAGAACGCGGCTAAAATGTATCATCCAACCTTATCCTCGTATTTCGTATATTACAATTTATACTTTAGCTTGTTAAAAATAAAGTTGGTTATTGTAAATGTGCGTTGTGGCGCCGAGGCCACCAACAACCAGGTCAGTAGGCCAACGGTAAGTACGCCTCGCGGATCCGACCGGTCGGTCAGCCCTGAACTTGGTCTGGGATTTGCTATGTTGTGTCATACGTAAATGACATAATGTGCAGCGTTCGATTGGACCCATGCGGTAGCGGGTGAGGATTAGAAAAAAAAAAACTTTTTGTTTGTTTATTTGGCTATGTTTATAACTACGCTGATCAACCGATCTGCAAGGTTAAGGCCAAGGGCCATTCTTAACACATCGAGACCCCTCCGTGCCTCGGAGAGCACGTAAAGCCGTCGGTCCCCGTTGTCATGCGAATACCTATGACAATCGTTAGTGGTAGTAGAAACCCAAAAAATCGTCAGGATATCGGTATTGCCCTAAAATTGGGTTGCGGACGTCTGATGGCAGTCGCTCCGTGTAAAATACTGATATTGACCCGAATCTGGGTAGACTGGAAACCGACTAATGTAGTTGGGATAAGGCTAGGAGAATGATGTTTGATTATTGTAAAGTTCTGCCGAATAATTACGGTCATAGAGTATGCAAAGGTCAATTTGAATCGGGAGCAGTTTAGTCTTAATCATTATTTTATTACTTCTGTTTTTTTTTTCACTTATAATTGTATGTTAATGTGTGTTCAGTTCTCGTAGTTGTTGCTTATTGGCTGTAACGCCATAATTAATACTTGTGCCTCAGTATTTCACTATTCAATTTCTCTCTTTCATACATTCCTGTTTTTTGTTATAAAAATTAGCATCTTAACAGTTAAAAATAATTAATCAACTGCTTCATTCTCATCTCTCTGGATTATTCTTATTTTAATTTTTATTCTATTACATTCCATTTTATTTTTAATTTCTCTATCAATCATCGGTTACTCTTACTCGATACAAAACAGTTTCTTACCATGTCAATATTGACACTTCATTACATTTGTAACACTTGGGAACAGATTACAAAATGTTTAATAACTTTCACTATTGTAATGACATTGCTATACGAGTCGATTGCGAGTCGAGTTGATGTCGTAACTCGTAAGTTATCGATTATTGAGTCTCAGGTCAGCAGTACTCAAACTTTGTTCGTTGAGTTTTTTATGAGATATGAAAAGAAGACCTAAGTGCTATTGGATCTTAAATAAAAATTAAATATCTTCTTCACATAGAAGTTCATTTTGTTTTTTGTTGTAATTATTTTCGTGAATTATTTTTACCTTGAATCTGAGACAAATTATTTTAAATGTAATTACTAATCGAGTGCAAAAATAAGTTATCATGCTACTTGATAAGTACGTATTTATCTAAATACACTCACTTAATGATAAAGTAATAGTAAAAAATAGTTTGAATAAACTAGCCCAAAACAGAAGTTTGAGCATCACTTGCCCAAGCAGACCATAGTTAGAGTCTATAGACTCACGATTGGATGCAAACCGTCATATTATCTATTGTGTCCATCCATCAGGTAGACCGACCGAATTTCACAGCTGTGTCCAAGTCAGAGATTAAGCAACTCATCACACTATTGCGTATTGGTAGGAATGGGTAAAAAAAATTGAAATAAAACTACTTTTTATGGGTAGAGTCTACCCGCGACCATGGACGCTGTAAAGGGTCCGAAACGTCGGGATTAATAATATCAATATAACGCGATAAAATCCGTAAAATGTAGTTTTATTTCAATTTTTTTAATTTAATTTAATGTATAATATACGCGTTTTTTTTTTATTGATTATTGAATCAATAAAAAAAATTATTTGGTACAGCATAAAAAATAAAAGACAAACAAAGTTGTACGCAATAAACAAAAAAAAAACAGAAATAAAGAAATAGGTTATGAATCTCACGACTGTACCAAATGGGTCTCCAGATCAGCATGATGACAAACACAGCTGTGTTTGACGCTGGTTTTCATCTGGAGCCCGTGCCCGGTGCTTCCACGGATATCAATCAGCAAACAAAACATAACATACCATCACGCCTGTATTCCCCGAAAGGTTAGGCAGAGGTGTACTAATTGTACACCTACAGTTCGTCGGTATGCTTAGGTCCCACATGAAATAGGGGGCGAGCCTCTTTCCGTTAACCTGGCACAAATCCGGACTCCGAGCTGCTACTGAGAATTTCATAGAAAAACCCAGTAACACTTTGCTCGACCTGGGGATCGAACCCGGGACCTCAAGAATAGCAGTCGCGCTGAGGACCACTTGACTAATGAAGGAGGGAGGCAATCAGCAAACTGCTTGATAAACGGTCAATGAGCTTTGCAAAGACATTGGCCGATTAATGATAACTGCATAATGCAATGTTGTCCTTATTGTTTCTATTAACCGAAACGACTTTAAAAACTAAAAGTTACCCGCGGTCTTGCCTCGTCTGTCTGTTCGTTTATTATGTATCTATTCGAGAAATTAGATACATAGAGAAAAACTCTCAACAATGCAGGTTTCCTCACTATGTTTTTTCACCGTTGAAGCGAGTGATAATTAATTATTAATACGCACAGGATTTCGAAAAGTCACGAGGTGCGTGCTTTGGATTCGAGCTTGAGAACTTTGATCTGCCAGTCCAATGGTCATACCACTGGGGTATGCTTTTTAAGTGCTACTTAAATTGCTTAAAATACAAAATATCATCATATACCATTTCTAATTCTATTGCATTATTATGTACTTCAGGTTTGCATACAGTATTAAACGACAATAGTAATAAGATTTTCAGTTTCTTCATAAGATAATTTCTGCAATCGTTTGGAGAGTCAGTTTTAATTTCGTGTTCATAATATAGACATATAAGTAAAGTCTTAAGATGGAAAAGGTCGGTTTAGCCTTGAGACGAGTCCTTGAAATAAGTCTGGATCCAATGAATATTAAACAGCGCCCTTGATACGCTCAAGTTAAAGTTTGAAGAATTTATGCGGTAAAGAGATTTAAAAAAATAATTTATCTATTTTTTAATAAATTTATTTAATTGCAAGCGAAGAAAAAATAATAATAAAGAAACGACCCTCCAGAGGGTCGTGATGATGGTATTTCTATTATATATGTTAATTAAGCCTCGATACGTTACGTACATTATGTATATGCAATGCAAACGCACAAAGGTATTTCATTCTCAATGAGAACACTGGATCGTTAAAAAAACACAGTTTTTTTTTATATTTGATGATTTATTTTCTCATAAAAATGGTCCTTGGGAGCGTCAATTCTTTTGGTCCTTACCAAAAGGACTGACGCTCCCAAAGACCATTTTTATTGACGCTCCAGAAGTGAAGCGCCAGTTAAAATGCATCAGTACTCTGTAGAGTACTGATGTACTTCTCTTAATATTCTGTCACAAAGAACACCTCCTGCTTACTACATCTGATTTACAGATGTAGTAATTCAATTAACTTAACAATATACATAAATACAATGTATTTGAAAAAGAATACCACGATATGTCTTTTAACACAGTGATTCCAGACACTTGTGCCAAGGACACAACGTGATGGATTTAAGACTTAGTTTTCATAAAAAAAAACCTTATAAAGGTAAAAAGCAAATTAAGACGAGTATGAACACAACATTGCTAAAATCCTAGGGTATGTTTGTTGCACAAAAGAATTTACAAGTTAAGACTATCAGATGAAGAACATTAATAACTTTGTTTTGACAAAAACTGTAAACGTAACTACTATATTCAGTGAAGCAAAATAGCTACACTTTAAAGAATATCATCATAATCAAGTCGCAGAGGTTCAGCATTAACCTGTCACAGATGCTACTTAATTTACAGATCTAGGTACTTTAATTTACAGATCTAGGTACTTGCATTTGACGTCTTGAAGTTGAAAGTTCAAGACGTCAAATGCAATTAAAATACTAGCTTCATCACCAATCAAAATAATCCAGAACTTATGTTTCACACAAATTAATTACAACAAATTGAACCAATCGAACGTGCTGAAGGCTTCCAAACAAGCTCACACGTACAGGGGCTGTGTCAGTTGTGTGCGTGGCAACGTGCCGGTGTCACGTGGCCGCCGCTTCTCCGCAGCGATCACGTGAACAAGCTATGTCTGTAAACTTTATAGATTGCACTGGAATTTCGATAGCTGCAGGTAATGCCCAGAAAGTACACAATTTTAAATATTAAACAAAAATTTTGAAAGTAAGCAGAAGCGTCCAAGTTAGACTATGAATTATTGTTTATCTTCTTCAGTCTCTCTACTGCACTAGATAAAAATATCTTTGATCTCAAAGAAGATATGTTTTAAGGTTCTGATGATTGTGTGGAAAATAGGATTTTCATAAGAAATTCAGTCATAAGATTAAAGGTTTTTTCTGAACTTTTCAAATTCAAATTGTTTATTTGCGTTAAGTGTTGGTACAGTTTTGGTCTTATTATTATAAATAACTTATACAGATCCATAACAGTTAGTCATAATTCATGTGACATCCAAACATTCTTATATGGTCAGTTTAAATGAAGCTGAATCACAATTATTGTTTTTAAGAACTAAACAAGAATAAGAAGTACAGTTAAACAGAGTTTCAGACACACAGAACATCAGATCAGAAACATACATAATTTAAGAAGTGCAATAGAACCGCCCGCCGAAAATATTTGTTTCACAGATAATAAACCGTTGAAACAATACACAATATTAAGGTAACCGAACAGTAGTAAGGTGATGTCGGTAATAGTAACAATAGTTTTTAATCTGCGGTGATAATAAGAAGCGTTGAGCTAACTGAATACTAAATCCGAAACTATTGAGCTAAAGACAAAACTTTACAACAATAATTATTGAAACAATGCAATGGTAACGTTATTTAAAAATAAAATATTTGCATCGCTGATCAAATAACAATCTTGTACTATGTTAAAATAAAGATGTAAAAATTTGTTTTCCTTTATGAGCAAAGGACCAATTTCTATTCGTGCCCTTTGTACCGTAGCAATTTTCTTTTAAATAATATGTTCATATTTTCTATTGTCACATTTCTTATTTGAAAAACCGGAAGACTTTTGATTTTACGAGAATTTTGGTCTTTGTAACCTAATTTCCATTTCTAAAATAACTACTAACTCGTCCACGAATATTCTTCCGTATACGATAAAACTATTAATGTTTTATATCTCGACCTCGTTCTAAGCTATTTATATTTATTTATAGTACTTAATACCATAACAGATATCCATTTCAGCTTGAAATAGATCACTAGCTATACTATTATGAAACAATGTTTCGATGTAAACAGAGTTCAAAGTATAATTTTCAAGCGCGAGTTATTCCGTAGATACACGTGCTAGCTTTTTTTTACTAAACAAAGGGTATTTGTGGCCTTATTACTCGGAAAAGGCACGTGGCCAAGGATGGTTGAAAAGGCAGCGTTGAAACTGAAGGTTTTCCTGAAAAGGGTAAACCAAAACAGGAAAATAGCTCAAAACAGGAATTTTATTTAGGCTTTTTGTGATGTGGATGAATATAAAGGAAGAAAATATGGACTGTCTGGGAGGCTACAAAGGAAGTGAATGATGAAACGACAGATGGTAAAGATGAATGAAAGAAATGACATACTTACAGCGCCGATGTAATTTGGGATAAGGTTAGGAGAACGATGATGGTGTATAATATTGAAGGTCAAGTTGTGGTTAGTAGTTGTTTTAAACAGCAGGAGTTAAGACCAGCAAACCTAATGTAATTAAAAATCAATAAGTACAAGTTTTTATCAATGCTATAAAATTTAGGTGAAGTTCTTCAAATAGGTCAGATGCGTAGTACTCGCAACCGGCGCATGTGTATGAGAAGATGTATGGAATAGAGATGAAGCAAAAGATATGCAAGAATCGTATAAAGTAGCGGTCTTTAGTTTCTGCCTACCCCTATGGGCCAAACCAAGAGTGCATGTATGTCTAATAAATAGAATCTTCTCAATAGCATGTATATAAATTTTCATTACCAAAAAGTGCCTTGTTCGTTAATCCCTTTTCAGTCGAACGATCTAAATCTGCACATCCAGTTGCCCTACAAACTAAGTTTAAATCTAGTTCACATTACTAGTACTAAAAGTACTAAAACGACCCACTTCCAATCCAATCTAATTTAAATCGTAATTACACACCAGTATGTGGGTTTGTGTGACTGCTCCAAATACGTACACGGCCTGATTGTGGACTTGCATATCTAGTAGGACAATCCTTTATTTATCCTTCTATTAATTAACAGCTATGTCTCTTTCGGTGCAGCACTTTCCAAATCTACAATGAAAACAAATTAATAACGAATACAATTCATTTCACATACAACACACAGGTACACAACACATCAATTTCCTTTTGAAAAATTCGGTACTAGAAATAGTACTAGGATTCTATGTTGATTTGTTTTGTGATATTAAATTGCCTAATCAGTCATCATCATAATATATTATATCATCACTTTTATTGTTTTTAAACCAAGAACTGCACTCACTAACAAACTTATAATCCTTTTATTTCTTTTTAATTTTGTGTTACTTTTATTTCTTACCCTTCAGTTACCCTATTATCAACATTAGTGTCTGTTACAACTCACCTATTTTCTAAGACATTCACACCTCATAAAAAATCAAGTGCAAAACCAAACAAACAATAAACAAACACATTTAATATATCAACGGTATCACGCGAGTCCTCTTCGTGTAGTAGCTGCGCGTGACCTTGTCTGAAGATAATTTAGTGAAACACGGCCGCTCAATGTCATGCAAATTGCTAGGCACGCCCACTGCGCGGATAACGGCACGCGTTTTGAAGATGAGGTAGGAAGTTTACACAGAATCAAGATTCTATTTGAGACTAGATTGTAAATTCAAATTTGGCTGCCTACCGCGTAGGACAAAATATTCTAGACGTCCTTCGTACGAAGATTCATTGATAGGAATTCAGTAGTTTAGATGTGATTTATGCATTGAAGAAACTGATGTTAATGTTGTAGAGAGATTTCTTTCTAGATTTTTTTATGTTGCATTGCTTAATAATTTATTTGTAGTAGTTATTGAAAATGTGCAGTCTGTTGATTTGGTGAGATTTCTTATATTATATTTCTAGTTTCTACACAGCTATGCTTCGTATTTTTTTCGTCTATCAATGATAATTGTTATATTTAATAAATTATATAATTTTTGTAATTTGCATTCAATATATAGCTATAAATTATGATTATAATTTACAGAGTCAACTTTTCCTTTTGCATTATTAATATAATGAGCTAAAGAATCATTATTATTTATTATATTATTATATGTTAAGATGGTTTGGGCATGTAGAGAGGGATGGAACGGAGATTGACGAAACAAGTAGGTACACTTGATGTATGGATTGAAGAGTTGGACGGGCCTGACCCCGGCGATCGTACCACAATCAAATTGCGGACGTTCTTAAAAAAGGCCAGGTTCTAAGCACCCTAAACCGTCGATCATGCATGAGGGGCTTAATTAATGTAGATGAAGTAAAAGTACTGTGCCGGAATCGAAGTAGAAATATAAATATAGCATCTGCCTACCTCAATGATAGACAGCCGAGAAAATATGTATGTATGCATGTATATTAAAGACTATCTATCATAACGAAAATAGCATAATTTCACAATCTCCAATCCTATTTATATTTAAATGCACATAATAAATATGACACATAGCTTACAAAGAGCGACTCCACACGGTTATGCAATGCACTGGCGTTTTATTATTGAGTGTAGTATGAATCCTTACAATGAAGCCTAAGCTATCCTTGTATTTCATATTGCCTGGCATTAAGACTAGACAGGCATTGCCAAATTGCTCACATAAATTTCTCAAGTCGCATAATAATATTAGCGTTTTAATTGTTTTTTGGAGAAAAAGCTGTTTTTTATCAGAAGAGGTTAAGTTAGCAATAACTAATTGCGATTTGATATTGACTTTAGAACTCTCTCGGTGTTTTTCGTTTTCGTGTCGTTGCTGACTGCTTTCTCAAAGTCAAAGTTAAATCTGTAATTTAATTTCAGTAAGACCATTCGTACTGTACTTTTTTGTCAATAATGTTTTGTTTTTTTATTGTAAAAAACCTGCATGCCTGAGAGATTTTCTCGACGGTGGCGGCGCCTCCCGCGGCGGCGTGTGTAGTCTGCCAACGCGCATTAGGACTGCATGGTGGAATAAATCCCTCTCATTCTGAGAGTAGACCCGTGTCCAGCAATGGGACAGTATATGGGTTGATGATGACTATGATTATGGTAATGTAAATCAAATATAAAATTTCCATAGAGTTCTTTCCGATGTTTTATATAACGAAACAATATATATAAATTAACGTTATATTTTATATAAAAATATAACGTTTGGATTTCTGACATTTACGCAAATATTATAGCGTCCATGGTCACGGGTCGACACCCTTCTACAACAAGACAGTCTACCCGTGACCATGGACGCTGTAAAGGGTTCGACACGTCGGGATTAATAATATCAATATACGCGATAAAATCCGTAAAAAGTAGTTTTATTTCAATGTATAATATTCGCGTAAATGTCAGAAATCCAAACGTTATATTTTTCCAATTGTGTCATGTTGGCTGCCTATTAAAGCAAAGGCCAAATGTTGAGCTACTTAGCTATCTAATGCTTTTAAAATTTACTACCTAAGTCAGCCAGATTACCTTACACAAAAAAATAAATATTTTGCGGACGATTATAACTAATTAACATTTTTGACCAGTAAAAGCGTAACATTTAACATAGCTAATAACAATACGTTGATACCTAATAACGAACAGAGTGTAATTTTATACGTCTTTTTTTTTCTATATTGCGGAAAATCTCACAATTGCATTCCCTTGTTCTATAACCGAGCCATAAGACCTACGATCGACTTGGGTTTATCTCCTACATTCAAACTTTTTCGTTTCATTCTAGAACTGCAGCATGGGTTTCTTTTTTCGTTTCGTACTAAAACTGATCGGGTCATGATCTCCTTCAAATCGTTTACACCTGGTAAATATAGCTGGAAGCCGTTGGATCCAGGTGATTTATAATCAGTCCTTGTGAAAGTTTCTGGGGGAGGCCTTTTATCAGCAATGGACTCCTGCGGATACTATAATGATGATGAGACAATTCACGAATATTTAATAAGTATAACCTCACCCCCAAAGTTTTTAGGATAGCAACTGGGACAGTTATGACAGATATTATATGGATTGATAATGATAAAGAAATAAAAACAATTTACTTACATAGGTACTGTACCAACACGATAGTAAATACAAGAATTATTCATCAAAACCGGGTTAACGAACACTACATGTACACAAATGTATGAGTACATAATTATATAGTAATAGACTACGTATGCACTTACCTGTTTTAATTATAGAATTGCTGTCTTGCTAAATTTACTACTAAATATAAGGCATACTTACCGTTAGGCAGAGGCTTAGGTACTAAAATGCATCCAATTTTACCGGTATGTTCACACGTAATAGGGGGCGAGCTTATTGCCATTAACCGGACACGAATCGAAGATTCTTGTGTCCACATCCATACATCTTGTCATACACACACGCCGGTTGCGAGTACTACGCACCTGACCTCTGAAGAATCCCACCAAAGTCTTTCCTGGACGTCCCCTCGCGGCTGTTCCATTATTTTTATAAATTACTATTTTATTAGTACTGTTATTTTATTATGCTTGATGAATGATAAATGATATTATATTTCTGCAAATAGATCTTTTCAAGACACTTTTATAAGACAAATGTTTTAGCTAGATGCTTTTTTAAGCTAGATGAATCCGGCATTTCCTAACTGACCTCTGAGAAGAAACACCGAAGCAAACTCAGAAAATCATAGTCTCTTCTATAGTCCAGACATAGGATATTAGCGAACATGTGAGTGTTAAAATGCAGGGCAATGTCTGAATAGCCTTTTGAAGATTCATGTGACGCTGCTGAGGAATCTGTGTTTTCAGTAAACAAGTCGATGATAGGACGGCTGATTATTTTGATAAGATCGGCTCCAGCTGTTGGTATATCGCTTGACTCGTCACCACTCACGTTTCCCACGACGCGATATGCGATATCGATAATCGTTATCTCTTATTAGTGTTAATTATATCTGTTATCGTGGCGACCACGCATAGGAAAGCGCAGCGTAGGACGGCCCCCAACTAGGTGGACGGACGACCTTGTGAGGGTCGAAGGAGTCGGTGGATGCGGTCTGCGCAAGATCGATTTTTGTGGCGATCATTAGGGGAGGCCTATGTTCAGCAGTGGACGTCCGTGGCTGATAGATAGATAGATAGATATCTGTTGTTATTGGCGATAGCGCATGTCCGATTGACAGCTAGTGATGCGGAGCATTTATCGTTTAGGTTTAAACTTTATTCCCATTAAAAACATATGTCTATATTATTGTTACTTACTTGAGAACAATACTAAAGTCTTGAAACTACTATAAGTTTGTTTGTTTTTATTAAAAATATCAAAATTCATTTAGTTTTTTTTTCAAAAGACTTACCAAATAATAATTACATATTTACAAAATATACATACTTACCTATACCAAAACAAAAAATAAAATAGAAATAAATAAAAGTATAAAACGCTAGTAGGCGTCAAAGTATTCCTCGGCATCGCTGTCGTCCGGCAACGTGCCTAGAAGACTGGCTGCACATTGCCACGTTGAATGGCAATGCTTATGCGTTCCGCTAGGAACAAGCCAGCCCTCTGATCACGCGAAGAGTCGACCAGTCTCCTTGATATTTCCTTGAAAAGGAGACGGGCACTCGGACCCCACGACCCGAGCGTTTCGACCCCAAACGGCTCAAAAATATAGTTACCAGATAGGTTACTATATTTGCGCCGTTTGAGAGTCTCTGCTGTTTGTTTCTGTGTTATTGTTTTCAGATGCCTTCATGACAACATAATCGAACCATAGTACTTAAATAAATATTTATTTATGTAATTATTTGAATGTCTAACATGAAATATAAATTAATAAATATTCTTGGAATATTTTACACAGCACAGTCCCAAACTAAGCAGAGCTTGTACTATGGGTACTAGACAACTTTTTTGTAAATACATAAGAAACACCCAGACAAACAACATTTATACAGGGTGGAAGGGACATCGACGCGCAACGGCTTACCATGACTTCAGTACATGATTCTGGACCCCCCTGTGTTGGAATTTTTCGTCGGCTTTTTCTTAAATTTTACAACTGGCAAGTGAACTTTAAGGAAACAGCTGACCAGAAGATCTTTCGAGTTTAATTTACAATGCTGTTTTTAGTGAAAAAAGTGAATTAATGACTTTTTAACTAAAATTCTTATTGGGTCAGATAGAAATAATGATTTTATACAGTTTAAAGTTGAACTGCAAAAATATACGTAAAATTTAAGAAAAAGCCGACGAAAAATTCCAACGCTCCAGTGGTCCAGAATCATGTACTGAAGTCATGGTAAGCCGTTGCGCGTCGATGTCCCTTCCACCCTGTATTCATCACAAGATATTTGTGTTCTGTGGGTATCCCACGACCTCGTAATCAGCAGTCCGACACGCGAACCACTAAACTACAGAGTCGTCAATACGTTATATACCATACGAAGTGTAAACAAACAAAATTGACATAAGTACATCTAACACCTATGACAATCGATGGTACTTAGAATCTTTTAAAGACTGACAACCAGTTTATCCTTAAGATAATATCCTAAGGATAAACTGGTTGTTGACAACCAGTTTATCCTTAGGATATTATCCTAGGATATTAGGATAATATCCTTAGGATAATACCCAATTTATGAGCAAGTTAAGTTGGATTGCGGAGTTCTGATGTCAGTCGCTTCGTGTAAAATACTGATATTCAGCCGAATTTGGTTAGACTTGAAAACGACCTACATAGTTGGGAAAGGGCTTGGAAGATGATGAGGATCTTTAAGGTCTACCCAAGAGTCCACAAGGCTTCTCTACGGTTTTCATTGCAACCTTGTCAGTCAATGCCAGGAACTGCAATCGATTAAAATATTTACTTTCTTACCTGATAGGTAATAAATTTTTCAGTCGGTACCAAGCACGGATTGCTTTAGTTAAACTTTGTCAATAGATGCAGCAGTTATGTAAATAGAAATATTATAAGTCTTCCTTCAGTATAATTATGTATATTTGTACAGTAAAAAATACATGATAACAATAGTCGTTTTGGCCTTCAGCAAACAAAGTTCGTTATTATCCTATTAAGATATAACTCATGTTATTGATTTTGACCTTCATTTATATTAAAATTGATAACAATAAAAGCTAAAAGTAATTGATCATCATCAACCCATATACTGTCCCACTGCTGGGCACGGGTCTCCTCTCATATTGAGAGGGATAGGCTATAATTAAAGTTTATAAACTCAAATTTCTCAACATCTTCATACTTACTTTGATTCTTTCATCTTGTCATACACATTGCGAGCATTAAGCATCTGACAGCCTCATTAGTATAGTGGTCCTAAGCGCGACTACTACGCTAGAGGTCCTGGGTTCGATCCCCAGGTCGGGCAGTATTATTGGGTTTTTCTATGAAATTCTCAGTAGCAGCCCGGAGTCTGGATTTGTGCCCGGTTAATGACAATAAGCTCGCCTCCTATTACATGGGACCTAAAATAATACACCTCTGCCTAACCCTTCGGGGAATACATCTGACCTTTTTGATATACATATAGTATTTTTAAGGCAAGCTGTATACATTGATGTTTCGCTGTGTATACATGATCACAACCACCCAGCGAGCACAGTTGTAACAGTTAAGTTTAAGAAAGAAACAGTGATTAAAATAAAACAAACATACACTCGCACCGGCGGTAAATTTGCTCTGTTACTATCCCACCAACTTGCCAAAAACTCTTCTACCAAACGACCTAGATTGTACTACAACCCAACAACGAAAATCCAACCTTACCTCGTCGATATAAAACTCAAAACCTAAAAGTAAATTGTAAGTCTTAATAATGCAAAGGAATGCCGACTTTATTTACATTATTTATACAGTTTGTTTTGGAATAGTAGCATTGTAGTAGTTTAACCTTCTACAAGACTGTTAGTATGGCCTCGCTACTTCCACGTTCAAGGTTTGATTCCTAGACAATGTACACAATGTGAATTGCACTCTATTTATAGCGAAATAAGATTTATTTTGTTATTTTCTCTTGGGAGCTTGGAGAAAACTGTTGTATTGTGCTCGTAATGGTCCGCGAATTTAGCTATCTGTCAAAAAAGTTATCTAGATTTTTTAAATATTCGTTACTGTACTCTGGTACGAAGAAATGGAGTTGTAATATGTATGAAAAATGCCGTTATGGTAGAATATTTTCTGCTGCTTCGTCGTACAGTTAGCAACAAAAGTCACGGAACATGTTGCAATCTATAATACGGTTTTTAATATGAAGTTACTGACCTGTGAAGGTTGTGCGAAGATCATTGCGTAGATCACCATTAAATATTTACCTTACTTTCATGATCTGACACACACACACACACTGAATCTTTTGACAAGGTTTTGGAACTGTAATGTTTTCAAAATGTAGTTGTGTTCAGCGACTTTCGTTGCTGACCGTACTATGGAAACGCTAACTGATAATGGCTATGACCAGGAAAGACTATAAATCCATCACCATCATCCATCCATATACTGTCCCACTGCTGGGCACGGGTCTCCCACGCTGGTCTATAGTCCTCCACGCTGGCCTACTGTGGGTTGGCAGACTTCAAAAACCGTCAAGAAAATTCTCTAAGGTATGCCGGTTTCCTCACGATGTTTTCCTTCACCGTTTAAGCAAGTGATAATTAAATATTAATACGTATATGTATTCGAAAAGTCAGAGGTGCGTGGCTTGGATTCGAATATGATAACTCGAATCGAAGCAGTGATAGTCTCTCTAGACCATTGGACTTACTATGTATGGATGTAATAATTACAGTACCTACACACATAAAAAAAAGTTTGCGATCACTAGTATATTTAAGCTGATATAATTTTTAAAATTGAACTTTATCAAGAAAAATCTTTGTTGTGTGTTTTCTTTAAATAGAAATACCCTGAAATAAGCCTACTTTTATGCACCCTAATAAGGTTCATTTTCAATTGAGGAAATTTGACAGTTTTGGATAGCTAGCGTCTGTACAAACAATTTATAATGAGATTGAAATTAAAATACTTTTTACGGATTTTATCGCGTATATTGATATTATTAATCGCAACGTTTCGGACCCTTTACAGCGTCCATGGTCACGGGTAGACTCAGTTGGTGGGCGTCTCGATGTTGTAATTACTGACATAATATACCCTACATTTTTGTTAGTCATTATAAAAATAAAATCCGTAAAAATCCGAAAATCTTACAAAGAAATTTTACAGATTGTGGTAGCTTGATGTGCTGACCTCTGTAATAGTAAAAATATTCTTCAGATATTCTTTTGACAGGTCATGGGTCAAATAATTAAAAACAATATATTCCATAGAACTTTCGTATTCAACATAATTGACTTGACAATGACATATAAACTCTTAAATGTTGTAACTAAGGTTAGTATAAAGCCCTCGACAGTTGAACAATTGACTATGCAGTACACTGTATAATAAACGAATCAATAATAAATTTGCAGACACAATAGAAAAACACTTATTTTACCCTCCGGAGGGTGTGGGTTTCTTTATATGAATTAAAGTAATTTCCACATCATCATCATAGAGCAGTGATAGCCTAGTGGTATGACCATTGGACTGCCAAGTCGAAGGTCTCGAGTTCGAATCCAAGGCATGCACCTCTAACTTTTCGAATTCATGTGTGCATATTAATAATTAATTATCACTCGCTTAATCGATGAAGGAAAACATCGTGAGGAAACCTGCATACCTTAGAGATTTTTCTCGACGGTTTGTGAAGTCTGCCAACCCGCACTAGGCCAGCGTGGTGGACTATAGCCTAATTCCTCTCAATATGAGAGGAGACCCGTGCCCAGCAGTGGGACAGTATATGGGTTGATGATGACACATAATTAATTCATAAAGTAACTAAGAAAAATCCAAATACTCAAGGCCACTAATTCAACACTAAAACTCCAAAAGGCAATCCACTCTGCGGGAGACTGGGCTGGTTGGAGAGCATGCTGTCATACTAAAAGACATAGTGGTCCAGATCCTCAGCATTGAGGGACCGACGAGATGGATGGAATCGATAAAGAAATATAAGAAAAATAATCATTGATTTACCTAGTAACAAAGGCAGCCTCTCACGGTCATGGCGAATGTTGCGAATTTCATGGTCGGGAGGCCAAGAAAAGATAAGTACGGTCTTGAGTCGGCACCAGTCTGTTATACCCTGCTAGCAGATGGTAGACGACCCATGAAGTTTTACCCATAAAAAACACAATATCTCTATACTAACATAACATACATACTTATCCACCATATGCCAACAACGCATTCTTTCTTATTTCGGCCACACATTGCGCAGAGGCGACGGAAGTCTGGAAAAACTGATTGTGGTTGTGACCACTGAAGGCAAACGATCACGCAGTCGTTCACCAACAAGATGACCGATCAAGTGAAAATCTTCGGCCCCCAAATTCTATGGTTACGCGAGACACGCTGGACAGAAATCGGTGGAGACAGATCAATCGATCCAGATGCAACCCTGATGCTAAACACGACCCTCAGACATGAGGGACCGACCCCAGAGAGAAACATAAGAAGAAAGAAGAAAATAACATTTATTTAAAACAAACAATAACATACCATCACGCCTGTATAGAGCAGAGGTGGTGGTTTATCTAACTACAGAAAAACTCAATAGGTAACGCTTTACTCCACCTGAGAATCGAACCAAGAACTTTACGCACAACAGCTGCGCTTGCGACCTCTAGACCAATGTGCTGCACAACAGCTTCTATATTTAGTTACTTAGATTAACATCTATTTAATACTATTCTTCTCCGAGGCTGTTATTAATTAGCAAGTTTTTATGTGTACCTACTAATATCGCCTAGTAACACACAGGGCCGTATTTAAGGCGAACGGCGCTCTAGTCTAAGGGCCTCACAAGGAAGGAGCCTCCACTGTTTTTTTTCGTTTCTAAAAAATAGTTATTTAAGGCGGCCGGCGCTCTAGTCTAAGGGCCTCTCAAGGAAGGAGCCTCCACTTTTTTTTTTCGTTTCTAAAAAATCGGTAAAAAAAATATATCCTGTTTCCATCAAACAGAAAAAAGTTGTATCTTTTTTTATTTTCTATATTTTTATTTTATTTTAGCTTAATCCCGCTTAATCTGAAAGGAGATCCGTGCCCAGTAGTGGGACGGAATCTGGGTTGATGATGATAATATTTTTAGTAAGTAATAATAAGTCTAGGTGTATAAATTATTAAAAACTGAATTTTATTTTATGTTTTAAAAATTTTCGTGGCCTCCAGTTCTTGATTGACGCAGAGCCTTCACACTTTTAAATCCGGCCCTGACAACCACTCATGGGTTGTTGATAAAATTGCTTATCAAAATATTTTATCACTTCCGGGGTAATTAAAGAATATTTTGTAGTCACCTTCTATCGCCTTCTTACTGTGCCCATGAAGAAACTGCATTTGCTTAATTTTTTATAAGATCTGTAGCCTACCGGTGACAAACTACCATACACGCCTCATGGTAAACGGCAACCGTAGACTAGACACCAGCAACTCTAGCAACAATCACTAGCGCGCTGTCATCTTGACATTTCAGTTGTTGAGTCTCATATGCCCAGTAATTTCACTGGCTACATTGGCGTTCTAACTGGAACATTATAATATTACAAAAATATTTGACACTGATGGTACCCTAGACGAAGCCTTTGCATGAGCAAAACCTCAAGGACCGTTCGCCAAACACCACACTTTCTGTCTGTTGCGATGTTGCCGGGGTCAAGGGAGTTATAATAGTAAGGGAGCAGTGCTCCGCGAGAAACGTTGTGTTGGCAGTGGGGGGACTTTGACCCTTATACTGCCAACCCAACTATTCCTTTTTCGTTTTACAGGGTCGGCAACGCGTGTTAGTGTTAACAAGTGTTACCTCTAGTGTTGCAACGTCTATAGGCTACGGTAACCACTTACCATCAGGTGGTATGCTTGTTTACCGACTTAGTGGTATAAAAAAAAGTTATGATCACATTCGGCAACTAAATTTCAAGGTTCCGGCTTTACAGATTCTGAGATTTTGTGAGTACATAGTCAGTTGTTTATGGTATTTTGCTTTTTTATAATAGATAATACTGTATAGTATATGCAATAATATAATATGCCGTTTCGTATATGTGTTATGATACTCGTAGTACAATAAATAACTCTCAAAGGATAAAAATACGTAATCTGCTGAATATAAAGATGAGCTGATATCATGAAGAGTACCGAATCCAAAATATTTTGTAAAGGCGACATTGCAGGTTATCGCGCCACAAGCACACTAAAAATAAATTTTATACATTCACACAATCTAAATATAGCCACTCGATCTTATCTAAAGGACAAACTATGAAGAGAGGTCGTTACGATAATAACGAGGGGTGATTGAAATAGGCTTTAATTTAGCATAGCTTGTATGAATAGTCTGTATTTTGTGTCACATTGCAGGCACCCGGCATTTTTCGGGGCGTGGAGAAATATTTCGGACGTCGTCGTTGTTCTAGAAGTTATTCGAATGTAAGAAGGATAGATAAGAAACTCATTTTCTTTTCCATAGCATACAATGTTAAAAACTTATTAAGAATATACAGTACATTATGTGGCGACGTTAATATCAGTCGCCAAGGTTCCTCCGGAAGCCGACTCGTGCGCACGATCGTGTTAACTCGGCTAACATCGGGAACACTCGGCAAAGTTCGGATGGAACGTGGAAAAAAGTCATTAGTCTGGGAAAAATATTTACTTGCGACAATTTTTCATGTAGGTACCAGTCTATTTTCAGGAGAGTTAAAAATTTAAACCAGGAATCAGATAAGATAAAAATTATATTAATGTTTACATCTTGTTTTGTCGCTTATTAGACATTTGAACGTGTATTTTTCTGGCACGTGTTTTTCTGTAGCCGTCTGCGTATATTTTAGTTTCAATACCGCACGTGAATTCCAATGTCAAACCTTCATAACACGAAGAAGATATACCTACATAAAAACCACGATTAATATGTCTATCGCAACAGTTGCTATTTATGCTGAAGTAATCATTTATGTCACGTCTGATCTGACATAAATGTGTTGTAGAAAGTATATACCCACGTATCTAATACCTATATTTTTTTGGACAAAAAGTAGATACAATACACGAAAAACTGTGCAGTGAGACTTGCTAGGTTTTGAGTATGAATGTGTATGGAAAACTAAAGAAAAGGTGGATGGACTATGTGAAAGGTAAAAGAGATGTATTAAAAAGATATATCGCGCTGAGGTTTGTATTTGCGCTCGAATCAAATAATGGCAATAAGCTCTAAGTATTACAACAAATTGTGGGTGTGCAACAGTATAGGTACCTCTCGTACCCAGGGCCGGATTTAGGCTAGGGCAACAGGGGCTATAGCCCCGGGGCCTCCACAAGGAAAGGGCCTCCACAGGGGATTTTTTTCCACTTCTTGATTGCCCCAGGGTCTCCCAAAGCCTTAAATCCGGCCCTGGCTTTACCCTCAGGGGAAGACGTGCGTGATGATATGTTTTAGTCAGCTGGTTGAGAGAAGCTAACTATCCAGGTTGCGCCTGCTGTGTGTACTATCACACGTAGAGAACGTTTCTAGTGTCCTCAAGTTTATCAGCTCTACTTAGTTCCCGATTATCTCGATGGAAATGGCGCGGGGTTCTCATTTACTTTATCCAAGGTCGGTCGTGAGTTTATCGATCAATCAAACTGTACTTTTATACGACTCTTTCTTGGTAATGATCGCACGTGCGGTATTGCTATCAATTTACTCTCGTTTCTCGGGATTCTTTATTGTTTCTGCTGGGCACGAACCTTTTTTTTTACCACTAAGGTGGCAAACAAGCATACGGCCCACCTGATGGTAAGCGGTTACCGTAGCCTATAGACGCTTGTAACACCGGGGGTATCACTTGCGCGTTGCCGACTCTGTAAAACGAAAGAGGAATAATTGGTTTGGCAGTATATGGGTCAAAGTCCCCCCACTGGCAACACAACGTTTCCTCGCGGAGCACTGGCAACCTTACTCACCGTAAGGAACACAACACGGCTCAAAGCAGTGTTATTTCACTTCGATTTTCTGCAAGGCGAAGGTACTTCCCTAGTCGGGCAGCTCCAATTTGAGTGGTATTACTCCCACTATGCCCTACCTCTCTTATACCTCAGTTTTATGGTAATAAGACAACAAACAAACAGACGGTTATAGAGGCAACCACAGTCTATAAAAGCCAGCAACACTACATAACACTACCGGCACGCTATGTTGGCCGTTTTGACGTTTGTCCACTCATGAATTTTCGTATTTATTAGTAATTACATTTGAAGGAGCAAATTGCTGTTCTTTATTGTCAATAGTGATCTAACGATACTACTACAAAAAATATGTACAATATGTATTGTTTTTTTATTTTCGTCCATTAACGTAACGGCCATCATAGCGTGCATATCATAGTGGTAGTGGTATTATCATTGAGACCTAAGTTGTTATCAAGGAACATGTAACGTCGGCACATTACTGCTTAACCGCAGAAAATTTGCCAGTACTGTTTCAATCCAAAGCCAATCTCAGTTTTCCTTTCTTTGTCTCCAGGCGGTAGACTGGTGGTCGGTGGGCGTTCTGACCTACGAGCTGCTGACGGGGGCCTCCCCGTTCACGGTGGAAGGCGAGAAGAATACGCAGCAGGAGATCACCAAGCGCATAGTCCGGTGCAGCTACCCCGTGCCGCCGGATGTCAGTCCTGAAGTGCAGGACTTTATTAGGAAGTAAGTATAACGTACAAGCAGTCATTATATTAATACGTGAAGAGAAAACATTGAAGACGCCAGCAGATCAAGCTATCCAAAACTGTCAAATTTTCCCAATTGCAAATTAACCTTATAGTCTTGTATTAAAGTTCAAAATCAATCAAAGAAATTTGACAGATTGTGGTAGCTTGATGTGCTGGCCTCTACAAGCAGTCAATATAATTATTAATACGTCAAGAGAAAACTTTGTAGAAGAAATAATCAAGAATCGTAGCAAATGGCGTTCTTTAGTTTCTGCCAACCCCCATGGGAAAAAGGCTTGAGTGTATCATCATCAACCCATATACTGTCCCACTGCTGGGCCCGGGTCTCCCCTCAGGATGAGAGGGATTAGGCTATAGTCCACCACGCTGGCCTAGTGCGGGTTGGCAGACTTCACACACCGTCGAGAAAAATCTTCATGGCATGCAGGTTTCCTCACGATGTTTTCCTTCAACGTTTAAGCGAGTGATAATTAATTATTAATACGCACATGATTTCGAAAAGTTAGAGGTTAAAACTCGAGACCTTTGACTTGGCAGTGTAACGGTCACATCACTAGGCTATTACTGCTCCGTGAGTGTCGTGAGTGTATGTTGACAATTATTTTTTAACAAATGCTTTTTTTCTTCGTCCTCTCCTGATCAACGAATCAAGTTTCATATTATAATTTTTATCTTCCAGATTACTAGTAAAAGACCCTCGTCGCCGGCTCGGCGGTGGTGAACTTGACGCAGAGGAACTCAAGAGGCATCCGTTTTTCCAGGTTAGATATATGTTCCGAGGTTAGTTCCATAAATTATAAACCTTTTATTGGTTATACAACTAAACGTTGAATAATGCTCTAAAACTAACAACTAAAGAGTTTGGTACAGTATAGAAGAGAGATTCTTAGACTCTTGTTTAATTTGGTGAAAGTAAAGTATGTAGTACGCCAGCAGGTTAACCTATCCAAATCTGTCAAATTTTCCCAAATGAATATGAACCTTATTGCTTTTTGCTAAAGTTGAAATTCTATTAAAGAAATTTGACAGATTGTGGTAGCTTGATATGCTGGCCTCTGTACCTACCTAAATCTTTAATATATAAAATTCTCGTGTTACAGTGTTAGTTGCCGATTGACGATAGCCACGATTTTTATGAAATTTTATACATATACTAGCTGCCCCCGCAAAAGTTGTTTTGCCATAAAAAAAAAATTTAGGGGTATGAAAAATAGATGTTGGCCTATTCTCAGACCTCCCCGATAAGCACAAAAAATTTCATCAAAATCGGTCAAGCCGTTTCGGAGGAGTATGGCAACGAAAACTGTGACACGAGAATTTTATATATTAGATGTATATGTATATTCGGTAGGTCTGAGAATCCTTATGGTTTCAAAGATGCACACACAACTGCTTCATTAGCCTAGTGGTAATAAGTGCGACTGCTACGCTTGATTTCCTGATTTCGATTCCCAGATCAAGCAGTGTTATTGGGTTTTTCTATGTGATTCTCAGTAATAGCTCAGGACTTTGATTTCTTGTTAATGGTAATAGGGTCGCTTCCTTTTATATAGGACCCAAACATACCGTATTGAAATAAAAATACTTTTTACGGATTTTATCGCGTTATATTGATATTATTAATCCCGTCGTTTCGGACCCTTTACAGCGTCCATTACCTACGGCTCACGTTAGTAGTTTTATTTTCGTCCGTAGTTTTATTTTAATGTATAATATTCGCGTAAGTGTCTTAAATCAATATATTGGCGTATATGAGTAAACAGTAGAATACAAATAATAATAACAACAACAAATACAAAAAAACAGTAGTCGGTGTATACAGGCATGTTTCTGTAACACACGAATTATCATCAAAAACCATTTACCTTAAGCTAAGCTACCTTTACGTTACACAGAACCTGAACTGGGAGGCGGTGGCCCGTCGCGATACTCCTGCGCCGTTCGTGCCGGTGCTGACGCACGCGGCGGACACGTGCAACTTCGCGGACGAGTTCACGCGCATGCCGCCCACCGACTCGCCCGCACAGGCGCCCAAACACCACGACAAACTGTTCCTGGGTGAGTCTACATCATGATTGCTTCATACATACATACATACACTCACGCCTTTTTCCCATAGGGGTAGGCAGAAACTAAAGAACGCCACTTGCTACGATTCTTGCATACTTCTTTCGCTTCGACCACATTCATACATCTTGTCATACATACACGCCGGTTGCGAGTACTACGCACCTGACCTTTTTGAAGAACCTCACCAATAAGGTCGGTATAAGTTTTTCTAGGGCGTCCCCTCTCGGCGGTTCCACTGACATTCGCCATATAAATCCTTTTTGTTAGTCGCCTTTCATCCATTCTCTCGACATGCCCAAACCATCTCAGCATATTCTTCTCAATTCTCGTCACTACATCGTCTTTTAAGCCGCAACGTTCTCTTATCACACTATTTCTCAATCTGTCATTCCGAGTTACACCGCACATACTTCGCAGGGAACGCATTTCTACAGCATTTATTCTACTTTCATGTCCCTTCTGCCATACCCAACTTTCACTTCCATACATAAGTGTAGGTACCAACACACCGTTGTGGATAGCCATCCGTGCCTTTTTTGACACCGACTGGTTAGCCACAACTGCATGTATAGCACCATTCACTTTATTTCCCGCATTTACTCTTCTTTCCACATCCGCATCAATCTTACCATCCCTTGTAAACATACTTCCCAAATACACAAATTCATTCACTTGCTCTATACTCTTACCTTCAATCTTTATATCACACACACATACATCTTCATCTCTTTCGAAAACCATAACTTTCGTCTTACTTACATTTATTTTCATTCCCTTCAACTTACATGCTCCATTCATTACTGTTACCATGTCTTGCAACTCTTCTGCCGACGATGCAAGTAAAACTTGATCATCAGCATAGAGAAGGCATTTCACAGGTAGCTCATTCATTCTTAGTCCACACTCATTTTCTTTCAAATCTGTCAGACAACTATCCATGTATAGGTTGAACAGCCAAGGCGACGCTACACATCCCTGTCTGACACCTCTAGAAATGCCAAACCATTCCGTGTAGGCCCCATTTAACCTGACACAAGCACTGGAATCCTTATACAGGGATCTCAGAGCCTGCACCAAGTGTCCGTCCACTCCATACATAGATAGTGTCGACCACAATTCTTCCCTCCACACACTATCATAGGCCTTCTCCAAGTCAATGAAAGCACAATAAACTTTTTTATGCTTTGCCAGATATTTTTCGGCTATGCATCTTAAGGAGAAGGTCTGGTCCGTACATCCCATTCCCTCTCTAAATCCTGCCTGAGCATCCCATATTTTCTCATCAGTTATTCTAATCACTCTCTTAATCATAATGATTGCTTCATTTTTTTTTAATTCTACTTAGGTGGCAAACAAGCATACGGCCCACCTGATGATAAGTGGTTACCGTAGCCTATAGACGCTTGGAACACCAGGAGTATCACTTGCGCGTTGCCGACCCTGTATTGAAAAAGGAATAGTTGGGTTGGCAGTATAAGGGTCAAAGTTCCCCCACTGCCAACACAACGTTTCCTCGTAGAGCCAGTGCTCTACGAAGAAACCAACCTTGCTCACCGTAAGAAACACAACACAGCTGAAAGCAGTGCTATTTTACTTCGATTTTCTGCAAGGCGGAGGTACTTACCCAGTCGGGCAGCTCCAATTTGAGTGGAATTACTCCCACTATGGAGATGGCTAAGCTATAATCTACCACGCCTAGCCTACTGCGGGTTAGCAGACTTCACACGCCGTCGAATGGGTTGATGACGATTCTGACGATATTTATTAAATATTACCCATTTTTAAACAGCTTTTTAATTTGTTCACAGGTTACTCATACGTGGCTCCTAGTATATTGTTCTCTGAGAACGTAATCTCCGACCAGATATGGATGCAAGCTACAGGACAAAAACACGATAAGCTCAAAGGATGGGTAGCCAAGGTAAAAATATTATTTTACTTATTTGTAACAATCATGTATAATTATTTTTTTAAAATAGAAAAGCGACTTCAAGCGATTTTTGGTTGTCTTTTTACCAAAAATTTGGGAGAGGTGTTACACTTGGAATAACTACAGTTGCAAAATTAAAATTAACAAGTAGCTGATTCGCAAAAAATAGGAAAGGATGTTGTAGGAGCGAGGGGACCCTTAAACTTGCGTTATCTATAGTACCCATGTGTCAGGAAAGTGTTCAAACCCATTTTCTTTCCTTTTGCAGGATTCGCCATTCTTCCAGAAATACGCAGTGGAATTAAGCACGCCACTCCTGGGTGATGGGTCCTACTCCGTATGTAGGAAGTGCATACACCGGCAGACTGGCAAGGAGTATGCTGTAAAGGTAAGCACACTGTTACTATATGAAGTACTTCACTGGAATGTTAGTTAAGCGCAGATCCAGTGGGTATGTGATATGTGACTTGCTGATGAAATCTAATGCCATCTAGTTTAATTAGCTAACCCTATAGGACCCTAACCAGAAGCTGGATTCGCTCTTGTGTTCAGTGTACACCCTCTAAACGTCAAACCAAAGCCTGGTCAAATACCTTCTCTTATTTATTCAGTCAACTCGTTTCTGAAACTACTGCTGGGCATGTCTCCTCTCTGAATAAGACGGGCTTTCTCTTAAATTGGGACGAGTTTCCTTTCAAAATGGGATGGATTTCGTCTGTAAATGGAACGGGTTTCCTTTCAAAATGGTAGGAATTTCGTCTCAAAATGAGACCAGTTTCCTTTCAAAAAGGGACGAATTTCGTCTCAAAATGGGACGAGTTTCCTCCCAAAATGGGACGAGTTTCCTTTTAAAATGGGCCTGGATTACCTTCAAAATGAAGATGATGCCGTAGTCTATCACAATGGCCTAGTGCGAGCAGACTTCGCACCACTATCCTAGTCATCTTCATAGTATCTCTCTCACTACCAATTCCTCGTTCCATCGTCGACCGCATCGTCCCTTAACATCAAGATAGGTACTGGCCAAACGCAAGCCTCTTCAATCAAAAAAATCTGCCTATAAATGGGAGATATATTAATTTTGGCTTGAATTATTTTGCTAATTAGTGATTTATTTACCCCAGTTGCAAACTTAACTTGGGTAAATACATTTCCAAACGAGAAGACTGTAAAAAAAATATTAAAATAAAATGTAAATTAAATTCTATATATTTTGTCTATCAGATAATATCAACGCAGAAGAAAGACATAAAGCAGGAGATAGAACTATTGAAGGCGTGTCAAGGATGCCCCTACATCATCACGCTGCATGAAGTGTTCCATGACTCTGTGAGTGTCACCATTATAGATATCTACCTTTTTAAAAATAACAATATTCCAAAAACATAAAAACTAAATAGAGGGATAGACTTTCGCAGTTATCATATTAGTATGGATGATGAAAAGAGTTTGAAGACGTGAATTACTCTTAGCGGGATCACGTACTGTGTCACTAAAAACGAGCAGAGCGAGAGGCATCTAAAAGGAGATTGTCTCTGTCTACAAGGGTGTTTAAATAATATTTAAATTCATTATCTTCTTAAGATTACTACTTCTTACGTATACTCAAGAATGTACAGTGTACAGTTGCAATGGTAATAATCAATATTTTCAGTTTGTTTCCTTTTTTGTTAAAATTATTGCATAGATGATTATTAAATATTTACCTTACCTTCATAATAAATGAAATCTCTTTACAAGTTTTTTAGCTATCATTTTTTCAAAATTTAGCTGTGCTCAGCGACTTTCGTTGGTGATCGTACTAAATGATTGTAATGTTGGCAGGCATTCACGTACATAGTGACGGAGCTGGCGGTGGGTGGCGAGCTGTCGTCGCAGCTGTGCGGTGGTCTGGACGAGCGTGTTGCGCGGCGCCTGCTGGCTCAGCTCGCGCTCGCGCTCAGGCACATGCACGAGCGACGCGTCGTGCACAGGGACCTCAAGCCTGAGGTCAGACACAGACTACTGCTTTTCATCATCATCATCATCATCTCATCTCAAACATAACACACACTACTTAAGGAACCAACAACAATACACACAAAAAAAGTTTGCGATCACTTTGAAAAATCGAAATCTTTTTTGTTACGGTAGATTATATTATGATTTCTTCTTCTTTTTATATTCTTTCAAACAGGGTTTTTCTAAAGTTATTTAGAAAAGGAAAAAGAATCGACCGCGGGCAGGATTCGAACCTGCGTCTTCTGGTTAGGTACACCAGACCCTATGACCATTAAGCCACCGCGATGCCTACCCGTCATGTCGAATTTTTCCTTCACATACTGAATTTACGTCTTTATGGTGACGTCAGTAACACCTATTGAAATGCAAGTTTTTGCTGTTCAACCGACACAACTTACTTTACAGTTAGTTCAATGTCGAACGATGCCACCTTACCTTCTTACTATCTTTTTGTATATTTTCGCGGTGACTTAGTGGTCATAGCGTCTGGTGTACCTAACCAGAAGACGCAGGTTCGAATCCTGCCCGCGGTCTAATTTTTCCTTTTCTAAATAACTTTAAAATCTTAGCATGGAAAATGCCAAAAATATACAAAAAGATTTCTATTTAAAGAAACCACACAACAAAGATTTTTCTTGATAAAGTTCAATTTAACAAATTATATCAGCTTACGCTAGTGATCGTAAACTTTTTTTAATCTCTATTTTTATCTATCATCATCGTATTTATATTATATCGTCCCACTGCTGGGCACGGGTCTCCTCTCAAAATTAACATGACCTGTAAAGGTTGTGCGAAGTCTTTGCATAGATCACCATTAAATATTTACTTTACTTTCATAATAAAAAAATCTCTTAACAAGGTCTTAGAGCTGTCATGTTTTGACAATGCAGCTGTGTTTAGCGACTTTCGTTGCTGACCGTACTATGGAAACGCTAACTGAATCATTTTTCAGCTAGCGTTTCCATAGTACGGTCAGCAACGAAAGTCGTTAAACATTTCCTGGGGAAAGACTGTAAATATCCACCACCATCATCAACCCATATACTGGCCTACTGCTGGGCATGTATCTCCTCTCATTAAGCTATAGTCCACCACGCTGGCCTAATATGGATTGACAGATTTCATACACCATCGAAAAAATCTCTTAAGGCAAGCAGGTTTCTTTACAATATTTTTCTTCACCGTTTGAGCTATTGATAATTAATTATTAATACACACATGCATTCGAAAAGTCAGAGGTGCATACCATGGTTTCTAACTCGAGACCTTAGACTTGGTAGTACAGTGGTCATATCTCTAGACTATCACTGCTTTTTTATAAAGTTAATTTTTGCATATTGGGGTTCCTTAACTCAAACTCTTCATATTAAATTTACACTTACAGCATTCTATGAATGTAATTTACGATTTGTTATTTAATATTATAAGTATTATAGTGGTACTAGCTGACCCCGCAAACGTTGTTTTGCCATAAAAAAAAAAAAATTAGGGGTATGAAAAATAGATGTTGGCCTATTCTCAGACCTCCCCGATAAGCACAAAAAATTTCATCAAAATCGGTCAAGCCGTTTCGGAGGAGTATGGCAACGAAAACTGTGACACGAGAATTTTATATATTAGATAAAACCTAAACTTCGGGCAATAAAAGCGTGATGATAAGATGATAATAAATATCTTTGTATTTCTATTTACAGAATATTCTTCTGTCGAGCAATCGTCTCAGTGAAGCTAAAGTGAAGGTGGTGGACTTTGGGTTCGCTCGACGGACGCCCGACTGTGCCGAGGATCGGCCTAGGATGATGACCCCCTGCTTCAGGTGAGAATATTTTTATAACGCTTTTATTATTAACTTTATATGTTCAAATCTTTGAACCTGATTTTGAACCCCTTCAAAACGTCGGATTAACTCGAAATATGGCTTATATCCGAACTCCGCTGCACGCAGCAGTGCTGCCGCTGCACTGGTACTGATAGGTACGGGTCCCCAAATATTTTCTTATGATAAAAACTTCTTATTGTGAATTCTATATTTTTTAAAGAGTATCTATAAATTTTTTTGCCGGCTTTTTTTCGACTATTTGGTATCGTGTGTTGAAACTGCATTATGTGGACTGTATTTACTCGTGCGAAGTCCTGTCAGGTCGCTAGTTAGACGTAATAAATAGTTGTTGTTGTTGTTGTTGCAGCCTGCCGTACGCTGCGCCGGAGGTAGTTTCCCGCGCCCGCAGTGCGGCGGCGCCGGGCTACGGGCCACAGTGCGACCTGTGGAGCCTGGGAGTCGTCTATGTGAGTACACACACACACACACACAGACACACACACATATATACACACAAACACATATACACACACAGACACACACACACACACAGACACACACACATACACACACACACACACACATACACACACACACACACACACACATACACACACACACACACACACACACACACACACACACACACATACACACACACACACACACACACACACACATACACACACACACACACACACACATACACACACACACACACACACACACACACACATACACACACACACACACACATACACACACACACACACACACACACACACACACACACACACACACACATACACACACACACACACACACATACACACACACACACACACACACACACACACACACACACACACACACACACACACACATACACACACACATACACGTACGATGCGCCAGAGGTGTTGTCCCCCGTGCAGTGCGTTGGTTGCGTGCTGTGTCACCCCCGCGCAGCCGACCGGCTCCGATTGCGTCCTCTCTCGCTCTACGACCCGCATGCGCCGACAGCCGCCACTTTGATAGCAAGCTCTTTCAGCCGTTCTATGTGAAACCGCTGTCGGCTCCCGCCAGTTCCAAGCGTACAACTCGAGCCAGTCTTAGTGAAAAGAAAAGCGCTGACGATGTTCTCCGAGCTTGAATAGTCCATAGTCCCCCACATCTATTACACTTAACATAAAATGCTCCACAAACATCATGTTGAGGTATAACATTATATCCAACAGTACTACATGCTGTGCGGCAAGGCGCCGTTCCAGCCGGTGTCCAAGAAGGAGCCCATCACCGCCTTCATGGACAGGATCCGGACCGGCAACTTCACTATGGATGGTTAGTATTGCTCAAACATAAAATTAATTTACAAAACATTTAAAAATTTACAACCTACACGAGTTTGTCCGCTCATCACTGCAATTTGTATTGAAAAAAAAAAAAACATACCATCACGCCTGTATTTCCCGAAGGGTTAGGCACAGGTGTACTAATGTACACCCACATTTCGCCGGTATGTTTAGCTCCCATGTAATAGGGGGCGAGCCTATTGCCATTAACCGGGCACAAGTCCAGACTCAGAGCTGCTACTGAGAATTTCATAGAAAAACCCAATAACACTGCTCGACCTGGGGATCGAACCCAGGACCTCTAGCGTAGCAGTCGCGCTTATGACTATTAGACTAATGAGGCAGACATAGTCATAGTTATTTATTTGCTTTCCATAATGTGTATACAGATTTAGTCAGTTTTATGTTATAATTTATGGTAATTGTTGGCCGTACGGTGAGGTCAACAAATAAAAGATTCAGTTTACAGAAAAGAAAGGATATATTTCCCACTAAAGTGGCCACGGAGCGCGTTTGGAGCCCGTGTCTTTACCCGATACCGTCAGATCGCGAACTCGCTTATGGAGCGGCGGGTTAACCGCGTGTTATAAATGAATTGCTGATGTAGCTAATACTGTACGGCTGCACCGTACAGTAATTATAAACGACGTCTGTGATCTAGCGGTTCGACTATCTGACGCCTGCTCACAATTTCGATTCCTACAGGACAATCGAAAAAAATGTTTATGTGATTAACGTGTGCTTGTGTTTGTCTTGGGGGGTTTGTTATGTATTATAAGTATGTATTTACAAAAAAAGTATATCAAAAGTTGTTTTTTCGTTGAACGCGCGATTTTTATACAGACGCCCGCCGATCAAGCTAACATGAAATTGAACATGAACCTTATTACTTTGTATTAAAGTTGAAAAGCTATCAAAGAAATTTGACAGATTGGGGTAGCTTAATGTGCTGACCTCTGTACCAAAAATTATGGGATTTTAGTCTAAAACCTCGTAGAAGTTGCTGAAGAACATCACGTGATTAATGGATAACACTTAAACCTTTTGACCCCCACGTCAATAACGAAAATCCGTGTTCTCTACGCCAAGCGACAAATTCTAGTATTTAATAATAGGTAAAAAGAAATACATTTTTGTATAGGTATGTATATTGAATTAAAAAAAAAGAGGTATTTTTGACGTGCCATGCCGTCGTTGGCGTCGTGAGCTAGTTTTCATTTGACGTCTATACACGTCCGTGGCGGTCATAAGGTTAAATTGTTTTTCTGTCCGGTAAATATTAAACTCAAAAGTTGTCGTTTGTTTATATATTATGTTAATTTGTCAACAGGCCTGATCTGGGAGAACATATCAATAGAGAGTAAGCGCATAGTGCTGGGCCTGCTGGCCGTGGACCCGCTGCGCCGCTTCGGGACCGACGAGCTGCTGGCCGCGCTCGGCATCACCATCCCCGACTCCAATAGCTTTAAACTAGCCGTAAGTATTATTTCTATACGTCGTAATTTATTTATTTATATATTAAGGACTTCCAACGAGAAGCGTACTTTGAACAGTCTGGTGGCTTTGAGCCTTTTTTATGTGGCCTACGCAAATGTTCATCTGGTCTGGTAACGTCGTGCGACGGGTTGTTGAGCTTCCTAAATTATGGTTGAGCTACACGCTGACGTGCCGTCAGTTGGGACTGGTCTACTCAAAGCCGCTATGGCTCTTTCTTCAAAAGGCCCTTTCAGACTTTGCCCTACATTGTAAGACATATATTTGTTACTATTCGATGTCTGGACTTTAAAAGAGACTATGATTCTCTGAGTTTGTTTCGGCGTTTCTTCTCAAAGGTCGTAGGTAATGCCGGAGCCATCTAGCTTAAAAAAAATTAAAATATTGACTTGTAAAAGTGTCTTTAAAAGATCTATTTACAGAAATAAATATCATTTATCAATTATTTAAGCTCCCTAAATAATGGTTGAGCTATACGATAACTGATGTATGCGTCAGTAAGTACTAATGATCTCAAAACTACTATGGCTCTTGCTTCAAAAGGTCCAGTTCAGATTTGCCTACATTGTAAAACACATTTAATAAGCATTGAATACTGTTATCCACAGGACATGACCAAAGCCGATCTCTACAAGCGCAGATACAAGAACAAACATAGAGAATCTAGCGCGTCCGAGCCGGGCACCTCGCAGTCAGACTCCACGGAACTCGACGACAAGGAGACCTCCCTCATAGACACCATCAACAACCTTAAGAACAGGATGAACAAAAACTCCATAGAAAACGACGTGGAACTCATCAAGGCCAACACCATAGAGACACCCATCGCAGAATCTCCAGAACCTTCCTACACAGACATAGACGACGACATCGTACCAGCAGTCAAACCGGTCGAAAAGACATACGCTAAGTCTAGATCTAAGCTAGACGACTATATCTACATTGAAAGCAGTCAAGGCCTCGACGGTACCGAGGTCGCATTCCCCAAAACTAGTCGCGCCAAAAAATCAAAATCACCCGTCCCGAGGAAACGCAGAAAAATTGAAACTAGACAGAATAAGAAAGAAGTTAATGGCAACAGGGAACTTCGCAGCAAAGCTGAAAACGGTAAACGCGACAGAAAGACTAAGGAGGTAGAGAAACGCGTGCTTAGCAGTAAGAGTCAGACGGAGAAGAATAGAGCCACGAAAGAGTCTATAGAGAATGAGAAGACCGTAGTCACTAGGGTCACTCGCAAGAGGAAGTATGAAGAGGCCACCAAACCCGTTCTTAGAGAAAAGGGTCAAAATGGCCGCGCCTCACGCAAGAGCAGCAACGAACCCGTGGTCGAGGAACGTAAAGTAGTTAGGGCTAAAAAGACGAAATCAGTACCGTTGACACTAGAGGTAGAAGATGGTCAGAACGTGCGCATGACCCGGTCGCGGCGGCGGCGGCTGGAGATCAGTCTGTCGCCCTCCGAGGTCAAGTCGGTGGTGCCCGCCTTCTCGTTCGAGTCCGACCGCCGCGTCACCTCCATCGAGAGCAACCGCTCGGCGAAATCGAACGCGAATACCAAAGCCAAACGTAAAGACAACGCCAAAGCGAAAGCCAAGCCCGCCAAGGCCAGCAAAGCTAAAAAGACACCCGTCCGAGCCACGCGCGCGCGGGCCAACCGGAGGTGAAGCTCGTTCCTATCTCACTAACCGAGTCCCAAATAAAATCAGCGCCATCTCTTATCATATATAGACAATTAATAGACTGTTGCGCCTAACGGCAACTATATAGTTTTAAATTCCCCCAATACGGCGTCAGCTAACCTCAAATTCCAAATGAGACAAAATAGTGATGCAATAAAATTATGGACGCTTTGCTCACGCGTAGGCATAGACAGAGGAAAGAAAATATTTATTCAACGAGAAAAGAAAAGAGTAAGTTATATTTCTTTAAAATGTAGGTAGCCTCTGAAACTAGTTCGTGAAAAAAAAATAACGTTAGACCTGTTTTTATTTTTTAATCCTTTTATTTAATGTTACTATTAATTTTTAAGATACTTTTTCCCCTATTATTACCATTAGAATTAATTCTTTGAAGTTGGTTATTATGTATTTTTGATTAGAATAATGAAAAAATAATTAATTAAAAAAATAGGTAAATTGGTGTGATTGAGCACTTTTCAGTAGTTGAGAGTAAATTAATTTTGTGAATTATTATAATTTATTATTTAATAGCGCTTCTGTTTGTGGTATGTTCAAATGGGACTTTTGTGATACAAAATCGATTGCGTGTCCAGGTTTGGCCATTTCGAAGCTATATCGAAAATTGATTCTCAAAGGGCGTAACTAAAGCTACGAGATTTTATGCTCTTTTGAGCATTAAATTATCGATAAGCAGCGTAAGGCTCGCATATAATCGCTCTTAACACAATCACAGAGTCCAAAACGGCTCATCAGATCAAATTTTCATAAAGTACCCCAAAATTTCCCGTCTTGAAACAGCTGTCAAATGTTTAAATCTATTAAAAAATCAAAATCCATAACAGATCTCTTTCCGTATATATAAAATGAATTACTTTGTTTGTGTGTGTATATTTGTTTGAATAGGATAATAGGTTAAATTTGTAAATGTTCCCTTCGGTATAATAGACGTTTGTATTACATTACTTCTTTCTTCCACTGCAAAAAATGTAAAAAAAAATTATATATATTTATTTATTTATGGTGAAAGTGCCAAAGCATGCTTGAAATTTCCGCTTATATAATACGCGTTCAAAATTATTTGTAATTGTTTAAAATCACAACTAAAATACTTCCACGTTTTTGTGTACGGGTTGTTTAAACAATTTGGAAGCGTCTTTTACTTAATATAATTATATGTTTTATATCCTATAAAGTATCTTATATACTTAGTCGATCATTGTTATTATTAGTAGGTATTATAGGATAGTTATTTTAATGTATTTTTTTAGAGAAACTAAAATGACATTGTCAACGAAAAAGTATCTTCTTTCTTTTTATTCTTTTAGGACTAATCAATCATATTATTCTGACTTACTTTTTACGTTTTAAACAGCCCATAGACAAAACAAAATCTTATTCTTTTGTCGTTTTAAGCGCTTTTACCAAATAAAAACTATTGTTTTCGGTTCACTCCCATGTAAATATACTATTATAGCATTTAGTACAAATTCGGTGGAAGAGTTATAAAATATATTATTTATAATTAAATTGATGAAGGAAATAGTCTCAATTGTCAAACTTCATGTTTCTCTATTAAATCGTGATACGATAAGGCACTGATGAATAAATTATTATAATATTAGCTGATTAAGCTTGACTGTATGTTTTAACTTACAAAATTTTAGTTAAAAAATGATTGTTGCATGCTGTTGATATTTAAAAATGTAAAATATTGTTAAAAGCAAATGATGTGCTCCAAATTCAGTTATTTGACTGATTTAAGACAAATTAATGTTATACTATTACATTTCGGCTGTTTGTCTAAATTCTTTGCACGAGGAAATGAGATCGAGCATGTCGCTCTCTCTTTCACAATGCGTGCACACAAATAGCTTCGGTTATACTCGCGAGTGACGAAGATTCCCGAAGGATTAACGAAATTATGCCGTTAAGTTTAAAATTATTTGCATGTAACACTGACGATTAAATAGTGAATATTTATCAAGTACATGCCAGCAATTTTTTTTATATATATTAGCTCAAATATATAATATGAAGCCCAATTAGATTATTATACAAATGTTTTATTAATTTTTCAGTACTTCCACAGCCCGTAGATTTTGTATGGATCCTTTGTGTTGTACGTTGCCGACATCATTAATGTAATCCATTATCTTATAGAAGTAGAATATATTTTGCCATACAACAAATGTGGAAGTACTTAACCTGATGTGTGTTATCGCAATCTATAAGCAATCCAATGTAATATTTTATATATACATAATACATGAGGGACGACAAATAAAAAAAAGACTATTAACGTTACGATTTATGAAGCAAAGATTTTACTTTATACAGCCAACTGTCAATAGACCAAACCATGTTTTAAGCAAAGATATTAAAGCGTAGTGCCGACGCGTATTACGATGTTTTTTTTTTCGGAAATTATAAATTTCCCCGAATGCTTAAACTCGAGTAGCCTTTACGACACGTAAGTGGTAAAGTTTGTAAAAGTGCACTTAAAATGGATTGTACCAAAAGATTATATAATTTTATAATAAAGTGTTAGAAGTTATTATTGATGTCGGCGTAAAAGAAATTTTGTAAGACGTTACATGGATGCCGGCTGGAGATATTGGATTGTAATAAATATACCATTTTAACATTATTTAATTGTTTTACTCACATTTATTGTGACCATATGAAGTTCTGTTGGTCCGAATTTATTTTTACTATTCCTAGAACCACTTGTAATAAAGCAAGTAAGCTTGGGTAAAATAGGTAGGTGCCTATCATGCTCTGAATTTTGGGTAGCATTACTGCATTAATTTAATGCTATGCACGGTTTCGTAGACCTCTTCCAGAAAGGACGAATTGAAAGCACGTTGGTAACACTGATACTGTACCACAATGTGATAACTGATGATTTTCTGATAGAGAGGAATGCTGCTATACAGATTAAATAACGCCATCCCTCTTACAACCTAAAAATGATCGCATTGAGGAGGCCCCTAAAAAAACAAGTGAAACAGACAAAAAAAGATGCCCTGTGGAGGCCCCGGGGGTAGAGCCCCTTTTGCCTAAATCCGGTCATGCCTGTATTCCTCAAACAGACAAGTAGTAGACCAACTTCGTCAACGAAAACCGAAATCGGAACGACCTTACGCTTGTCAGGAACAATTTACGCATTGTTTGTAAAGAGAGACTAGCACATATTCAACCTAAGACTGAGTGACACGCGAACCTACCGGCGTAGTGAGAGGCTGATGAAACGCCACTTCATCTCCTGAGGGAATGCGGCTCCCTATTACACAAGCGGAATACTCTTCTAGGGAAACTAATCGTAAACCCAGATGAAATAAAAAAGTTCACCCCCAAGTAAACCCTGCAGCTTATTGTAGCCGCAGGGTTTAGCGGTGAACTCTAACGCAACGAGTGGCGATCACAGCCGCAAATAATTAATAAAATAAATACCTACGCTGTGAGACGTGAGTTGTGATCACTTGACAAATATCAGCTATATTAAAGGTACTGTTGTTTAGGTAAGGTTTTTATTTTGTAATGCGGAAATCAGCATGGGTATGTCGGATTCGTACCTAATGACTAAAAACTGCATTATTGGTCTTTTATGTATAGTTATAAGACTGAATCGAATATATTATTTTATCATAGTAGTGATAATGAAGCGATACGCGCATAAAACATCTTACATTGTATTGTGCAATCATTAATATGACTAAAATATAATGAAGTACAACTAGATTTAGGTTGTGGACATATCAAGTCACAGCTCTGTATATCTTATGTCTAGTTTTTAGAGGTTTTTTTATTTCTTAGATAAAATACCTCGGCCTATATTTTGGCAAAAATACAAAAAATATTGTCTACGCTAAACTATAACCTATGAAGAATGACAGTGAAAGTCAATGTTGTAAATGTAATAACAACAAAATAATGCATATTAGTAGAAAGTAAAATCTAATATTTTTAAAAGCAGTTTCGTAATAAATTATAATAAACTAGCGACCCGTCCCCGCTTCGCACGGGTGCAATGTACATGTACCTTCCTCTTGAATCACTATCTATTAAAAAAACCGCATCAAAATCCGTTGCGTAGTTTTAAAGATTTAAGCCCTATGTATGCTTAAAAGGACAGAGAAAGCGACTTTGTTTTATACTATGTAGTGATTTTAGTTCAAATGGAAAATCACAACCTACTCGTCATCATTTACATTGTTGAGCAAGAGCAAACACTTAAAAAACCCATTAAATTTGGTTAGATATAACTTTGCAAGTATTTTTTTCGTTGAATGATCAACTGAAAAACATAATGCCTGTAAAGTTGGATTTGTTACTATATGGTAGACAAATATAGAATTTATTTCGAAATTTGCTATGGTAACACCAAGAATGGCACTGTGGCAAACGTCAGACGATGTCGGAGTGATAGAAAAATAATTAATTTCACGACGTTTTGTGTTAATAATTATGTGAATGATGAGATGAAAGTGTAGATAAATGTTAGTTTAGTGTTCAATAGTGATTATGGCGCATAGTGGTGGTGTTTTGAGTTCGGATATATCACGGAGGAATCCACAAGATGAGTATGAACTCATTCAGAGAATCGGTTCGGGAACCTACGGTGATGTATACAAGGTAGGGGGCCTTTCTAAAATTCTTTATTCTCTTATTTACTCGTATTAGAGACGATAACGACACGAATAAATCGCTTTCACGGGCGTTACCTTTCAAAAAATGCAGAAGAAATATTGTTTGTCACCTAAAATAAATTTCGTGACAAAAAAAATGTTAATATCGAAAGAATTTGTCTCAAAAAGGATATTTAGTGCTACCTATTGTTTATGGGGCAGTGTTTATGATAAAAAACACGTGTTACTAATGACCTTCAAAGCAGGACAAGTCTGGGATACTAATTAGTTGAGAACACACCCAAGAGTGTTGTGATATTCAAAACACATCACATCTCTTTGTTCTGTAACTGTTCTTAATTTAAAATTCTTCACAATATTACCGGCGATTATCGTAACAGCTATTGTTGGAGATTTTATGTAAATATTTATTTTTTGTTGTAATGTAATACTACTTTACTGATAATTACTACCACTAATTGTTTATGAGTATTTTTTATGACATTTACCTTACTATATAGGTACCTTATTTTACCATATGTATGGTCTATATTTAATAAACACACAAATAATAAAAAATGAGATTTTGTAACCAAAAGTACATTTTATCTATAAAAAAATGTAATGTTGTGTCATTGCATAATAAATAAACAATTTAGCAATCATTTTCAAGTGTGTGGCAAACACTTTAACAGTTACAGTTTATGAACTAGGCAAATTAGAAAAAAACAATATTTACTTATATTAGAAAATCTCAAAGCATTGGTCTTGAATTAAACAATAGCAAAAATAATAATGGCTATAGTCTCACCCCTATTACATGAGAAACATACCTGCAAACTTTGGACTACCACAATCTGTCAAATTTCTTTGATAGATTTTCAACTTTAAGACAATTGTATAAGGTTCATTTTAAATTGGGAAAATTTGACAGTTTTGTATAGCTTGACCTGCGTCTGTACTAATGTACTAGTACTAGGGTTAGGCAGAGGTTTACTAATGTAAACCTCTGCCTAACCCTTCTATGAATGTGTGATGTTATGTTTTTTGATAATTGATTTATTGATTCCATTCAGATAACATACACTAATCATTATCATTATTTCTTCAAACTGCTGTTCTATGATTGCTTATGATCTTTGATAACTACAGAAAGCTCATTCAATTGTTTGCTGTCATACTTAATTTTCATTCCCATTATAATACAAACATACAGTGAAAGAGCTCTTTACGATACACAGTAGCGGCTCAGCTCTATCCACATATGTCTGTCGGAGCAGCTGTAGAATAATCACACTAATTTTAAAAACGGCGAAAGTTTGTGAGTTTGTATGTTTGTTACTCTTTCACGCTTTAGCGTTCAGTAGTTAAAACTACTGAACGGATTTTGATGAAACTACAGTATTATTATTTATACATCAGAATAACATGTAGGCTAATTAAAAGTAACTTTTCCATGCAGACGAAGTCGTGGTCAGAAGCTAGTATAATATCATAATAGAAGATATTATATTTGTGAAAAGGCTAGGACAATGATGATTTTTACTTTTTGTTGATCTTGCACCCTTAAAATTGGCCCCTCCTAGCCTCTTAGACCTCCACTACATATACCATTATAACTAGACATTCACACTACAGTAAGAATCATTACTATAAGTTTTTTGTCTTGAAATCTGAATACACAACACAAGTATATTGTTTTAGCAAGGTCTTACTTAACTTCCTTCATTTTGAATTGGTTCCCTCTTTGGCATAATGATTATTGTTACAATTATTATTGTTTTTGAAGATGGATGGAGTAAACTTTTAAACTGTTCATTAGGATTTTTCCTGTGCTCTGGGTCTGATTATAAATACAAATTTTCTCATAACAAACACCTAGATCTGGTACAATTACATGTAGTGTCTGTTTTGGTATTGAACCTGCAACACATGGCTCCGAAGTCAATCAATTTATTTATTTATTTATATACGCTTTATTGCACACCAGAACACAATTACAAAAATAAAAAGCCACATAAAGAGTTGGTACAATGGGCGGTCTTATCGCACAAGGCGATCTCTTCCAGACAACCTTTGGATGGACTGAAGGAAAGGAAACACATTGGGTAGTTTAGGCGTACTAAAATTGAAAATTAATTATTATTTTATATAGTATGTAAGAAATAAGAATAAATAAATATATACTCATAAATATATACATATTAAATATATATACATATTATTATAATATTAAATATATAAATATAATATATTAAGTTAAGGAAAATTAGCCGCTTCAAACAATTTCATCAAAATGCTGAACCATTTTTGATGAAATTTGGTAGGTTTAGGCGTGAAAGCGTAACGGACACACAGACATAGTTACTGTTGCATTTCTAATATTTGTAGGGATTATTCAACTGTCCAATTGTTTTGCGACAATCGCAGGAAGCATACGTTAGAGAATAAACACTGTTATATAAAAATTAGTAGTTACATTTGTTATCCATACAAAACCATTCTTAGACAATGGTTTTTATAAAAACAATGTTTCAATAATTGACTTGTTGGAAAAGGTTCAGGTGGCCCTTAGTTCTTAAGATCTTGGCTTCTGGCCAGCATAATAATTATTAAATGATAAATGATGATAAATGATATTTATTTCTGTAAATAGATCTTTTAAAGACACTTTTACAAGTCAATAATAAACATATTTTTTTTTAAAGCTAGATGGCTCCGGCATTTCCTAGCTGACGACCTCTGAGAAGAAACGCCGAAACAAACTCAGAGAATCATAGTCTCTTTTAAAGTCCAGACATAGAGTAATGGTAACAAAATGGTCAAATATATGTCTTACAATGTAGGACAACGTCTGAAATGGCCTTTTGAAGAAAGAGCCATAGCGGGTTTGAGTAGACCAGTCCCAACTGACGGCACGCATGCATCAGTCATTGTGTAGCTCAACCATAATTTAGGGAGCTCAACAATCCGTCGCACGACAATACCAGATCAGAGAAACATCTGCGTAGGCCATATAAAAAAGGCTCAAAGCCACCAGACTGTTCAAAGCTGAATATGTATATGTGCATGGCTTTAATCCTTGGTTTGAAACAAATACTTGTATCAAGCTATTGGAGATTCACCATCAACCCATATACTGTCCCACTGCTTGGCACTGGTCTCGTCTCAGGTTGAAAGGGATTAGGCTATAGTCCACCGTGCTGGCCTTGTGCGGGTTAACAGACTTCACATATTGTCTAGAAAAATCTCTAAGGCAGGTTTCCTCATGATGATTTTCTTCACTGTTTAAGTGAGTGATAATTATTAATACGCACATAATTTCGAAAAGATAGAGGGGCGTGCCTTGGATTCGAACTGGAGACCTTTGACTTGCGAGTCCAGTGGTCATATCTGCTTTTTTATATTGAAGATGAATCCCTACTTAATATTTATAATAAATGCGAAAGTAACTGTCTGTCTGTTAGGCTTTTACGCCGAAACCGCTGAACCGATTTTGATGAAATTTGGTACAAAGACAGATTAGAACTTGGAGTTGGCCATAGGCAACTTTTTGTCCTAAAAAATCCTTTGTAATGCAAGTGAAACTACGAGCAACAGCTAGTATTAGAAATGCAAAAGTAACTGTCCGTCTATCTATTATGATTTCACAGCGAAACTGCTGAACCGATTTTAATGATATTTGGTACAGAGATAGATTAGACCTTGGGAAAAGACAGGCTACCTTTTCTCCTAAAAAATCCTTTACAATGCAAGTGAAACTGCGGGCAACACTGTTATAGTATAACTACAAGATTATATGAATTGTTTATAGTCTATATTACCAGTATATAATTATTATTGAGGTTTGAGGTAAATTATTTGGTATTTTTGATATAATTGGCAATACTTCCTTATTTAAGTGTACATTATTTATCTAATATTGCCATACAGCAAGATAAGGTGAAGCTTTTTTAGCAAAATTAGTTATAAAAAACCGGCCAAGTGCCAGTCGGCCTCGCGCACCGAGGGTTCCGTACAAACCTGTAGGTATACTTTTGATTGCGTTGACATAGAAGTTTGATTTTGTTACAGCTTAAAGGTATTATTGACCTGAGTATTTGATATCAATTTCAATTTAATACCTCTACGCGTTCATGAGGAAAGGGGTAGTGACTGTAAAATTATTAAAAATATTTTTATTATATAATGTAACTAAAAATTTACGGTTTTCGCAATTTTTACTTTATCTGTGCTATAAGACGTTGCTTCGTACAAAATTTCAAGATTCTGAGTTCACGGGAAGTACCCTGTAGGTTTAGATTTCCTTGCGAGTTTCAAAAATTTGCGGGATAAACGGCTGTATCTTTTGATTGCATTGGCTTAGAAGTTTAATTTTTTCACAGCTCCAAGAGACAGTAGACCTGAGTACTTGATATAAATTTTAGCTTGATACCTCCACGTCTTGACAGACGGACGTACGGACAGACGGAAGGACAACAAAGTGATCCTATAAGGGTTCCGTTTTTTCCTTTTGAGGTACAGAACCCTAAAAATTCTACCACTTAAAAATTTTAAAATTTCACACTACAAGGCCTGACCTAGTGTAGTTTTGCCAAACACCTGGTGTAGTTTTGTTGGCAGCGAATGCACGTATCCCATAGTATCTTAATCTGTAGCATTGACTGACGTAGGGCAAGACTGCTGAGTAACGCAGAGAAGTACAAGCAAACCCAAAGATAAATTGACGAAGGTTATAATAGTTAAGTATTCAAAAGTCGAATCCACAGTAATATTGATGACTTGCAACCAAATCTAGAACACTTTGATTTTCACCCCAGAGGGATACAACACGATACAACATGTTTTTCTATATAACAGGCTATTCCGTAGCCTATCTACGAGAACAGTATCCACTTATTATAGTGTGTTTACTTGATTGTTATCTAATTTTGTATTGTACTATAGCACATATATTGAAATAAAGCTTTCTTTTTTGGCATTTTCCATTCTAAGATTTCAAAGTTATTTTAGCGAAGGAAAAATTCGACCGCGGGCGGGATTCGAACCGTCTTCTGCTTAGATACACCAGACGCTATGACCACTAATAGTAGCCTACAGGCTGTAAAGACCGATTTACCGATTATCAAGCATAAGGCTAAGCAAGCATTCGTCTTATCTCATATTTTTTTTATTGATCTCAATTAATTTGAGTGTGTTTCGCAGCACCTCCTGCCACCTGATTAAATGACGATGCTGCCGAGGATGTAGCACGCAAACTCAAATAATGCATATTTCGCCTTGAAGTTTCCTAAATCATATGTTTCGGGAAACACATCAGCTGGCAGAGAATTCCACTCCTTGGCCATTCGCATGATAAAGAATGTAGCAAAACGCTTCGTGCATATAAGTGGAATATCAACGACAAAGGGGTGGAATCCCTCCCTGCGTCTGGTCGTCCGATGAAGACAGAGATAGGGAGGAACGAGGTTGTGAAGTTCTTGGGCACAAAAATGGGGGTATTACTGTCCCACTGCTGGGCACGGGCTACCTCTCAGAATGAGACATATCATACATGAGGTCATAAACCTGACTAGTCAAGTAGTCACGTATTGATTTCTGACATTTACGCGAATATTATACATCGAAATAAAACAACTTTTTACGGATTTTATCGCGTTATATTGATATTATTAATCCCGACGTTTCGGAACCTTTACAGCATCCATGGTCACGGGTACACTACTGCTACTACTGGTAGACTACTGACTAGTCACGGTTATTAGTGGCCCGATGTTCTCATTATGTTACAACACCGCCAGCTAAGTTAAATACATGATATGACTCAAAGTTAAGTGAGTCACGCAGATGTTTCGGTTCGATTCCCGCGTCGAAACCTCGTGTTAGGTGTAGCGACCTTGTCAGTGATTTTGATATTTTATTGTTTGTATGATAATGTCGAATTTTGGTCAATGCCAAGTTTTTTTTTTCAATTTTATTGTATTTTGAATGTGTGACGAAAATCGGATTGAATAAAACCTTATCAGAATGCTGTTTTGTATGGCGAATTAGAATGTGTCCGTTGGTGGTATTAAGGTTCAATTCTTTGCACTAAACTAACGGTGTTATTGGTGTAATAGACGCAAGGGTGGCGGCAGAGCCTGAAGCCCTGGGTTCGTTTCGCAGGTTGAGCAAATTGTTATTGGTTTTCAGTAACAGCTCAGATTTTGGATTTGAGCATGTTTAATGGCAATATTCCTGACCTGTTAATTATTCAGGAATTTTTTAAATTATTCCATAGCCTCAACACTTATCTTTACAATAAGGCCATTTGCATCTCTCTCTCATAGGTCTCTGAAATTGAAAGATATTAGCATTTTATTGAACATATATGATATATATGATATAGGGTATTATTTGAAAATAAGATGACTGCCATTCGCGAGCTGTTGGGTTAGGAGTATATATAAAAGTGCATTTGTCGATAAAATTGAGCATATAATATGCCCTTAAAGTATCGGTAACCATTTCCCAAACACATTGTATAATTAAAAAAATGCCATGTATAGACACTGTATACTCTCGAGAAATGAATTAAGCTAATCCGCATGTTTGTTTGATAACGATTAAATATTACGTCGCGGCTCATAAAGTAGGATCAAGTACCTAAGTACCATTTTTTGGTCAAAATATTTACTGAGGACATACTTTGGCTGACAATTGTTTCCTTTAGAGAAGTTGAAGTCATGGAAAAATAACGTTAGTGTGTATTATTAATTATGTATTATGTTAATGTTTCATGTAATTCCCTTTAATATGGTCGAGCTACACAATGACTGATTGGTCTACCCAAAACTGCTGTGGCTCTTTCTTCAAAAGACCATTTCAGACATTGCCCTGCATTGTGACACTCACATATTTGATATTATTATGTCTGGACTTTAAAAAAGACCAAGATTCTTAGAGTTTGTTTCGGTGTTTCTTCTTAGAGGTCGTCTAGAAATGCCGGCGCCATATACAAATCAAAACATTGACTTGTAAAAGTGTCTTTAAAAGATCTATTTACAGAAATAAATGTCATTTTATGTCAGAGTTACTTTGCAGTGGGATTTTTCCCTTACTCAGGACTCCTTCCCCTCACCGCTGACCTCCGCAACCCCTAGGGGAAATCTGCTCTGTGGCATCAAATCCACTTTACTTGAAAAGGTTTTTACGACCTACCTCGCAATACCATTGAAATAGTACCTTTACTGGAGCCACAGAAACATACGCGTGTACATATTGGTACACGCCAGCAGGTCAAGCTATTCAAAACTGACAAATTTTCCCAATTGAACATGAATCTTATTTTGAAATAAAACTACTTTTTACGGATTTTATCGCGTTGTTCACGGGTAGACTGGTCAGGTCAGTCTACCCATGACCATGGACGCTGTAAAGGGTCCGAAAGGTCGGAACTAATAATATAAATATAACGCAATAAAATCCATATAGTTTTATTTCAATGTATAATAATATTCGCGTAAATGTCAGAAATTAATATGAGCCTTATTATTTTGCATTTAAGTTGAAAATCTATCAAAGAGGTTTGACAGATTGGTGGTAGCTTGATGTGCTGGCGTCTGTACTTTTTTTTTATATTACGGAAAATTCTTCATGGATCCTCCGCCACCCGGGGAGGTGGCAGGGTATGTCGGATTCATACCGACTAAAAACCGCACTTGCCTTCACCTGCCCTATAGTCATGGCCATGGGATCCGCGAAATTCGCCATAACCATGACAGGTTGTGGTCCAGCAGTCGCCGGATCCCATCAATTAGCGAGGCCTTTCCGCGCATACTGATTGAAGGCACAAGTGTTCGCCACAGGCGTGTCGCCTACTGGGGTTCTTCCTCCTCCCTACGTTCGATACCTCACTACCTCCTTGCACTTCGTAGTAGCGTTTGTTGTCTGCTAACTGCCTCATTAGCCTAGTGTCCTAGATTCCGTTCACAGGTCGAGTTATTGTTAATGGGTTATTCTATGAAATTCTCAGTAGCAGCTCGGAGTTTGGATTTGTGCCCGGTTAATGGCAATAGGGTGAAAGTCTCGTAGCTAAGTAATAACTAAGCTGGCAACCGATCTGCAAGGTTAAGCTGCGCTAGTCGGGGCCAGTCTGTATGTATATGGGTATCCATTCTTAACACACCAAGACCCCTCCGTGCCTCGGAGAGCACGTAAAGCCGTCGGTCCCGGTTTTCATACAATACAATGACAATCGTTAGTGATAGTCAGAAGCCCAAAACCCTGACATCCAGGCTATCAGCAGGATACCGGTATTACCGAAATATTACCAGAAATTGGGTTGCGGAGCTCTGATGGTAGTCGTTTCGTGTAAAATACTGATATCCTGGATCTGTTTATACTGGAAGCCGACCCTAACATTTGGGAAAAGGCTTGGAGAGTGATAATGGCTATAGGCTCACCCTTCGCGGTATACAGGCGTGATGGTATTTGATATGTTTTGTCTATGGAATCTTTTGTACGAAAATAATCCTTGTGTATTCCATAGTAAAAAAATATTGTTTTTATTTCTTCTTTCTTTTTAAGAATTCACAGCTGTTACCTTTTCTTTCATCTCTACATTGTAACTGATCTCGTCGAATACTTCCCGAACGAATCTAGCAAGTTTCTGTTAGAACAATTAGCCGTTGAATCACCGGCCTTGTGTATTGAATGTGTAATCTAATCATAGATTGCAAATAGAGAATTGTTTGAATTGTTAGTTTTCTAAAAAGATCGCAGTTTTAGGGTTAAAGCACACCAATGTACACCCACAATTCGCCGGTGTGTTTAGAAGTTTAGGTCCATGTAATAGGGGGAGAGCATAGACTCCGTGCATTAGTGAAAATTTCATAGAAACTCCCAAAAACACATTTCTCGATCTTTTTTTTTTGTTATATTACGAAAATTCCTCATGGATCGTCGGCCACCTGGCACTTTCCTCCACTCGCCCTATGGCATGACGGGCTGTGGTCCAGCTCTCGCTGGACCCCGTCAATTAGCGAGGCCTTGCCCTACAGATCAGTACACCCCAGTCTATATCTTAGCGGATTCGGGCGTGATGATCGCTACTTAATATTATAAAAGCGAAAGTAACTATGTCTGTTACGCTTTCAGGACTAAACTGCTGAACCGATTTTGATGAAATTTTTTACAGAGAAAGATTAGACCTTGGTAATGGACATAGGCTACCTTTTGTCTTAAAATACACTGCGATGCAGGTGAAATCGCGGGCAATAGTTAGTATGTTATGTTAGCAGTATGATGACCTCTTCTGACGTCACGGCTGCACGTGATTATTTTCATTATGAACGTGCACGATTTAAATAAAAAGTGTTTTTAATTTACGACCGCCTTGTAAGAGCGCTGTATAATAAAAACTGGCGCACGAAGAAATAACAAAGAAAAATATGTATTTTGTTAGTACATAACATTAGTGTGAGAGAAAATTATCATATTTTGTTGTGGAATTGTTTCAATGTAAGTATTTTCATTTTTTAGCATTAAAGAATGCTAAACATTCTAAAGATATCAATTTTAGAGAAATAAATATTCGATTTGTTCGTCTCGAAAGGCGAAATGGATCAACATCATCCTCCGAACCATCCTCCATTAAATCTCCATTAAAATTTACTTATAAAAAAAAACCCAAACACTAGAAATCAAATCCAAGACGTCGCAATCAGCAACTCGGCTTACGACTTCACTAAAGAAATGTAACCATAATCCCATATTAAAATGTTAAGCATCAATTTTGTTTTCGTTTTACTTGAGAGAAAAATGTTGTACATAATAAAACAATTTATCTCAAAAGAACAATGAGACAATTAAATGTACTATGAATATAAATTCTTCACAAGTATGCGAGCGAATCCGGTAGTAAAAGTTAGTTAACAAATCTTTATTGTTATGCGAGCTGATTGCATTGCGTGAAAAACACTTTTGAAGCTTACAATAATGGTTACAATGTATTTTACAATGATTTATAAGTTATTTTTTCGGAGTTGATGGGAAGAAAACACGCTAAGAGTTTACGCATTATTTTACCGGAGAAAACACTCGAAAGTATTTTTTCTTGTTGCGGCAACTTTTCTACCATAGACAGGACTTGACTCTTGACTTAAACTCTTGAGTATCATGGCTTCTTTTAGTATCAAATATTTATCACAATACAGGGTAATGTCTTAAATTACTTTTTGAAGGGAATAGAAGCTTTTTTTAGTATATTAAGTAATTTTTAGTAATTATTATTCGTTCAAATTTTTTTTATACTACTAAGGTGGCAAACAATCATACGGCCCACCTGATGGTAAGCGGTTACTGTTACAGACGCTTGCAACATCAGGAGTATCACTTGTGCGTTACCGACCCTGTAAAAAGAAAGAGGAATAGTTGGGTTGGCAGCATAAGGGTAAAAGTCCCCTCACTGCCAACACAACGTTACCTCGTGTAGCACTGGCAACCTTGCTCACCATAAGAAACACAACACAGCTATTTCACTTGGATTTTTTGCAAGGCGGAGTACTTAACCAGTCGGGCAGCTCCAATTTGAGTGGAATTACTCCCACTATGCCCTACCTCTCGTGACGTGATCGTAAGACGAGGTACATAGGTTCGTATATTCATTAAAATATGTTCAAAAACATCATCCTCAAAGCCTTTTCCCAACTATGTTGTGGGTCGACTCCCTTCCAAGTAAACCAGATGCGGCTGAATACCTATTTTACACGAAGCCACTGCCATCAGACCTTCGCAACTCAATTTCTGGACAATACCGATATTCTGAGGATAGACTGGTTGTCAGGTTTTTTGGGTTTCTGACTACCACTAACGATTGTCATAGGTTTTCGCATGAAAACCGGGACGGCTTTGCGTACTCACCGAGGCAGGAAGAGTCGATCATGTGTTAAGAATGATCACCCACCACAGACTGACCGCGACTAGCGCAGCTTTACCTTGCACATCCGTTGATCAGCTTAGTTATAACTTAGTATAGAACCCCTCCGTTTTTCTTCAAATACTCCCAGTATAGTCTATTACATAAAATGTAATATAAACCATTCTGCCTTCACCCTGCCGCTTTTGGGACCACATAAAAATGCTATTTCTACATATGGCGTGTTCTCTTAGACATGCAATATTGCAAACGGTTTCATGTTTGCGGTAAAATAGCACGCATTCATATTTACTCTGTGAAAATATGGTACATAGGCCAGTACATCAAGCTACCCCAATCTGTCAAATTTGTTTGATAGATTTTCAACTTTAATAAAAACGGAATAGCTTTCATTTTCAAACTGGAAAATTGGATGGTTACATTTTTTTTTATTTCGGAGTTTAAATTTGTGCCCGTTTAATGGCATAGACCCGTCCCTTCTTACATGGGACCTAAACGTACCGGTGAACTGTGGGTGTACATTACACAGTACACCCTTCCGGAAATACAGGCGTAATGGTGTTAAGTATGTGTTTTATGTTTAATTTAATTCTCATATAGATCATTAAACTCGGGGTTTTCTAGGGAATAGTGGGTGTCAATCTTCCATGGGCCTGGGTCAGCCAAGGTAGCAATCCAAATTTTCAAGAGAGCTATGGCATAGTGGGAGTAATTCTACCAAATTGGACCTGCCCGACTGGGGAAGTACCTCCGCCTTCCAGAAAATTGAAGTGAAATAACACTGCTTTGAGCTGTGTTGTGTTCTTTACGTGTGGTGTTATGTGTTTATAGGCTATGATAACCGCTTACCATCAGGTGGGCCGTATGCGTGTTTGCCACTTTAATGATATAAAAAAAACCGCCCGTGCCTAGAATGCTTTAGCCAGCCACTTTAGCCTCGAACATGTTATTAGTTGAGCTACTACTAAACGTAACGATTACTGCATCACCGGTGTTTACCCCATGAATCAGAAGTTCCGACGGACCAACACTTGACTCATCGCGATCTTTACTTAGATCATAAGAGTCGCGTGACTCAAATCATTATACAACATTATTATTAGTATATGCGAAACCTGAATATAGTTTGTTCAGAATCAGTAACTGAATCGATTCCAATAATTTTTACATCATGTTATATTTTGTCCCAAAAACATTTAAAAAATGTTACGAGTAGGACACCGAGCGACACTAAGTACCTATCCGCAATCATATGCGCGCAACACAGGTCACTGACACTGAGCGCTCAGCGCGGGCGCAGTGCGGCGGGCGGGGCCCGGGGGTGAACCAACCAGGCAACCACTTCAGTCGCCCGGCAGCTATAGGGAAGTGTGCACGTATGTCGCTCCCGTTCAGATAAGTAGGTACAAAACGAGAGCGCGACCGCGAGCGCAAGCATTTCTATTGATCTGTACCTATCGTATGTAAAAAGCATAGGTAGTGTTCGTTTAAGAAATGGTACGTACAGTAGCGGTTTGTGGTGATAACGCGAGCGCGCGGCAGTTGTGTTTCGGTTGACGTGTACCTATCGTATGTAAAAAGCATAGTGTTCGTGTAAGAAATGGTACGGATACTAGCGGTTTGTGGTGATAAGTGATAACGTATTCCTGGTAGTGCGGCACGAGGAGCTATCTGACATTAAAGTATCGTCACACACATGAACACACGTTTTTATTTGTACCTACCTACAGCCTGTTGTGGTTAAGTAGTGCGATGTTTAACACTTTTCATCCATTTTGAACTTACAGTGTTTGGTATAAGGTGCAACATATCGCATTGACTACATTTAATCACTTACGGCTGCATTTACAAATAAAGTACTTATTAATGTCTACCTACACTTGATCATTACGACAGTTCAAGGACTGCAAGTGTGATGGAAAATGTGGAAAGTGTGATGTATCATCAGTTAAATACAATGCAATCGGAAATCGCCGTACGGGTAGGTACCTACTGCCACATTATTATCAATGAGCGCCGCGACGACGCGAGCGCGGGGCGGCGCCCGCGCGTGATGAGCATGTTTTTGTACGGACAACCAGGTAACTTAACAAGCTTATAACTTTGTGATTTTTCATGATACAAGTTTTGAAATTTTGTACATAGATTATTTACATAAAAATACTAGACACGTGTTTCAGGTTTCGCATATACTAATAATAATGTTGTATAATTGCTCCTCTGTCCTGTTGTGTTGGTCTTTCCATAGACAGTGAACACCTCATCCACAGAGGTTTGTGTTGCCTTCCTTATACAGCAAAAAACTTTGGTGTTCACAGAAAATTACCTTTTAGAATTATTTTCGGGACCATCCACTGCTCGTCACGGACCGGAGGTTATGTTAGGTATACTCCACGATACTGGGCTAGTGCGGGTTGCACTGATGCAGGTTTCCTCAAGATGTTCTCTTTCACCGTTTAAACGCATGATAATACACACATGATTGCGAAAATTAAAAAAATTAGTTATTAGGAGCCTTGGATTGGTCGTGGCGAATTTCACGGTTCCCATGGCCATGAATAGGGCAAGTAAAGACAAGTGCGGTTTTTAGTCCGTAGAGTTTGACATACCCTGCCGCCTCCCCAATTGGCGGATGACTCATGAGGATTTTCCGTACCATAAAATAAAAAAGGAACCTCGGATTCATTCCATACTTGACAGAGTGCAATGGTACACTATGCTGTCACTGATGGAATATTTTTTTATAAGGTGGCAGGCTCTGCTGATCCTGCTGAGTTCGTCTGGGCACCATTTAGCATTGCCAAATATTCGTCCGCGAAACAAAATTTTTCTAACATTACTGTGTTTCGATTCGAAGGGCAATGTAGCCAGTGAAAATAGGGGTCATATGAGACTGAACAACTGAGACTTCAAGATGATAACGCGCTAGTGATACCCCTTTTGCTACATTATTATTATTATGTCATCATCATCATCATCATCAACCCATATACTGTCCCACTGCTGGGCACGGGTCTCCTCTCATATTGAGAGGGATTAGGCTATAGTCCACCACGCTAGCCTAGTGCGGGTTGACTTCACAAACCGTCGCGAAAAATCTCTAAGGTATGCAGGTTTCCTCACGATGTTTTCCTTCACCGTTTAAGCGAGTGATAATTAATTATTAATACGCACATGAATTCGAAAAGCCAGAGGTGCGTGCCTTGGGTTCGAACTCGAGACCTTCGACTTTGCAGTCCAATGGTCATACCACTAGGCTATCACTGCTTCATGTCTTATGTCATCTCATTACTTAATTTTGTTTCCTACAACATGGTTGAGTCGAACGACACCGATACGATAAACCAAGCCGAGCCGAACCGAGTTGGTCGAGCAGACCAACTGACATTAAGTCACTCGGGTGGCGCTAGTAGCGCACCTGTCAAATGTCAACTATTGTTAGTAAGGAGTTCCGTGTCACAAAATACAATATATCACTGAATGATTTTGAAAGCAAAAATAAGATATTGAGACAAAGAAAAAGTTGTTTAAAATGAACAGGTTATTGAGGAAAAATCGCGAAATAATATTGGCGAGATCAACTCTTATCACCATAATTAAATTTGACACGGATCGCGACATCGGAGAAAGTTTTTAATACCAGTTATTGGATTATTAAAAAAATAAAATATACAATCCGTTCTCCGCTATTAAGTCGTTCATATTTATAAACATTGGAGTAGAATTATTATTAGAATGTATTCTCGATCGATGTAACAGAACTGTTTTGCTGACATCGTCTATGTACAGACGCCAGCAGGTCAAGCTATCCAAAACTTTCAAATTTTCCCAATTGAAAATGAACCTTATAACTTTGTTTTAAAGTTGAAAATCTATCAAAGAAATTTGACAGATTGGGGTAGCTTGATGTTCTGGCCTCTTGTGTTCGGGTTTGAAGTGTAATGTAAATAATAAGGGGCTCCTGGCTAATAATTATGCTGATCAACTTATCTGCAAGGTTAAGCTGCATTAGCCGCGGTCAGTATGTGGATGGGTGCCTTTTTGCTCGGCTGCTATTGCTCGTAGCGTGATGTTACATAGCCTATAATTACTCGATAAAAGGACTATCCAACAAAAACAGTATTTTGTAATTCGAACGAGTAGTTCCTGAGATTAGTGCGTTCAACAAAACAAAAAAACTCTTCAGTTTTATAATATTATGTAGTAATAGAAGTAGATTGTATACAAACTATTCTCTTCCTGCTTCAAGCCCTCTTGATTCCGGTAGTCGACGAGAGCCTCTTATTCAGTCTTTATAAAAGCTCTAGGCTGTAATTAGGTCACAGCTTTACGCCATCGGTTCACCACAAGTATCGTAACAGTGCTATTACTATAACATGTGAGAAATTAAACGCCGTATTGCACAAAACTTGTTTATTTCTCCAAAAATCTTACTCATCCGTCTTTACAGAGTTAACGTCTTAGCTCAGTCCCCGCCATATTCCTTTTCCTTCCTCCCTCTCGCTCGCATACACGCTCTCTCACTCACACTCACACTCTGTCTCGTTCATACTCATACCATAAATAAAGGAACACAATACTTGGGTTAGGTTTCCACACATGACTCCAGGTGACCATCCATCTCTTTCATTCCCACAAACATATCATGGTGTTTTAAATTCCTGGAATTGGGAGTTTTTGGGGTTAGAACATCTCAGTTTAAGCCCCATTCCTACTCCAAAGAAAGTTTAGATTGTTTTTTTTTTAAGTATTAATAATATAATATTTTTGGGACATTTTACACAACACCATCTAGTCCCAAACTAAGCAGAGCTTGTAGCAGACAATGGATATAATACTTAAATACTTTTTTTTTTGTAAATACATACTTATAATACATAAGAAACACCCAGACAAACACAAATACTCATGTTTTATCCACACAATTATTTGTGTCCTGTGGGAATCGAACCCACGACCCCATGATCAGCAGTCCGGCATTCGAACCGCTAGACCACAGAGGTCGCCAATAAAGTATACAATGTATAAATGACAGTATCTTTTACTGTGTTGACTTAGAAACTCGAATTAACACCACCATAATAAAATACCTCAGTGTTTGGTATTTAAAATTACTAACTAGAACTAGGTTCTTGACTTGAAGATTCTTGACTGGTAATACAGACAGACATACTGACAACGAACTGTTCCTTTAAAGGTGCCAGTTTCCTTTTGAGGTTCGGTACTCTAAAATAATTTATGTGATCCAACTGCTGAGCAAAGACCTCCACCACCAAGATAGCACTTCACGGAGATCAGTGGAAGGAGATAGTTCCACGGATCTTTGTGAAGTGCTATCTGAGGTCAGTTTGAAAAGATTCTAAATCGTCCCACAAGCGTTTTATGGGCCCTATCTTATTTTACTATGGGGCCTGGCATAGCCAGCAATGCTTCGACCAAATTTGATCTGTTGTGTTGTCCCCAGCATGGTACATTCCTTACTCTTCAAAGACGTGGTTCATGAAGGTGGCTAGCCCACTAAGAGGAAGGAAACTGTAGTCCTCTGGCTTCGGGTAACCGTTGCCGTTATTTTTGGACCCTAACTAAAAAGTTGTTGGGTGTACTTTACTATCAAGCAATCGGCAATTAGACCTGGTCACAGTTTTGTTTTTTTTTTATACCATTAAGGTGACTAACAAGTATACCTACGGCCCACCTGATGGTAAGTGGTTACGACTCTTGTAACACCAGGGGTACCACTTGCGCGCTACCGACCCTGTAAAACGAAAGAGGAGTAGTTAGGTTGGCAGTGTAAGGGTCAAGGTCCCCCCACTGCCAACACAATTTTTTCTCGCGGAGCACTCTCGTGGATCATCTGTCATTTGGCAGGTTATCCGAACATGACAGTTAGCTGCATCGGTCCCAGTATTTCCTGTTTCATATTATGCTACATAGCCGATGTATCTCAGCAGCATTGTGCATTGTGTTGCACAAGTATTTTGATTGATTGCCCTGAATAACGTGTGCCCCACCCATTAAATATGGGGACAGCTCTTGGGCACGTATTTAAGAACGCATTCGAGCACTACTTGAGTGACTTTGAGTACAATCCAGGTTGTCCCCCGTTCGTCCTAGTTTTCAAAGCTTCAGAAAGAAGAAAGAAAGAAAGAAAATTTATTCTGACAGGTACAACACAGGACAAAATACAAAATAACGAAACAATTTATTCAAGTATTAAAACTAAGGAAGTACGTTATCCTGTGCGATGTCAGAATAGGTCCCAAAAAAAAGCAAATCAAGCTGCAGCGCTGATATTCTGATAGGGCCTGTTGATGAAGTCATGGACAGTCTGTATAATTTAACAAAATAAATAAAATAATTCAATAATTTGTAAGTGAATAGATTATAGAACACTAGCGACCCGCCCCCGCTTCGCACGGGTGCAATGTACTAATAACATACATGTATTATACATATAAACCTTCCTTTTCAATCACTCTTTCTATTAAAAAAAACCGCATCAAAATCCGTTGCGTAGTTTTAAAGATTTAAGCATACGTCATAGGGATATAAGGACAGAGAAAGCTACATTGTTTTATACTATGTAGTGATGTAGTGATAAATAAAGAAAGCCTGAACGTATGCGTTCGCATCTCTATACAAAACTGGTGTTCTTTATGAACAGAAGCTGAATTCAGCTGAATAAATTTAATGTCAATCCCTTATTAGTGGTGTTCTTCAAAAAGGTCAGGTAATCAGTAACTGACGTGCGTGTATGACAAGATGTATGAATGTGGTCGAAGCGAAAGAAGTACGCAAGAGTCGTAGCAAGTGCAATTTTTTAGTTTCTGAATGCGTGAATGTATGTATTTTGAGTTTATTTCAGAGTTCGTACTGATTTCAGAAATGAAAACGGCGAATTTAATTATGTAAATAATGTGTTGGATTTGAATACAATTTTATTTGTATAGCTGTTTATAACTTGTTATTACAATGAAGCGTTAATTATTTATTGATCGAAGTGTAATCGGCTGTAGCAGACATACCAGGACAACGACTTCCAATCCAAAGCATGCACCTCTGACTTTTCGAATTCATGTGTGTATTAATATCTAATTAATTATCACGGTGAATGAAAACATCCTACCCGTATGTCTAAGATATTTATCTTGACGGTGTGTGAAGTCTGCTAACCCGCACTAGGCCAGCGTTGTGGACTATAGCCTAATCCATCTCAATCAGAGAGGAGAGCCGTACCCAGCAGTGGGACAGTATTTGAGTTGACAATGAATACCGGTATCCTAAGAATAATTAAATTTTTATATGGCCTACGCAAATGTTTCTCTGATCTGGTATCGTCGTGCGACGGATTGTTGAGCTCCCTAAATTATGGTTGAGCTACACAATGACTGATGCATGCGTGCCGTCAGTTGGGACTGGTCTACTCAAAGCCGCTATAGCTCTTTCTTCAAAAGGCCATCTCAGACGTTGCCCTACATTGTAAGACATATATTTGTTACCACTACTCTATGTCTGGACTTTAAAAGAGACTATGATTCTCTGAGTTTGTTTCGGCGTTTCTTTTCAGAGGTCGTCAGCTAGGAAATGCCGGAGCCATCTAGCTTTAAAAAAAAAATGTTTATTATTGACTTGTAAAAGTGTCTTTAAAAGATCTATTTACAGAAATAAATATCATTTATCATCATTTACAAATGAAAAAAAACTTGAGAGGTGTCAAGGGACGCCCGGATGGAACGAAGTTCCTTTCATTAAAATTTAATAATTAAAAATGAAAAAACCTGTATACACTCAACAATTCACAACGCGCGAAATTCAAATATTGTCATTCACTCAATAATATTTGAATGCTTGTCAACAATATTTGAATTTCGAAAAAAGTGTCGTGACAACTTTTCCGTAAGAATTTTTTCCGTCTAGCCCCCTTTCACAACGCGCGATAAGGAACTTCGTTCCAATATTTATATGTATATTTTCTAATTGAATATCCTCTCAAAACAATATAAAATTATAAATTTAATCTATATAAATTAAGATCTGTTTTCAGAAAAGCTAGCAATTGATTTGTAAAGTTATTCAATTTGTATTTACGATAGCGACTTCCTTACTAACTATTATTTAATCTGTGCTACGACTGTCAATTTATTTCAATTATGTAGGCTGGGACATATCCTAAAAAGCTTTCAAGATAAAACGATAGGCTGCTTTATAACCGGTTGATGTCATACAAATAAATGTAAAAAAAAACACATCGACTGCCTAAATAGGCAATGCCATAATGTCAACTTACACAATTTTAAAATTGGTATTTGATATTTGGAATTTTTTACACTGCCTCGATAGGTTAAAATTTACAGGTCGAGCAATGTTATTGGGTTTTTCTATGGAATTCTCAGTAGTATCTCGGAGTTTGGATTTGAGCCCGGTTAATCGCTCTCGCCTTTACATGGGACCTAAACATATCGGCGAACTGTGAGTGTACATTGGTACGCTTCTGCCTTTTCGGGATACAGGCGTAATGGTATGTTATGTTATGACTAGTGATGGGGACTTCTCGGGAACATTGTCACGTCGAGGACTTTGCTGTTACGTTCTTAAGAACATTCTCCGGGTCGAGAATTTATGAGAATTTATATTTCTGATGACTGTTTTCACTTATTTCTATTTAAGATAAAAATATTGTGTATTATTTGATTGTTTTATGAAGTTTACGTTCAGTGTTACTTACCAGCTGTAAAACCATGTTTCTCGGTAAATTCCCTTCAGCGAGAATATTGTCGAGTGAGTTCTCGGATAAATTCTCGGGAATATTCTCGTTAATGTTATTAATTAATATTTCACATAGTTTTTTTTTAATTGAACAAATTATGTTTCAATAATCAGTTTCACTAACTACTTACGTACGTACTTACGTATTTACTACTTATGTACTAAACTATGTACTGCTTATGTACTAACCTATGCACTAATGTACTGCTTATATACTTACTTATAACCTATGTACTACTTATGTACTTACTTATGTACTAATCTATCTAGTTTCCTATGTATTTACTAATGTACTACTTACGTACTTACCTATGTACTGCTTATGTACTTACCTATGTACTGCTTATGTACGTACCTATATACTGCTTATGTCCAAATCTATGTAAGTACTACTTATGTACTTACCTATGTACTACTTATGTACTAAGCTATAATACTTACCTATGTACTTATCTATGTACTTACTTATGTACTCCTTATGTACTTACCTGTGTACTGGTTATGTACTAACCTATGTACTGTTTATGTACTTACTTATGTACTGAGTGCTTATGTACTAATATTTTTACTTACCTGTGTACTACTCATGTACTTACCTATGTACTACTTGTGTACTTACCTATGTACTAACCTATATACTGCTTATTTACTACTTATGTACTAGCTATTAAATTTTGTACGAGATAATATGCTTAGCTACACCTATTTCAATGTAAGTTTCAATGAAATAATAGTATTGTATTTTAAATTCTCAATGTCAGAGAATGTTCTGAGAACATTCTCAATATTGTAGAACATTATCGATGACAGAAAATTCTCTTACAGAGAACATTCTCTCGACCCATCACTAGTTATGACATAGCACCATTTAAACTGTACTAGGCTATCACTACTTTTCGCAACATCAGATTTAAGTTAATATTTCCTTACCTAGTAATATAATCTAGATTCCAAACGTGCGTAATTAGCAAAAAGATCACAGACATGACGTGGTTTGAAAACAAAACTGGGTAACATGTGCCACACACATTTTTATTACATTATTGTTATTGCAACATACAATCTATTTTAAGATTCTGATAAATACAAGGCGGGAAGGGCGATGTCTGAAAAGATTTGATAGTTTAAAATGGATTATTTTTTATTCTTCTACTTCAATTTAAGAGCTCAGCTCTTGTCGGTGGAGCAATGGCCGCTGCTCTCTATCTTCAGCTTACATTTCACCTCTTGATACGACTAGACATCAAGGGTGGGGACCCTTTCCTTCACTTGTTGCACAAAACTTCGTCTAGGTCTTCCCCTTCCATGTTTCCTTAAAATTTTCTTACCTTTTTTTTATTGTCTAATGTAAATTTGAGGTGGAAGATTTCTGATTTTATTTTTTATGGAAGAGGGTGGCAAACGAGCAAGCGGGTCACCTGATGGTAAGTGATCACCGCCGCCCATTGACACCCATAACACCAGAGGGGTTGCAAGTGCGTTGCCGGCCTTTGAGATAAGAATAGGCTCGCTTCTTGAAGGTGTCTGCTTCTGTTTTAATAAAATAATACATTGAAATAAAACTACTTTTTTACGGATTTTATCGAGTTATATTGATATTATTAATCGCGACGTTTCGGACCATTTACAGCGTCCATGGTCACAGGTAGACTGAGGTGGTGGGCGACTTGATGATATAATTATTGACAGCTGCCCTACGTTTTTATTGTATCATATAGGCTATAATTTATGACGATTTAGAGTTAATTAGCCAAATTACGACGATCATTAAAAGACTTCCACGCGGACGAACTCGCGGGCAGAAGCTAGTTAGTAATAATAAGAACCAATTGACCACCAATCTGAAAATCGTGTCCAGTATAGATAGTGGGACTACTCAGAGCTGCCCATATCGCATTCCGCATTCCGGGGCAAGTTTTTCCTCCCGCCGCCCTCTAGATCCGGGCCTGGATATTGGAAATTGGAAAGAGGTATTGGATATTGAAAAGGGGTATGTGGCCCGAAGACTAGTGGTGAGTCGTCGACGATTTTCCCGTCGACGCAACGAGACTGTTTACCGTCGACGATAAACTAGTTGAAAGAACAGTCTAATTTTCGACTAGTTTACGTCGTGGACTAGATGTGTTCGACGTTCACTCAACGACAACTGACTGCACGAACGAACGTGTCAACGCAAATTCGCGTGTCTTCTTCTTCGCGTTCATCGTCGACTGGTCGACGTCGTCAACCAGTTTATGTATGAACCTTCGACTAGTTTATCCGTTCACGGCGATAAACAGTCTAAAAAAAACAGTTCGTTCATTCAACGCTCATCACTACCGAAGACCCAGTTAAGAAACAGGCTATTTGCTTTTTAAATACAAATTTTAGTTGTATTTGAACTGATTCATTCATTCATTGTTCATATACCACGGATTTTTCTCAAAATTTAAGTAATCTACATTTGTACACGTCAGTCATTCAAACTTTACTCAATGGCGGAAGTTTCTTTTATCAATTTCGTGCACGCAATGATCTCAATTCATCCATTCACGGATCTTAATGGTGGCATAACATATGCTCTTAAGGTTACTCAGCTAGTCAAGTGGCACTGTCAATGGCACCGGTTCGATGCCCAGGCAAGGTCGTATGACAAAATAAGTGAAAGTTACACGATGCATGTCTGAGTCGACACGCTTCGTGTAGCGCTGCCGTAATTTATGATACGACGGCTGTTTGTAGTGAGGTAGGCTGAGATGTAAGTCGGTTAGTAGATAACGAAACTCACGTTGAGAGGTCAACAAGTTTAAAGTCAATGTCACATATTATTTTATTTCAATTAGACCATTAAAATAGTTGAGCATTAAAAGTCGCACAGAGCTCTCCATAGCATTAAATAAATATTATTTTTATTTATTTATTACATTTCTATCCGTGCCTCGAAGAGCACGTAAAACCGTCAGTCACGGTTGTCATATGAACACCTATATGACAATCGTTAGCGGTGGTCAGAAGCCCAAAAAGCCTGACAACCAGTGTATCGGAATTACCCAAAAATTGGGATGCGAAGGTCTGTTGGCAGTCGCTTCTTGTAAAATACTGATATCCAGCCGGGATCCACCATAGTTGGGAAAAGGTTTCGTAGTTGTAGGTATCGAAATAAAACTACATTTTACGGATTTTATTGATCGCGTTATATTGATATTTCAGACCCTTTACAGCGTCCATGGTCACGGGCGGGGTAGACTATCTACCCGTCTACCCGTGACCATGGACGCTGTAAAGGGTCCGAATGGTCGGGATTAATAATATCAATAACGCGATAAAATTCGTAAAAAGTAGTTTTATTTCAATGTATAAAATTCGCGTAAAGTAGTAGTAGGTACTTATTACTTAGCGTAGTCATTACTTAGCTAAATAAGAATGCAAAATCAATTGCACACTGCGTAATCTGCCTGTAATCTTGGTAATTCGACTTTACATAGATAATATCGACAATGTGATATGTTGCGATATCGGAAAGCGTTGGTACTCATGTGACTCGAGTTATTAAACATACTGTAATATTTTAGTAGGTACACTCGACAAGAAACAAAGAGGGATAGGGCAAAGTGTCTATAGGCTACGTAACATCAGGTGGGCCGTACACACATCAAAAAAAGTTTGCGATCCTAGTGATCGTAAACTTAAGCTGATATAATTTTTTTAATTGAACTTTATAAAGAAAAATTCTTTGTTGTGTGTGTGATCATAATATAATCTACGGTCACAAAAAAGATTTCGATTTTTGAGGCACGAAAGGTCTCGATATAAGAAGGGTCACCCATCCATAGACTGACCGCGGCAAGCACAGCTTAAATTGATGGATCCACCTAGTTACTTTATAACTTAGCCACGGGCCCTTTTGGTACAGTCTACTCTACTCTTTATGACACCGTTGATTGGTTCGCAAATCGCATGACATAACTTCTATTAGATTATCAAGATTAGCAATGTGTCTCTAGATCGTGGATAGCTTAAACGCACGCGCATTCGTTTTCTAAAGAATGCGCAAGATTATGTAACCAAGAAGAATTGGAAATTCGTGCTGAAATACAATTATTTTACGTATTCGTTTGAAAATATGAAATTGAAAGCTTTTTATGGATTTTAACATAGCATAAACTAACAGGCATCACTCCTATATTCGTCGAAGGGTTGGACAGTTGTACTAATGTACTAGTGTACATTGGTACACCTCTGCCTATGCCTCCTGGGAATACAGGCGACACGATATATTATGTAACAAGATTGTTACAAATTGTGACTATGAAATGCTAAAAATTGCCTACGATTTTCTATATTTGGACAGTTGAACAATAAACTGTTTATTTTTGGTAGATTGGCAGCCAAAACTAAACCGGTTTATATGACCAATGTTGATTTTGATTTATTATTTTTCAGAAAAAATAATTTAATTCTCCAAAAAATTTTTTTATCCTGATTTAGCGCGATACAGTTTTTACATTTTTTTTAAACATTATCACCTCATACTGCTGGTGCTGCCGCAGCTGTGTAGGGGTCTACTCTCAGAATGAGAGGGACCAGGCTATAGTCAGGCCCTTTTAAGACCAAAGTGGTCTCTAGCCTTAAAATGGCCTGACTTCACACGTATTTCTGTTTTACAAGAAATACTAAAAACAGAATAAAATAAATATTTAAGGGGGCCCCCCCCTTAAATATTCTGTACAACATTCGTGATTTTAATGCCATTTTTGCTCGATATTAATAACGGCAACAGGTACAGAATATTTAGTTGTATATTTATTTCAAAAACAAATTGTTTTGCTAAGAAACCCTTCGTGCGCGAGTCCGACCCACTCGGAGTTTTCCGGACGGCCGGTTTATTTCTTTTCTAACAATTTAATGACAAATAACAGTAAATTCAGCGATTATATTCCACCACAGACCCCTACCTACTCTAAAAGGTCGCAACACAGCACAGTTACTGCCCAAACGCAGCGATCGCAAGGCTTAATTAGTAAAACTTGTGGCAACAGGGTCACTGACCCCCCGACAGGACTGCTAAATATGCTCTTGTATGTGTAATATTTCCAGAATGCGGCCAGTAGTGTGTGAATTGATTTAATAATGTAGATATAAATAAGACGTCAGTCGTCAGGAACATAGCGACTTTTAACAGTCAGGACCAGGACAGGTTAAAAATTCTAGACCGGATCAAATTTTCTTAATAATGGGTCTTGATTTGCTTTTCTTTTTGTTCTACTAAGTTGGCAAACAAGCATACGGCCCACCTGATGGTAAGCGGTTACCGTGGCCTATAGACGTTTGCAACACCAGGAGTATCACTTGCGCGTTGCCGACCCTGTATTGAAAGAGGAATAGTTGGGTTGGCAGTATAAGGGTCAAAGTCCCCCCACTGCCAACTCAACGTTTCCTCGTGGAGCACTGGCAAACTTGATCACTGTAAGAAACACAACACAGCTTAAAGCAGTGTTATTTTACTTCGATTTTCTGCATTCGATTTCTGATTTTCTGCTTAAATTGCCATTAACCGGGCAGGCAGAGGTATACTAAGTAACACTCACAGTTTGTCGGTATGTAGGGTATGTAGATTGTAGATCTTATGTAAATATTTGCCCATAGGGATCGGCAGAAGCTAAAATTGATAATTATAATTTAAAATTAATAAAAAATAATTAACAAATGTGTAACGGTGATAAGACATTATGAATGTCAGTAGTTCAATACAATCTATGCGTTCTTATCTCATTATATATAATTTGATACAAATTATAGAAAATATGTCATCTTTCAACACCAACATCCAAAATTCCAAACTCAAGGCTTCCCAACGTGCTATGGAGCGCAGTATGTTAGATCACGTTCAAAACACTACACTGCGTGACACTGTGTTATTGACGTGGCTCAAACGGCTGTCCAACTTAAATGGGACTGGGCAGGACATGTCTGTCGCATGTCCAACGAGCTGTGGGCCCGGAAAGCTCAAGATTGGTGCCCTGAAACAGCGACACGGGGTCGATAATGATGAATTATATTGATCCCTGACTAAAACTGGCGAGATATTACCTGTATTGTATGGCAACATCAAATTCGCAAAAGCAGGCGTGGTGGTCGATGTGCTAAGGGGTCTTTACCTATAGGACAAACCACGCATTACAATAAAACCTCAATGCTTGCCGTGTTGACAAACATTATCTTTTCAAATTGACAGCTATTGGTTTAGTGGCTTAAGTACAGTAAGTACACAATTAACAGTGTTGAGAACAATAGCAGACACTTGACTCAGACGTATCATTGACTTACTAGGGCTGGCACACAAAGACAATGTGCAATAATTGAATTAAAATTAACACAAAGTATCACACATCGCGTCACCTGGGCCTTTATAGGCCTCGTGCAGGGTTGCTGCTATAAATTTTGTTATTTTTATAGTGTGCTGTATAAGTTCAGAATAAAAGTTTTCTTTCTTATTATATAAAACAACCAACAGTCATTGCAATATACTTTTGCCATCCCTAACTTGACACTTCCGTCAGTCTGTTCGTTCGCCCCGTCTGCTCATTTAAATCAATGAATCGTTGAACTTTATATTATTACGTGGAAAGGGGAGAAATTTAAGTTTGAATCTTGTGATTTATCGGGTATCAGTCTGGTCTCTCTCAGGGATATAATTCAAAACGAAGTTATTCTTCTGAGAAGCAAATTTGCAGACATAAATCAAAAGATTAGCAAACTAAAGTGGCACTGGGTCGGTCACATTTCGCGAAGAACTGACAAATCGAATAAAAATTTTGGCGCCATCTAGTATACAAAATTTATAGACTTGTCTTTAAAAGATCTATTTACTGAATGAAATAAAAATCATATAATTTAAAAAATAAAGTGGATTGGGTAGAAGAAACATTTGATTACCATAAAAACATGATCTATCTATCATGATATAGCTATCCAAAATTGTCAAATTTTACTAATTGCGCATGAACCTTTTTATTAAAGTTGAAAATCTATCAAAGAAATTTGAAAAATTGCGGTAACTTGAGTGCTTGCCTCTGGCACATACATAGAAAAAGAAAAAAACGAAAATACTGCACGACACCGTTGTTTATCGCAATAAAGTCCCCACTCAACACAATCCTCTAGCACATTAAATCGCTACAGCGCTGAAAAGTGGTTAATCGTCAACGATCTTTAAAGGCCTTCTACACGATCGGCACCAACCGCCGACCATCGTGTCGTTTTTCGGGTCAACCGATTTTTGTCGTCGGCCGACAGCGTTCCAGACGGTCGGGGCCGACCACGGATGCAGCCTGCGAGGGATGCGCTCACGACCAAGGCCGTTGACATCAACCAAATATTGGTCAATCAACCGATTTCTACACTGTCCATTTTTACCGTGGACACGATGGGGTAGAAGGCCTTTTACTTTAGCAGTTTACTTATTCTGTGAACTTAACATCAATTTCTGTCGTTCCAGGCGAAAAGACTCAACGGCAATGCCGAACTTGCCGCCATCAAGGTGATAAAGCTGGAGCCGGGGGATGACTTCGCGATCATCCAGCAGGAGATCCTGATGATGAAGGACTGCCGGCACCCGAACATCGTCGCCTACTATGGGTCGTACCTCAGGAGGGACAAGCTCTGGATCTCTATGGAGTACTGTGGCGGGGGCAGCTTACAGGTAAAAGAAATATAAGACTGGGTCACACTGGGCCTGGTGCGGGTTGGCAGACTTCACACGCCGTCGAGATAATCTCTAAGGCAGGCAAGACTTCTTCACGATGTTTTCCTTCACCGTTTTAAGCAAGAGAAAATTAAAAAATATAATTAATACGAACGCCCAAATGTAGATAAATCCTTCATTGCCTACCAAAAACTAATGCAATTTAATGCCATTCGGACCCTGAAGCACTTGTCTATATGTTCCAGGACATATACCACGTGACGGGCCCCTTGACGGAGTTGCAGATTGCCTATATGTGCCGGGAGACCCTGACGGGGCTGTCATACCTCCACAGCATGGGCAAGATGCATCGGTGAGCTTTATAAACATACACACTGTCTTAATCTAAGCAAAAAAAATTTGTTTTATATAATTTTACCGATACATAAACTATACTTGCGGCACGCTATGATGGCCGTTACGTTAATGGACGAAAATAAAAAAAAAACACAATACATTATACATATTGTATATATTTTTCGTAGTAGTATCGTTAGATCACTATTGACAATAAAGAACAGCAATTTGCTCCTTCAAATGTCATTACTAATTAATACGAAACTTCATGAGTGGACGAACGTCAAAACGGCCAACATAGGGTGTCGGTAGTGTAACAGACAGAAATGTGTCGGTATGAGTCCGACATACCCTGCCACCTCCCCGGGTGGGGACGATCCATGTGAATTTTCTGTACTTTAAAAAAATATCAAATCTTTCAAGCTGAAATAGAACCACTTCTTGACATCCGATTGAGATGAAATTTTGCATACACCTTTAGTTCTGGTGACAATACAATATGTAATATGGCCGTTGCTTTATATGGCCACAAGATGGCGGATGATTTATTTATTTATGTACACACTTAGAAACTAGAAAGGAGCCAGCTTAGGATTATTTAGTACAAAGGTACTGCTTATTTCTAAAGAAATCTCTTCCAGCAGACCTGCGAGAGGAGAATTGAAAAAGAAGAAATGTAGACAACACTGTGAAAAGAAGCAAATACTAATACAAGCGAACATATAATAAATACAACGTACACATATACTTAAAATAATACATAGGTATTGCACATAATAAATATATACACAATGATGATATATATTTTGTTGCTAATTTATTTGTTTCTAATATTTTCAGGGACATAAAAGGCGCGAACATCCTTTTAACGGAGTGTGGGGACGTGAAGCTGGCAGACTTCGGCGTGTCGGCTCAGATCACTGCCACTATCAACAAGAGGAAGTCTTTCATCGGCACGCCGTATTGGATGGCGCCTGAGGTATATAATTAACTTTCATATACCTTTAAGAGAAGTAGGGCATAGTGGGAGTAATTCCACTCAAATTGGAGCTGCCCGACTGGGGAAGTACCTCCGCCTTGCAGAAAATCGAAGTGAAATAACACTGCTTTGAGCTTTGTTATGTTTCTTACGGTGAGCAAGGTTGCCAGTGCTCAGCGAGGAAACGTGTTGGCAGTGGGGGACTTTGACCTTTATACTGCCTACACAACTATTCCTGTTTCGTTTTACAGGGTCGGCAACGCGCAAGTGATACCCCTGGTGTTACAAGCGTCTATAGGCTACGGTAACCGCTTACCATCAGGGCCGTATGCTTGTTTGCCACCTTAAGGCTGACTTACATCAGACGAGCGAATGCTCATTGTATCTCCTCTCCATCAATTTCTATTAGTGTAAACAGAGACAGAACATTCCTTTGTTGTTCTATCATAGCTCGCATAGATTCTATGGAATATTCTAAGAATGCTCGCTCGGTTGATGTAAACGGCACTAGAGTGCGCGAACAGCTTAGAGCGTTCCTACGTGTTCGGACGTGCTCGCTCCCCGGAGCGGTCTCTTCAGTGTTCTTTCATTCTAGTTCTTGGTTCTCATTCGTTGGTGCAAACGCTATTTTAGTGTAAACATTGAAAACGAGCTTTCGTTTACGCTAAATGATAAAGAAAGAATGCTCTAGCTCTTTGTTCGTTTGGTCTAATCCCACCTTAAGTGGTATAAAAAAACCTCAAACTCTTAACGTCATCATGCGATCAGTCCAATGACTATGAGCAGATGTGTTGGCAGATAAGAGTGTCGTGCAGAATCATTTCCCCACTGGGATTGACTCTTTGTAATTAGTAGCTTATTGCATACTATCCAAGTTCAGAATTTTGCGTCTCATAAGGCGGTTCAGTGTGTCGGGAATACTTAGCTAGACCGCTAGGGGATTTTGATGATGTTGAAGGCGCTTTTTGTAGGATTTTGAATGAGATCTTATTTCGTCCCTCACTGTGTTCAATCTCAGGTGATGATGAACCTCTGAGTTCTTTATGAACCAAGGTGCGTTGACTATTATTCATAAATATGTAATACGCAATATGCTGCTCATGCTGCAGAGTCTGCGAAGCCTGGCAAACTATTTGATATTGTCAAATATTCAACCGCTAAGTAATAATGTGTTAACATTATTGTGTTCCGGTTTAAAGGGCAATGTAGCCAGTGAGATTACTGGCATATGAGGATAAACAACTGAGGTCTAATGAAAAAGTTTTGTTGGCGGTTGCCGCTTATCATGAAGCAGCTCGTCTGCTTGCTTGCATCTTATCACAAAAAATACCGTGAAGCTTTGAAACCACAAATGGGGAGGTACCTGTAAAATTACTGGGCATATGAGACTTAACAACTGAGGTCTCAACCTGTATCATATGCTTGATTGTCCACTTATTACAATAAAAAAAAAACCCGGCATTAATTGAGTAATTAGCTAATCAGTATTTCCATGTCTTTCCAGGTGGCAGCTGTGGAACGCAAAGGTGGTTACAATCAGCTCTGTGATATATGGGCTTGCGGCATTACTGCTATCGGTGAGTACATAAAAAAAAACGTCTTAAAAATCGATTTTTTTTTTCAAATACATCATCATAGTCGTGTTTCCCTATTTTGTGCTATTTGGCTGCAGTTTGGGCTGCACTTTCTATTATCTCGTCTTCCTATCGTGTCAGTGGCTTTATAAAAAAGGCACGGAGGTTCTTGATCGGCCAGCCACCCGAATATACAACCCAAAATTTAAAGGCCCGCTTATTTTTTAATACCTTAAAAAAATAAGAGGGTCTTTGTACTGATCATTTACTATGGGATCAATCCTGAAATTGCAAAAAAATATCATTCTATGTTAACATTTTCAGAGCTGGCTGAACTCCAACCACCGATGTTCGAGCTTCACCCTATGCGGGTCCTCTTCCTCATGTCCAAGTCTGGGTTCAAGCCGCCCTCGCTGAAGGAGAGGGAGCGCTGGTCCGCCGTGTTCCACTCCTTCCTCAAGCTGGCACTCACCAAGAACCCTAAGAAGAGGCCCACGGCCGACAAACTGCTACAGGTGAACTTCTAGAATGTTCTAGTTACATACCAGAGTTTCTAGATTATTCTAGCTAGATTCTAGAGTTTCTAGAACGTTCTTGCAAGATTCTAATAACTATTAGGGAGGAATGAAACTATAGAAAGAACTGATAATTATTACTATGGCAATTTTGTATGATTTTTTGGCAATTGGCCGGTTCAACGGACAGCTTCTGACGGGGAAGCTAGTCCCTATTCCTACTTCCCTACTAATATTATAAATGCGAAAGTAACTCTCTGTTTGTCTGTTACGCTTTTACGCCTGAACCAATTTTGATAAAATTTTGGTACAGAGATAGATTAGACCTTGGAGCAGGACATAAGCTACCGTTTGTCTCAAAAACCCTTTGCGATGCGGGTAAAACGCGGACAACAACTGGATTTAAATAAATCCTACACCCAGTCAACTATGCTATTGTTAACTATAGTATTTTCAATTGCAGCACGCGTTCTTCCAACAAGATATGAGCAAGCGGCTCGCGATTGAACTCCTCCACAAGTACTCCAACCCCCCTAGCCACTGTAACAATGAACCGGACGAAGATACTGTGAGTAGTACATTCACAATTATACTTTAAACATTATGGTATTTGACGACGTTTGTGTTCTAGAGGTTTCTAGTGCCGAACTGCTGATCATAATGTTGTAGGTTAAATTCCCACAGGACATAAATATTTATCTGATAAACATATTTATCTGATGTACACTGGCATCGCCACATCGTTGGCAGTGGCATGTTGTCTATGATTATGAACAGTCTGATTGATATTGTCATGTATACGTTGCCTTATTGATGCATAATTAAATTTCTATTTGTGTCTTTTGTATAGGCGATGTCGAACGTACCTCAGCGCATAGCGTCCAAGCATACGGGCAGGGGCGGGCGGCGAGTGTTGGCCGTCGCCGAACAAGAACACAGCTCCCGGGCGGGGGCGGGGCCGGCGCCGGGGGCGGGGGCGGGGGGAGGCGCCGCCCTGCGCCCGCGCAGCCTACTGACCGAGCACGTGGAGCTGTCTGTCCCGGCACCTCGTGACGTCAGCACGTCAGGCGCCCGCGCCCGCCTCATGACGGGCGAGGGCCGCGACCGACACGACCGACGCGACCGACGCGACGGACTCTACGACGACTCGCCTATCGTGGACTTAGATGCTGATGACGACCTCAGCGTGCGCTCCATGCCGAAAGTTATCAACTTTAGCGCCGAAATCAATAGGAGTTGCGACGGGGACACTATTAAACGAAATGGTGAGTTTATGATAAGCCTAGCAGTCTACAAGGCTCAAGTCATGATGTCTTTTTTTATTAACTGCCTTGTTAGTATACTGGTTCTAAACGCAACTGCTACGCTAGCAGGCATGCTATGCCAGGCAGCTATTAATGAGTCCTCGCGACCACACTTCACCGGTACGTTGAGGACAAGCCTATTGCCACTAACCGGGAACAACTCCAAACTAAGATATTTAGAATTTCATAGAAAAACTCCAAACAATATTTTATTAGAAGAATTGGCCCAAAACAGCATTGAACCGTGAGGAATGGAAGGAGGGTAGGGACTTCATTACCCTGCAATGAGACGACAACGGCTAAATAACAATAATAATAAATAGTAATGATAATCATACGCTCGCTCTCAAAAAAGCAAAAGGAATCCGTGCCTTGTGTTAAAACTCGGGACCTATGATTTGGAAATTCAAAGTCCATAGCACTAGGCTATTACTGCTTTGTGTGTACTCAGATTGCAAAACCGATTTTGATAAGATTTTATGTCGTTACTTTCACAGCTTACAGCAGACAGTCTAGTGAAGATTGGAGCGTAGCTTCACTCATGAGTTGTCCAAAACACAACCCGTTAACACAAGACCTCTCTACAGACACCCTGCCATCGAGCGAAAAGTAAGTTAAACAACAATTTGAACTACCCTCCATAGTCTTTTCGGTTATTTTCTCGCTTATTTTATACGTTTATATATTATGTTATAGCAAGTGGTGTCGGGTGATCAAGGGTGATGATATATTGAGAATGAGTCTAAGGTACAAATTTGGCCAAAAAAATCGCAGATTCCAAAAATTATGTTTTTGTTTGTTTTTGTTCTAACTGTTAGGGTTTTCTGTGTGCTAATTAATTGCGGTGGAGGTTTCTGTTTTTATTTGATTATTTATTTATTGTTTTTTTTTTTTTTTTTAAATGAAAAATTCTTGAGTGTCGTGTGGTGCACATAATGATAGTTTAGTTATACACTTTTGATTATGCGCATGAGTTTGGGCGATGGTTTTTCTGTTTGGCTTGGTTTATCTATGGGATGGGCTATTGTTGTCTATGATATGAAGAGGTAAGGCGTTTTAAGTCGCTGTCTATGGCGCTCTGTAATTGCCTTCAGTGTGGTTTCAAAAATATTTATTCTTTATCGTCTAAAATTGTAATAATAAACTATAATTTAATCTGAAACTTATCATTGTTGATCAAAAGAAGAATTTTGAAAAGCTTGTTATGCAATTTTAGACATTATCATCTAAATTTAAAAGTTGAAATAAAGTGAATGATTGTAATTTTGGGTAAATCTTCAAAAGTTCTGTGTGGGCACTTATACTGTTCATTACTTCTCTTTAATGATGATCAGTTGACGCTGAAAAGAGATTGAAAGTACTTCACTCGTCAATAAAATACGTCAGTCACCAGTTGCAACTAACATGGGTGCCATGAAATAATTTTGTCTTTGCATTATCAGCCATAATTTCGGCACGAGATAAACGACTAAAGTGTGTCGCGGCATGCATTTTAGTCCAGCGAGTGACATGCATTTCACATTTATTGCGTCAGCGTGGGTAGTCGAGCATATACACGTTGTGACGTAACTATACAGAATGTTACAAAACTACTCGTAAAGCCGAAAGGAGGTTAAATGGGGCCTTATAACGAGTCCATTCACAATATTTAAAAACCGTAGTAACGCTGTTTATCAAACCCCAAAAAAACTAAAACAACAACATTTATGAATGAAAAATAGAAAAACTATTAAAGCAGACAATTATTAGGTAAAATAGGTACGTAGGCCTTTCTGTTAAATAATCTGGTTCCCTGACATGATACCTGACAAAATTTTTGGCTTTGATAATTAATTATATTTTTTACGGGGTATTTTGTAACACGTTGTATATAGTGACGTCACCACGTGTCGTGACGTAACAACGTGCCGTGATGTAATCACGTGTTGTGACGTATCCACGTGTTGTGACGTAATCACTTGTCGTGACGTCACCACGTGTCGTGACGTAATCACGTGTTGTGACGTCACCACGTGTCGTAATGCACATACGCGTCGTATCAAGTGAGTATCATCTGTAAGTTGTCTCTCTTGTTTTAGGAGCCTCTTGCAATATATCGATGAAGAGTTAATGCTCAGGTAAACGGAGAGGTTTTAAGTTTGCATGTATTATTACATGTAATTTGTGTGTTTTATGTCATAGCTTTTGAGCTGTTCGGAATAATTTAGAGTAATCAACGTCAAGCGCTGGCCCGGACCTAGGGAGGGGCGGGCGGGGGCACTCGGCCGGTAAACATTGCAGCGGGTAGACCGCTTAGTCTTGCTACGTTGTACAGTCAACAAAAGAGTTAAGTATACAGATAGCAAACAAAATATGCATTTTTATATAGAATTCAACATAAATAATTACGCGCCAAAGGGTTAGGTATGTAGCTGCTTACAATACCTACGTTTTGACACATACTGCGTGTTTTTTTATTTATAATTAGCTGCCTGTATACCTAACTCTTTTGTGGACCGTACCTAATTTTTAGATGGGGTCCTTTTAAAAATTTAGAGCCGGTACTAGCAATTGGAAAATTTAAAACAAAATAAAATTGCCAATAAAATAAGGTACCATATTCCGAACAGCAAGTATTTAGATTTGGTTTAGTATTGATTAATATGTATACATAGTCATTTATTTAATACATGCAACAAAATTAAATTAATTTATATTACAGACTTTTTATGGTTTAATTATAACCTTAGGTTAGGTGCGTAGTAAGAGCAACCGGTGTGTGTGTATGACAAGATGTATGAATGTGGTCGAAGCGAAAGAAGTATGCAAGAATCGTAGCGAGTGGCGTTCTTTAGTTTCTGCCTACCCCTATGGGAAAAAAGCGTGAGTGTATGTATGTTCGATTATATAACTTTAGAGCTTCAGCGTCCCACTGCGGGACGGCTCTCATAACGAAAGGAATCTATACTGTATTGTGTGTTACGACATTTAAGACAAATTATATTTTAAATATAGAAACATACTTACATAGCATCACGCCTGTATTCCCCGAAGGGTTAGGCAAAGGTGTACAAATGTACACTAAAATCATTAAAACAGCTCTTTTGAAAAGTCAAAGTCAAAACTAGTTGCACGGTTCCAAAAAGTGGGTCTTATGGAGAAGAACAGGCAAGAAACTCCTTTAAAAAAACATGATTACAGTGTACATTCTATACAAATAAATGATTACTTACTTACTTACTTACTAGTGCTTATCTTGTTTTACAATTTGGTTCTGAATAAACTCACAGTTCGCCGGTAGCTTGCCATGTAATAATGGACGAACCTATTAACATTAATTAGGCACACATCCAAACTTGAGCACACATCCGTGAGGAATGGAAGGAGGGTAGGGAGGCCTTTGCCCTGCAGTGGGACGACAACGGCTAGATAACAATAATAACAATAATGGAGCCTTAACCACCGGTAGCTTGGATCCTGTTTCCGATATCGGTGGTCTGACTATTTTTTATATTTTTACATGTTTTTGTTTTTAGTTTTTGTAAAAATATTTAAAAATGTAATGTAATTAAGAAATTAAATAAATACGAGAATAATAATAATAATAATATTTTGGGACATTTTACACAGCACCATCTAGTCCCAAACTAAGCAGAGCATGTACTATGGGTACTAGACAATGGATATAATACTTATATACTTTTTTTTTTTGTAAATACATACTTATAATACATAAGAAACACCCAGACAAACACAAATACTCATGTTTTATCCACACAAATATTTGTGTCCTGTGGGAATCGAACCCACGACCCCATGATCAGCAGTCCGGCACGACCCCATGATCAGCAGTCCGGCACTCGAACCGCTAGACCACAGAGGTCGTCAATAACATCCAAACTTCGACGTACTACTGACATTTCATAGAAAATTACTGTTCGACCTGGGAATCGAACCCACAATCTCAAGCGTCCTTCTCAATCTCAAGCTTACGATCAATAGTCTAATGAGGTAGTTAATTATTTTTAGTATCATAATATTTGGTTTTAAATGTACTGGAGCGGTCAAATGAGTAAAATTTCTAGTCGCTTAGCCTAAAAGTTACATAAAAAGTCTGTAATTATAAATACAAAACATGACCTAAATAAAATGCAAACCGCATAGCAAGTATATTGATAGTGCGTAGTTGTAGCATGAGGCATGTTAAACAACAAGCTTTGCAGCTTAAATATAATATAAAAACAAACATTTAAAAAACCCAGTAAATACCAAAAAGTTTTCCATTCTCACATTAAAAAAAAAAGGTTGTATATCCCACCAGCACCACTTGTTATTATAACACCAATAATAAAAGCTTGTCATAACAAATCCTCCCACAATTGTGTCTAACCGCACTCGAAAAAGCTTTAAAACCATAACAGCACTGCGAAACCCCAAATAAAAACTACTAAAACTCCCTAAAATTTCTGCCAATTTAGTAATTTTTCATTTTGTTTTCAGGGCAACACTACCATTAACAGCGGAAACCGCGAACATGGCGCAGGGTGGCAACACCGCTTTGTCAATGCACGACCAACACTTATCTCAATGTATACAATTAAAACAGAACTTTTTAAACAATTCTACCGCGAATATCTATCAAAACCTGACTTCGACGTTTCAAAGTCCTATATGTGCTTCGAGAGTATCGATCGACGATCCTCTATGTAGGAAAATAGGCGAAGATATAATGTATGTTGACCAACAGGAGAGCGACCACTTAGACTTGCAGAGAAACGCAAACTGCGAATGTGGGCTATGTCCGAAACCGGAGCCCAGAGACAATAATACTTTGAGCGACCTACAGAGGTCCGTAGCCCGGTGTTCCTGTGACGTATGCAATTCTAACGGCGACATACTTAGCTATTACAGAAACTGTTCAAACCATAACACAGACTCTGGCATAGTTTACTGCGAACACTGTAAAAAACAAAAAATCTCCGTATCTAACTTCCGAGCGTTACAAATAGCGAATAGGTTACGAATATCCGAAGACGACAAACTACAAAATGGCGCCACCGATGACGATATATGCAGAAAAATTGATATGAGCTTAAATATGGAAGATAAAGTATTTGAACATAGGAAAAAACATAACAGGCATAATTCAGATTCGGTTACTGCCGGTATAGATTTAAGCCAATTTTGTCAGTGTGAACTCGATGTGAAAAGAAAAACTTCGTCCGTTGATGAGATCTTCAAAATGGTGGACGAAAATGGGCGGGACGTGAAGGCGGAGGCGATCGACGAGGAGAACAAGACAACGCAGAGGCAAAGGAGTTTGTCGGACAGCCAGAGAGATAAAGCCAAAGTTGATAATCAAGGTAAGTTAAAATGTAAAGAAAGAAAAATATTTATTGATACAGTCTTGGACAATGCACACAAAAATATTAAAAAAAAGATATGATGGAAAAACAAATGAAATAAGGATAAAAAAAATGTGTGTCCCACGACTGCGTCAAATAGGCTCCAGTTCCGCTAAATGCCAGACCGCTGCACACTGTAGGAATACCGCGATCTAGCGGGATTTAATTCGAAATATCAACTTCGTCTAAATGAGCAATTACAAATACTTTTCGGTACCCTAGTATCTACTCACAATCATTATAGACTTGATATTATGATAGGTATCCGAAAACTAAAAATATAAAATGTTGAAGGTAGTACATAAAATCAATCATTCGATTGACACCAAACAAACCATTTATTTGCGTGCATTTTCGCTTTTATTACATTGTGATAATAGCTTTAACTTTGGACTTTTTGTTGTTTATTGTGTTAACAGTGTCGTTGAGGTAAAAATAATATTGTTTTATTGAATGTTTAGTGATAGTATGTAAATAAGATTTAATTAAATAAGCCGAAAAAAGGTTCCTATTTTTAATAATGGTCAAATTAGATAGAGTAAGAGTTATATTATTACACCATATTTCACGACAAAATTTACATAATATTATGGCCTAGAGTCTTGAGTATCAGATATAGGCGACAGATATTGCGCGTTTTTGCGCCACTCATACATTTTTTTTAGAAGACAAATTTTTTATTTTTTGGTATATGTACAAGACAAATTTTGATTTTTTGGTATATGTACAAGACTAATGAGCGCTCTGATGCTGTTTTTGCTTTTTTTATCAACAGTTATGAGTTCATAAATTTTTCTGATGAAGCTGTAAAGGAAATTAAAGTATTTTTAAGGAAGTTATTAGCAAGATTGGAAATAAAACGTAAAACATCACGAATTAGTTACGCTAACGAGGATCTTTTTAATAGGCTTCTGATATCATCAGATCCGTATATAATTTACGATATGTGCCTAGAAGAAAAAAAGGCCCATTGGAACCCGAACTTTTGAAATTGCTAAGCTAACTAAGTTTTTACGTTAATAAGTTATTTTTTTTAAGTCTATGAATATAAGTTTTTGGCAATCAAACCTTTAAAGTAACTTTTTATTAGCTTGTTATAACATTTCAATACATAACACAACTATTCGCTGCCAAAAAACTATATAAAATGTTGTTGATAATTAAATCCCCCTAGATTATGAAATTCCTACAGTGTGCGCTGGTGAGCTGCCTGGCGCTGGGTTTCAACTGCACCTTTAAAATGATGTGTCACGGATGCAAACCAGTATACAATAACAGTAATATGAATAATAGTACATTATGGTACAAGTGTGTAATGTTGGTGATTACCGCTGAGTCGCCATTGAAACCCGAGCCTTAGGTGAGGGTTTTAAGAGAGCCGAGGACGGTAATCATCAATACACACGTGTATCATACGACGTTTTTCAACACATTTGTGAAGAAAATAACTATAATTTCAAATGTGAAAACGAATTGTGAAATTTTTTCGCAATGGCGGGAAAAAATAATCAGTTGTTTTCCTAAACAATGGCGAATAATGGCGATCGGCCATAGGCTAAAAGAATGAGGTTTCTTTTTTTTTTGGCTTTTTGCGGTTAGCGTTTTAGCCACATATGAAATGGGGCATCCAAAGTTTTCTTTATTACAGAGAAAACAAAAGTTATATTTTAGTGAAAGTTTTATTTATTAAAAACGTACAAGTTGAAATTATCTAATTAAATGCGAAGTTGCATGCAATGAGCAAGCAATAGGTACATTAATTTATTTGTACTATTTATTGAACACGATCTTTTTTTTATCAAAACTTTTTTAAAGAATAAAGCAACTCAACTAATAAAATTTAAAAAGAAACCTATAACTCACTTGTGAATAATAGCAATGAAAAAGTCACAGTTTGATTATAGGTGTCATTACGTGCCTAATTGCTGTGAAATAAGAGCCATTTTATGAGCAAGTGTGTTGAAAATATTCATATACAGGGTGTCCCAGAACGTGACGATAAGCCGGCAACAGGGGAAAGGCCCACTAATGGCGGGCCCAGTAAAAAAAATTTCATCGATTTATTCGCAACGGTTCCCAAGTAACAGCCATTTAAAAAAAAATCACAAAAATACCACCCTGAGTTAAAATTTTCGGCATAATTACTAGTTTTCAATTATTTGATTTTTTTTTGTTGTGGAATCTCAAGTAGCTACACTAATTATTTTCAAATCAAAACAAATCCAAAAACAATAACTTTCTGAGAAAAAATACTAAATATCATTAGTTAAAATATTTCTAATTTACTATCACTCAACTTTGATTGCTCATACTGAAAAAAAAAATGAAGTAAGCTGACAAGGCAAGATTGACCAAAAGTAATTCACCAAGATTCTTATTTCTTATTTATTACTTTTAAATTAGGACACCTACCGGAATAATAGGTTATATTTTTTTTGTTTAACGCAAAACATGTACATATCATAGCATTTTAGAATCTTGGTGAAATGGGCCAACTTTTGGTCAAACTTAACTTGTCAGCTTAGTTAATTTTTTTTTCAGTATGAGCAATCAAAGTTCAGTGATAGTAAATTAGAAATATTGTAACTGATTATATTTACTATTTTTTCTCAGAAAAATATTATTTTTGGATCTGCTTTGATTTGAAAATAATTAGCGTAGTTACTTGAGATTTAGCAACAGTAAAAAAAAATTAAAATAATTGAAAACTGTAGTTATTATACCAAAAATTTTAACTCAGGGTGGTATTTTTGTAATTTAAAAAAAAATGGCTGTTACTTGGGAACCGTAGCGAATAAATCGATGATTTTTTTTTTACTGGGCCCGCCATTAGTAGGCCTTTCTCCTGTTGCCGGCTTATCGTCACGTTCTGGGACAGCCTGTATATGTGTAGGTATACTAAGTTGCTCGACTCATTTTGCCTCCCAAAGAAACCTGTTTCCTAGCGAGTTAGGCCGATACAGTCGACGCATTATAATATATGTTGTGATTGTGAATCATCTTCATTACGCTGCATACAGCCGATCGGGCATGCAGCGTAGACTTTAGGGCTTTTGAGGTCTCAGTTCAAATGTTTTATTCAGAATTTTCAATAGGTAAAAATTTAACAAGATTTCATTGGGTTTTATGGGAAGATATGCCAACAAATACATAGATATTCCTTTTAGAAAAAGGTTACGATATACATTTTCTATACCGATGTGCTCTAACTAAAATCGCTGATGTTACGCGCAAAGCCAAACAACTTAACTGGGATTGGGCAGGACACGTTTGTTGTATTCCAGCCGAACTATGGACGAAAGCACAATTTGGATCCTACATTGGAACTCGAGACCTTTAACTTGGCAGTCCAATGGTCATATCTCTAAGTTATCACTGCTTTTTTTTAAGTGTAACGTGATATTCCTCCCTACAGTGGTCCCAGTAGAGGGTCCAGTCCCGCCGGTTCCGCCCCGACGGGCCCGCAGCCGCCGGGCCCACACGCCGCCCCGCGCCGCGCCCAACGGCCTGCCGCCCACGCCTAAAGTGCATATGGGGGCTTGCTTCTCTAAGGTAACAACTGACACTTACATGGATGGACCATGGTACAATTTTAAGCATACGCTAGCGTTGGTACGCAGTGACGTCACGATCAGTTGATAAATGTAAAATAAATTCAAAGTTCACCTTTTAATATCTCTTGTTTTTCATCAATTTTGTTTAAAAATTAAACTGTATACAGTTACTAAATCAGAATTTCTTCATCATATATGGGTGTCTATGGACGGCGGTGATCACTTACCATCAGGTGACCGGCTAGCTCGCTTGTCTCCCTCTTCCATAAAAAAAAAAAAAATCACGTGACAACATGTCAAACGTCAAACTGACAATGACGTTACTGCGAACCAATCACTTGACCATGACGTCACGTGTCACGGGCCAGGAATAACTTGTATTATTCTACCATGGGAAGAAGGAGGCTTGTTTTATAATATTGGAATAATATTCTGACAAATAAGCTTACGAGCTCTCTGATGGTAAGCGGCAACCGCAGCCTGTAGACGATAGCAACACCAGTGGTATCACTTGCGCGTTGTCATCCTGACACCTCAGTTGTTAAGTCTCTTATGCTCAGTAATTTCACTGACTGGTTTTTGTAATCCGCAGGTGTTCAACGGATGTCCGCTGAGGATTAACTGTACAGCCTCCTGGATACATCCGGACACGAGAGATCAACATATACTAATTGGTAAGTGACTATTACTTATTATGATATAATATAATATAAAATACTACAATAATACAATAAAATATAACTTAAACCAATAACAATTAAAATACTATACATAGGTAAACAATAAACTTAGCACTAATTCACTAATGTATAATAATTATTATTAACTCATAAAATAATTGTAGTACATACTAAAAATAGTTGTACAATATAAAAAGTATTATATACAATAAAATTACTTATATGTGTGCACACGTTATGCTCACTGGATTTCTTATTTATTGAACACATTACCACTCCCTATAATACTGAACTCCGGTTGAGAAACAGTCCCCTAAAACATTGTAAATAGATACATATGTTATTTGTTTGTCAGGCGCGGAGGAAGGCATCTACACGTTGAACTTGAACGAGCTCCACGAGACAGCGATGGATCAGCTGTGTCCGCGCCGCACTATATGGATGCACGTCATCAAAGACGTACTCATGTCGCTTTCAGGTCAGTTCATAGAACGTATTACATAATTTATGCATTAACGCACACGTAAGACAAAAAGCATTTTGAGATTTCAACTCGGCTCCTAGAAGTTTGATCACGTCAGCGGCGACAGGTGACAGTAATAATAAAAAAAAAATAAAAAAAATGTTTTATTGTCATAAAAATGAGAGGATACAGTATTTTTGAAACCCTGACTAGGTAACAACCTGTGTTACAAGAGTCAGTGTCTTCCCCGCTTGTGGAACAATAACTTTGTTATACAATAAAAACAAACAAAAATAGTTAAATGCATACTGCTCTTGAGTGTGTACTTGCTATAATGTGTACTGTGTAGGTGTGTGTGTATATGTGTATGTGTGTTCGTATGTGTGTGTTCGTGCGTGTGCGTGTGTGGGAGGTATATGTCTGTATGTGTTTGTGTGTGTGCGCACTCGTGCGTGTATGCGTATTCGCTTATTATGTTAATAGGGTTCTATGATTAATTTCTTTATTTCTGAATTATGAAATACTGTATCCTGTACTACATGGTGATTCCATGTAGTACAGGATACAGTGTTATATACACCATATAAATTGTGGGTACACCATATATTTTCTATCGTCTACTTATCTCCTGTAGGCTTGATGTCGTTACCGGTGACAGGTGACAGTGACAGTCAAAGTCAAAGATATTTATTGCTTAACCCTTTGACCGCCACAGACGTCTATAGACGTCAAATTAAAACTTGCTCACGACGCCAAACGACGGCATGGCACGACAAAAATAACACTTTTTTATAGTGTTTTTTGGCGTAGAAAACACAGATATTCATTATTGACGTGGCGGTCAGAAGGTTAAAACTGTGTACCTATGGTGTTTTACCTTTTCACCGCCACGTCAATAACGAAAATCCGTGTTATCTACGCCAAGCGACAAATTCTAGTATTTAATAGTAGGTAAAAAAACAATAATTTTTGTATAGGTATGTATTTTGAACTAAAAAAAAGTGGTATTTTTGACGTGCCATGCCGTCGTGAGCAAATTTTCATTTGACGTCTATACACGTCCGTGGCGGTCAGAAGGTTAACATTTTTTTCTACCTAGTCGGGTGTAGCAATATGAAGATATTAAAATGTAATAAACATATTCATATAAAGACTATTTAAAGAATCGTGTTATGTTATGATTGTTTGTTGTTATGTTGTGATCATGTGATCAGGCAAGACTCCGTCGCTATACCGTCACGAGCTGTTAGCGCTGATAGGCAGCGCACGCGGCGGCAGGTCGCTGCGAGTCCTGCCGCCTCGCCTGCTGCCGCGGAGGTTCGCGCTCACCACCAGGGTGCCCGACACTAGAGGTATGGACACTATGCTTTTATAAATAACTAAAATACAATAATACCAATGTACACACATCAAAAAAAAAGTTTGCATAAGCTGATATAATATTTTAAATTGAACTTTATCAAGAAAAAATCTTTGTTGTGTGTTTTCTTTAAATAGAAATACCCTGTTTGAAAGAATATAAAAAGAAGAAGAAACCATAATACAATCTACGGTAACAAAAAAGATTTCGATTTTTCAAAGTGATCGCAAACTTATTTTGATGTATGTAACTCTATCTGTTACGCATATACCGCTGAACCGATTTTGATGAAATTTGGTACAGATGTAGATTAAACCTTGGAGAATAACAAAGACTACTTTTTAAACCACGGTTAACAGCTGGTACTTGTAAAAATTTGAAATTTATCCTTCTAATTTTGAAGGTTTTTGTGTTAATAAAAGCGTTTGTATACAATGTGTTACAAAGTAACCCGTAAAAATATAATTAATTATCAAAGCCAAAAGTTTTGTCAGCTGTCATGTCAGGGAACCAGATTATTTAACAGAAAGGCCTACGTACCTATTTTTCATTCATAAATGTTGTTGTTATCCTTCTTTTGGGGTATGTTATACAGCGTTACTACGGTTGTTAAATATTGTGAATGGACTCGTTATAAGGCCCCATTTAACCTCCTTTCGGCTTTACGGGTAGTTTTTTTTTTTTTTTTTCTGTATTTCTATTTGTAAGTAATTAAAATTTTATGGTTTTTGTTAGTGATGTTGATAATCCATTATTCATAATCGATTAATCGATAATCCATAATCGATTAATCGATATTCAACATCACTATCACAGCACTGAGATGACAGGGAGCAAAGGTAAATAATTCTTTAGCTTCATTCATTCATGATTATTGATTATTTGAGTGAGATATGTATACCTTGGAGATAATTAAGATAATTTTACCTGTTTCGATCCATTATCGATAATCTAATAATCGATTATCAACATCACTAGTTTTTGTGTCAAGAAACACAAGTTAATTTATGTCCATGTATGTTCTCAGGCTGTATGCGGTGCGCGGTGGGTCGCAACCCGTACAACGGCTACAAGTACTTGTGTGGCGCCACGCCGGCGGGACTGTTCCTCATGCAGTGGTACGACCCACTCAGGAAGTTCATGCTGCTCAAGGTCAGTACACTACCTGTACTCACATGGACATCATACTCGCTTTTGAATTTTTTTTGTTTTTACCACAAGTGGCAAACAAGCATACGGCCCACCTGATGGTAAGTGGTTACGTAGTCAATAGACGCTTGTAACACCAGGGGTATCACTTTACAACCCGACCCTTATTAAATAGGAATAGATGAGTTGGCAGTATAAGGGTCAAAGTCCCCCCACTCCAAACACAATGTTTCCTCGCGGAGCACTGGCAACCTTGCTCACCGTAAGGAACACAACACAACTCAAAACAGTGTTATTTCACTTCGATTTTCTGCAAGGCGGAGGTACTTCCCCAGTCGGGCAGCTCCAATTTAAGTGGAACTACTCCCACTATGCCCTACCTCCTTCATAACTAAAAAATATTTATTAAATTGAAGTAGGATAGGCACTTAATAAACTAGGTTGAGCTGAACTTATATATGGAGTAGTTATAGCCTTTTTAGGTAGGTCTTTTTCTGGCACCCACAGTTACGCAGTATGTTTGGGTTCCATGAAATAGGGGCGAGCCTAATAACCACATACATTTGGATTGATTTGGGCACATATCCAAACTCAGAGCTGTTAATGAGAGTTTCATAGAATAGCTGCTCGATCTGGTAATCAAACCCAGGGCCTCTAGCGTAGCAATCACACTTCCAGGCACGCGCACGTCACACGTAACACTCGTGGCTCAGACGCCAGCAGACCAAGCTATCCAAAGCAGTAAAAAATCCCAATTGAACATAAACCTTATTGCTTTGTATTAAAGTTGAGAATCTATCAAAGAAATTTGACAGATTGATGAGCTTGATGTGCTGGCTTATGTACATCCCTACTAACATTATAAATGCGAAGTAACTCTGTCCGTCTGTTACGCTTTCACGCCTAAACTGCTAGACCGATTTTGATGAAATTTTAGTACATAGACAGATTCGATCTTGGAAAAGGACAAAGGCTACCTTCTGTCTTAAAAATCCGTTTTGATGCTAGTGAATCCGAGGGCAGTAGCTAATTTCCAATATATCATCTCCGTTCTGTTTCCTGTGGACTATAGCCTAATCCCTCTCATTCTAAGAGGAGACCCGTGCCTAGCAGTGGGACAGTATATGGGTTGATGATGATGAGTTCTGTTTCATCCACAGAATATTGATTGCGTGCTGCCGTCACCGTTGCTGGTATTCGAGCTGATCATCACCCCTGAGCTGGAGTACCCGCTGTTGTGCGTCGGAGCCACCCGGAAACCGTTGAGGCTCAACCTGATCAACATTAATTCCGGTAAGATAATGATGTAATTATCGTGAAATGTGATCGTTGAGTCGAACGACGCCGATACGCACGTCTTTTTTTTATACCACTAGAAAGAAAGAAAAGAAGACTGAAAAAGTATTTATTTGGCCAAAACATACCAACACACAAACACTAAGGTGGCTAACAACCATACGGCCCACCTGATGGTAAGCGGTTACCGTAGCCTATAGACGCTTGTAACATCAGGGGTATCATTTGCGCTTTGCCGACCCTGTATTGAAAGAGGAACAGTTAGGTTGGCAGTATAAGGGTGAAAGTCCGCCCACTGCCAACACAACGTTTCCTCGTGGAGCACTGGCAATCTTGCTCACCGTAAGGAACACAACACAGCTCAAACCAGTGTCATTTCATGGTTTCATGGTTAGCAGACTTCACACACCCGTCGAGAAAAATCTGTAAGGTTTCCTCACGATGTTTTCCTTCACCGTTTAAGCGAGTGATAATTAAGTATTAATATTCAGATGAATTCGAAAAGTCAGAGGTGCGTGACTTGGATTCGAACTTGAGATCTGCCCAATCCAATGCTGACTGAGCATAAGCTATACTTAGCTATCACTATAATTATATAATATACAGTCCACTAACACTATTGTATTAAGAGTAACACTGTACATTTATGTGTTTGTTAAATCAGTTCAAATAAAATCTTTCTACCGTCCACACGTCTGTTTATTACAAAAATTCAGTAAAATCATATTCATTCCTTATCGCCCTTAACAGACCTTTGACTTGGCAGTCCCATGGTTTTATCACTAGGCTATCACTGCTTGTTTATTTATGATTAGTATGTATATTGTCCAACGAGCTGTGGGCCCGAAAAGCTCAGGATTGGTGCCCTGAAACAGCGACACGGGGTCGCGGCAGACCACGAAGGAGATGGCGGGACGAACTGGATGTCTTCCTTGAGAACTGGAGAGAAGAAGCGCACTATCGCGACCGTTGGAAGGAATGGAGGGAGGCCTTTGCCCAGCAGTGGGACAGCACGGGCTAGTAATAATAATAATAATGTATATTGAGAGGAACGTTGTGTGTTGTAGGCGCGACGTGGTTCCAGTCTGAGGAGTTGGAGTCGTGCGTGGCGGGCTCCAACACGGTGATCCCTCGCCCCGAGAGGCTCCACACCCTGCGCGCCGTGCATCAACTCAACAAGGACTCCGTGAGTCTCTCTTACACACTTACACACTCCTGACTGACCTCACCATCAACACCTCAATTAACAATGTGAAGGGAAATTTCGACACGGCGGATGGATATCGCGGTGGCTAAGTGGTCATAGCGTCTGGTGTACAGAGGCCCGCACATAGAGCTACCACAATCTGTCAAATTTCTTTAATTGATTTTCAACTTTAATACCATACGATAAGGTTCATATTCAATTGGGAAAATTTGACAGTTTTGGGTAGCTTGACCTGCTAGCGTCTGTACCTAACCAGAAGACGCAGTTTCGAATCCTGCCCGTGGTCGAATTTTTCCTTTGCTAAATAACTTTAATATCTTAGCATGGAAAATGCCAAAAAATACAAAAAGATACACAGAAACTGTTTTAAAAGGATTATAGGTGTTGCCCTTAGTTTCACTCACATCACATTTCGGACTTGTGTATGTCCTTCTCCAAGATCTAATCTATCTCTGTACCAAATTTCATCAAAATTTGTTCATTTATTATATAGTAGTAGGATGTTATTCCATAATTCATTTATTTCCAATTCAAGGCTTGTATCGCAGAAACCAATAAAAGCGGAAAAAATCTTAAATAAAAAGCTATAAATAAATAATTATAAATATTTCTTTACAATTTTATATGTATAATTTATTTATTTATTTAATTTTATTTTACAGAAGGCTTACAGACTAATAGACATAAGATATAAGAACATGTTATTAATAGATTGCTAATTACAAGCCTCCACATATAGCATCCACATATTTTTTTGATTGTGTAATAGATTAGGAATGTTTTTACACATTCGAAAATCCAATAAAATTGCTCGACCTGCGAATCAAATAATTCCAAAGACCAATGAAGCCTATTATGTTTAGGTGTTGGTGTGCCACGAGAACGTAGTGGATATAATCCCGGTGCTACCTCCCACCATCGACACGACACGGTGGCGACACGACGACGACAAGCGGCGCAACAAGCTGCTCTCCAGAATACAGTTCGACTTCAATATTGACAGTATATGTAAGTTTTTTTATGGGCATTAAAATATATCCGTCTATGCGCATGGATTTACGCAAAGCTATCCAAAACTGTCAATATTTCCCAATTGAATATGAACCTTATTGTTTTGGATTAAAGTTGAAAATTCAATAAAAAAAAATTTACAGATTGTGATAGCTTGATGCTGACCTGACCATACACAAAGTTTTGAGAAATTGGGGGGATCGGATATAACAACTAGCCTATTAGGGTGCTAGTTGTTATATCCGAAGTATTTCAATATTTGACGCGACGCCACTTGTCAAAGCGAGTATGATGTAAAAGTCTATGACACCAAATGTCAATATCGCTGATTGAATAGTGTTTGCCTACAACAAACTCTTGTAGGAGTGTTTGTAGGATTGGAAGTGTGGAGTGTTATGTGTTTTGTAGGGACACTGCATTCGATTTGTATATAGGCGCATTACTGTATTAGCGCGGCGCAGCAGTCAGTTAGGTCTTTCGGTTATAAGTAATACTTATGTAATTAGTATATGCAGTGTTCATCTAGGGAAACATATCGTAAGCCCAGATGAAATAAAAGAGCTCAACCCTAAGCAAATCCTGCGGCTACTATAAACTTATAGTAGCCGCAGGGTTTACCGGTGAGCTCTAATGCAACAAGTGGCGATCACAATAGACCGACTGCGGTCGCAGTGATACTTAAGCCGCTATATAATAAAAAAAAAAAAATAGTATATGTATACCTGGTACCAGTAAAATATTTATACAGAAATGTGACCGAATATTCATTTAACATATCCATCATATATATAAACCCCATAATTTTACTGTAGGAGTGTTTGCTATTTGTGATAGACTATGACGTCACACTAAGCGCGCCTAAAACTTGCAATCATAGACCTCTGCGCAGCTAATTACTGGGCGAACAGCATTTCAAATTGTACCATCGACACGAAGTAAAAAAATAAAATAAATTGTATCTTTTTATACTGTTCTCTGGGCGCGAACTTCCTCCTTACCTGAGTTATTTGTCGTCAGTATGCTTGGCGGACTCGGTGCTGGCCTTCCACCGGCATGGGGTCCAGGGTCGCTCGCTGCGGAACGCTGACATCACGCAGGAGATCACCGACGCTTCCAGGGCATACCGCCTGCTGCCTCATGACAAGTCAGTATACTATTTACTTCTATAGATACCCTAACAAAAGGTTACAGGTTGAGTTTAATCAATGGATGCGCATGCGTGATAAGTTTTGACTCTTTCCACCAGTTTATTCGGTTTTTTTCAGCCATAGAATGTAACTTCCGGATTACGTAAAAGTTTACTTTAAAATTCGTAATAAATGAAATTTTAATATGTAAACTGCTTAATCTTATTAAAACGTCTATATTAGTTAATGTAATAATTGTATATTTCATTCAAAACAATAGATAGTTTGGTACCTAATACCTAATATAATTGCATGTTCATGTTACAGCAAAATATACAGAACTTTAACCCTTTGATCGCCACGGGTGTCTATAGGCGTCAAATTAAAACTTGCTCACGACGCCAACGACGGCATGGCACGTCAAAAATACCACTTTTTTATAGTGCGTAGAGAGCCCAGATTTTCGTTATTGACGTGGCCGTCAAAATGTTAACTCTGATACTATCTATTAATTTATAATACCCATGTTTACTAAGAAATGATTTGATTTAAAATCGAAGGCTACTCCTCAGACTACTCCAAAACATATATTATAGAACTGTTTTGTGAAAACTAGTTCGGTTTACAATAAACTGTCAACTTTATTTCCAGGGTCGTAGTTTTAGAATCGCATGTACTCCAAAACAACACGTTATCAGGCGAAGATGGGAACGATCTCTACATCCTAGCGGGCCACGAAGCTTCCTACTGAGGTACCAGTATGACACTATTGTGATGCGAGCCGGTACTTTTAGTGCCAGAACGAGTGTCAGTAGGACACTAACGGAACGATTGTAAAAAGGCTGTAAAAAGGAGTTTTACTTTGTGCCGAAGTTTTTATTTAGTAAAAAAAAACATGTGATTTATGAGTCTTTTATACTGATACTGGACTGGATGTTAGTCTGAAAATTATGTCTAGTTTAGAGTTATCAGTTTTGAGGTTAGGACTTTTTTTATTGAAGGAAATGTCTAAAAATATAGCTTGAAAAGCCATAATTATTATTTTCTGTAAAGAGATTCAAAGCGAAGTTTTGTATTTAAACCAGTATTACACCCATTTTTATTGCCAGGAAGAAAGGTCAATTCAGTCGAGTAATGAATAAATTTACCTGTCATGTACAGGTATATACCGTTAATAATCGTCATCATCATCATCAACCCATATACTGTCCCACTGCTGGGCACGGGTCTCCTCTCATATTAAGAGGGATTAGGCTATAGTCCACCACGCTGGCCTAGTGCGGGTTGGCAGACTTCACAAACCGTCGAGAAAAATCTCTAAGGTATGCAGGTTTCCTCACGATGTTTTGTTAATAATCGTACCTCTACCTTATTAGGAGACAGGGGGTAATATGCAGGTTTTAACGGCCGCAGGGTTTCACGATGAACTCGTAACTCAAGTGGCGATAACAATAGATCATCTACGTTTACAAATGGGTGGGTAACTGCAACCACGCACAGTTTTTAATAACAATAATAAAATAAAACTAAGATAAACTCCAAATTCACGTTTACCCAATTGCAAAGAAAAAGTGGAAGTGGGGTTTATTAAAAACCACGGCATTTACAAGCCGGTATTAAATGTGGATGGACTCAAGATGTTCCTTACAAAATTACAATTAAATTCTAGTTAAACGCAGAAAAATGATAGAGCGTGACACCATAAGATCCGCTGTTTATATGTGCTTCTGTAACATAATTATATCAAACAGGACAAACCCTAAATTTCCTCCTTACTCCCTTTTTTCGACAACCGCCACTTTTGCACCGTTTATGTTATGGCTACTCTGTTTCCGATGTATATATAATTCTAACTGCTGCTCGCAGTTTCGCCCGCATCCCAAAAGGCTCTTTGAAACAAAACCCCATCTCCATCTCCAAGGTATAATCTATCTATGTACCAAATATCATGAAACTCGGTTCAGCGGTTCAGGCGTAAAAGCGTGACAAACAGACAGACAGAGTTACTTTCGCATTTCGCAATGTTATGTATGCAAACGTGCAGCCCCGGAACACCAAAATATTATTTCTGAGGAGAAATCGAATATGCGACCACTGATGTACCCATGCGTGCCTCCTGCCTGATCTGCCACCATTAGACATTACAATGTGTTACAAAATACCCCGTAAAAATATAATTAATTATCAAAGCCAAAAATTTGTCAGCAGTCATGTCAGGGAACCAGATTATTTAACAGAAAGGCCTACGTACCTATTTTACCTAATAATTTTCTATTTTTCATTCATGAATGTTGTTGTTTTCCTTTTTTTTGGGTAATATGTATTTTTGGGGTATATTAAATATTGTGAATGGACTCGTTATAAGGCCCCATTTGACCTCCTTTCGGCTTTACGGGTAGTTTTGTAACACCCTGTATAGGTACCTAAGCCTAATCCAACTCTAAAATATGAGTATTTCCTCAGGCTAATAGGTTCGACAGTAGCACAGAAAATAGGACAAAATGAAATGGTTTTTCTTTTCACACTGTTATTATTGACAACCAGTTACATAGTATGCTAATATCCCCACTTACCGATACATAAAATGTATATCGAATCAAGCTAATAAAATGAGTCGATGAATTTAAAAACAAGAACATCACTAAGCGGATACGTAACGGAGAGAAATTTAATTCTAAAGTTCAATGATGTAGATAAATTAATGAATTTTACTATTTCGTACTTAGTCGATTGTAGTTGATTCGTTTAGTTAATATTAAATTATCTATATCCCTACATCACTGCCATTTTGTGGTACCTATACAATGGCGTATGTCAGTCGTATACATCAAGTTACTACAAACTCAAAAATTTTTCTCAATCGATTTTGAACGTATCCATCAACATTTTAAGGTTTAAAATCATTTTTGGAGAAATTTTTAATGTTTTGTATAACTTGTTGATAGTAGTTTGCAATAACTAAAAGAAATGAATGAATGCGAAGCAATATTGGTATGGAAAAAACTTCAAAAAAGGAGGTTTTCAGTTTCACTGATTATCTCGCGTTTGGCCGAACCGATTTAGATGCGGTTTTCAGAAAAGTATTTGTTATATTCTGGAAAAGGTTTTGGTATATATAAATGGATGCCCCGTGACTTCATCCGCGTGGATTCGTTATTAAGCGATATATTAGTTCAACTCGACCGATCTTTTTTACACACAACGCTTGAAGTCGGTTATCTTTTCCTAAACATTTATTCTTTGTTTTAAATTATAATAACTACATGGGACCTAATACCAGCGAACAGTGGGTGCATATTACTGTACACCTCTGCCTAACCCTTTGAGATAATGGTGTGTTATGTTGTAGTAGAGTAATAAATGACGATATATGCCATTGTGTACGTAGCCGTTAAATTATCATTCCTGTAACAAAGCAATAAGTTTGATTAGCAAACGAATAATAATAATTAATGTTTTTAAATACCCTTTGGTCGGGCACAAGTGACATTTGAAATCTTCAACAATAATTGACATTTGTCACGTGATCGCATAAATGGATGTAGTTGAAAAAAGCACCAATAGAATGTGATTTGTCTATAGATTGTGTCCTAAGCCCTAATATCTTCCCCATACAGTAATGCCCGGTTCCTTTATGTAAAAACGAGTCGTGAATACTGTCTATACTAATTTTAAAACTGTGTCTGTACATTGAAGATATTTAAAAAAACAAATGGGTTTATAACGGTCTCCGAACGTTTCTTGCAATAATTTTTATAACATTGGCAATGCTTTTAATTTGAATTGACTCAGCAAATCCACCCATAAGCACTAGATATATAAACGAAGTATATAAAATAACGGAGATATAGGAATCGGACATAAATTTAAATCAGAGATGCTCAACATAAGATGTAGTATGGAATTTAAATATTATTAAAAATAGTACATTATTTTTTAGTAATAATAATAGGCGTACAAGACAATTTTGGTAAAATGGATAACAATACATTTGTAATAATCCTGTTGCACTTAACGGTCATTATAAATACTGAATGTTACATGCTTTAATTCTATTAAAATACAACTTTTGTGATTATTTAGGTTTATAAAATGCTTTAGAAACAATACAACAAAACGTCATTATATAAGAACTAGATGTTGCTCGTGGTTTTTTCATCCCAAAGGGTCTTTTAAAGCAAAAGTCCTTTGTGCTTCTCCAAGGTCTAATCTATCTCTGTACCAAATTTCAACAAAACCGGTTCAGCGGTTTAAGCGTGAAAGCGTAAAAGACAGACAGACGGAGTTACTTTCGCATTTATAATGTTAGTAGGGATGAAATATAAAGTTACCAGAGGGAAGAAATGATGTTGAGTATCCCTGACCCAAACATTTCAAGTTAGAAAATTTAAAAAAAGAGGTAGTAATTTTACGCTTACAAGCTAGGTACCTTAATGGGCAATTAACAATTATAAATATATTACGTCTTTATGTAAAAATATACATTTTAGGAGTTTCAATGAAACCCAAAAGTGAAGTATACTGCGTTCAAAAAACGCAAGACTAAACGTATTCAAAATATCCAGTATCGGTGATGTTTCGAGGGGCTCGTGGCTTATTAATAACTGCGCTAATCGATCGATAATCTAGGTAAAGCTACGCTTGCCGCGGTCAGTCGATGGATGGGTGACCATTCTTACCACATCAAAACCCTTGCGTGTCTCAGAGAGAATATTAAACCCTTGTTCTCAATTGTCTTACGAACACCTATGATAATTTAGTGGTAGTTAGGCGCCCGATAGCAACTAGTATAACGGTATCGCCTAGAAATTGTTGTTGTTGCGGAGGTCTATAAAAAAATACTGATATTCAGCCGCATCTGGGTAGACTGCAAGCCAACCTCAAGGGTTGCCAACATTTCTTCAGCTAAATATAGTATTTTTAAGACGTAGCTATACAAAATATAGTACACTTCAAAATAAAATAGTGTTTTACGGAAAAAAAATCGGAAATTTATTTGCACTTCTTGCATTTTTTATCAATTAAAAGTGTCATATTATTATGCCTTACCAAAAATAAAGCGGACCAATGTGACCAAACATACGTTTGACTCGTGTCAATTTGTCAGGGTACACTTGCAAGGACATCCATAAACTTTTAAAATAAAACATTTGTTTGTTAGATTTTGGTGTTGAAAATATACCTAGTATTTTTGCGTACTATATGTTTTTTCAACAGTATATAATACGCAGACCCGAAATACAGTACAATACTATATATTATAGGACGGTTGGCAACCCTAACCTAACTAAAAGGTTCGGATTATGGCGGTAGTTTGATGTTTACGTTTCGTCTTTCGCTTTTCTGGCTACAGTGTAGTATGTGTTGCAATTTAATTTGCATAAAAAGTGCTGCAATTATAAATAAAAAAGGAATAAGTATGCGAAATAACATTTATTTCTTATATCTTACAGTTAGTTACTGTGATCGCGTTAATAACCATGTATAAAATGTATGAAGTATTTTGTTATAGAGTTTTGATGGAGTTTTAAATATTATAATTACTAATTACTGAACCCAAATCTATTTTATGTGCGTCAAAAGTAATTTATGAAATATCGGAATCGATTCTAAATATTGATTGTAGCCCGATTTAATCGATATATCTCTGATCGATTTAATCAAGACCCTACTTGGGACAGAGGCCAGCACATCAAGCCAATCTGTCAAATTTCTTTGATAGATTTTCAACTTTAACAAAAAATAATAAGGTTCATGTTCAATTGGGAAAATTTGACAGTCTTGGATAGCTTGACCTACTGGCGTCTGTACATCTCTTATTACGATTACTATACTTATTTAATTTTTAAAGTCTTGGGATGATATAATAGGGACATCTCTAGTTTCCTTAAAAACATAACGAACACATTAACGGATCTTTTACTCAATATATTTTAAATATAAATACTTAGTAACTTTATATATACTTATTTATTCATTGTTTAATTTTAATAATAATTATTATCACAAATTGTGATTTTACGTGTAACGAAAAAATATATAAAAGACAATTTTCATTAATAGAAATTTCGAGGGTGAACGCGCTTCTGTAATATTGTTTTTTTTTTGTAAATATAATTATTATTCCAATTAGTTGTTAGTGAAACTGTATAATATCGTTAGTCATAGATAATGTAATTAAAAATACGTTTTTTTGTAATGGCGATTTCGACAGTTAAGGTCTGGTTTCACTGAGGATTAAGCAAATACTAAAATATTTAAAGACGATATTTAATTTAAATGTTTTAGATGATTAATTCGAATTAGTGGAATTAGGAACTCGCTAGATTTTACGACCATGACATTGGTCGTTGCGACCATAAATTATTAAAAAAGAAACTTTGCGTGCGACCAAGTACTGTTTTTGGTCGCTCCGACCACGCCGTAGTTGCGAGGTCCTTCATTAAGTTAAAGCTTCGGTATGCTTTATTTATTTTTACTGTCAGTGGACTAAAAGACTTATACGACTAAAGAAATAAAGTCCACGAAATCTTGAGTTTTATATTCCTACTAAAATCTTGTTTATTCCTTGTTTTATGGATTTTTTGTGAATATTTTAATATCCAGTGTGCTCGGCGACAGTGACTTGTGATTTTAATAGACTCTACTCACTATATCGTACATTCCGTTTGGTAATTTATCATGCATGTGTTTGTTGGTTTAATTTTTTTATTTAAACCAACTATTTGAACGTTTCTGCTAGATGGCGCGTTTTGTGAGCGATCTTAATATGATACGGTGTAGTGAGCGGACATCATAATGTCGACAGTTTTACCCATGTTTTATATTTATCAATGAAATGTAATGTAATTGAAATTTCAAGTCAAATTTGATATGGTTGTGTCATAATTTTACGTTCTGTGTGACGAAATCCGGGCTGGTCTCAATTTTTGTCGTATAAATTGCATTTTAATCAAGTTTTATTGTGTATTTGTCAATCATCTTGTAAGGTTTAACACAAAAATCCGACTGTTTAACTTGCTATGGGTTGTAGAAGCCACCCAGGTTTGACAGTCGATTTATACATGTTATTCAGAAATTTCTGCCCAGCCTAATGAAAATTACTGGCCAGGATTTTTCAATGCAAGAGTAAATATATATACTTCCTACAACTCTTAAAACGTTATTATCTAGCGCATTCAAGTTTAAAAGTATATCAACAATTTTTATTACTGAAACTGGTTATTGATTAAATGGCAATTAAGTGTAGATCGAAGTTTACTATGTCATTTTTCAACAATTTCGCTGTCCGAGTGTAAACAAAATGCAATATATCTTGCTTTTTAATAATCCTTTATATTTATACCTTCCAATAAATATTATTTCGTACACATTTGAGTTTTTTTTTGTTTTCCTTTTTTAACCTATTTTTCTTCTCGTAATTATCGCATTTATTACTTAGGTTACGAAAAATATATTTTGGATCATACATTTCCACGAAAACTGAAAACCTGATCATTATATTATTTGGTCTTACATTTGTTAGGTTTTTTTTTTAAAAATTCATAATTAAGCTTTTGGAAATTACCTAGCTTTTCAGTATTCAGTAGTTAGAATACGGATTCACATGGTTTATATTTATAAATATTTTTAATAATAGGTATTTCAGCATTAATTTGCTGTAAAGGGTCAATGCAATACAATAGCTTTAGAATATAACTATTTTATGTAAATTTGTAAAAGTAGTAAGATTGCTCCCAGGCCCCATATATCATCTATCGACGAACGTCGACCAGTTATTTTTTTAAATAAACTTCTTTCGACTATCTCTGTCATTCTATTCTCGTGCATTCAATCATATTAACTAGTTTATCGTTTCAGTTTAATCCAATTCATTAAGCTAATTGTATTTATGTCGTTTATAAAACTCACTAACAAAACCAAATTTTGTGAATTGTGTACAGTGGCCAGCATATCAAGCTACCACAATCTGTCAAATTTATTTGTTCATTTTCAAATTTATTACCATACAATAAGGTTCATATTCAATTGAGAAAATTTGACAGTTTTGGATATCTTGACCTGCTGGCATTTGTACACAAACATTCTATCAATTAAATTACTATTACGTTACAATACCAATAAGGACACACTTATAACCAGAAGCATAATGATAAACTAGTTAACATGGTTGATTAAATTATGGAGGATGTCAAAATATTTGGCATTTGGACTGAGAATGGCTGTAATATAACAATTGGATAACATTATTATAAATATCGGATCATATTAATATAGTTCTGTAGTCTAACAAGGAGTTGAGTGAACGATAGTCGATAGTATTCCAAACTAGTTCCTCAGGTCACCTGGAGTCGCTAGCCTGCTCTGCCAGTATCAGTTAAATATTTTATATAGAAATCGCTCCTTAAACTCCTGCTTAGGCTACTGGTTAGTATCTAGATGTACTTGTAGGTATATTTCGATAATAGGATTAAAGGAACTATTGAACACCAGTACTGAAGTAACTTGCAGTTTGATTAGTTAGTTACATTATTTGATAATGATTGTAAGCAGTCTTAATTTGATAGTTGAATATAGGGTTTTGGTGATTTATTTTTAGAGATTCTGTCAGAGCTATATTTAAATCATCATCATCAGCCTATATTAGTTCACTGCTGGACATAAGCCTCCCCTAATGTGCGCCATTTAACCCTGTCCTCAGCTTTTCGCTTATTTTATATCAGGTAAGACTTAATGAACGATTGTAAAACTGAGCACTTTCTTTTTGTATTTATTACAGTACAACACTTAGATCTCTAAAAAAGAATAAAATGTAGTTTGCTTAAATCTTTTAACTGTTTTGGTGATGTGAGTTATATTTTGACAGTTGTCTCCATTCTAACGCTTTAGTATAGTGAAAGAAGAGAAAAATCATAGATCTGCGTTTAGTACTTGCTAGATAAACAGCGTGTAACTAACAAATCAAACTTAATTATATTGATAATAATGATAATCGGTTCTTTAGAATATTAACAATAAATATATTAAACAAAGTCTGGCATTAAAAAGTCTATTAAAACAATAATTATAAATTTTAGTCGTTTAAACTAGCATAAAATGCTCTTTAAAAATTCATCATTTCTTTTTTTAGTAGGCATTGCTGCAAGATTTTTTTCAAATAACTAGTTTGCGCTTAAATATCTAGATGTAAATAGTAATATTATGTAATCTTTACAGTTTTGTTTGATGATCATAATGCAGGTATAAAATATGTATTTGAACCAATTCAGAATATGGAAGTTTCAAAAAATAATTGGATTTGTATTTTTATTTATTATTTTTTGAAACTTATAAGTAATAATAATTCATATAGAATTAAATTGCAGACCAGACTGAGTAATTATTATCCTCGACCAAAATCCGCTATGAACCAAATAATACAGTGATTTTTTTTTTAGTTTTTTAGTTAAAACAATAGTAAAATTTAAATACCTGCAGTAAGATCACCCCCTTATAAATGCTATCTGTCAAAATATTAGGCTATGGCCAATTTTAATAAAAAATAATAATTTGTTAAAAAAAACAGTTTTTAGCTTTGCTTCCTGTAGTATTTATGACTAGCTCGCTCGTACAAAGATAATGACAATTTATTTTAGAATAAGGTCTTTCCATTTTTCTCTAATAAAATTCATAGTATTAACGATAAAGTTTAAAAAAAGAATTATAACCAGAGAAAATTATAAATTAGATTATAATAGCATTCGAAATGATAAATTAGAGATATGGATATTTATTTTCGTTATCAGATGGTAGGTAGGACGGGTGATGGAGACGTATGTAATTATGGAGCTGTAGTTAGCAGTAGCATGTCCCGAGATGTAAAATGTCGGTTCAATGTTATTTCGAGATTGTTTCTGAACAGATTTGATTCCTGAATAAAGTGGCGAACAAAAATGTTGTTTTTATTGAGTGGTATCACAGATCACTATTCCATATACTGAACCGTCACTTTTATTTTTATTATTAGGTTGGCGCCAAAAATCAGCGCTGTGCTGTTTTGCAAGCATTCGCAACACAGTTTCATCATAATGCTGAGCGACACCGCTTTTCCTTGTGGGGATGAGACACACTTTTTAAATTAAATGTTATTTTTTTTTCTATTGGTAAGTGTCATTCTTCTTTTTTGCAAGGAATATTGTTTTTCTTTATTTCGAACTGTACACAATATAAATACTTTTTTGATTAGCTCAATAAGCCCGCCAAATTTTTTTTTTTAGCAAATTATTTGTAGCCATTTTCCTACCCACATTTTATTATTCAATTAACGGATTAAATTGTTACTGGGCCGCGTCTTTACAAACAAACAAGGCACAAGGCACATTGCAAAACGTAAAAGTAAGATTGGTCGTTCTTTTTTTTTAATCAATCAAATTGTATCTATTCATATCACATGAGTGCAGTTATAAACACGTCTCACAGTATCTAGACCCTAAAAAGTGTCTCAAAATATAGTTTCTGTACGCCATCGCGATGTTAAAATTTGATTTGTGCGAGAAATGGACGTACGAGCACCACTGGGCCCATTGTGCTGCATCCACTGTAAGTGATGGCAATCTGCAAAAATAAGGTATCTAACTTAACATAAAATGATATTTTATTTTACGTGTCACGTTTAGCGCAGTGGCTGAGCGGTCGGCTTCTGCGCGGCGGGTTGTGGGTTCGATCCCCACACGGAACTAATATTTGTATTACCTACAGGTAGTTTCTCCTGTTGCCTCTACAATACTTTTACACCATTGTGTTGGTATTCGGCCCCTGGAGTGCTTCCCCTGCATCTTTTCCCATGTACTAGAGTGGGAGTATATCTATCACAATTTCTATGGTGTGTCATCTTCTTGTGTCAATAGTTAAACAATTTACATGTAATAAAAGGCCATCTCAATAGCGTTGAGCATGGCCACATGGAGATCATCCTTCTGAAGTGTTTGGGCACAAGAGATGCAACAGAAAGTGCCATGAGACACTAGCAGACTGCCCAAAACGGTAGAAGGAATCAAGTTGTATAAATAATTTAATATTTAGGACATATTACACATCACAATCCATCTCAAACGCTTATCCCCAGTCATCACCACCGGTTTCATTTCCACTGGTAACAAATGGGAATCGTTTTTCTAAGCAGAGCTTGGATATAATATTTATACACTTTTTTGTTAATTTAAACACATAAAATACGTAAGAAGCCTGAACTTGTATGGAGCCTTAACCGCTGATTTCTCTATATAGTATTGGTATCACATGATAGACCTAAGTCAATCATGAAAATTAATGGAATTGGTTACTATAAAATGATTGGGGCTCCATCAAGGCGACTCTGCCCAAAATATTACCCACTAAGCACTTTTAGGTTATGCAAACACAAAACTATTTTGCAACACGATTTATTTAACAATAACTTAAAACACACTTAATATTATAGAGTCAAAATATCACATCAGTCGTCTTCTATTATTTCCACCTCCTCTCCTTCATCTTTCTTCTTGCCAGCGCCAGATTTCCGTGCGGACACCATCTGTTTATATTGTTCTAACGATTCACCGAGCGGCTCCACAAATCTGTCGAATTCTATATCCCGCATAGCGTCTAACACATCTTGTCCAGTTAAGGCCTTCCGTTTCTTGTTTTTAACGATGTTTGTAGCGGCAGAAGTCACATACAATACAAAAACTGAAGCCGCTTTAGCGAGTCCTGTTCGTGCCTCTTTAGATATAGAAACTCCTTCTGGTAGCGATTCCTTCACAATCCTTGTGACCACAGTCATTGGGAGATTCAAGTCCTCGAGTTTTTCAGCCATTATTTATTGATTATTTGCTTGAAAGTTGAAACATCAACAAAAATAACCGCCAAAAGCCAAAACTTTGTTATTTTGTTCTTTCTTTTCTTCTTCTTGTTGCACTGTCACAGACTGACAGCGTGACATTGACATTTTAAGAATGACTTTCTGTAATTTAATTTTCGGTCTAATATTTTTAACACATATTTTAATTAAAACAATCTTAATAGGCATAAAATTTAAATCCAGAGAATAATTTTTAAACTTGATTAGTAAGAAACAATGAAGAGTAATAATTTACTTCAATCAATATTGCTATTATTTGTTAGAAGGCGCTTTAATGTGAATTCCAATTCAAAATGTTTTTGCTTTCTAATTAAAAGTAATTGTTATTGTGATCTTATCTTATCCCTTTCATTACCTACTTATATAAAATGGACTACGAGTAGTACATTGTTCCTTTATTGCTATAAAATTATCTTTATCAGTCAACAAGCTAATCAATTGATTATCCTTATCAAAAAAACCTTATCACAACAAGATGCTTAGAATCTTAGATTGATGAAATCTATGGAACACAAAGAAATATAATAAAGTTCGACTTTCTTAGTCTTCTCATTTCTCTTTAACGTCTACCCTAGACGTTGACATTTTAAGAAAAAGCCGGCCCGTAACCACGTACCTGCATGTATGAAAGCTGCAAGTTTTGGCTGAAACCTGCTGTTCTTTATGACAAGTTGTCTGACAAACCTACACATGATAAGCACTGCGCTAATTAGTGATGTCCTTAAAAAATAATTAACACACGTACAATTTTTCAGTGAATGAAACTACGTACAACTTACATTATTAGAAACGTAAGTATTTGTTCCGCAGCCTCCAAACCACCTACTTTCTTTAGACTGTTAGTGAGATAATATAGCCACAGTATGTATAATTAATAGTGCTACCTACTGTGTGTGTGCGTGTGGTGCGATATCAGATTCTTGAGATCCGTTGGTAGGTATATCTTTTGGAAAAGTGCAGAACATTTAAATTTCAAAAAAAGAACTTCTCTATATATATAGTTCATAGTATTTCTTGGTTTGATAATCCTATGACAATCGTTCGATAATGATAGTATGTTCGAAAAGCCTGACATCCGGTCTTACTTTGAATATCGGTAGTGCCCTGGAATTGTGCAGAGCAGCTCTAATGGCAGCCGCCTCGTGTAAAATACTGATATTCAGCTGCATCTGGTTAGACTGGTAGACAACCCTAGCAAAGTTCAAGGGACTTTTCCCAGGATTTTGCTAGGAGGGTGATCGTGTGATAAAACCCTTTAAAATCATAATTTTGGTTCTAAATTCGATACTTCTTGACTTAAGCAAATAATAAGAATAAACCCGCAAATATTTCACTTGGGTATAGGTCAATGACCTAAAAATGCCGCAACACAACAAAGACAAAATAATTATGTAAATATTGATTTTCAACGCAGCCCTCCGACCATTACATGTGATTACCTTTCTATTAGAAGCCATTGTTATTTTAAAGCAACATTAGTTTATAAGAATAAGGTATTTCTAATTGGATTAAGATGTTTTTGCTACGCAATACCTATGCAGAAGGAAGCATACATTGCGCAAACTCCAATAAGCACGCCATTTTGTAACTTGACTAGTATGTTAGTTAGTCTGTGTCAGTCCAGTCAGTGCGGCACCGGCATTGCCCGAACGGAGACGCAAAGGCGCGATATCGCATCGATTTTCTCGCAAGTGTGTGGACTGAGTGTTATTTTGATGTTTTTTAACCGAAAACGTGATAAATAATACAATTTCACATCACTAGACCTTACAAAGTTCTCGTGTTACCGTGGTTTCATATTATTTTAATTTTTAATTTACGATTTTGTGCTTCACTGAAAACATTGCTGTAATGTACGATGTTGATGGAATTGTTTTTTGAATTAGAATGAGGTGAGATTAATGTTTATATTCATTAATTTTCGAAGAGTGTTATTGGTAGCGCTAATCGATAGAGCTGCGTTAATTCGACTGCCTCAGCTCTATTTTCATTTTTTCTCGAGCTTATCTATATATTTTTTTAAGAATTAAATCAACTTTTTAAAAAAATTCCTTACTATAAACTTTTTGTTTTATATGTTACCATTATTTTAAATATAATTCTCAGTTTAATAAGTTATATAACATTAAAAAATGCGTCAACTTATATTAGGTTCTTGCTTGTTGTGGGACTTGCGACATGCAATATATATTTTTAATTAATTAAGTAAGTAAGTACCTATCTAAGTTTATTCTTCACAATATTGTTATTCTTAATCGTAACCTGTAGAAGTTTATACCTACCCACGTATTTAAATTAACGAAGAAATTGTTGTTAATTTAAATAGATGAAAACAAAACAGTTGCAGTTCGCTGCTGTGTGCTTTACCTATATCATTATCAATTTTAAACAATTTTGTTTTTAATATTGTTAATGTAGGAACGTGATTAATATTGTTGGTAGATATTCTTAATTTCTTATCTTATTTATAATAACTATGTATTGCGTGCGGCTTTATTGAATTATTATTTTTATTTTTCTGTCCTACTATTACTTTGTAAGTAGGTTCTAAGTAGTTTTCTTATCACCTGCTGCTGATCTGTGAGAAATACAAGTACTGGGAAATATCCATACCCCACCTACTTGACAGATTAAGTACCTATTCGAACATATTCGAGTGCCACCTTACTTATAAAATTTACCCAGGGTAATTGTAAACAGTAAAAGCAAAGGTTTAAAAACTTGCTTTAAAAATTTCCTTTTCTTTATAGTTAATTATTGTAAGTACAGAAATAATTATAAATCTCATTAGCTGGAACATCGAAACTAGAAATAATTGTAGTCATAGTTTGTGTCAAGTTTTTGTTCTGTGCGGGAATTGAACTCGCGATGCGTATGACAGAAACAATTATTCTCTCTCTGATTACACATGACGAGATTTGAGCGAACTTGTGACCTCTCGACCGCAAATCCATAATGTAATTATCTCTTCTCTTTAATAATAAATTCGACAAAAATACTGGTAATCAGTATAGGTACAGACGCCAGCACGTCAAGCTATCCAAAACTGTAAAATTTTCCCAATTGAATATGAACCTTACCGTCTTGTATTAAAGTTGAAAATCAATCAAAGACTTTTGACAGATTGTGGTAGCTTTATGTGCTGGCCTCTGTACTTGATTTAATGTTTTTGTTACTTGTTACGTAATGTTATTTGACTGAAATCAATATTTTTTCTATTATCTTTTTTTTAAATCTTGTTTTTCTTATCTTATTTTAAGAAGGTGTGCCGCTTGTCGCTGTAATAGCTAAATATAACCAGTTCCTATTCCAATAACAGCAAAATAAGAATAAATTTAAGTTAAAAAAAAAGAATCTTGTGTGCGTTACAGCAAAAAGTCGTGCCTTGTATTACCATAGATTAAACTTACTTTATACTTTAGTTTTTATCAGTCAGCGTAACTTGTCTGTCATTGGAAACACGTTCGTTCAGCCTTGAATTAAAGTATGTTCTAAGTGTTTTAACTAGTAGTACAATAAAATTTGTAAGTTATACTGTTTCAACGGTCTAGTGACTGTAAGCGCGGCTGCTGCGAGAAAGAGAAGTCCTGAGTTCAATCCCAGTTCGAGCAACGCGTTATTGAGTTTTTCTTCTATGAAATTCTCAGTGGTAGCTCTGAGTTTGAATTTGTGTGTAATCAAAATAGTTTTATTTTCATATAAACCATATAAGTACCTACAGGCACTTATGAAATGTCGAGTCTAGGTGCACGGTTCCAAATTAGTCGTTTCCTATGGAGAAGAACCGGCAAGAAACTCCATGGTTACTCTTTTAAATTATCGTTTTGTATTACAAAACGATAGACACCATACATTTGTACACCTCTGCGTAAACTTTCGAGGAATACGAGCGTGATGGCTATTTGATTTTTAATTAGGTATCAGTCAAATTGTGTGACTATTGAATACGCACCTCAACTTATCTTAGCTATAAAGAATAGTTTTTTTTTTTTAAATTTGGAGATGCTCTCACCATTAACCTATATACTGTCCCACTACTGGGCACAGGTCTCCTACCAGTTTGAGAGGGATTAGACTATAGTCCACCACGCTGGCCTAATACGGGTTAGGAGACTTTACACTCCGTCGAGAAAATCTCTCAGGCATGCAGGTTTCCTCACGATGTTTTCCTTCACCGATTTAGCGAGTACCAGCTACGCACATGATTTCGAAAAGTCAGAAGTGCGTGCCTTGGATTCCAAGTCGAGACCTTTGACTTGCCAGTCCAATGGTCATATTATTAGGCTATCTCTGCTTATGGAGATGCTCTACTTATGACTAAAAGCGCCTAGTCCTGAAACCAGAAACCTTTTTTTTCATAAAAAATAATGATTATTTTTTTCCGAGAATTAATCCCGCAGCCATTGGAGAATTGATGAACGGCTCATCGGCCGCTGTATCAATCCGTTCGCCAGTAATGTAACGGCAAAAAAAGATATTAAAAAGTCAAGATTTTATAAAAAACGTAACAGGTTTAAATTCGTAATTTAAACGTTTTGCCCAAAAAGTCACTCTGTATGTCACGACCTTGGTCCACAAACGTGTGACGGACCGGACCTAAATTTTAAGCTGGACTCCACTAAATGACGTAATACACGATAGTTGCCAGTTTAAAATTAATATTTACCCGAATATTACTGCATAGTAACAATACTTAGGAAGCTGAATAAGAATTGTCCTTTTTAGTCTAGTGGTCGTAATAACAATTGCTGAGTAAGAGGTCCTGTATTCCATACCCGAGGAAAATATTATTGGGTTTTTTTATGAAATTCACAACTCATCGATAGAATCACTGCGACAAGTAACTTTTTCTCTTAGTTGTTATTTATTAGGTCACGAGGTTAATATAATATTTACCCATCAATATTTTTTGATTTGTGTACTGACGCCAGCAGGTTAAGCTATCCAAAACTAAAATTTTCCCAATTGAATATGACCCTTATCAGTTTGTGTTAAAGTTGAAAATCAATCAAAGAAATTTGGCAGATTGTGGTAGCTTGATGTGCTGGCCTCTATACCAACTTAATTGATGTATCAGGTATTACATACATTATTTTATCTTTGTCCACTGAATGAGGTATATTAAAACTTGCAACATTACACATGCTATAAATTTACTGGTCTGTAAAGGTTAAAACAACCAGAAATTCTAGTTTATTTATTGACCCTGCACCCATTCACCTGTCACGTTGAACAGATTATTTTTGTATGGCAAACATGATTTATAAAAAGGTTTGTGTTTTAAGTTTTGAATTTGGTTTTGGAATATAGAATTTTGAAACAATAACCCAACGGCCAAAATTAGAACATTCGGTTGATTCCTTTTATTTTCCCTACCTATACTAATGTCCATGGGACTATGGATCTAACCGTCGTCATACAGAGAGGGTAGTGACGTCATTAATGTTGCCATTTTCACGCCCTGATTTGCACGTGATTTTGTTTTGTGTAGAATGAATAGGAATGGATAGATTGTATAGATAAGGTGCTTAGAGAAGAATAGATCACAGTCAAGTCACATGTACGTTTGTTCTATATTATATACAGGGTTAATAGTAAAACACTAATAACTTGGCATGACAATAATTATTATATACATCATAAACAGCAACTTTAGTTTTATGATTTTGAATAATTCATAAAATTCTACTTTTTTTATACCGGTTACCGTAGCCTATACGCATATAGACGCTTGCAACACCAGGGGTATTATTTGCGCGGTGTCGACCCTACGACCGAAACGAAAGAAGAATAGTTTGGTTGGCAGTACCTCTCTTAAAAATTTCATACTAAAATAAAAATATTTAATTTGTTTGTTCCAAATGTTAACAACTCTACACGGTAGGTAGGCTAGCAAAAGAAACCATAAAATAAGTAAACAAACAGTGCAGTGCAAAAAAGAATAAACAAAATGTGTGTTTGCGTACAAATTTCACATGTAGAAAGTGTCATAGAACTGAAATAAAACTAGGTTCTTTTTATGGATTTTGTATCACAATATTTTAATATAAAGAGAAAAGATTCGATTTTTTTATAAGGTTGTTTGTAATCGATAAACTTAAAAATTAACTAACCGATTTAAAAAAATCTTTCAGCTATATAAACCTACATTATCAACGAGTAACATGGGCTCTATTTTCTACGCGTGCGAAGACTGTGAGAGTTGCTAGTGTTAAATAAGTAACCAAGTTAGACGATAACAATAAATAATTTGTTGTATTATCCGCTAACCGCTATAGGGAAAATGTGTTTTACCAAGATAATTTGTGTATTTAACTTGAAGGTTAGCACATAAATAGAATAATTATATATTTACTTATTACTGTGGGTCACGGTCGTTAGTAATGTATGTATGACATGACATACATATTTACTTCCTTGTACCATTGTACCAAAAGATTTTCCATTGTACCAAAATGTAATTTTTTTGATTATGGTAAGATGACAAATAATTAGTGGTATCATTCGCGCGTTGTCATTGAGACTTCATGATAAATGATATTTATTTCTGTAAATAGATCTTTTAACGACACTTATACAAGTCAATATTTTACATATTTTTTTAAGCTAGATGGCTCCGGCATTTACTAGCTGACGACCTCTGAGAAGAAACGCCGAAACAAACTCAGAGAATCATAGTCTCTTAAAGTCCAGGTATAGTATAGGAACAAATATGTGTCTTACAATGTAGGGCAAAGTCTGAAATGGCCTTTTGAAGAAAGAGCCATAGCGGCTTTGAGTAGACCAGTCCCAACTGACGGCACGCATTCCTTAGTCATTGTGTTGCTCAACCATAATTCCCTCAACCCATCGCCCGACGATACCAGATCAGAGGAACATTTGCGTAGGCCTCATAAAAAAAGGCTCTAAGCCACCACTTCAGTTGTTAAGTCTCATACGCCCAGTAATGAAACTGGCTACATTGCCCTTCAAACCGGGACACAATAATGTTAGCACATGATCGCTTAGCGGCTGAATATTCGATAGTGGGGTGGTATATACCACCGGCATCCTAAAGAACTCTGCAGAATGAGAAGAGGATCCTTAAAATATGGAATAATAAATATAAGGAAATGTTATCATCAGTCCCCACAGGGTACAGGTCTCCTTACAGAATGGTTTTAGGGCTATTGACTATCACTTCCTAGTGTCATAGACGTTCGTATGACAACCGGTACCGACCGAGACCCGGAGATGTGCCCAGAATGATCACCTATCCATATACTGACCGCAGCAAGCACAACTTTGCCTGATGCCAGTGCTCCGCGAGGAAACGGTCGGCAGTGGGGGGAACTTTGGCCCTTATACTGCCAAACCAACTATTCCTCTTTCGTTTTACAGTGTCGGCAACGCGCAAGTGATATCTACCTCTTATGTTGCAAGTTTTAAATGATTAAATGATACCGTTTTGTATAAAAAAATGATCACCCATCCATATACTGACCGCAGCAAACACAACTTAAGGTTCGTCATCATCAACCCATACTGTCCCACTGCTGGGCACGGGTCTCAGATTGAGAAGTTATAGTCCACCACACTGGTCTAATGTGGGTTTGTCTTACCACAAACAAACATCCAAACTTTCACATTTATAATAAGTGTTAAGTAGTATGATCGATTTATTTGCACACAGTTTATTCTAAATTTATAGTCTAGGTACACAATGACTGATGCATGTGTGCCGTCGACTGGGACTGGTCTACTCAAAGTCGCTATGGCTGTTTTTCAAAAGGCCATTTAAGATATTGCCCTGCATTGTAACACACATCTTTACTATTATCCTATATTTGGACTTTAAAAGAGACTATGATTCTCTGAGTTTGTTTCGGTGTTTTTTCTCAGAGGTCGTCAGTTAGGAAATGCCGGATTCATCTAGCTTAAAAAAAGGTAAAACATTGACTTGTAAAAGTGTCTTAAAAGATCTATTTGTAGAAATAAATATCATGTACCATCATTACTTAGCCACGACCCTACTATGTAAAGTGTGTAATATTACCGAGAACCACTTTTATATCAATGTGAGAGTACTTTAACCCCTCCTAGTAACCGCCACCCTCTTAGTAACCAGCACACAAACATTTGAGTTAAAGACGTCAATCTATCCAATATCCATATTACTTATCATCACGGCGGTAATCCCCGTAGGGTTAGGCAGAGGTGTGCCAATGTATACCCTTAGTTCGCCGGTTCTTAAACTACTTCTATATTAAAAAACGTCGCTTCCCGTTGCCTGTCCCTCTGTACGCTGAGATCTTTCAAACTACGCAACGGATTTTGATACGGGTTTATCGTTTAGATAATTCCTTCCGGAAGGTTTAGGTATATGTATAAATTATGCATACACCACACCCCAACACCGAGCTGCAGACCTAGCTAGTGAGTAGCGGGGCTAAAGTAAACCCTAATTTTTTTTTTTCAAAAAATATGTTAGAGGCACTATGCAATTTTTATATTTTGTACGTTTAAAGAACAAAAAAAAAAATAAGCCAGACGATTTAGTCGGGGTTTTAACATTCCCAGACGCGTGCAAAAATATCTTGCAAAAACATAAAAATGTATTTGAGGCAACTTGAAATTTTAATAGGGTATTATTAATAACTAAAAAATAAAATTCTCATAAAGACAGATGATTTTTGTGGGACTTACAAAAAAAAAAATTGGTGTTGATTTAACCCCGCTACTCACCAGCCAGGTCTGCAGCTCCGTGTTGGGGTATAATAGGAGAGGTATGGGACAAGTTTTCAGCTTGCCTCAAATACCTACCCAAAATGTTGCCAGCTCTCCTATTAATAGAGCTGAGTTAAGGACTTATGCGACTTGAATCTATTGTTTTGTTGTTCGGTTTTGTCTTGTGTTTGATTGTCAGAATATTTTGTTTCTTTTTTTTTACTAATGTCATAATGTACACTATTTACTCTTGTTTTGTTGTTCGGTATTTTGATTTGATTTTCAGAATAAATTTTCTTTATTTTTTTCTAATGTATATTTGCGTAAGTATCAGAAATGAATTAGGTACATACGATACTAGATGTACTAATTTGTGCTGTTGAAATGATAATTATTTATTTTATGATCATTTATATACACTTTTACAAGTCAATGTTATGATTTTTGTTATGCTAGAAGGCGCCGGCATTTCCTAACTAACTGAAGACCTCTGAGAAGAAACACCGAAACAAACTCAGAGAATCATGGTCTCTTTTAAAGTCCAGACATAATAATATCAAATATGTGTTGGTTTCCCTTATCAAATACTTAAATAAAAAAAAACACTGTCAAGGAAGTCACACCCAAAACCCAAACTTGCGACCACAATACTATAAAGACATAACTGTTTAACCTTCAATATTAAATGACTGTAATTTTGAACGTTTTAACACTTGTCTGATTACATTAAATTAATTTGGGAAGCCGACCGTGCAAGGTCGTGGGGTCGGGTATCATAGGACACAGGGGTGACAAGAACGTTATTGGGTAGGGCCTCCGGTGCTCTTCAAGTGTGTTCTTACTTTTGATGTTCAAGCTTGAGTTTTTTTAAGACAGTTAGGGCATAGTGGGAGTAATTGCATTAAAATTGGAGCTGCCCAACTGGGGAAGCAGTACTTAGGAACAGACAGACAGTATACTTTCGCATTTATAATATTAATAATATAATATACTAGCGACCCGTCCCCGCTTCGCACGGGTGCAATGTACTAATAACATACATGTATTATACATATAAACCATCCTCTTGAATCACTATATCTATTAAAAACCGCATCAAAATCCGTTGCGTAGTTTTAAAAATTTAAGAATACATAGGGATATAGGGACAGAGAAAGCGACTTTGTTTTATACTATGTACTTAGTGGTTATTAAGGATAAAATCCTTTAAAAGTACTTCTTAGTTTTATTTCAATTTTTCTATGACACTTTCTAGATGTGAAAACATACGTTTTGGTTGTTGTTTTTTGCACTGCACTGTTTGTTTATATTTTCCGTGCTTCTTTTGCTAGGCACCGATTTTGAGCAATAAAATTAAATATTTTTAATTTTGTATGATAGTTTTTAAGAGTGGAAGTACTAGGGAGTACTTCCACTCAAATTGGAGCTGCTCGACTGGGAAAATACCTCCGCCTTGCAGAATCAAAGTGAAATAACACTGCTTTGAGCTATGTTGTGTTACTAATAGTGAGCAAGGTTCCCAGTGCTCCGCAAGGAAACGCTGTGTTGGCAATGTGGGGACTTCGACCCTTATAAAGCCAACCCAACTATTTCTCTTTCGTTTTACAGGGCGGCAACGCGCAAGTGATACCCCTGGTGTTACAAGCGTCTATAGGCTACGGTAGCCGCTTACCACAAGGTGGACCGTATACTTGTTTGCCACCTTAGTGGTATAAAAAAAAGTTTATTGAAATGTCTCATTAGTCTAATAGTCGTAAGCGCGATGCTACGCTAGAGGTCCTTCGTTCGATTCCCAGGTCGAGTCAAGTGATACTGGGTTTTTCTATGAAATTTTCAGTAGCAGCTCGGAGTTTGTGTTTGTGTTAATAGCGATAAGTTCACCCCTATAATAGAGACTTAACTAATATGACAAACTGTGGATGTACCTTAAGTTCACCTCTGCCTAATCCTACTAGATAAAATTAATAAATAAATAATACTTTTGGAGAATACAGGCTTGATGGTTTGTCATATCCCTCACCCGCATAATATGTGAGAAGTGCATCAGATGGTTGACATAATTTTCGTGCAATCTGAGTGAATTCGCAAGAGTTTCATCATCATCATCATCAACCCATATACTGTCCCACTGCTGGGCACGGGTCTCCGCTCATATTGAGAGTGATTAGGCTATAGTCCACCACGCTGGCCTAGTGCGGGCAAGAGTTTTGTTTTGTGGAATTTTGTTGGTTATATTTAATTATTAATATTCTATTAATATCTTCTAGCAGTGATAGCCTAGTGGTATGACCTTTGGACTGCCAAGTCGAAGGTCTCGAGTAGGAACCCAAAGCACGCACCTCTGACTTTTCGAATTCATGTGCGTATTAATAATTAATTATCACTCGCTTAAACGGTGAAGGAAAACATCGTGAGGAAACCCTGCATAACTTAGAGATTTTTCTCGACGGTTTGTGAAGTCTGCCAACCCGCACTAGGCCAGCGAGGTGGACTATAGCCTAATCCCTCTCAATCTGAGAGGAGACCCGTGCCCAGCAGTGGGACAATATGGGTTGATGATGATGAAGATGATGATTAATATTCTAAGTATTAGCCGTAAGTAAATTTTTCAAATTTTTATCCTGTAAAGATAGTGTGTGAAATAAATAAATATTAACTTTGATTATATACTTGTCTAGATGGAGCAATGCAAACAAACGACACGCGAAAACTGGGGCCAAATTGCGTGATATGTGTGAGTACCGCTTGTGTACTTATTGTAGTCAAACTGTCAAGGTGTGCGTGTTTAGGGATGCCTGCTCTAAATTATTAACTTACCTTTTCTCCATTATTTAATGGGATGACAGTTAATTGAAATAAGCTGAATAAAGTAATTATTTTGTGGATTAGTGTTTTATTTATTTTAATAAAAACAAAAAATACAATGAAAAAATATATACAGCAATTTATAGATCAAAATCCATCTCTTTGTATTTGTTTTCGAAATCGTTTTTTTTTTATATTTCATTTCGTGTCCGCTGTATATTGTCTCTCCAGTCTTAAGAAATCTGAAACCCAAAATATTAGAAAGAACTAACAAAAATACTATTTAGTGAATGACTTCATTTATTTTGTGAAGGCATTCACTTCACATTTCATTTTTTCATCATTCACTGATCAAATAAATTATGTAAGTATTAAAATAATAAAATTTTCTCCTGATCGAAAGATGATGACTGATATTTGCATTTTATCTCCCATAGTTTCGCCAAATCTCCCTTGTAATAAATTGACAACACCGGCTAATCTGTCGAACCTACAAATTAACGAATTGAAAAATCATGTTTTCATAAAATAATAGAGGTTAAATAACAAAACTTACCGATGTAATGTGATCTTAGTGTAATTATACGGTTTTCCCACATAATTGCGACACAATTTGACAGCACATACCGATATATTTAATTATTTTTCGAGAACTCCACACCCTGAAGTGATCCAAATGACACTGACGTAAGTGAGAAGAGAGTCTACCAATTTTAGTAGACTTTATTTGGGCCGTTCTGTACGTGTCAATGTGGCATCTAGACAAGTATATAATCAAAGGTAAAAAAGCATCAAGCTACCATAATCTGTCAAATTTATTTGATAGATTTTCAACTTTATTATAAAACAATAGGGTTCATATTCAATTGGGAAAATTTGACACTTTTGGACCACTTGACCTTGTGTCTGCACTTAATTGGGAAATTATTTACGTATTAGGAACTGACAAAATACTGCAAAATAGCATCGTGCTTACGACCAATGGACTACAATACAATTATATAAGTATTTATTTACAAAAATATAATCAATTTGGTTGCCTTTCCGTTTCTTCGGTTAATAACCCGCCATGCTATGACGTCACCGTCCGCCATGATGTCATTCTTACGTAACCTTTGAATATAAAGCGCGTGCTTTTTACTTTTTTTTCTGGTGGCCGTAACATTAGTCTTTATGCCTACGTGACTAAGAAAAGGTTTTTATATATATTTTCTGACTTAAACTACGGAAATGAGTTATAATAATTATGTGCTGCCATTTTGTAGTTATTAGGAAGAAAATAATCTAAGCAGTTTTGAGAATTTGTGCATCAACTAATTATATTAGTTACATAGGTACTAAATGTTTGTCAAGTTACTTACATAGTTATTTTTTTAAATGTTGCTTACACTTAGGGCGCGGACTGACTACGCGAAAAACGTGTTAGCCGAACGAATGCCTATATTTCCTAGGTAACAACGTTTAAAATCGTAAAATAGTCAGAAAGAAACATTTTTGTGCCATAGAAACCACTTACATACATATAATAAAATAACCGGGAGTACATGGCTCCCGGTTAGAAGAAATATCTAAAGCCATCTAAATATTTGTCCCCTGCGGCAATCGATTGTATGGGTGCGGTTGTAGGGGATAATCTCTGGCTCATCGAACCGATTTTGAAAATTCTTTTACCAATAAAAAGCTACATTATTTGTGAGTGTCATAAGCTATATGTATAGATGCATGTTTTAGGTAAGTAGTACATTGCACCCGTGCAAAGCCTGGGCGGGTCGCTACTTTTCAATAATTTCTGACTACAAATTGCCCCAAACAAATTTGTCATTTGAGCTTTTCTGGCAAGTTGCCACCTCGGTGTCTGCTGAATATTCCTCTTTACTTACTCTCTGTTCCTGACAATTCCGGGCTCATAACTTGGCAATCAGAACTTTTTTCAGAGCTCTCTGTGAGAATCACTTTAGAAAATGAATAAGTATACTAATTTCATTTGGAGACTTGGCGAACGAAGTAGCTACGAGTAGCAACGGTAGAGTTTTTTTAAATTTATTTTATATGTTTTACATAATGTACAGTCAAATGGGGTGAATAGGGATGTAGGGGTGAATCGACACAACCCTTTGAAAGGGATGTTTAGGTTTAATTATTATAGTTTGATGTCAACAACTTCTTGTAATGATATACATATATGTATTATAGTTCAGGAATAATATTAGAGTCACTTTTTCTAACAAACTATAATTATTAAAGCTGAAAAACCTTTTCAAAGTTTTGTCCCGATTCACCCCTTTTTCTTAGCGTGTCGATGGTAAATAAACAATAAATTAAACAATAATATACCTATTAGACTCATATTCGTCCGGCCCAGAATTCAGCAACCTGGACTGAATTTGCTGATGCGGCTACTAAATCCTGATTCACACCAGCATCCATATTCACCCCGTTTGATGATATTGCGCAACACCACTCTGTGTACATTTTTTTTTGGGAATGGCGCCTAGGTTCTATAATAAGATCTCTGAACAGGTCAATCGGCACGCAGAACAGAAATCGGTTGTTTTTTTTTTTATAAGAGATTGGTTACCGTTTGACCACAATCTCACCTGATGGTAAGTGACGATGTGGTCTAAGATGTAGCACGCTTACCTAGAATATACCTATTCACTCGTGACTTGAAGAAAAAAAAGAGAAATTGTAGACGTCAGGAAATACAGACTCGGGCAGCTGATTCCATTCCCTCGCTGTACGGATAAGGAATGACGAAGCAAAACGCTTAGTGCGGGTTTCTGTGATTTCCACCATGAAACGGTGTCACTTTTATCAGATTGCCTGGTTGTTCGACGGTAAAAGGGAGAAGTTTTTCTAACCTATCTGATCCCAATGCTGAGCAAAGGTCTCCGTCATATCCACTGAGCACTATTCATTGCTATCTGAGACCAGTCTCCCGGAAAAAGTGCCGGGGAAAGCTCTTATTAGTTCTCTCTCTCTTTTATCTACACCCCTGTTTGAATTCCATTAAAATTAGGTCTAAAAGTACCACTAGTTGCGCTGCTGCTTTTCAGCATGATGAGGCATTACTGAATAAAATATGATTCAGCACTAACTCAATGTCTTCATCGACTAATACTTGATCAAACAACAAACGGTGGAATATGCTGGCGGGTCGCTATATTCGACCTTAAAGTATTAATAATAAGGGTGAACAGTAGTCAACGAAGTGTTGACTGCATGTAAATGTCAACGTAGGTATAATAATTTTATTAGGCAAATCATATTGTTTATGATTTAAAATGATATTTATTTTTGTAAATAGATCTTTTATAGACACATTTACAAGTCAATATTTAAATAATACTATACTTGCGGCACGCTATGATGGCCGTTACGTTAATGGACGAAAATAAAAAAACAATATATGTACATATTGTATACATATATTTTTTGTAGTAGTCTCGTTAGATTACTAAATTGACAATAAAGAACAACAATTTGCTCCTTCAAATGTCATTACTAATTAATACGAAACTTCATGATTGGACATACGTCAAAACGGCCATCATAGCGTGCCGGTAGAGTAGAATGATGGCGCCGGCATTTAGCTGACGACCTCTGAGAAGAAACGCCGAAACAAACTCAGAGAATCATGGTCTCTTTTAAAGTCCAGACAGTAGCTTTAAATGGCAATACATCATCTATCCAGTACTTAATATTATAAATACGAAAGTAACTCTGTCTGTCAGTTTCGCTTTCTAAACCGCTGAACTGATTTTGATGAAACTTCGTACAGACTTAGATTAGAACTTGGAGAAGGATTTAGGCTTACGTTTGTTTCAAAAAGCCCTTTTGAAAGCGGACTGTAGTGAGAAGATTTGAAGTAAGAAGTGGACTTTAGAAAAGAAAGAAAGAAAGAAAAATCATTTATTCAGCACAATTATTCAGATAAATACTTATGGTATTTATACATTGTGCTGAAACGGCGCTGGTTCAGCATATGCCAGACGTAATGCCTGGCGCTGGTTTTCAACCAGACCCAAGTGGCTCACGGATGGTAAACCAGTTCGAAAATACTTAAATAAAAAATAATATTTACAATACAGTATAAACTTAAATAATGTTTAGAATTACTCAGTTTCCCATAGCTCCCAAAGGTGTGCAGTGCTGATTGCTGTCCCAGGTGTGGTTTTAGTGGGTAAGAATCCCACACTCCTCGATCTTATCCCCGAAGGCTGGCCGCATTTTAAAGATTTTACCTCAAAAAATAAAGAACCATTGCAGCTAGCGATAACTAGACCATGAGGACTACCTTTAAGCACTACATTTTTAGCACCTATTCGGAAATCATCAATGATATCATGCGCGTCTTGTTTATAGGTCAGTGATACGCGTGAAATAGTTCTGTCAATCAATGCATGATCCCATTCACAAAGCAGTCTGCAGTATTTACCAAAAAGGTTACATTATCGCTAAATGTTATGTCCTTGCTCCACATCTATGAATGGGCATCTTTAACCAATATTAAAATAATTATGATTTTGGTGTTTTCTTTACATACATAATTATATTCATTGTGTTGTATTGAAGTTTTTAGATTAGTTAAGTATTGTAGTTATTAGTTTAGGAGTACATAAGGAGTACATAAGGAGTACATAAGGAGTACATAAGGAGTACATAAGGAGTACATAAGGAGTACATAAGGAGTACATAAGGAGTACATAAGGAGTACATAAGGAGTACATACGGAGTACATACGGAGTACCTACGGAGTACATACGGAGTACATACGGAGTTCATACGGAGTACATAAGGACTACATAAGGACTACATAAGGACTACATAAGGAGTACATAAGGACTACATAAGGAGTAGGTACATAAGGAGTACATAAGGAGTACATAAGGAGTACATAAGGAGTACATAAGGAGTACATAAGGAGTACATAAGGAGTACATAAGGAGTACATAAGGAGTACATAAGGAGTACATAAGGAGTACATAAGGAGTACATAAGGAGTACATAAGGAGTACATAAGGAGTACATAAGGAGTACATAAGGAGTACATAAGGAGTACATAAGGAGTACATAAGGAGTACATAAAGAGTACATACATCGATAAATGGACTATCGAACACAAAATTATTTTTTCAATTCTAACCAGTCGTTCCTGAGCGCGGCCAACCAAACGAACAAATTCTTCAGCTTCATGACCCCTTCACGCCTCGGAGAGCACGTAAAGCCGTCGGTCCCGGTTTTCATACGAACACCTATGACAATCATTAATGGTAGTCAGTAGCCTAAAAAGCCTGACAACTAGTCAATCCTTAGGATATCGGTATTACTAAGAAATTGGTGGAGGTGTGATGGCATTCATTTTCACTAACCCATATACTGTCCCACTGCTGTGCTCGGGTCTCCTCTCAGATTGAGAGGGATTAGGCTATCCACCACGCTGACCTAGTGCGGGTTGGCAGACTTCACACGCCGTCGAGAAATCTCTAAGACATGCAGGTTTCCTTCACCGTTTAAGCGAGTAATAATTAATTATTAATAATTGTGATTCATAATCATCATCATCATCATCATATCAGCCACAGGAAGTCCACTGCTAAACAAAGGCCTCCCCCACAGACTTCCACGAGGACCGGTTACAAGCGTCTGCATCCAACGACTTCCAGCGACCTTTACCAGGTCGTCCGTCCCATCTCGTTGGAGGCCGTCCCACGCAGCGCTTCCGGTGCGTGGTCTCCACTCGAGAACCTTGTTGCTCCAGCGGCTATCAGTTCTGCGAGCTGTGTGCCCCGCCCACTGCCACTTAAGCTTCCTAGGTCTTTCAGCTACAACAGAATTGTGATTGGCTTCCTGTTAAATACAGATATTCAGCCGCTTTTGTTTAGACTGGTGACTGAAACATAGTTGGGAAAAGGTTTGGAGTAAGAGTGAGAAGAAGTACATTTATGTTAATTTTATAATTTCACTTACACTAGATAAGCATCAACTGAAAAATTTCAGGCCATTCTGTTCGTGAAAGCGATACGTTCAACAATGCACATAATTTGTACACGGTAGGTATATATTGTGTGCGATTATATCGCGAGCTGTTTCCACCTTTATTGATACGGGTAGAATGACTAAATTAGCGTGCAATTGGGCAATTATACAATCGTACGTGGGAACTTTGTAAAGGCTTCTCAGATGTTCACGGTTAGTTTCCGATGCAAAAAAAGTTGATTATAAAAATGTAATGCTTTAAAAATACGATGTATTGCAAATTGTAATTTCAGACATATAGTAATATGTAAAAATTTAATTCTATCCGTTTTTAGATTTATTTTATTACTCCTGCAGTATTACCGGCGATGATTTTGGTTTTTCCAAAGCCGTGGGAATTTCCCAAAAATCCCGTTAGAGCGGTTTCGCACTATGTTCGATCCGAATCTATGAAAATACAGAGAGAGAGAGAGATTCACGGATGGCGTAGAGAAATCGCATGACGTAAATCGGATCTAGTGTGTAAACTACCATACAAATAGTTCCACGCTACTCCGGACCGTATTTTCACGGATTCTGACCGAATTCGGATCGGACGTAGTGCGAAACCGCTCTTACCGTGCTCACCTACATTATAAAAAGTGTTTTATAAGAAGGGGTCACGATTTATGTTGGGAAATAGGGAATGGTCAACCTATCTATAAACTGACCTGAGCAAGCGCATTGTTATCTTACAGTTATTGAATGATAAGCGTACTTATTAATTAGACACCAGCGACAGATAAAAATAAACTTTCGCACGCATTAAAAATTTTCGCACACAGATTTTTTCGCACAAGAAATACCTAAGTGTGAGCTTGCTTTAACTTCGCAACATCTAAGGTTAGGTTAATAATAAAAAACGTTGTTTGTTATTATGACTCAGTTTCCGCGAGTGATTCCACGCGATCGGACATGTCGTGCGTTATCTGTGTTTATTTATAAATAACTATAGCTGCATATAGGTATTTATTGATGAACGAGGAAATTTGGTGAGATATATTCTTTTTACACATTTTTGAGGTTATTTTTGATGTAAAACATGCTTATGTAAAGCATATTAATTTTGAATCAATACTTGTAGACGGTGAATTAATAATAGCATAGTGGTGAGGGGTTCGTGGCTAATAACTATGCTGATCAATCGATCTGCAAGGTTAAGCTGCGCTAGCCGCATTCGGTATGTGGATGGGTGACCATTCTATTTAACAAATCGAGACCACCCGGAGAGCACGTAAAGCCGTCAGTCGCGTTTGTCATACTAACACTTTTGATATATTATTATGACAGTAGTTAGTGGTAATCAGAAGCCTAAAAAGCCTGAAAGTCAGTATATCCTCAGAGTATCGTATATATTATACAATATTGCTCAGATATTGGGCTACAGAGGTCTGATGCCAGCTTCTGGTTAGACTGGAAGCCGATCCCAACACAGTTTGGAAAAGGCTCGGGGTGACTTTGATGGTCGAAGTTTGAAACACAGTGCTGATTTATTTCTTTATTTGATTCTTTATGCACAAACATTGTACAATGGCGACTTAATGCCTATTTAAGGCATTTTCTACTAGTCGACCGTAGGGTGACGCAGATAGTCATAGTCAGGTAGTATTTTTTGAACGTCATTTTTACATTAAGACAGCCCCCAAAACGCCCGCCCCTCACTACTTCACCACTCCCTTCCCTAAAAATTGGTAGGTGCAATACCTAACACATTTATTTTTATTAAATAAAAAGGTTTGTATCAATAACACAGTACAATGTATGAGAAATAAAAATAATCCTTCCTACTACTAGTATTATAAATGTGAAAGTTTGTGAGGATGGATGGATGGATGTTTGTTACTCTTTTACGCTAAAACTACTGAACGGATTTTGATGAAACTTTACAGTATTATTATTTGTACATCAGAATAACATATAGCAACAGTTACTGTCATAGATGTGTGTATAGCAACCGGGAACGTAGACGCTGTCGCCTGTTAGGTACATGGGAACTAAACATACTGGGGAACTGTGGATGTACATGTATACATCTGCCTAGCCCTTCAAGGAATTCAGGCGTGATTGTATGTATGTAAAAAATGGTATATGTCATGTTATTGCCATAGAAACTATGTAAGTACATAGTCGCACGATACAAAGCGTCACAAAGAGTAGAGCCTACGTTATCTCGACCATTATTTCCTTATCACTAACCGTACCTACGGATTTTTATTTTTATATAGCGATTAAACTTTGCGTATTAGCGTGAAAAATAATAGTACGTACTACCTGTACTTATACCTTTTTAAAATTAAAAAACCATTTATTTGCCACACATACACAAAACTATTTAACAAAAAAATAACTGTATGTGTGGCAGGAGTCAGCTCAGTAATTCCTGTGCATATAAGCTCAGCACTGATTTCCAGCTGGCTCCTGACATTTGAGCAAATTACGGAATATCCTCATGGGAAGTCTGCCACTTGGGGACACTATGTCGGACCCCTATCGTGGTCGTGGCAAATTTCGCGGATCCCATGGCCATGACTATAGGGCAAGTGAAGGCAAGTTCGGTTTTAAGTCGGTATGAGTCCGACACCCTGTCACCTCCCCAGGTGGGTGGATGATTCATGAAGATTTGCCGTGACTTCTGACTAAAAACCGCACTTGCCCTCTCTCGCCTCATAGTCACGGGCATGGCATGGGATTTGCAACATTCATCACGTCTAAGACGAACTATGTTCCGGTACATCCACTGGACTCCACAGTACCGATATTATAATTATGAAGTCTCTGAAGTTGTTCGCTAGGCTGCGCAGGAGTCTAAATAAAAAATGTGCGAAAAAAGCTGGGATCGTAAATGTTTCGCATACGTGATTTTTTTCGAAAGAGAAATTGTGTCGGCGGTGTAAGGGTCAAAGTCCCCACTGCCGACATAACAATTCCTCTTTCGTTAGGGTCGGGAACGCGTAAGTGATAACCTGGTGTAACAAGCGTCTATAGGCTACGATAACCGTTTACCACCAGGTGGGCCGTGTGCTTGTTTGCCACCTTAGTGGCAATCTTTTATTTTTCTGTTTATTATACTGAATTAATTTATTAGTAGGTACACATCACACTGCATTGTTCTCATTAATATTCATAACACAAATTGTAAACCAAGATTAACATTGTAATCATGTGTTTTTTCAAAAGAGTGTCTATGTAGTTTCTTGCCGATTCTTCTCCATAAGACCCACTTTTTGGAACCGTGCAACTAGTTTTGACTTTTCAAAAGTGCTATTGAAATAAAACATTTGACTTGAAAAAAAACTCAACTTGACAAAATTTATGGAAAACGATAAGAAATGTAAAAATAAAGAAATTATTAAATAAAAAATTAATCTGTTTTTTTTCGCGATTCCAGGGTTGGCCCCGTAGCTAAAATAGTATAAAGTTGTTAATTACCACAGATTCCCACATTCGCACACAGAAACCTTCATTTAATTCTCAATACTAAATGTTCAAACCTTAAAATAGTTCTAATTGATAGATCTGGCGCTAACCAGACCTGATTACTAATGCAGTACTAAATACAAAGGCATAATTCTTGTAAGAAGTGTAAGAACTATTTTTAGTTCAACCTTCATGCTAGAAATGACGTCAGTTTATTTTGCAACCAAATTGGTTGATGTTGTTCTCATCTTTTTAGTAGAGATACGTTAGGACTAATTACAATCCAATAATTACAATCAATGTTGGACGAGAACGACAATGATTAATATTAAAAAAAATACCTATGTATCAAGTTGTTGACGGTTGACAGCTTTTCAACTCTATTTTTTTAATAATATGAGTGAAAACTGGTTAACCACCGAGTTTCTCGATTGTGCATAGGTATAGGAACTTCCATTTTATATAATAGAGAAAAGATCTGAAAACCTCTGTTTTTTTTTGTAATTAAAAGAATTTATCAAATCAGTTAAGTGTTTTTTGAGTTTATGTTCAAATAATACAAATTTGACACAGCCAGGAGCATTAAAAATATTTTTAATTTGTAATATAACTTTAGATATATACCTAATAATACTATTATTTTAAATACTTTATGTGTGTTTTTTGTATAGATATTTAAAAATATAATATACTTAAATAAGAAAATAAATAAATACAATATTATACTTAATAATAAATAATTTATTTCAGATATTATATTCCTTAAACAATTTGTTAGTATCAATATAACTTATAAAACTATGATAAATAATGTTACATTGTTAGGATAACTATTATAAATATAAATTATACATATATTATAAATAGAAATAAGATAAATTATTTAACTGTTAGGATAATTGATATAATTACTTGAAATGGGATCCTCTATCAAATACTCGTAACGGTTTTTATTCCGTTATTATAATATCATAGTGCACTTAATTTAGTTTAATGTCAATAAGTTTAATAACACCTATTTTTAACCTAACCTTCAAGCTCAAAATGACGTAATTTAGTTATATTACCAAAACGGTTTACGCTTCGCTCATGTCCCTACAATAATAGAATTAGTTGGTGCTTATGCATACATAAATTACACGCGAAGATATTAGCACAATACTTTATTATAATGAAAATATAATTAAAAAAGTGCTCATCCTCGAAGGCTTTTCCTAACCAGATGCGGCTGAATATCAGTATTTTATACGAAGTGACTGCCGTCAATTAATGATTAATTACCACTCGCTTAAACTGTGAAGGAAAACATCGTGAGGAAAACTGCATGCTTTAGACACTTTTTCGGCGGCGTGTGAAGTCTGCTAAGCTGTCCAACTGTGGTGGACTATAGCCTAATCCCTCTCATTCTGAGAGAAGACAGGTGCCCAGCAGTGGGACAGTATATGGGTTGATGATGATGACGATTGCAATAAAGATATAAGTAATATAAGAAAAGAAAACTCATCCTTCGTTTTTGTTCCCAACTATGTTGGCTAAATATCAGTATTTTAGCTGAGCTCTGCAACCAAATTTCTGGGCAATACAGATATGGTAATCCATGCCTAATTAACATACTTAGCGCTCCATATTTCTTGATGTATTTGTATCCTTATCAAATCGTTTGAATTTAATCGTGGTAAACGGTGCTGGTGCCAAAGTTGTTTATCTGCTTATGTAATACCCTATGATTAGTTTTTACTTTGTTACTGTTTGTTTACCCTAATAAATTAAAAAAAAAAAAATATCCTAACCAGAAGACGCAGGTTCGAATCCTGTCCGCGGTCGAATTTTTTCTTTGCTTAATAACTTTAAAATCTTAGCATGGAAAATGCCAAAAAAAATACAAAAAGACAATACAGATATCTTGAAAGATACTGGAGGAGACTGGTTGTCTAATCATAACGATAGACTGTTGTCAAAATTTGGGCTGTAACTGTCATTAACGACTGTCATAAGTGTTTATGACAACTGGGATCGACGGCTTTATGTGTATAAATATAAAAAAAATATAAAAATATTTATTTCATTTCTAAAACATTGTTATTTTTACATTGGTTGAGGCAGCCCCTTTAAGTTACATATGCACTTGTGTTGGAGCTGTCTCGCTACTTCCCATTTATGGTAGCTAAACAATGATGAGACTAGTTTTGTTACAATACCTAATATAATAAAATTAAAATTAAGAAATCAAAATCAAAGTGTATCCGAGGCGCGATTGGATCTCGGTGCGTTAAGAATGGTCACTATTGTGCATTAGTGACATTTATCAGTGTTTCTTTATCAGTGTGTGCACACTGATAAAGAAAGAAAGATTAATTTGTCAGAATATAGTACAATTAGGTGTTCATGATATTATTAAAAGCAGCAAAGCAGTGATAGCCTAGTGGTATGACCATTGGACTGCCAAGTCGAAGGTCTCGAGTTCGAATTCATGGCACGCACCTCTGACTTTTCGAATTCATGTGCGTATTAATAATTAATTATCACTCGCTTGAATGGTGAAGGAAAACATCGTGAAGAAACCTGCATACCTTAGATATTTTCCTCGACGGTTTGTGAAGTCTGCCAACCCGCACTAGGCCAGCGTGGTGGACTATAGCCTTATCCCTCTAAATATGAGAGGAGACCCGTGCCCAGCAGTGGGACAGTATAAGGGTTGATGATGATATTATTAAAAGTTTCTTATATTCTACCATTTCTAGTGTACAAATTATTAATCTATTAATTACTTATAAGGATATTAATTACTTATAGGATAGATAAGGAGAGCAAACGACAACCGCAGCTTAATCTTGGAGATCGGTTAATCAGCATAGTAATCCTTTTTAGCCCCATGCTTTAATCTGTGTTTGTACAGAGTTCCGTCAAAATTGGTTTAGTAGTACGTAGGTATAACTTAACTGTTGCACGCGGTTTCATCTGCATCCCAAAGGGTTTTTGAGACAAAAGGTATGCCTATGTCCTCCTCCATAGTATAATCTATCTGTGTACCAAATTTCATCAAAATCGGTTCAGCAGTTTAGGCGTGTAAGCGTAACAGACAGGGTTTAGTAAGTGGAATTTAATACCTAAGCTTTAAATAGAATTTTAACTCTTAATTACTAGTAGGTACATCAAGCTACCACAATCTGTCAAATTTCTTTGATTGATTTTCAACTTTAATACAAAACAATAAAGTTCATATTCAATTGCGAAAAATTGTCAGTTTTGGATAGCTTGACCTGCTGGCGTCTGTACTAATGTTTTATATAATTAAATTAAAATTTAATTCCAAATTCAAACAAAATAAAGCTCACAAGATTAATTTATTTCTTAGATAAAAAAGTCTCCATTTAATTTGAAACAGGTGTAATAAAAAAACTGAATTCAAATTATAGATTTAAACTGGCTCTTCGATATTCAAATCTTCCATACATAGATAAAAAAATCTGTTATTTATCTATGACCTCGCGATGATGTCATATAGAAGGTCGGGTCGACCGATACTGTATTAAATTAAGTGCATATTACGTGTTGTTATAGTAATAGCAATTGGTGCCCTAAGAAAATGATATCGGTTTTCTTTTCTTAGATTGGTTCTAGAAAAGAGTATTTCATTTTTCTTGGACCAATCAATTTAAAGAGAATAATCGCGACTATACGACTAAAACCTTCTTCGATAACTATTGACTTGGTTGAAGGGCTCACTAAAAAATATGTAACAGAATTTTAATTTAATGTATTAAATAAAAAGTCATCAAATTATAACTGATATCGTTGCCATGACATTTGCTTATGAATAACAAACGACTTAGCTACTTTTTTAATTACATAAATAAAATAATAATAAATAAATAATTTATACATGTCGTGTTAACATTTTAAAATTACCTACTAAAAATAAACATATCAGACTTGAAATGTATTTCCGGATAGGTCAGCCAGAGGTGTTAGTCTATGGTTTAAAGATAGTCATAATTATAATATAGACTCTGACTCGCGATGAGTATAAGCAATCTCAAAGACTTGCAGCATGTAATGTAGCCGTTACTGTAACAACGTACAATTTAAAACGCATAGGTACATTACAAGCTCGCGCCAACGTACTCACTTGATACAGTATTAAACATACCTACTTCATGCCTTTAAGTTCGTAACGCTTTACACGAGGAAGGACGATCGTCATGAATGTTAGCGCAATGAAGCGAAAGTAATGTGCCAGGAGCGTAGCATGCGGAAATCTATATAGTATCTATATTCTTTTTCCAAATTGGTCCCTCATGGTTAAGGATCGTGGCCCAATTTACTTTTTTCCTCGTGGATAACTTGCGCCACTTATGATGATTTTCTCTTGAGTTCGCTCTGATTATGCGCAAACCAGCGTATGGTATGCCCATTATCTGATCGAAATATCGCAGTGAAAAACTAATTTGAAACCATGCACCTAGACTTGATATTTCAATAGCACTAGAGCATAATTATATGATTTGTTTATATCATAATAAAACTAGTAACTAATTTGATTAATTGACTCCCTACCCCAATTGGAGACGAGTGTGACAATATGTATGTGGGCAAACTGGGCAATTAGCAATTACAACAGTGCTTATAATTGCAAATAATTGTTCAGCAATCAGCAATGAAACTTCTTTACCTATGACACGTAATAAGTGACAGTAAATGAGTATAGCTTGTGACTTCTTGGCTGATTCACGGTTGTGACATAGACATGCCTCATTGTAGACAGTATGACCTAATTAATGTCATGAACCTATTTTTAATTTAAATATATAAAATAATAATTATTGGTAGAATTTAAAAGAGACCATGATTCTCTGAGTTTGATTCGGCGTTTCTTCTCAGAGGTCGTCAGCTAGGAAATCTAGTATTATTAATTGAATTTTGACTTCAAAAAGTAAGACAGAAATAATAGTCATTTATCTTATTTAAAGTGGTGTGTTAATAGGACGTAAAATATACCATCACGCCTATATTCCCCGAAGCGTTAGGCAGAGGTGTACAAAAATACACCCCACTTACAGTCGCTGGTATGTTTAGGTCCCATGTAATATGCGAGTATATTGCCAATAACCGGGCACAAATCCAAACTCCGAGTTGCTACTGAGAGTTTCACAGATAAACCCAATCACATTGCTTGACTTGTGAACCGAACCCTCAAGGCCTAACTTCTCAAGGACCTCAAGCGTACCACACCGATGAAGTACTTAACTAGCGATATCGTTTGACCCCTCTTAAACATAGATAAAAAAAAGTTTCTAGGCTAGATGGCGCCGGCATTTTGTTTTAGAAATTGTGTCTACTAGGTAGTTTAACACACTGGGACCCGATACCCCCAGACTCCATTGCGGGTATCGCGGTAACGCCGCGGATACATGCTAGTATTTCCATAAAACATTTAGCTGTCAGCTCCCGGTCGAACATGAATCCAATCAGACTCTCAATGCCTATCATTCATAGATTGAGTCATAGTCTAAGAGTCAAGCTGGCACGTTGATGCCAGACGCGATGACCTCATTGCAACTATCGCAATACCACATTTGACCCCAAAACGACCATTTATGACCAATTAGATCAACTTATTCAGGGTTTTAATTTTTAAATTCGATTATTGAGTTTAGGTGACGGTGCACAGTGCGTCAGGGTTGGTATTACTACATTGTTTAATATTCCATCGCTAAGCAATAATGTGATCATCAACCTATATAATGTCCCACTGCTGGGCACGGGTCTCACAGAATGAGAGGGCTTAGGCTACAGTCCACCACGCTGGCCTAGTACGGGTTGGCAGACTTCACACGCCGTCGAGAAAATCTCTAAGGCAGGTTTCCTCACGATGTTTTCCTTCACCGTTTAAGCGAGTGATAATTAATTATTAATACGCACATGATTTCGAAAAGTCAGAGGTGCGAGCCCTGGGTTAGAAGCCAGGGCGGCTTCGATTCAAAGGGCTTTTTTCCTCAAAGGCTTTTTTCCCTGCAGCATGGTTGAGTCGAACGACGCCGATACACACATCATACTTACTCGTGAACGGGTGCCGTCGGTCGGGGCTGGTCAGCTCTTACTGTCAATAGCAATCTTTCTTTTCTGTTTATAGATTTATTAGTAAGTACATTGTGTATCAAACTGCATTGTTCTCATGAACTATTCAGAACAAATAATTGTAAACCAAGGTTAACACTTTAATCATGTTTTTTTTTTATAGAGTGTCTATGTGGTTTCATGCCGGTTCTTCTCCATAAGACCCACTTTTTGCAACCGTGCTTTTTTGAACTAGTTTAGACTTTTCAAAAGTGCTATTAAAATGGTCTACGACTTCGATTAAGGCCGGGGAAATGTTACTTACTGGGTTTTTCCATGAAACTCTCAGTAGTAGCTCGGAGTTGGATTTTGTCCTCGGTTAATGGCAATAGGTTCACGGCCTATATATACCAGCGAAATGTGGATGTACATTGGTACACCTCTGCCTAGCCCTTCGGGAAATAAAGACGTGATGGTATGTATAAAAAAAGTTTTAAGCTGACAGTTACAAAGCTAAGCCGTTTACTTGTTTTGTTGTAGGTAATCAAGACTACTAGGTAATCCAATTTTCATTAAACCAATTAACCACTCTCAATTAGTACAAGACAAGGTTAAAATGATTTTAGCCTCATACGTTAAATGACGCATGCGGGATTTGTTACTAGTCTGTGTACAGAACACAAAAAAATATGACATAATTTTTTTGAAAGATGTAACGATTTTAAACATAAATAAAACTTAATAGTAATAACTGGGTACGGTCAGCAATGGAGGCTGAACACTGCTGAACTTTTAAAACATGAGAGCTCCAAAACTTGTCAATATTTATTTTATTCAGTTTTTAGTACTTACTTATTTGTTGTTACAACAGAAATACATCATTTGTGAAAATTTCAACCGTCTAAATATCAAGATTCATGAGATACAGCCTAGTGACAGACAGACGGACAGCGGAGTCTTAGTAATAGTGTCCCGTTTTTACCCTTTGGCTACGGAACCCTAAAAATGATTCTTCCTTATCATTTTACGACTACTTAAGTATCGTTACCTCACCGGTGTTGTCATGCTTGACCGATGCGTGAGTAATGTGCTACTGTATGGGACAATACATCATTACCTATTGTTGCCAGTAAGAACGTTGTGGTACTTTGTCTTTGTGAGTAGAGGAGCAAAGGTATTCTTTGGATTTGTTTCTTATGTATTATAAGTATGTATTCACAAAAAAAAACCATTGTCTAGTACCCATGGTATAAGCTCTGGTTAGTTTGGGACTGCTGCTGTGTAAAATTGTCCAAGAATATTTATTATTATTTCCTTTATTCATATTTTTTCTTATAAATTATATTTTTAAGGAATATAATAAACTACGCATCAAAAATACTGATTGAGCGACAAAATTACTGATTGAGCAGCAAAATTACTGATTGAGCAGCAAAATAAAGATATCGGTTAGGTTAGGTTAGAACTGTGACCACACAACGGCCAGAACCAAATCTGAATGTTTTGAGTGTATTTAACAATATTTTGAGGTGACTATTTTGCTGTGCAAATAAGTATTTTTGCTGTGCAATAAGTATTTTTGCTGTGCAATAAGTATTTTTGCTTAGGATTGGGATTTGTTTTGTTAAGTATACAAAACGAATTTTTTTGATTTGCAGTTAAATACTAGCCTATTTTTAAATATTTTTATAAAATAGGTTTTATTAAAAAACAAAAAAAATATATATAAAAAATAGAGGCCCACCGGTATCGGGAACAGGGTCCAAGCTACCGGTGGTCAGGGCCCCTGAGAAATGAATCTCTTAACAATACGAGCTGTGTCCAGCAGTATTGCTTTCTGGATCAAGCCCTTGACCCAGCCCAGTTGGTTGAGGCTCGTGGCTATTAAGCCATTGGCTGACACGACTATCGGTACAATGATCGCTTTGTCCACATCCCACATGTCGACAGCCAATGTTATTTTTATCTCCTTTATTAATATTTATTATTGTATAGTATTTTTTTTAAGTTTTATAGCAATCTGTATATGTACTCCGAAGAGTTCGGCAGAGGTTCGGCGAAACTATTTTTTTTTCTGTATTTTTTTAATTCGTGACTTTATTTACACTATTATTATAAATGATGACGTCTGTGGTCTAGTGGTTTGCATGTCGGACAGCTGATCACGGGGCCGTGGGTTCGATTCCCACAAGACACAAATATTATGTGATGAGCATAGTGTTCGTGTTTGTCTGGGTGTTTCTTATGTATTATTTGTTATTATGTATTTACAAAAAAAGTATATAAGTGTTAAATCCATTGTCTAGTACCCATAGTACAAGCTCTGCTTAGTTTGGGACTAGATGGTGCTGTGTAAAATTGACCAAAAAATATGTATTATTACATAATAAATATAAACTTATTAACGCTCTAAAGGTGAATATAGACTAGAGCATTTTATCGAGCATTTCTGTGTAATGTAACGTTCTTACGAATGGTACAATACAGGTAAAAGCTCAAAGCATTTCCATGTAATGTAACGTTCCTGCGAATGCTCGGCGTAATGCTCACAGCGAGTGTGCATTTACCGGTAACATTTCGTTGTACCTTGCGTTTATTCTTGAAATGTCGGACCTACAAGTTGCATGTGCTGCGTTTATCTTAATGAATTACTTATATTAAAAGAAGAAAGGAAACTAGAAATAGAAGATAGTGGCAAATGAACATGAGTCGTTCGTCCCTCTTCCTTTCGCGTCACCCCGCACCCGCGCGTCACCCGCGCTCGCAAAGGCTCGACGAAATGTTACATGAATACGCTCGTTTGTTTGTACAATTATTGTTGTAACAAAAGGGCGAGCGTGCTCGACGTCTGGTTCGTGAAGGGTGATACAAGAACATATTATAGAGCGGCTCTTTGTTTTGTTACAAGTAAATGCTCTAGTCTATACTCACCTTTACAAGCTAAAATTAAAAATAACTACAAAGTACCTACTTAAATGAAAATTAAACTAGACTAGAAAAGTGCATCTAAAAACTCCTCCGGATCGCCATAGATAGGATAGCCTCTTGGGTATACTACCAGGCGCTATAAGCACACAGCACACTATAAGCTGAGTTTGATTCCCAGGTCGAGTTGAAGTGTTTTAAGGTTTTTCTACGACGTTATTAGAATCACTACGAAGTTAAGATTTGATGTACAGACAACCTATCATAGTCTAGTCAATGTTATCCAATTGAAAATGAATTTTATTTATTTATTTATTTAATGCTTTATGCACAAATATAGTACAAAGGCGGACTTAATGCCTAAGGCATTTTCTACCAGTCGACCTTAGGGTGATGCAGAGATAGAAGTTAGTAGGTGCAACACATTTGTTTAAAAAGAAATGAAAAATATTAAATTAAAAAAATGTTTCTATCAATAACCAAAACAGAATGTATGTAGGTTTGTAAAGACGAATAAAAGTGATAGCATAAAATTATACTTAAATAAATATAAATTATCATAACTATACATATATAAATATATACTTAATACATATTATTATATGAATATATATATATATATATATTAATAAACAAAAAAGGAGAGGATAATACTAAGAATCTGCCAAAGAACTGAGGAGATGTTTCCGAACTTTACTTTTAAATGAGTAGCGACTAGTAGCCATCCTGATTTCCCGAGGTAGAGCATTCCAAAGAATAACAGATTGGACAAAAAAAGAAGAATGCATGAACTCCGAATGATTGGAAGGACATTGCAGGAGACGATTGTATGAGGAACGGAGCGTTTTGTTATGGTTATGAATCTTATTCTTTTGTATTAAAGTTGAAAATTCATCAAAGAAATTTGGCAGATTGGGGTAGCTTCATGTGCTGGCCTCTGTACATTAGTGCACCTCTGTCTGACGGGCGTGATGGATCTTTTGATGTTAACAAAAAACATGTGACACTTAAATGTCATTATACTTGTTTCAGGATCTCAAAAGCATGCTGAAAATCACTCACGGCGGACACTGAAACCACGAAAAACACGAACGAACGAATTATGTGTTCAAACTAAACAAAACTGAACGCATCCAAAATAGACAGAGACAGACATAGCGAGACAGAGCTGCGTCCCAAAATAGTGCGTTCCAAAATAGAAAAATAAATGCCTAGCTCCCAATCAGTTACCGAGAAAGACGCGGCGGGTTCGGACGCCGCGCACTGGTGGGAAACACCATGGAAAACTATGGCCGACCTAGCCGAAGCAGTTGACGACCTCATATGCAGCTTCGATTACATGGACACAGCCATGGACAACCTAGTCATGCTGATTTTCATATGGATTCTCTTCTCTATCGTCCTCCTCGGCATAGCGAAATGGGCGTACGCTAGATTCGCCAATAAAGCCGTTGAGGTCGACATTAAACAAAAACCAGCGACTGATGAAACGAAGAAAACAACGAACGAAATAATAAATAGTGCTGACAGTGTTCTGGCTAGTAGTGCTAAAGTGAAAAGTGCTTCATTCAAGCCTGCCAAGCCTTCAGGGTTCGTCCCGGCGACTCCGCCAAACAAGAGGCGGCTAGGACGCATGTCCCCGGGCCCTGAACAGCTAACTTTAAAAAAGCACCAAAGTGTTCTTGTACCTACATGTACGGGACCCGATCCGCCAAGTGTGCAATGGGTTAATGACCTATTGACGTGGTTATATAATGATCTAGTTATTGTGAATGAGCTTGTTCAGCAATGGATTGTGTCTATGAACGAGTTCTCCAAGAAATCCGTCGAGGAGGTGAGTTTATTGCAGTTTATATTTATAACCCTTCACATGATCTCTATTTCCAATGTCAATATATCATGTACGGTGAAAAACAGCACTGCTGTGTTGCAAGCGTTTTCGAGATGCTTTCCATCATAATGCCATCAATTTTTCTTGCGGAGATGGAACGTACTTAGTAATTTTAAAATATATTACTAAATGTGCGAGTCATCAGGCAAAAAAGTAAACTGTTTTTATTCTCTTCTTTTAATATTATCAACTTTATTAATAACATCTACAATCTACTAAAGTTTACATTTTTAATATTGTTTACTATAATCGACACTGTTACAATTCTGAAATCTACTCTGCCTATTGAATCCTATTGAATCATAATTCAGACGGATACCGATTACACAGAGATACTTCCTCAAGAATCATGTTTAAAGTATTCAATTTGGGTATTTAGTTTAATCTCCTTTCGTTTTTAACATCCATTTTTTGGATGACAACATTTAAAGCATTGGTATGGGAGCGGTCTTACTCAATAATAAGTATGGCAAGACAAACAAAATGATGTCCAATCAAAATTAGAATGTCACCACAAAACAACAAAGTCTATTTTTGCATGCAATACTTATGTCAATCTAAGCAAAATTCTTGTCAAAACTGTTAAAAAGTCCTTGGACTATTTTATTTTACTATTTTTTAATTATTATTGGGTTCATCTAGCCTTTAGCACTTAGCAATTCTATTGATTTGCCCCCTGTTAGGTACATGGGACCTAAACATACCGGCAAACTGTGGGTGTACATTGTTACACCTCCTGCTTATCCCTTTGGGGAATACAGGCTTTACAGACAGTACTTTTGTAGCTAAGTATAATAATGCTTTTCTATTTATTTGTTTGAATAGACTTTTATTGAGTTCATCAGCAGATATACTTTCTGAGGAAAATATCAATAAAGACAGTCGCTTGCCCATCTGCCAAATACAGTACGGAAAACCTGTATAATGCCACTAGGGGTTATCCAGGGAACTAGGTTTTCTTTTCGCAAATCTGTTATATTTTTCCAATGCAATGTGAATCGTCTTTAGAATTACTGAAAATTTAAATTGAAATAAAACTACTTTTTGCGGATTTTATCGGTATATATTGATATTATTAATCCCGACGTTTCGGAGCCTCGATAAAATCCGCAAAAAGTAGTTTTATTTCAATGTATAGTATTCGCGTAAATGTTCGAAATCAATATGAAAATTTAAAGATTTTTTTTCTGATTTCCAAATCCTACGTTGCATATCGGCCAAGATATATTTGTAAAGAATTGGCAACGAAAACTGAGAATAGACTTTTTATTAGTTTTAATAAGACTGCTTTTCTTATAACAGAATACCATGTGCTATGCAGTCGTGGTCAGAATTTGGGAGTCGATCTAAATCGAGGCCCAAACATATGTTTCGTCAGGCACACGTTCTGACGTCACTCGGCCTCGACCCAAGGCCCAACTGTCTCGCTTTATTATTGTTTAATGTTTATTTACGTAACATTCACTGAGGCTGAGATCCATTGAGTCAAAGAATTACATGGTGTAAGTAATTACTTCATGCGAAGTTGTCGTGTTTCTTAACAATTTATTGATGTCATGAAAATTATTTAACTTAATGTAATTCTAACGTTATTAAGCAAAGGAAAAAATCGCCCGCGGGCAGGATTTAAAACTGCGTCTTCTGGTTAGGTACACTAGACGCTATGACCACTAAGCCACTGCGATACCTACCCGCCATGTCGAATTTTGCCTTCGCATTCTGAATTTACGTCTTTATGGTGACGTCAGTAACACCTATTGAAAAGCAAGTATTTTTGCTCTTCAACCAACACGACTTACTTTACAGTTAGTTCAATGTCGAACGATGCCATCTTACCTATCTACTAATTATCTTTATGTATTTTTTGGCATTTTCCATGCTAAGATTTTAAAGTTATTAAAAATCCTTTGCTTAATAACTTTAAAACATTTGACTTTGACATTGACATCCAGTCGAGGAGGTCTAATGACAGTCGCTTCGTGTAAAATACTCATATTCAGCCGCATTTCTTAGATTGACAGTCGACCCAAACATTGTTAGGAAAAGACTCGAAATATGAAGAAGATGAAGTATCTGTCGGGGTCGTGGTTATTACGAGAGTTCCAAGATCCAACCAAAAGGCAAAGGAACGCAAGTAGGGTTTTTAGCCGGTACGAATCCGACATACGGATCCCGTCTCCACTGGACTCGGACGATCCTTGAGAAAACATGAAAAGTTCTTCTCTTTTTTTAAATTAGTTTATGTTAAATTGTATTTTGTCGTGTGTTGTGGCTGTCAGAATAAATTTTCTTTCTTTCTTCTTTTTTGTTGCGGCAGGGTTTGTCGGTCTCTTATCGATTAAAAAATACAGATGTAAGATGTAAGTATAATAAATTATTTCTCTTTCTTTTCTGTTTCTTCTATGTCTAGAATATCTTGAACGAAATTGTTATCAAATCAAAATTTATTGATCTCTCGAAAATCTTCCACATTGGATTTGTTACATAACATTAATTTATTTATCTCTCCCTATAGCTATCATTATAGGTTGTCACCCAATGCGATAGCAAGGTCTTAAAAATGTATATATATATACATATATATGCACTAGATACAATATTACAATAATAATAGTTTACATACTTATTACTACGTTTATTGTTTTGGTACTCCAACGACTTATTCACTAATAAGTACATAAATAAGCACATAGATTTAAATAAGGAATATAATAAACCTCGCATCAAAAATACTGATTGAGCGACAAAATTACTGATTGAGCACCAAATACAGATATCGGTTAGGTTAGGTTAGAACTGTGACCACACATCGCTAGAACCAAATCAGAATGATACCGAATCTGAAAACCAAGAAAGTGTATATAATAACACTTTGATGAGCAAATTTAGTGTGCAATTCAGTATTTTTGGTGCTAATTTCGAATATTTTGATTGAAAAAAGGGGATTTACAGTTAAAGTATTAAATACCACCCTTTAAATAACATAGAGGTCGGAGTGAATTTGTCACTTACAGGAGTACACAGCATTTGGCTATTTATATATAATAATAATGATAATAGTTTACATACGTACTACGTTATATTATTATTTTATACCTATTACTTATATCCTATTTAAACTATTACGAACTATATTTTTTCTTATTTTAGAGCATAGTATATATGTTACGGTAAGAATGAATAATTGAAGATTATTAATAATTATCTATTATTATTAATAATTACCGAAAGTCGAGGTTAAAGTGATAAATGTACATAAGTAACGCTCAAGGACCAAAAACAGCTCACAACGCGTTGGGGTCAATTATATTAGTTGAGCTCCAATATGCAAGGAATTATAAAAACTAAATAAAATTAAAAGTCGTACTTAGGCCAGGTTAGGTTGTGAGGTTTTTTTTTTATATATTCAAAAACTAAAAGTAATAAATTTCGATCGTTTAGTCACATTTACCAAAACGTGTGGTTATTATTAATAATTTTGTAAAAATATTAATAATTTTCAATTAATCAGATTTACCGTAACATATACACATAAGAGCGCTTTTGCGAATTTCCTCTGATGTCAGGTAAAAATATCAATGAATTTATTTATGTATTTCATTGATATTACCGATTGCTAGAGTAACCGGTGTTCTAGCGAGCAGGTTGGTCCTGGCCGATGGCATAGGGAGCAGGGGCGGGCTTCGCCGCATACACTTGTATTCCCCTAAGGGTTAGGCAGAGGTGAACTAAAGTCCACCCACAGTGCGCCCATGTAAAATGTGGCGAGCCTATTTCCATTCATCATAAACCCATATACTGTCCCACTGCTTGGCACGGGTCTCCTCTCAGATTGAGAGGGATAAGGCTATAGTCCACTACGCTGGCCTAGTGCGGGTTGGCAGACTTCACACACCGTCGCGAAAAATCTCTAAGGCATGCAGGTTTCATCACGATGTTGATCTCAGCGTTATCAGATTGAGGTACGGCCTAGGAACCGAACGAAGTACCTCAAGCATAGCAATCACGCTTACTAAGCTAATGAGGCAGTTGGATTGGCAATGTGATTTGTTATCTATTAATATTATGCTAGTTGAACCATTCACCTTGGCATCTATCGGACAACATCAAGCGATTAAGGAAACGATTAAATGCATTCATATTAATATTTAGATGTTAAGGAAATAGATTCTATTTGATTGTTTTTGTTAAGATGGTTATGTTCAGGAAGCTGATATGAGAATTGGTGTTATCTTTATATTATAACGGCCCCCGTGGTGTCACCCGCCTTTTTTCGTCTTTGCTCGGCTCCCATGGTCATGGTCCCATGGGTCATAGCGTCATGTAATATAGCCCATAACCTTCCTCGATAAATGGATTATCTAACACAAAAAAAAAAATTCAATTCGAATTAGTAGTTCCTGAGATTAGCGCGTTCAACCAAACAAACGAACTCTTCAGTTTAAATGACACGTTTTTCGACGGTGACAGTCGATGCAGCTTATTTTAATGTTGAATCTACGAGTGTCACAGTTGAGAAGGCGGCTTCTTCGGGACAATACACCTTGTTCCTCTACGGCTCTATCCTAACAAGTCACCCTTCTTTTTTTTATACCACTAAGGTGGCAAACAAGTATATGGCCCACCTGATGGTAAGCGGTTACCGCAGCCTATAGACGCTTACAACATCAGGGGTGTCACTTGCGCGTAGCCGACCCTGTAAAATGAAAGAGGAATAGTTGGTTGGCAGTATAAGGGTCAAAGTACTGCCAACACAACGTTTCCTCGCGGAGCACTGGCAACCTTGCTCACCGTAAGGAACACAACACAGCTGAAAGCTGTGTTATTTCACTTCGATTTTCTGCAAGGCGGAGGTACTTCCCCAGTCGGCACTATGCCCTATCCCTCTTAAAACATGATTCTTTCTCCGAGCCTTTTCCCAACTATAATGGGGTCGGCTTTCAGTCTAACCAGACGCGGAATATCAGTATTTTACACAAATCGACCGCCATCAGACTTCCGCAACCCAATTTTTGGGTAATACCGATACCCTGAGGATAGACAGGTTGTCAGGCTTGTTGGGCTTCTGACTACCACTAAGGATTGTCATAGGTAATAACGAGTCACCCTTACCAAAGCAAATTGCTGGAATGCTGGGCAAAAAAGGCCAATTTGTTGTAAATTACATATACAATTATATTGCACAGGAATTGGTTACATGATAAGACAAATAGATCTTTTAAAGACACTTTTACAAGTCAGTGTATTACATATTTTTTTAAGCTAGATGGCTCCGGACGACTGACGACCTGACGAACTGACGACCTCTGAGAAAAAACGTCGAAACAAACTCACGAGAATTATAATCTCTTTTAAAGTCCAGACATATACCTACATAATAGTAACCAATATGTGAGTCTTACAATGTAGTGTAAAGTCTGACATGGCCTTTTGAAGAAAGAGCCATAGCGGCTTTGAGTAGACAAGTCCCAGCCGACGGCACGCATGCATCAGTCATTGTGTAGCTCGACCATAATTTAGGGAGCTCAAATAATCTCTTTGATACATAGTGTATGAGTGCGTTTGTAACTGTAAGTCATCGCCGGTGTTGTCATAGACCTATAATAGAAAAAAAAAACTTTTAAATACCCTACATTCAGCGGACTCACTTCACATTTCTAGCTGTGAATCACATCCCGTCCCAAATTGACAATAATATTTTTTGCAGCTTCGTAAATAAATTCACCACTAAAATAGACTTTGTTTGTATGGAATAAGGTCGTTAGTAATGTATTTTTAGGTTTACTGGATGTAATATTATGTTGTTGGATACAAGAGGATGGGTAGGATAGATGGGGATATAAATATAATGTATATCATCAGCAACCACTGCTGGGCACGGGTCTCCTCGCAGATTGAGAGGGATTCTAGGGGCTATAGTCCACCGCGCGGGCCTAGTGCAGGTTGGCAGACTTCAAATACCGTCGAGAAAATCTCTAAGCCGTGAACCTTTCCTCATGATGTTTTATTTCAGTTTAAGTGAGTGATAATTATTTCCATTATTTCCTAAGTATAAATAACTATATACATATTATAAAATTCCGTTCACCCCCATCTAATGCAGTGGGGGTAAACCACTGGTAGGGAAATAATGTTTGTGCATTGTTGGAACCCCATGTGGCAAGTTATGCTTCGAAGAGATATACACAGCTTTGAGCTGTGTTGTGTTCCGTTGCCAGTGCTCCACGAGAAAACGTTGTATTGGCAGTGGGGGGGCTTTGACCTTTACTTAAACCGTATGCTTGTTTGTCACCTTAGCAGACAAAAAAAAAACATACCAACATGCAATAAATTACATATTGATAGTCAATCTCGGTCTTCTTTCTGAGTGACAGATCTCAATGGTTTACGTAGTTATATCATAGATACTCTGTGGGTTATATATATTTAACAGGCAGTCTGTGTAAGTAATTTTAAACATTGAAACAGACAGATATTATGTATTATGTTGAAATCCTGTTGAACACTTTAGGAACTGCTTTGTTTACAAAATGTAAACATGAGTGTAAATTAAATACGAATAAAAAATATGCTCATCTAAAAACTAACAGCTTTATTTATTACAAGCCGTTGCCGGTTGGACCTGCATCCTAAAAATAAGTTTGGATATTGAAATAAAACTACTTTTTACGGATTTTATAATTAATTAATAAGTTTGGATAGTTAAGTAAGGATATATTATGTCCTTCTCCAACGTCTAATCTATATTTGTACCAAATTTCATCAAAATCGGTTCAGCGGTTTAGGCGTGAAAGCGTAACACACAGACAGCTAGAGTTACTTTCGCATTTATAATATTATTTAGGGAAGTAGGGAAAAGTAAAGTAAAGTATCATAAGATGTGAAAATATCGTCAATCTCTTAGGTTTTTCAGCGATTTCTCGAGTTAGTCTTGTATTTATCTAATAATAATAATAAAGCCAAGAGCCTCGATGGACATCTAAGGAGGCTCTCGTTAGACGGCTGGATCAAGGGCTTGATACAGAAAGTGGTACTCCTCGACACGGCACGCATTGTGAGGAGGTTCCTCTCTCTGGAGCCTTAACCACCGGTAGCTTGGACCCTGTTCCCGATATCGGTGGTCTGACTATTTTTTATATCTTTAAATGTTTTTGTTTTTAGTTTTTGTAAAAATATTTAAAAATATAATGAAATTAAGAAATTAAATAAATACGAGAATAATAATGATTTATTGCAGACAACCCATATAATAATTAGTAATTATGAAGCTGTCTTTTTTAACATTTGTCAGCTATGTTTTATAAAGTTTAAGCCGTAAGTGAGTTGTAGCGCTTAATCTACAACTCCCGCAGCAACAACGTTCCGCCTGTTGTCATATTAATTCAATGGAATGGCCACAGTTCAGTAATGTTATCGTTTAACAATGACACAGATTAAAAACGTGTTTAAATAGGTCATAGTTCAATTACAATTCATAACATTGATTAATTGAACATAACATAATACATATGACATGAATTATTGCCTCGTTAGTCTAGTGGTCCTAAGTGCGACTGGTACGCTACAGGTCCTCGGTTCGATTCTAACGTCGAGCAAAATATTATTGGGTTTTTCTATGAAATCCTCAATAGCAGCTCTGAGTTTGGAGTTTGTCCGAAAATATTTATCTATTTTTATACAGCACCATCTACACACTTTGCTGGACCTGCGGATCGAACCCAGGACCTCTAGCGTAGCAGTCGAGCTTAGGACCACTAGACTAATGAGGCAGTCTGACTGTATAGTCGCCGTAGAAATTGCTTTATCATTTACTTATGATAAAATCTTCCATCCAAATTAAATTTCACTAAGACTCATTATGTCACTTAGATTTATAATTGATAATACGTAAAATTATTGCTAAACTGCTTCGTAAGTCTAGTGGTCCTAAGCGCGACTGCTACGCTAGAAATCCTCGGTTGTATTCCCAAGTCGAGCAGTTATTGGTTTTTCTATGAAATAAGTACTCAGTTGCAGCTCGTGCTTGGATTTGTGCGCGATTAATGGTAATAACCAATCGTTGTGTCAGCCAATGGCCTAATAGCCAAGAGCCTCGACCAACATCTAAGGAGGCTCTCGTTGGACGGCTGGATCAAAGGCTTGATACAGAAAGCAGTACTCTTGGACATGGCCCGTATCGTTAGGAGGTTTCTTTCTCTGGGGCCCTGACCACCGGTAGCTTGGACCCTGCTCCCGATGCCGGTGGGTTTCTATTTTTTATATTTTTAAATGTTTTTTTTTTATATGTTACGATGAAATATTTAAAAATACAAAAAATATGTATAAATATAAATAAAGGCAATAATAATAAGAAGTACCTCCGCCTTGCAGAAAATCGAAGTGAAATAACACTGATTTGAGCTGTGTTGTGATCGATCTTGTATTTAAGAACTGTATTAGGTCGATATCTTGCCTCGCATAAACTAGTTGAATAATACTATGTTCATAAAAATAAATTACCATTCACTAACATCAATATTTTTCAGAAGTCAAAACAGCCAAATGGGGTGTATAGGGATGCAGGGGTGAATCGAGATAAATCTTTGAAAGTGCTTTGCAGCTACTACAGCTTTCAACTACTATAGTTTTTTGGAAAAAGGGACTCTAATATTATTCCTAAATAATTATACTTAATGAAGCATTAGCAGACCCTGTTGGCATAAAACCATTAATCCTGAAAATCTCCTAAAAAATATTCACCCCATTTGACTACTTCTGACATTTCGTGAATGTTACACTTTGAAATAAAACAACAACACCCCTCACCCGCACAATATGTGTATTAAACGAAGTGCATGAAAGGATTGACATATTTTCGTGCAATCTGAGTGAATTCGCAAGAGTTTTGTTGAATTTTATTAGTTGTATTTAATTATTATCTTGAGTAAATTCACAAGCATAATATTTTATGAAATAAGATAAAGAAAATAAGTTGTTTGCTTCACTATTGCATTGAGTCGTACCTGTAATAATAGTTGTAAGCCGTGGCTTAAATAAATAAATAACTCTTTACGCATTTTATCGCGTATATTGATATTATTAATCCCTACGATTCGGACACCTTACAAGGTGAACTACCTCTAGCCTAGTGGATGACCAGAACGCTAATGAGGCAGTTGACCGTCGCAGTCTTGATTATGAAAGCCCGCCTCGACGTCCAGATTTCAATTCCCAGGTCGAGCTGTGTTATGGGGTTTTTCTATGAATTTCTATGTAGCAGCAAAGTTTGGATTTGTGCCTGGCTCACCCCCTTTTATATGGGACTTAAACATACTAACGAACTATGGGTGTATATACATTGGCACATCTCTGCCTAACCTGTTGTATGTAATAATCATTCCACAATTTACTTTATATTATATATATTTTTTTGAATTTTCCACATAAAACTCCTGGCTAATGATGTATTGAATTCTGTAGTGCTCTAAGTGAATTCACTAGGATAGCAATCTTTATTGTTATGTTGCTGACTACATGTAAATAAGTTTTTATGTATGCTACAATATCGCATTGGGTCTAGCCTGTAAGGACATTTCTATGTAAGGTTTTTTTTTAAAAAGAGTGTCTATGGAGTTTCTTGCCGGTTCTTCCCCATAAGACCCACTTTTTCGAACCGTGCAACTAGCTTTGGCTTTTCAAAAGTGCCGTAATAGTCTAATTGAAATAAAATGTTTGACTTTAACTTTGACTTTGAAATAAATAAAAAAAAAATCCTTACATATTTTTAGGTGGTTCGGAATCAGCTGTTCAGGGTGGTATTGAACTGTTGGCGTAAACAGTGACAACCCTGGACATAGTTAATTTATATTATCTGGCATGTTGTACACGGAACGGACCGGCCGTGACTGAGTCGCGTACTGCTGATGTACAGGGTGTATTTATAAACTGATGCTAGATTGAATTGGAGTACATATAATGTAAAGATTCATATCCATTGCGATATATTATCTAAATATATTTAATAGGGACATGGGGGAAACTCCCTGAAGTCCATAGCGCGACTGCCTCATTAGTCTAGTGGTCCTAAGCGCGACTGCTACGCTAGAGATCCTGGGTGCGATCCCCAGGTCGAGCAAAGTGTTATTGGGTTTTTCTATGAAATTCTCAGTACTTAGCAGCTCAGAGTCTGGATTTGTGCCCGGTTAATGGCAATAGGCTCGCCCCCTATCACATGGAACCTAAAACAAACCGGCGAAATGTGGGTGTACATTAGTACACCTCTGCCTAACCCTTCGGGGAATACAGGCGTGATGGTGGGGTCAGCTTCCAGTCTACCCAGATGCGGCTGAATATCAGTATTTTACATGAAGCGAATGCCATCAGAACTCCTCGATGCAACGGCTTTACGTGCTCTCCTAGTGACGAAGAGGTCTCGGTTTATTTAGTATAGTCACCCATCTATAGACTGACCTCGGCAAGCGCAACTTAACCTTGCAGATCGATTGATAGGCGTGGTTATTATCAGCCCGTCCAACAGTTGAAAAATTAAAGTAACATACCTACACCCTGTAAATATTTTTATCGGACGTTTCACTAATGCGTGCGTCAAATACCTGCGCATGCGCATGATGTTCCAAAAAACACATCGTTAAGGTCGTTACGGTAATTAACATTGCTTTCATTTGTTGTTGTAAAGAACCCGAATCGTGACGCCTTGCTTTATGCTTGCGACGTTTTTAGTGACTCCTACACTAGTGAAGATATGTGGTCTTTCAACTACCAGGGGTACTGACTGGGTACAGGTGTATCTTTACACCTAAAGAAATGCAGGTGAAGCCGGTGTAAACGGATATAAACGTATTCTAACAGTAAAGGGCGAACACACGGCGAAGATACTATAATATTTTGATGCCTGGATATAAAATATTAGGTACATAGTATCTTATGGTATCACACACTGAATATATCCACTCGAATCATTTTTAGTAGATACTCGTAGCAAAAATCGGTGTTGACTTTTAGTAAGTGTAATATTTAGGCTATAGCCGTTTCAATCTGAGAGGAGACCCGTGCCCAGCAGTGGGACAGTATATGGGATAATTCCACTCAAATTGAACCTGCCTGATTGAGGAAATACTTCCGCCTTGCAGAAAATCGAAGTTAAATAACACTGCTTTGAGCTGTGTTGTGTTCCTAACGGTAAGCAAGGTTGCCAGTGCTCCTTACCCTTAAACTGCCAACCCAACTATTCCTTTTACAGGGTCGGCAACACACCAGTGATACTGGTGTTGCAAGCGTCTATATGCTACGGTAACTGCTTACCATCAGGGGGCCGTATACTTGTTTGCCACCTTATTAGTATAACAAAAAAAACATAATATACAAAAACACCCAGACCCGGAACAACTACAATTAGGTCATACAAATATTTGTACTTTGTCGGGATCGAACAAACAACACACAATCACAACCGCTCAACCGCTGCTCCAAACGTGTCGACAAAGACTGAAGTTGGGTAACACTGTTTTTACCCTAACCCTAATGGAAGTTGGGTAAAAACACTGAAGTCACTTCAAAAGTGTTTTACGACCACTGCAAAGCCACTGCAAGTACCTATATTCCATAGCCTGGTCTAATTTCTTTATGCTTCCACCGACAGCTAGTACGAATCGTGTTTTACGAGCTAGCTATTTTTAGTGTAAGTAATTACATAAATTAGTTCCAAGGAACACGCTACTGGGCTAGATTTCTAGATTATTTTAGGTCAGCCATTGAAATTTAATCTTTTGATTGTCAGTAACCAATTTTATGTGACCTGAAAATCTATTTAAGTTATCCATTTTCATTTGAAAATTATTAATAAACATTATGCTATGACTCTTTCTTCAAAAGGCCAGTTTAAATTTGCCTAAGTACATTGTAAAACACATATGATAAGCACTGAATACTATTACAGTATGGACTTTAAAAGAGACCATGATTCTCTGAGTTTGTTTCGGCGTTTATTCTCAGAAGTCCTCAGCTAGGAAATGCCGGCACCATCTAGTATTTTTAATTAATTATTGACTTGTAAAAGTTTACAAAAATAAATATCATTTATATTTTTTCAAATTATATTCTTCTTACTACGTTTTTTTTTTACAAGGTTAGCGTTTAATCACAATCTCATCTGATGGTAAGTGACGATGTCGGTCTAAGATGGAACACACTTACCTTTTTTTTTTAAATCCTCATGGATCCTCCGCCACCCAGGGAGGTGGCAGGGTACGTCGGACTCGTACCGACTAAAACTCGCACTTGCCTTCAAAGACCCCATCAGCCTCGCCATTGCCTTCAAAGATGCATCACCAGCGAGGCCTTTCACATACTAATTGATCGCACGCTTACCCAAATTGTACACGTCAGGAAATACAGACTCAGGCAACTGACTCCATTGCTGAATCATTTTAGTTCCCCGTATTGAAGTGTTTTTTACCTCTCCTACTTATTTAAAACAAATGCTGTGTTTATAGGGTCCATAATAAAATTGTTTCCTACAAAATATACTGACCACCTCAATATAGAATATGCCGGTATGTTTAGGTCCCATGTAATAGGGCGAGCCTATTGCCATTAACCGGGTAATAACATATCAATAATAACATAACTCATAATATTAATTATCTTTTTGTATTTTTTTGGCATTTTCCATGCTAAGATTTCAAAGTTATTTAGCAAAAACTTGTTTTTCAATAGGTGTTACTGACGTCACCATAAAAACGTATTTCAGAATGGGAAGGCAAAATTCGAATGGCCGGTGGGAATCGCGGTGGCTTAGTGGTCATAGCGTCTGGTGTACCGAACCAGAAGACGCAGGTTCGAATCCTGCCCGCGGTCGTATTTTTCCTTTTCTAAATAACTTTACTATTTTATTTTTAAATATTTTTGTCTATCATCTGAAAAATACTATATTTTGCTGAAGAAATGTTGGCAACCCTAGCGTGATGGTATGTTAATATTATACGTAAGGTTTTTCGGGCTTCTGAAGGCGATTGGCATAGTGTTTTAGTATGATTTGTAACCCAGTGATAGCCTAGTGGTATGACCATTGGACTGCCAAGTCGAAGGTCTCAAGTTTGAAATCAAGGCACGCACCTCTGACTTTTCGAATTCATGTGCGTATTAATAATTAATTATCATTCGCTTAAACGCAGGGACCATTTTGGTTACCCGTTGAAAGGGTTTTCGATAGGGTTTTTACAAAGTGTTGTTAGAAAACCCAATTCATAGGGGTTACACTTTTTAACGGTAAGAAGCTGCAATGGGTTACCTCTTCAAAACCCTTTCATTTGGGTTACCTGTTTAAATTCTTACCGGGTTATACTATTAAACGGTAAGCCGTTCCGAACGGGTTACCCCTTCAACCACTGTAACAGGGTAACACTTTCCGAGTCCAAACACTAATTTGATCTCTAGTAACCTTGCATTAAGTTCAAAATAGCATGCATGTGTTAGTTGCCACTTGCTCTGAGCTAAATAGACCACAGCGACTCGATAAATACGGGACTATGGTTATCAATCTCTGTTCATCCATTCTCTCTATATCATGATCAAACCATGATAATATAGCTTCTATACATTTTTTTATTGTTATTGTATACCTACATAATTACCTAAATTTAATTACCTACAGAATCGAGCACCCAATATTAAACGATATAGGGCACTGCGTGATCAAGCCTTATAAAACGAAACTACTTAGTAATACAATTCTAGATGTTTGCAAGAGAAATTTCTATATTTTATAGTCTCCTCACCCTACCTAACAACGTAAATTATGATGATAACCATACGGTAACCCTGAAAAACCCTATCAAGAGGATAACCCCTTCAATTGGATACCTTAAAGGAAGGGTAACCCCTTCCACTGGCTAACATATTGAAAGGGTTACCCTTTCATTGGTGTTAGGAAAAGGTTACAGGAACGAAGAGGTAACATCATCCATACGGTAACCGAATCAACGGGTAACCCTTTCAATTGAATTAACTCATAAAGGGGGTTGTACGGTCCCTGCTTAAACGGTGAAGGAAAACATCGTGAGGAAACCTGCATACCTTAGAGATTTTTCTCGTCAATTTGTGAATTCTGCCAACCCGCACTAGGTCAGCGTGGTGGACTATAGCTTAATCCCTCTCAATATGAGGGGAGACCCGTGCCCAGCAGTGGGACAGTATATGGGATGATGATGGTTTGTAACAACCTTTTAGCTAACTAAATTCGTTCATAACACATTCGCCGAAATATTTGTTGGACCTTGAAACGGTCATGGCATGCCGCAGACGTGTTATGTCATTTGGGCGTGTCACCTACGATGGCGTGACGACACGATCACGACTCTGATGGGGCTCTTTAATATTAAATTATTCTTTTTTATTTTAATATCATGCTATCTTTTTGTATTTTTTATTGTTTATTTAATATTAATATTGTCATATAATATGAAGAATGCTGGTTAACCCGTAATTGGCTAGTGTGTAAGCCCGTTACCTCTATATATTTAAATTTATAATATATTATATACACGAGCTGTGGGAAGACCTAAATAAATTAATTAATTAATACAAAAAGTATTTTTTTGGCATTTTCCATGCTAAGATTTAAAAAAATACCGATTTTTTCCTTTGCTAATAACTTTAATATCATGATACTGAGAATTTCACTGATTAATGCATCTGCCACGCTTTGTCTCTGTATCACCCTATGGTCGTCTGGTAGAGAATGCTTTTAGCATTAAGTCCGCCTCTGTACAATCTGTTGTGCATAAAGCATTAAATAAATAAATTTCATAGAAAGATCTAGTTACATTGTGCTTGACATCGAATCGAACCAAGACCTCTTGCGTAGCAGTCGCACTAGACTAAAGAAGCCGACACTATGATATTATTGTTTATTTTAGTACTTAAATTAGTTAAAATACATAAGAAACACCCTGTCAAACACAAACACAATATTCATCAGATATGAAATGATATTTATTTCTGTAAATAGATCTTTTAAAGACACTTGTACAAGTCAATGTTTTTTTTTTTAAGCTAGATCGCTCCTGCATTTCCTAGCTGACGACTTCCGAGAAGAAACGCCGAAACATACTCAGAAAATCATAGTCAAAATCCAGACATAGAATAGTAACAAATATGTGTCTTACAATGAAATTACTTACAAAAAAACAATAAATATTTGTATCCTATAGGAATTGAACCTACGACCAGCAGTCCGACACTCGAACCACTAGACATCCTCGTCAATAAGAAGGATAATGACAAATCATACAAAGTAATGTTAATTAAGAAGCAGCCCACGACTGTCTTCGACTTGCCGATGCGCATCTAAATTCGTGTATGCAACCGGTATGACGTCACGATGATGTCATACATGACGTCACCATCATTTAAAATGGTAACAGATATGTTTAATGGTGTGTGTTATACGGAAATATAGGAAAAATAAATACATTTGTGGAGAGGCGACTTCGTAGTTTTATGTAGCGCGGTAGATGTCGCTACACATTTAACTTACTACGTTCGATCCCGGTAGCGACGTTGATGTTTATCGCCACGATCGGTGTTCAAAAAGCAGATGGTGCTGTATAAAATTGTCCAAGAATATTTTAATATTTATTTTAATGTAAGTATACCTAAGTAATTTTGAGTCGGCGCCACTCTGTCTCTGAAATGTAAGCGATTAAAAACTGATAAGCTAACAAGCTTATCGGTTACATTTTGGAGAGCGTGCATCAGATCTCCACGACCTTATTCCCTTTCTCTACTATCGCACCTCAGATCAAATATAATATAAATAATATAATAAAAAACTTTTTATTTGATCTGAGTATCGGACGACAAGAAACTTGAAAAAGCGACATCGATTCATGGCGGACATCCCAAAAACCCGAAGATCATGCGTACCGCTGAAATGTAGAATGAGCTTCCCGAGTGGGTCTTCCCAATAGCTATAATCTGGGTGTCTTTAAATCTTGAGTGAATCGGTTTCTTCAAGGCAAGCGCGCTCCGTTGTAGATCGCAGTATCGCTTAAAATCAGGCGGATAATAAAAACAAAATCAAAAGGAATTCGCCTTTTTGGATCAAACAGGGCTATGATACAAATTAGTAATGATGTTGATATTGATAACGATTATCAATAATCGATTATCAACATCCCTATGATAGCATTGAGATGACAAGAAGCAATTTAGGTAAATAAATCTTTAGCTTCATTCATTCATGATTATTAATTATTTGAGTGAGTTATGTATACCTTTGAGATAATTAAGATAATTTTACCTGTTTCGATCGATTATCAATAATCGATTAATGGATTATCAATATCCCTACAAATTAGTATAATAAGTACCTACCCACTGGAACACATGTTAATTCCCATGCCTGCCGCCGCAGGAGTTTATCGATCTCATTAATTTAATATGCTTTTAGTGCGAACACAGCACTTATTTCTCATTTGTACTGTAATTTAGCACTGCCATGATATTTATTTATTAATCAATAACATACTGCAAGGTCATATGGTCGACGACATTATACTTAAGCATACTAGTATCATTACATACATACCATCACGACTGTATTTCACGAAGGGCTAGGCAGTTTTTTTATACCACTAAGGTGGCAAAAAAGCATACGGCCCACCTGATGGTAAGCGGTTACCGTAGCCTATAGACGCTTGTAACACCAGAGGTATCACTTGCGCGTTACCGACCCTGTAAAACGAAAGAGGAATAGTTGGGTTGGCAGTATAAGGGTTAAAGTCTCCCCACTGCCAACACAACGTTTCCTCGCGGAGCACTGGCAACCTTGCTCACTGTTAGGAACACAACACAGCTCAAAGCAGTGTTATTTCACTTAGATTTTCTGCAAGGCGGAGGTACTTTCTTAGTCGGGCAACTTCAATTTGAGTGGAATTATTCCCACTATGCCCTACCTCAAAAAAACTATGTAAGTAGATGTACTAAGCTGCTATACAAGTATACGGTATATATATATTCGGTAGGTCTGAGAATCGGTCGGAATCTATTTTTCATACCCTAAGTGATAAGGGTGGTCCACTACATTTAAAAAAAAAATGTTTCGTCATTTTTTTTATTATGTGGCATTAATACATAGTACAACCCTAAATTTTCACCCTTCTACCACCAACCTTCATTTTTTTATAGTGATATTATATATGGCAAAACATCGTTTGCTGGGTCGGCTAGTAATATTATATAAACAGCAATACTACATAACACTTTAAATACATAATGTGTAGTGAGTTCAGCGGAATATATTACTAGAAAACAGGAAATACGTGTAACGAATGGGCTACATACAGTTCCTCGTTCACGTGTCTTGAGCTGATTTTTATGGTTTAAGCCACTGTTTCTCAACCTTGGCACCCGCGACCCCTGGGCATGTCCTGTATTATAGGGGGTCGCCACGTGTATACAAAATATTATTTTATGTAAATAAAGTCGATATTTTTATTTGTATATCTACTGGATTTACCTACATAAAAATATATTTAAAAAGAATACAAACTATATAGAGCGATTGAACGTGAAAGTATTCTTCGGCAAGTATATAATATTTTTAAATTAAAATATAGGTACCTGCTTATGTATAAGGTACAGACGCCAGCAGGTCAAGCTATCCAAAACTGTCAAATTATCTCAATTGAGTATGAACCTTATCATTTTGTATTAAAGTTGAAAATCAATTAAAGAAAATTGACAGATTGTGGTAGCTTTATGTTCTGGCCTCTGTATATACTTATGACATAGGTACAATGGGCGACGTTGTCATTAAGGTCTTTATAAAAATACTACAATAAAGAGTTTTATGTTTTTAGATTTAAAAGTAAGTAAAACGAAACTGCGTAATTCACGATAGTGTAAAAAGGGCGAACCAACGCCTTCTTATTTACCTCAAAGTAATTAACCGATATAGGTCAAATTTGATAAAAAAAATATTGTTAAAGGTCAAATTAATATTATTTTAGTGATCACAATATTTTTTACTCAACCTTTTGGGTATTAACTGGGTCGCGAACTAAAAAGAATGAGAAACGATGGTGAAAGATAGAAAAGATTGAGAAAGATATATTATTTAAGTCAAAATTAAATACGAAGTAGTGGGACTACTAACTTACCAAGACATGGTTATACACAAATTAGGAATTTTGAGATTTTTTCGATTTGTTTACGACTTTTGAAAATGAATGTTTAAGTCCCAAGTATAGGGACCCATAGGGGGCGAGTCTATTGCCATTAACCGGGCACAAATCCAAAGTCTGATACGGAGAATTTTATAGAAACACCCAATACTTAACATTTTGCTGGACCTGGGAATCGAATCCAAGATCTCTAGACTAATGAGGTAACATTACATTCTAAAGTTATTAAGCAAAGGAAAAATTCGACCGCGGGCAGGATTCGAACCTGTGTCTTCTGGTTAGGTACACCAGACGCTATGACCACTAAGCCACCGCGATTCCTACCCGTCATGTCGAATTTTGCCTTCGCATTGTGAATTTACGTCTTTATGGTGACGTCAGTTTTTCCTTTGCTTAATAACTTTAAAATCTTAGCATGGAAAATGCCAAAAAATATACAAAAATATAATTACATTCTAAGTTAAACTAAATCAAAAAATATTTGCAAATATATTTGTAGGAACACCATTGCATTGATGCAACTTACGTGGATAACATAATACATGAAATCTATTACATTCCGCGCTCTCACTCACGCGCAACATTCCTCGAATGATCGATAAATCTCAAGACGCTAGATATGTTCAGATAAATCGATCCTCAATCATATGGTATTGGCTTTCAGCATAGTTTAGTTATAGTAAGAATAACAATGATAGCTTAGTGTGTAGAAGACACGCCCGAAGACTTGGGTCATATTAGGACTTTCCTATAGATTGAAATAAAACTACCCTTTACAGCGTCCACGGTGGTCACTCATCATGGTCACGGGAAGTCTACCCGTGACCATAGACGGTGTAAAGGGTCTGAAACGTCAGGATTAATAATATCAATATAACGCGATAAAATCCGTAAAAAGTAGTTTTATTTCAATGTATAATATTCGCGTAAATGTCAGAAATCAATGTTATTATATATTTATGTTCATTAGAAATTGATAATCACTTTTTTACGTTAGGAATTTATTTATTTATTGCAACATTAACTGTTTTTTTTTAACTTCTCAGTACATATTGTCCCTTTCAAACTGTCTCTTGTTATTCATTCCTGCTCGTGTCTAAGTAAAAACTACGCTGATTAACCGAGGTTAGGTTAGTAAGGTTAAGCTACGCTTTTCACCCTCATTCTGTGGATGAGTGACCATTTTCGTTTCGTTATTTAGACTGGAAGCCGACCGCAACATGGAAAAGAATAGGAGAATGACCCTGTCGATTCTTTCAATCCCACGCAATAAACATCGCCCAAAATTAAAAATCTTCCGTCACACTGTCAATGCTGGCAGATAATCGACAGGTTATCAGCTATATTTAGATACAGACTCAGCTATGTACTTGAAAGTACATGACATTGATAGAGTACACGAGATAGATAGACACGTTTTTTATATATGCACTCGCAAATTTGTCGTTGCCATGCCATTGAGATTATATGTACTAGAGCAGTGATGGAACAAATGCCATTGTTGCTACACGTCAAAATATTTTCGGCACAGCACTTATAAATTTGGGTATTAATAGAAACCGTTAATTGTTGTGTCTGTTAGTGTCAAGTTCATTGTGAAGATAGAGGAAACAGATTGACGGCTGGAGAATTCGCACGAAAGTTGTTAGTATTACATTTTTCCCCATTAATTACTTGCTAACTCAAGACGGCTTGATGCGGACATCATGGCTTCATCAAAAATGTCTATAGGAAAAATGCCACGTAGTTCAATAAAATTTCGCCATCTCTTGTACTAAACCTAACTACAGAGTTCCATCTATAAAAACTTCAGTTAAAGGCAACTTTAATTTAAATAAGTATTTTAATAAGCGAGTTTTAGTTCAAAATGTATGTTTTTATTTAATTATTTGCCTGTCTTGTTTCGTTTTGTCGTTGACAAACATTAAATGTCCAGAGCCAGAACTACCTGTAGGCGGTATAAAAATTATTGTTTCGTGTTTACGATCTCGCTAAGGCACGAAGGATATGTAATACCTAGAATGGACGATGTGTGATGCCATTGAGAAAACGATTAAAAAAGATGAATACACATGTTTGCCGTGGCTACTCTAGTACTAAACTTCCTAATTTTACCTCAATGTTACCAGTAACGTTTGTTGGCAAGCTATATAATATGCTGGCGATATGCCAAGCCTCTATTGTTTCTGCTCTCCATATTTATTATCTGGTTCGCTGTCAAACTGCTAGTAATTATGATCATATCTATGACTGGATTTAGTATACCCCAATGTACAGAGGCCAGCAGGTCAAGCTATCCAAAACTGTCAAATTTTCCGAATTGAATATGAACCTTACATTTTTGTATTAAAGTTGAAAATCAATCAAAGAAATTTGACAGATTGTGGTAGCTAGATATGCTGGCCTTTGTACTTGTAGTCTACGCTATATCGTTATAATATCGTGTCAGCATCAAAGATCAGCGTGAGTCTTTCTTCTTCCTCCGAGCCTTTTCCAAACAATATTGGGGTTGGCTTCCAGTCTAACCAGATGAAAGAAGAAGAAAGAAAGAAAGAAAATTTATTCTGACAGGCACAAAACAGGACAAAATACAATTTAACATAACAATTTAATAAGTCTTAAAACTAAGGAAGTAGGTACTTTATCCTGTGCGATGTCAGAATAGGTCCCTATCTCAGCACTGTGCTGCAGCAAAAAGCAAATCAAGCTGCAGCGCTGATATTCTGATGCGGCTGAATATCAGTATTTTACATGAAGCGACTGCCGTAAGACCTCCGTAACCCAATTTTTGGGTAATACCCTGAGGATGTGATAGCCTAGTGGTATGACCATTGGACTGCCAAGTCGAAGGTATAGCTATAGCCTAATCCCTCTCAATATGAGAGGAGACCCGTGCCCAGCAGTGGGACAGTATATGGGTTGATGATGACCCTGAGGATAGACTGGTTGTTGGTGGGCTTCTGACTACCACTAACGATTGTCATAGGTGTTCGTATGACTATCGGAACTGACCGTTTTATGTGCTCAAGATTGGTATGAGTAATTTAATACAATAGTAAATGAACTATTTTTTTTAATCCAACCAAAGTTCAGGGTTGTTACTCGGTGACGTCACAAATGTCACAATTTTTCATATATTTAGTTAAAAAAGTAACAATTACTCACTAATTACTACAAACACCTATTTTTATCTATGTTTTTAGTTAAAAAAATAAACTATACTTACACTTACTGATTCAATATTTCTTCTTGTAGAAGCAAGCAAGTGAAAAAATGCATTGTACATACTCAGGTAATTCATTTACACAACTAATATCAAACGTCAGACTGTTGATGACGTCACTGGTGTGCTGCGAACCAATCACGTGACTGGGAAGATAATAGGGTACGGTCAGCAACAAAAGTCGCTGAACACAGCTAAAGGAGGTCATCAAAAATCCATACAACTCGGCCCAAATTTGTACCTGAGGTACATGACAGCTGTCAAGTTGACAGTTTTTACTATGAAATCACTATGAAACTGTTATTATTGTGCCAAAATGGCGTGCGTTTGACATTCCAAAACTGACACTTACAGCAGATAGCTATGAAGTTGACAGTTTTTACTTTATAAACACTGAAACTGATACTAGTGTGTTAAAATGGCGTGCGTTTTTTCAAATTTAAAGTTATTTTTTCTCATTCCCTACTGAGCATAAAAAAGTATGCCTTGAATTTTAACCAGCGTAATACGGGGTATTTTTTCCAATAAGTGTACCCTCAGTACATCATTTGGGCAGATTTTATTTTATTGATCACAGTTCCAAAACTTGACAAGAGGTTTTTTCTGTTAAGGTAGCCTATTTAATGGTCATCTATACAATTATTTTGCATAACCTTCACAGGTCAGTAACTTCATACATATTAACATGTTCAGCGATTTCCGTTACTGACTGTACCTAATCTCTTAATCTAGTGGTCTACAGCGCGACTACTATGCTAAAAGTAGGTCCTGGGTACGATTTCCCGGTCGAGCAAAGTGGTATTGGGATTTTCTGTGAAATTCTCAATATCAGCTCGGAGTTTGGATTTGTCCCCGGTAAATGGCAATAGGCTCGCCACATAATATAGACAATAACATGGAATATGGCGTGATGGTATGTTGTGTTATAGTTTAGATAGTCGTTAATTTGTAAATCGTTCACAGAATCAAAAACAGTAATTGAGAATCTATTTTTGAATCGAGTGAAAGTAATCGAGAGTGGATCACGCCTGCCGGAGATCCGCGTTCTAAATTTAAAATCTCGTGCCAATCGACCTACATTCCGGCAGTTTCCCGCGGGACGGCCGTATTGACAATTTTTTTTATAGGTGCAACGAACTCCGGAATCTGTGTAATATAAATCCTATAAAACGTAAAAAAGAAAATATCGTCAATCATAAAAAGCGTAGGATTTAGTGCTGTATAAACCTACATTGGTATTTATTTGAAGTTGTCTCGCTGAAATGATAATAAAATATCAGGATTTAGTGGACGGCCGCCATTTTTAATACGCTTTTCCATGGCGCCGGTCTCGACGCTCCCGCTGGCCAAACAGAAAAATACTGCTAGCTCTAATCGATAAGATTTTCATTTTAAGTTTTTTACTTCCTCTTTGCTACTCACTCACTAGAGCAGATTAGGAACTATATTTTTTTTTATTATGACAGTTGGTGTATTTGTTTAACTTGTAAAGAGGTTTTGTGTATAGTATGTTCTTTATTTTTAATATCCGTAATCCTACTTCCTACTAATATTATAAATTTGAAAGTTTGTGAGGATGGATGGATGGATGCATGTTTTTTACACTTTCACGCTAATACTATGTACTGAACGGATTTTGAGGAAAGGTCACAGTATTATTATTCATAGATCAGAATAACCTATAGGCTATTTAAAATTAACTTTCGACGCGGAAGTCAGGGGAAGAAGCTAGTTATATAATATAATATCTATTTTCTAGTCTAATTAAGTAAATAAGGTAGTCCAACTGACATTAATTAAAATAAATATTTAAAAAAATGCTTTAATACCTCAATAGTGAAGTGTTTAATGAGTGAAAATGTTTCTATAGGCGTTTCAACTATTTCATGTTGTAAAAACTTACACAATATCAAATAAAGACATAAAAAAAAATGCATTCATAGAAATTCTCAGACATTTACGTCATTATTAAAATAAAAATGCGTCCATAATCACATGACATTGTTAATTATTATATAAGATTATGTGCATACACTTAACATTCAGTAGTAGTAGTATTTTTTTTTTTTTTTTTTCTAGACCACTAATAATAACAACAACAAGCATACGGCCCACCTGATTGTAAGCGGTTACCGTAGCCTATAGACGCTTGCAACACCAGGACTATAACTTGCGCGTTGCCGACCCTGTATTGAAAGAGGAACAGCTGGGTTGGCAGTATAAGGGTCAAAGTCCCCCCACTGCTAACACAACGTTTCTTCCTGGAGCAACGGCAGCCTTGCTCACGGTTCAATTTCTGCAAGGCGGAGGTACAGTCAGCAACGAAAGTCGTTGAACAAGTTGCTATCTTCAATATGATTTTTAATAAGTATGAAGTTACTGACCTGTACAGGTTATTCGAAATAATTGCATAGATGATCATTAAATATTAAGGTTACCTCAATAGAAAAAAACTCTTGACAAGTTTTAGAGCTGTGATGTTTTTAAAATTTAGCTGTGTTCAGCGACTTTCGTTGCTGACTGTACTTCCCCACTCGGGCAGCTCCAGTTTGAGTGGAATTACTCCCACTATGCCCTACCTCTCATGTAAGGTAGTTCGAAATTTCCGAACTTCGAGCTACTACAAACAAATGTGTGATCCACAATATTTGTTTTGAGTCTAGGTGTATTTTATGTCCGTTATTTCTTTCAATATCTATTTATATTATTTCTGAAAGGTTTTTTGTCAGTATGAAATATCTTCCTTAATACCGTATCAACTCTAATGACGTAAAATAAGTTTAAAAGAGTTTTAGTTTCATCATAAACCTATACACTGTCCCACTGCTGGGCACGGGTCTCCTCTCAGATTAAGGCTATAGTCCACCACGCTGGCCTAGTGCGGGTTGACACACAGTTAGTTTATTTATGTTAAAAAAATACATTTTAAATCCGTTGCACAGGTTATTCAAAATATATTCTTGGACAATTTTACACATCACCATCTATCATAAACTAAGCAGGACTTGTATGTACTATAGGACTATGGGTAATTAGACAATAACGGATACAATAATATATACTTTTTGTTTTGTAATAAACAATAGTAATAAACTTTAATACATAAGAACCACCCAGACAAACACTGTTCAAAACATAAATATGTATTTAGGTAATCAGCAGTCCGACACTCGAGCCTAGACCACCTATGTTGTCATGGTTTTTAACAACAGTCATCAATAACTTGTCATAATATAAATAGGTAATTAATTAAAAAGAAAATCGATAAACTAATTAGAAAGGAGGGTTATTATCTATCCTAAGGTGGTACTAGGATAAAACACCGGTAACAATTATAGTGAACTGTATTTCGAGAATTACAAAATTATGCGGTTAAAACAATGATGAAAAACAGAAGGATGTGCTTGTGCGCTTAGTACGGCGGACGATGACGCAGTGATTTGTCAGCCGGGGCACAGCGCACGCGCGCCGCTCCACTCCCCGGCGCCCGGCACCCCGCAATTCCCGCCGCGGTCGCCCGGCCGTAGTGATGTTACCAACACTAATCGTGTCAGTAATTAGAGGGATCGGATAAAACCTTTTACAAGCTCAGCGTATAAATTCTTTACACAGATAAATTAATTTATGGAATCGATAACTCAATTGTGTTGACCAACATTATAATGGAATTAATCGATTTATAATCGAATAGCGTCTGTACCTATAATCTATGTTATTGTAATGTATGTTTAAGTATATGTTTATTTTTAATTGTTTCATCTTTAGCTAGATATTTTTCTTATTCTATCTTTATCTGTCTTTTTGGTAATCTTTTTCAATCTTTCGTAGGTGGGCCGTATGCTTGTGTGCCACCTTAGTGGTATGAAAAAAAGAACACACTAACTAACACAACAAAGCAACCACACACACACAAAATTGCCAATCTTTAGTTTAGGCTATTGAGTTAGATTTAGATTAGATTTTTAGATTATTTTTAGTATTTTTAAAAACATACTAAAAACATGCCTGTATTCCCCTAAGGGTTAGGCAGAGGTGTACTAATGTACACCCACATTTCGCCGGTATGTTTTAGGTCCCTTGTAATAGGGGCGAGCCTATTGCCATTAACCGGGCACAAATCCAGACTCCGAGCTGCTACTGAGAATTTCATGGAAAAACCCAATAACACTTTGCTTGACCTGGGCATTGAACCCAGGACCTTTAGCGTAGCAGTCGCGCTTAGAACTAGTGATGGTTAATTAGGTCATAAAGCATTATAAAGTAGCGTACTTATTATATATAGCATAAAGCAAATGATATCGCGGCTCGCACTTTATGATATAATGCTATAAAGCTATTTTGCTTTATATCGCATAGCACTCTCTCTCTCTCTCTATCAACCAACTGTCCGTCGGGCGTCGCGTATAGCGTTAGTAACAAGTAGGCATATAAATTAAGCATGCTATAATAAAGCACGTAAAATCGCTTGCTTCAAAAATTAAGCATATAACATTAAGCTTATTAGCAACTGATTTATAGCAACTTTGAACACCACTACTTAGGACCACTAGACTAATGAAGCAATCCTAGCAGAGGAGACTATTGAGTTAGATTTAATAATTAATAATTTTCTCTCGTTGTTCCAGCAAGGTATTGGCGTGGAGCTGGTGCGCGCGCTGGACAGTCACCCGCCCAGCATCTCCAACGTGTTCTGCGAGTGTGACTCCAAGGATGACGTTGTAAGTATCATCTTTCTTTCTTATCAACATCAGCAAATTATGCAATTCAGTACTGAAAATTCTCACGTGAGGTTTAGTCGAGCTAAAATCTCGAGCCAGTGTGTTCAAAAAATCCGAAGAGTTAGGCAGAAGTTTAGGTTAACCGGTAGGTATATTTAAGTCCCATGTAATAGGGTCTTTAAGCGGACACAGATCCAAACTACGAACTGATTATTTAACCGACTTCAAAAAAAGGTTCTATTTCACCTGTATGTATGTATGTTTGTCCGCGATTTTCTCGCGTTTTGCAGAACCTGACCAGAACAATTTTGATGCGGTTTTCAAAAAAGTATTTGTTTTATTCTGGAGAAGGTTTTGGTATACAATAAATGGATGCCCCGTGACGTCATCCGCGTGGATTCGTTATTAAAGCGATATATTAGTTCAACTCGAACTATTATTTTACACACAATGCTTGAAGTCGGTTTTCTTTTCCTAAAAAGGTTTTTTTTTTCATACCTAAGTATTTGTATTTTCCCGAATTATTTTTTACCCGAAGATGGTGTGTACCTACTATAAATGTGAATCAAAGTATAGATAAATAAATAAAAACCCAATAATACTGCTCATACCGGGAGTCGAAACCAGGACTTCAAGCGTAGTAGTGAAAATCATAACTTATAGATTATAATCCGTTAAACACAATCACAACATCCGTAAATCCAGTTAAGAGTAATTGTACAGTTCCGGACGTGAAACGAAACGCACACAGTTCAATGTTCCGTCCTGAGTACAATAACTGCATTGTTAATTATTACACCTTACAGCCCAGTGGTCGTAACTTCGAAACGTTAGCATGGAAAATGAAAAAAAAAATACAAAAAGAAAAATAACAGATTGAAAAAAGTTCAACAGATAAGCTAAAGACTTTAATGCATATTCATATAATATGTTTTACCCTTTTTTTACTAGAACAAGCTAGTAAAATAGGGAGAAAAATCTAGTAAAAATATTGTAAAAATATTGTAAATTATTCTAAAAGGCTTTCGTAGCATATTCGTAGCTGCTTCGTAGCACTTTCGTAGCAACTGCAAATCCGTAGCAAATATAGTGTAAAGTTAAAAAATACATTTCTAAATTCAAAATGTGTTCAACATACAAAAAGATAATCTAGGGGACACCCGGATTTGAACCGGGGGCCTATCGATCTGCAGTCGATTGCTCTGCCACTGAGCTATATCCCCGACGAGAGACTTCGCTAAATACGGGTACATATTCCAATATTGGCGTTGCGTAGGTGGATGATATGATATCGCCAACGTAACTTGACCTATGCTTTTGTTTTACATGAACAACCGATTGTGTAAGAGAAGAGGTCTTATTATGTTAGTTGTTGTCATATCTCGCCGGGTGAATGAACTTTGTTTATCTCTAGGGAATTCTAGTCGACTTGTATTGATTTGTTTTCTTGGGGAATACGATGGAAGTAAGTACTTACCACAAATCACAACGTTAGGTTTTTTCTTTTGTTGATGGATGTATGAAACGGCTTCAACTGTTGGGACAATTTTCACAGCACCATCTAGTCCTCAGAACTATAAGCAGAGCTACGTACTATGGGTACCTACAAGACAATGGATTATGATACGTATATTTATACTTATTCTAGTAAATTATACACTGTGTTGTGTTCCTTACGGTGAGCAACGTTGCCAGTGCTGCGCGAGGAAACGTCGTGTAGGCAGTAGAGGGACTTTGACCCTTATTTTTTTTTTATTCTACTAAGGTGGCAAACAAGCATTATGGCCCACCTGATGGTAAGCGGTTACCGTAGCCTATAGACGCTTGCAACACCAGGAGTATAACTTGGGCGTTACCGACCCTGTATTGAAAGAGGAATAGTTGGGTTGGCAGTATAAGGGTCAAAGTCCTCCCACTGCCAACACAACGTTTCCTCGTGGAGCACTGGCGACCTTGCTCACCGTAAGAAACACAACACAGCTCAAAGCAGTGTTATTTTACTTCGATTTCCTGCAAGGCGGAGGTACTTCCCCAGTCGGGCAGCTCCAATTTGTGGAATTACCCTCACTATGCCCTACCTCTCTTAAAACTTATACTATCAACCCAACTCTTCCTCTTTCGTTTTACAGAGTCGACAATGCGCAAGTGATCCTCCGGTGTTGCAAGCGTCTATAAGCTACGGTAACCGCTTACCGGGTGGGCCGGATGATTGTTTGCCACCTTTGTGGTACAATAAAAATACATACAAATAACGTATATGAAACACCCAGACAAACAAACATGTTCATTACATAAATATTTGTGTCCTGTGGAAATCGAACCCACGACCTCGTGATCAATAGTCTGATACTCCAACCAATAGACCTGACAAGACATGTCGTGATATTATTACATAAGTATGTATCATTTTTTCGAGCGTTTTCTAAGTCGTCCTTTTTTTTTGTTTACGGGGGGAAACCTTCAAAAGGCTACCGGTCTACGGGGGATTAGGCCAGTGAGTGTGGGATTCTTACCCACTAAAACCACCTCGGTGGCCACCATCAGCACACGGAGGGCACTGTGTCCTCTTAATAGACCGCTCCAGAACCCCCCTGTGCACCGCCTATTAAGGCACATCCCTGGGGAGACTGTGGACGGGTCTCCCCTGAATCTGTCCCTGTGTTTCCAAGTCGCCCTGGACTTATGTGATTGCTATTATGTATTTGCAGACGATCACGTGTGACTGCGAGGCCACTCCCGCCTTCCAGCTGAAGGCTTTCAGCCAGCGAGGGGAGAAGGTGGAAGTCTCACACTACAGAGTCAACGTCAACAGGTAAGCAGATAGGTATCATAAAAAAATTATATTAGGTTACTGAAAATTTAATCTCCTAAGACCCAGCGTACATATTTATGTACAAAATAATCTGCCCCAGTCAGTCCAAACACTATTGTCGACTTGTACTCATAGAGACCTCGCGTGACTACATTTTTCCGCCTTGCCCGCGGTACACTGATATTGAAAATGTCAAGATTAGATTTTTTAATTAATTGAATATAATTGTTGCATGCACGCCACACGTACGCATTTTGGCTGTAGTTAGATTTCACAATAGGCAAGCTAAAAGATGGGCTCTGGCGGCGGGACCTAGACGGTATGTAAAAGTTTAATTTACCTAGTATATAGGAACAGTCGATGGAGTCACAACTATCTTAAGTAAGTAAATTAAGTCAGCAATCTCGAGACGCTTAGACAGAGGTAGTAGATGGTGTTTTTTACATGCTGAAAAATAGTCAGGGGGAAAAGTTTTGCATTTAAAGTTAAGAAAATGTATAAATCATTTTTTATTTTTTTCAATTTGGTTAATCCACATTCAACTTACAAATATATAATATTTTCACAAATAACCCTAATAACGATTAAAAAACATAATTATATGGCCCCTGGGCCTGACAAGGTACATTTAATTTGTAAACATTTATGTACAAATTATCTCTATGACTTCAATAAAAATTAAGCCCTGGGTCTTAGGAGATTAAGAGAGGTAGGGCACAGTGGGAGTAATGATGGGCAATTTGCGGGAACATTCTCACATCGAGAACTTTGCTGTTAAGTTCTTGAGAACATTCTCTGGGTCGAGAACTTATGAGAATTTAAATTTCTGATGACTGTTTTCACTTATGTCTATCTAATATAAAAATATTGTGTTTTATTTGAATGTTTTATCAAGTTTACGTTCAGTGTTACCAGCTGTAAAACCATCAGTGGATTATGATCAGCGTTGTAGGAAGTATCACTTCCTGCCACTTGAACGTAGTCGACACATAGGTGATATCAGCTTTTTAATAAATATTGCGAATGGATCGATTGATGGGGTGATAGCCTAATGGTATACCATTGGACTGCCAAGTCGAAGGTCTCGAGTTCGAACCCAAGGCACGCACCTCTGACTTTTCGAATTCATGTGCGTATTAATAATTAATTATCACTCGGTGAAGGAAAACATTGTGAGGAAACCTGCATACCTTAGAGATTTTTCTCGACGGTTTGTGAAGTCTGCCAACCCGCACTAGGCCAGCGTGGTGGACTATAGCCTAATCCCTGTCAATATGAGAGGAGACCCGTGCCCAGCAGTGGGACAGTATATGGGTTGATGATGAATGGATCGATAGATTGTCCCGAATTAGTGGAAAAAATATTAATGCGTACTAACCAAATTCGTTTTAGACAGCGATCATTGCTTTATGTGCCGTTTGCTACAACCAACTATAGGCGTAATGCTTTTAGTCTAAGAAGTATGCGTGGATTTAATGATATTCCCCACGAACTGGGCATTGATTTGTTTTGCACTAATGCACGAACAGCGAGACGGCTTTTAGCACAATTTTTTTTTTATTTCGAGAAATTAAATAAATAAATAAATATATAAACAAACAAGAAGTATCTTAATTGGGATACCATTGTATGTAAAGTCATATCACTTTCGACAATTTTATTATAAAACTGTGGAGGCTTGTAATTAGCAACTTGTTTATTTTATATTTTGTAACTGTTATTATATTAGTCTGTAATCTTAAAATTTAATAAAAAATAAAAAAATATTTCTCGGTAAATTCTCTCCAGCGAGGACATCCTCGAGTAAGTTTGAATAAGAGTAAATAAAAAAAATAATAATAAATTCCCGGGAATATTCTCGTTACTTCCATAATGGTATTTATATTTCACATAGGTTTTTTTAAATTAAACAAATTATGTATGTTTCAATAATCAGTTTTACTAAGTACTTATGTAGTAAACCTATGTACTACTTATGTACTACTCATGTACTACTCATGTACTACTCATGTACTACTCATGTACTACTCATGTACTACTCATGTACTACTCATGTACTACTCATGTACTACTCATGTACTACTCATGTACTACTCATGTACTACTCATGTACTACTCATGTACTACTCATGTACTACTCATGTACTACTCATGTACTACTCATGTACTACTCATGTACTACTCATGTACTACTCATGTACTACTCATGTACTACTCATGTACTACTCATGTACTACTCATGTACTACTCATGTACTACTCATGTACTACTCATGTACTACTCATGTACTACTCATGTACTACTCATGTACTACTCATGTACTACTCATGTACTACTCATGTACTACTCATGTACTACTCATGTACTACTCATGTACTACTCATGTACTACTCATGTACTACTCATGTACTACTCATGTACTACTCATGTACTACTCATGTACTACTCATGTACTACTCATGTACTACTCATGTACTACTCATGTACTACTCATGTACTACTCATGTACTACTCATGTACTACTCATGTACTACTCATGTACTACTCATGTACTACTCATGTACTACTCATGTACTACTCATGTACTACTCATGTACTACTCATGTACTACTCATGTACTACTCATGTACTACTCATGTACTACTCATGTACTACTCATGTACTACTCATGTACTACTCATGTACTACTCATGTACTACTCATGTACTACTCATGTACTACTCATGTACTACTCATGTACTACTCATGTACTACTCATGTACTACTCATGTACTACTCATGTACTACTCATGTACTACTCATGTACTACTCATGTACTACTCATGTACTACTCATGTACTACTCATGTACTACTCATGTACTACTCATGTACTACTCATGTACTAATCATGTACTACTCATGTACTACTCATGTACTACTCATGTACTACTCATGTACTACTCATGTACTACTCATGTACTACTCATGTACTACTCATGTACTACTCATGTACTACTCATGTACTACTCATGTACTACTCATGTACTACTCATGTACTACTCATGTACTACTCATGTACTACTCATGTACTACTCATGTACTACTCATGTACTACTCATGTACTACTCATGTACTACTCATGTACTACTCATGTACTACTCATGTACTACTCATGTACTACTCATGTACTACTCATGTACTACTCATGTACTACTCATGTACTACTCATGTACTACTCATGTACTACTCATGTACTACTCATGTACTACTCATGTACTACTCATGTACTACTCATGTACTACTCATGTACTACTCATGTACTACTCATGTACTACTCATGTACTACTCATGTACTACTCATGTACTACTCATGTACTACTCATGTACTACTCATGTACTACTCATGTACTACTCATGTACTACTCATGTACTACTCATGTACTACTCATGTACTACTCATGTACTACTCATGTACTACTCATGTACTACTCATGTACTACTCATGTACTACTCATGTACTACTCATGTACTACTCATGTACTACTCATGTACTACTCATGTACTACTCATGTACTACTCATGTACTACTCATGTACTACTCATGTACTACTCATGTACTACTCATGTACTACTCATGTACTACTGATGTACTACTCATGTACTACTTGTGTACTACTTATGTACTACTTATGTACTTACCTATGTAGTAACCTATTAAACTTCACACGAGATAACATGCTTCTACATCTATTTAAATATAAGTTTCAATAAAATAATATTATTGTATTTTATATTCTCAGTGTCTGAGAATGTTCTGAAACCATTCTCCATAATGCAGAACATTCTCGATGACAGAAAATTCTCTCACGGAGAACATTCTCTCGACACACCACGTGGGAGTAATTCCACTCAAATTGGAGCTGCCCGTCTAGGGAAGTACGGTCACCAACGAAGGTCGCTCCAAAACTTGTCAAAAGTTTTTTTTTATTTATTTGTTTATTTGACTCACCAACAATTGAGTACACTAAAACAATTATGGAATAACATTCAATCAATCTAGTCTAGTGTAACAATCCCTTACAGGTAGGCACATCATATATTATATATTATATTAATTAACTCAAATTAAAATAAACTAAATTAAATTAAAGAAATTAAATTCAAAATAGTAATTAAAATTAAACATAACAAAATCAAAAGTAACATTCAACAGCACATAATCAAAATAAATTAAATTAAACAGAATCATAATTCATAATTACAACAAAAATAAAATTAACGGGCACCGTGATTGAACCAAATTAAATTAAAAACACAATCAAAAGTAAAATCAGACAGAAACATAACCAAAATGAAATTCACAATAGTCATTTTAGAGGTTAAGTAAATATTTAATGTTCATCTATGCAATGATTTCGCTCAACCTTCACAGGTCAGTTAAAAATCGTATTGAAAATTCCAACATATTCAGCTACTTTCGTTGCTGACTGTACCTTCGCCTTGCAGAAAATCGAAGTGAAATAACAGTGCTTTGAGCTGTTGTGTTCCTTACGGTGAGAAAAGTTCCCAGTACTCCGCGAGGAAACGTTGTGTTGGCAATGGCATTGATGATTATTGCTTTTTCGTCTTGATTTTCAGATTCCGTGCTCGTTTGAACGTGGTGTGCGTAACTGACAAGCTGACCGGGGAGTTGAAGTGCGATGGGTGGCCGGAAGTCAAGGTTGCCTTGGCGCCCGTGGGGGCCCTGCGACCCAACGCCACGGAGAGTAACATGCAGCAAACCATCAGGTACATACAGTCATGTAGTTATAATAGCACCTTTTTACCCGACTACACGACGCAAGGGAGGATAACGTGTTTGTCAGTCTATGTATGTATGTATGTCTGTTCCTTTGTGGCACACTAGAGACCAAACGCGTGGACCGATGTAGATGATTCTTAAAAAAACCGACTGAAAATAAAAAAAAACGAGACGTCAGGAACATAGCGACTTTATAAGTTTTAGTGCTTTGAGCTGTGTTGTGTTTCTTACGGTGAGCAAGGTTGCCAGTGCTCCACGAGGAAACGTTGTGTTGGCAGTGGGGGGAACTTTGAACCTTATACTGCCAACCCAACTATTCCTCTTTCAATCCAGGGTCGGCAACGCGCAAGTGATACTCCTGGTGTTATAAGCGTCTATAGGCTACGGTACCGCTTACCATCAGGTGGGGTATGCTTGTTTGCCAACTTAGTAGAATAAAATAAAAAAAATATGTCGGGACCGATTATTGCAATCCGGTCTATAATTTTTAATAGGTCCCGGCTGTTAAAGTCGCTATGTTTCTGACGTCTTGCTTTTTGTTTTCAGTCGGGTTTTTTATTTTTTTATTGTAATAATAATAATAAATAATTGGGACATTTTATACAGCACGATCTTGTCCCGAACTAAGCAGAGTTTTTACTATGGGTACTAGACAATGGATATAATACGTAAGTACATACTTTTTCGTGTAAATACGTACCTACTAAGAAACATTCTCGTGATTGTGTAATCCTTCTCATTCTAAGAGGAGACCCGTGCCCAGCAGTGGGACAGTATATGGGTTGATGATGAATTCTACATCATTAAAGGTGTAAAAAAACTATAGGTCAGAGCTGCGTGCCCAGGATGAAACGCTATGCTGGCTCCTAACATGCTCTCTTCTCAATTCCAGTGACATAGTGGTGAACGCGCTCCGCAGTACAAGCTTGCAGTTCAACCTAGCGCAGTATCCGACTTGCCCGCGCCTGCGGAGATACGTGGAGAGCGTTGGGCCCAGGCTGCCGCTACACTACGACTCTATGGTAATAGTGGTGTTTAAAGTTGCTATAAATCAATATCTTGCCTAATGCTATATGCTTAATTTTTTAGCAAGCGATTTTGTGTGTTAAAGTGGTGAATATAGTTTGTTCATAATTTTATATAGAATATATTTTATTTTTAGTTACAGCAAGACCGTCACTTGTACACGTCTACTCCGAACTCCACGGCGGGCAGCGTCAACCTTCTCGGAGAAAAGAGGCTGCTTGTCAAGCTAGTCTGCGCTAAAGACTTGGGAGGTAAGCATTATCTTTTTAAACCAGAATCAGAATGCCGAAGAGCATGAAGACATAGTAATATGTTATCTACAGATGTCGTTTACGTCACCTTATAGAAAAAGACATTTCTGCGAATAAATATTCGCAGGAACAGTGTTACAATCCCAATAAGCGGCACGCTTGTGGCGAAATACTCATATATAGAATAATCCATAAGCTCATTCACTCACATACATATTACACTCACAACAAAAAATAAGACAAACAGATACAGTCGAGTCAGTCACCTCAGATTGCCTGCTTTAAGAACAAATTATTGTTTATTTATTTATTTATATACACTTTATTGTACACCGATAAAAATACAATACATCAGGACACAAATTATTAGTGATGTTGATAATCCATTATCCTTAATCGATTAATCGATTATCAACATTACTATCACAGCATTGAGATGACAGGAAGCAAAGGTACTGGATTTCAAATGTTAATTGCGCGATTCAGGATTTAGCTCGTCCAATGTAGCACGGTAGATGTCGCTACAAGTTGAACGAACAATACTATTTTATTTATTTTTTATTTATTTATTAATTTATTTCAGGCAACAAGGCCCATATAAAAAATATAATAATACAAATAAAATAGAACCAAAAATAAAATACTATAAAATATATACAACAATAACAAAACTAGGTATTACTATTTCACACGTAAATTCGTCGTGCGTCGCTCGGTGTTAGGTATCCGGCCTTGGAATCGCCGGAACAGTACACCTTTCGGCCAAAACTCTTCCTTCATGAATGTCAACAGATGTTTTTTAACATGTTGTTATAAATGTTTCAGGTAAAACTGGCTGCATAGCGCCGTACTGCGTGGTGGAGATGGATGAGCCACCGCAGAAGAACCAGACTGGCTTCAAGAAGGACACCAGCAACCCTCAATGGGAGGAACACTTCTTATTGTAAGTGAATCATGCTATTGAAATTAAATTGGTATGTGCAGACGCTCTCAGGTCAAGCTGTCAAATTTTCTCAATTCAATATGAATCTTATTGTATTGTGTTAAAGTTGAAAATCTATCAAAGAAATTTGACAGATTGGTGGCCTATGTACCTATTCCCAAAAGGTGAATCAATTTATATTTTGTTAACTTTTTTTATCTTTTCCATTCAGTCTTATTTTCAGACACGAGGCCCAAAGTGGCTATTTAAAATTCTATTTGTCTTTCTAAAAATTTGTTTAAAAAGCTATTAAAATTCTATTTAAAATTCTGTTTAAATGGCTATTAAAATTTTGTTTAAAGGGCTTTTTACAATTCTGTTTAAAAGGCTATTTAAAATTCTGTTGAAAGGCTATATAAAATTCTGTTTAAAAGGCTATTAAAATTCTGTTTAAAAGTCTATTAAAAATTATGTTTAAAAGGCTACTAAAAATTTGTTTAAAGGCCATATACAATTCTGTTTTAAAGGCTATTAAAATTCGGTTTAAAGAGCTATTTACAATTATGTTTAAAAGGCTATTAAAAATCTGTTTAAAAAGCTATTTAAATTTCTGTTTTAAAAAGTAAGTATTAACATTTTGTTAATACTATTATAAATCATATTACTAATCATATTTCTATTTAAAATGCTATTCATATTTCTATTTAAGAGGCTATTCATATTTCTATTTAAAAGGCTATTAAAAATTCTGTTTAAAATTTATTTAAAGGGCTATTGAAAAGGTTATTTAAAATCCTTTATTTTTTCTCGCAGTGACCTATCTCCACAGACGGCAGAGCTATTATTCGAGGTGTATGACCGCACCGGGCCCCCCTCGCCCGGCGGCGGCGCCTCGCAACACAGGTAATATTTATTTACATAACAAACAACTTTATTTAGGTTAAAACTTGACTAAATCGTTTTTTTTTGTTTGGTATTTTGTCCAGTGTTTTGACTGTCAGAATATTTTTTTCTTTCTTTCTTTCTTGCCTTCTGTTTTTCTTTCCTTCTTGCTTTCTTTCCTTCTTGCTTTCTTTCCTTCTTGCTTTCTTTCCTTCTTGCTTTCTTTCCTTCTTGCTTTCTTTCTTTTCTTCTTTCTTTCTTTCTAACATAACATGCCATCTCGCCTGTATTTTCTAAATGTTAGGGGATTCCCCCGCACAACCAAACCAGATAAAGGCCCCTGTAGGCGACACGCAAGTTCGCCACACATGTGTCTTTGATTAGAATCCGAGGCAAGGGTTCGATTGAAGGGGTCCAGGAGCTGCTGCACCACTACCTGTCATAGTCGTGGCGAATTTCGGGGATCCCGTCGCCATGACAGTGAGGTGCAAGTGAAGGAAAGGCGGTTTTTAGTCGGAACAAATCCGACATACCCTCAGTTGGCAGATGATTCATGAGGATTTTCCGTTCTATAAAAAAAGTTAGGTTAGAGGTGTAATATTGTACACCGGATTTTTGTGTTTCATCTAATTTGGACGTTTAACAATGGAGATAAAGTTCAAAATGCTATGTAGACCACGCAACTCGTTTTTGTGTTTGGGCTACATCTAATTTGGACGTTAAACAATAGAGATAAAGTTCAAAATGCTACGAAAACACGTAACTCGTTATTGATTACATCTAATATCAACGTAATGCTATGGAGATAATGTTCAAAATGCGATGTACAATTTTGTTCCAGAAACTCCCTTCCGTTCTGTGTCAATGTAAATTGAGCCTTAACATGTTGGTTTAAGGTTCCTCGGGCTCGGTCTGGTCGGTATAGACGAGCTGCTGGCGGCGCCGTCACAGCGGCAACAGATCGCGCTGCAGACGCGGCCCATGGAGGAGCATGACGTCAGCGGCACACTCACTGTCGAGGTTATTAATATTTTAGTATTCTTTTAACCTTTCGACCGCCATGTCAACAACGAAAGCTGTGTTCTCTACGCCAAGCGACAAATTCTAATATCTAATAATAGGTTAAAAAAAAACACTATAAACATATTTTTGTGTATTTATTTTGAATAAAATAAGTTGTATTTTTGACGTGCCATGCCGTCGTAGGCGTCGTGAGCAAGTTTTAATTTGACGTCTATACACGTCCGTGGCGGTCAAAAGGTGAAAAATATCCACATATCCTGGAACCACTTTGGTCTCATACTGTGCGATTCCAGAGGCATTTTCTCCCACGCACGCTTAGGTTGTGGAATTAGCTCCCGGCCCAGGTTTTCCTGAGAGACTATAGCATGGGGTTCTTCAAGAAGGGTGTGAAAAGATTTTTACAGGTTCGGCAACGCGCAAGTGATACTCCTGGTGTTGCAAGCGTCTATAGGCTACGGTAACCGCTTACCATCAGGTGAGCCGTATGCTTGTTTGCCACCTTAGTAGAATAAAAAAGAACTTGTACAGTCAGCAACGAAAGTCGCTGAACATAACAAAATTTTGAAAACATCACAGCTCCAAAACTTGTCCAGAGGTTTTTTCTATTAAGGTAACCTGAATATTGAATGGTCATCTATGCAATTATTTCGCATAACCTTCACAGGTCAGTAACTTCACACTTATTAAAAATCATATTGAAAATTGCAACATGTTCAGCGACTTTCGTTGCTGACTGTACATATACTTTTTTATAAATACATACTTATAATACATAAGAAACACCCAGACAAACACCAATATCTTCATCCAATAATTTCCAGCAGCAAGGAATAAATGCTTGAACCCATTCCCTTTCAGTTCCTGTTCATCGAGGGTGCGGACATCCCCGACCTGGGCTCCCGGCCCGTCAAGATCAAGGAGAGTCTCCGCACCCTGTCACCACATGGACAGCTTACCACCACCACCAAGACAATCTTCAAACAGAATGGTATGTTTAACATATGCAGCTGGAATAATTGAGCGGGTTGCTTTAAACATTCTCATTACTCCAATGCTCCGTGAGGCAACGTTGTTGGCAGTGGGGGGGACTTTGTCCTTATACTGCTAATACAGCTATTCCGTATACAGTCCCGCGTCGGCACGGAGGTGTCTCGATATGTTGAGAATGGTCACCCATCCACAGACTGACCGCGAATAGCGCAGCTTAACCTTGCAGATCGGTGGATCAGCCCAGTTATTACTGAGCCACGATCCCTCATTAAAAAGAATGCTTACGGTAAACAAATTTCATTATTCAAGGTCACGACAACTCGCAGCTGACGGAGTCTGCCCTCCGCGAGCTGGAGCTGAGCCCCACCAACGCAGCCAACAAGTCCACGCTCATCATACACTCTGTGCAGAGGGTAAGCACATTCACAACTTAGCTTATATCTTTACAACTAAGGGCTGTCACGCTTAGCCATAGGGAACACATTTTCCCCCTTTTTGACAACTCTACAGGTTCACGAAAGAAATCTTTCGTTCTAACCGATTTTTCTAAGCGACAAATAAGGATAGACTGCATAAGAATAGGAAAATGATAGGTGAGAAAATGAGGTTCCACTCGGCTAAGTGTGAGGCAACCCTAAGGCGTGGACTAAGGTTTTACTTGCATAATATATTCACTTCTTGGACATTTTAGAAAGACTAATGAATATTCAATTTTATAGTTATTTTAGCGGTAAATTATTTTTTTTTCTTCACTAAAATCTTAACATGAAAAATACAAAAAGATAGAATATTCAATCATTATAAGACTCAAATAGCCTCTTATTTTTTAATTACCGTAAAAAATAAGTGTCCATTGTACTCATAATTATGAATAACTTTGACTGTGGGACCAACCCTAAAAACACGAAAAAATATATCAATGACCCCTTAAATTATAATGTAAAGTAACTCATGTCGGTTGAAGAACACAGTAATATGTCTTTGATAGATGTCGCTGACGTCACCTATAAGATATAGAATGTGGAAGGAGGAATTCGAAATGGAGTTTCAAACTCTGCCTGTAATAGAATTTTTCTTTCTCTAAAATGTATATCTTCAAAAAACTTTACCATGTACAGAGAGTCTGTACATGGTAAAGCTATCCAAAACTGATAAATTTTCCCAATTGAATATGAACCTTATGTTATTGTATTAAAGTTCCAAATCAATCAATGAAATTTGACAGATTGTGGTAGCTTGATGTACCATGTCTCTGTACTCCTCTGTACCATGAGGGTATAATAACTAACCCGATCAACCGATCTGTGAGGTTAAGCTGCGCTAGTCGCGGTCAGTATGTGGATGGGTGGCCATTCCTAACACATCGAGACCCCGCCGTGCCTCGGAGAGCACGTAAAGCCGTCGGTCCCAGTTGTCATACGAACACCTATGACAATCGTTAGTGGAAGTTAGAAGCCCAAAAAACTGAAAACCAGTCTATCCTCAGGATATCGGTATTTACCAGAAATTGGGTTGCGGAGGTCTGTTGGCCGTCGCTTCGTGTAAAATACTGATATTTAGCCGCATCTGGTTAGACTAGAAACTGCAGCCCCAATATAATTATGTAGTTATGGAAAGGCTTGGAGAAAGAAGAAAAAACTTTACCATTAATAAAAAAATAATGTATGGTAATTAAAAGATAAGGGAGCATAATGTTTTGCAAGTTCACTCGACTGTTTATTTGACTCATTAACAAGAAACATCATATAATTTATACTTCATGTTTATGAGTTCTGTGTAAATATTGTTTGCTATAAAATTAACCAGTTTGGTTTTCTTTCCATTGCGTGCGTGTGCTGTGATAACATAGGAACCCAAGAAATCTATCAAGGTGAGTTAACTATAATTATCTACTGTTTTAATTAGGATTTTTAGACTGGTCACACCAGTTTTAGTAGAAAAAAATATACAGTTTTGTTAAAGACTGAAACTATTCAACAACTGTGAATATTTTATAAAGACCCCTATAATGTGGTATAAATTGTTGCAAAAAGATATTTGAATGTGCTAGAGTAGGTCAAATGTTGTGACAAAAGAATGTTGTTTGCTAATGAAATAAAAATTTGCTAGCTCTGCGTTAGTAATAACGCTTGGCCTGATATCGATAAAGTAGCCTTATAACGATATTCATAGAGCGAATAATTATGTACATATATTTTTTTCCTAGCATGATTATTTTATTTTGGAGCTTATTTCGTGTCATTTCTATGTCAATTGCTTCATTTCTGATTGATTATTGTTTGAAAATAGACGGTAACAAGTAATCATTAATCATCTCTCATAAAGCAAGCGGAAGCAAACCGTCTCTCCATATTAAAAACGTGGCTTGCCTAAAGGGACTATTAGGACAGTACTAAGGCCAAAATATTTTATAAAAAATAAACCATCTTACCGTTTTTTTTAATTCAAAATATGACACGAAATAACCTCCAAAATCCCGTGTGCTGTGTTGCCATACTAACCCCGCAAAAATCTACCAAAAAAGGTCGAACTAACCGACTCGGGCAAATTCATCGAAGTCGAGAGAGCAGAAGCTGAGGAAGTACCTCAAGAGAGTGGTAAAATTGATGAGAATGGGAAAGTGGAAGAGAAGGTAGTGACTATCAGCCCTAATGCGTCGCCCGGGAAGACAGTACGCATCAAGGAAAATGGAGCTAAAGCGAACGGTGACACAGAGGTAAAGTATTGTCTGTGGACTTTACTACTAAAATATTAACTTTTTTTTTGTTTTTGTGCACTTTTTGGTTTTAGTACCTATGTAGTTCATATTTGTTAGGGCATAAAGTATATGTTGTATATGTATTTTATGAAATATGATAACATTTAATTTTTTATTCGATTGGCAATAGTTAATTTTTATGGTAGATTTGTTTTTTTGCTTCTTAAACGATATATTTATTAAACGCGAACCCAATAACAATAATAAGCAAATACTTAGTTCCCTCTTACTATAAAACTTATATCATATCGCCTTCATGCTTTTCGTTCGAATGTATTTTTTTAAACGAATAAAAAAACTAAATTCTCAAAGCTACTTGTTACGGATTTTATCGCGTTATATTGATACTATTAATCTCGACGTTTCGGACTCTTTACATCGTCCAATGCTCACTACTTATATAATACCTATTCGCGTAAGTGTCAAAAATCAATACGAAAGAAAATAATTTTCGAAACTGCATTTTTTTAATATTTTTTTTTAAATGTTAACCCTTACACTGACATGACCACTGAGACACCGCGAGTGGACATAGCGTCTGGTGTATTGGTGAATTTTTCCTTCGCTAAATAATTTTAAAATATTAACATGGAAACTGCCAAAAAAAAAGCAAAAAGATAGCCTTACAAGGATTTTCTCTTCCTGGACGTGCGGTTATTAAACAAAATCTTAAACGCACCAACACCCAGACCCGGAACTTTTTCTCAAGTTAAAATTTCTTGCTATTTCAATTAGATACATAGTTTCGTATAGTTTTTAAGTAATACTTGATTATATTGTTAACAGCAGGGCGACTACGTGCAGCATCAGAACGAGAACCCACCGGAGCCCGCGCCCCGCAAGAGAAGGAGGGACTTCTTCGGAACTATTAAGAGAAGGTACTTTTACTTATTAAACTTAAAAAAATATACCAATAACATAATAAGGCCTGCCGTCAGGGGTGTATTTTGGAATTTGGCGCCCCGGGCCAATAAGATTCGCCGCCTCCAAATTCTAGGAAAAAAGTGTTACAAACGTTTTTTTTCGTTTTTTGTACATAAGGAGTACATAAGGAGTACATAAGGAGTACATAAGGAGTACATAAGGAGTATATAAGGAGTACATAAGGAGTACATAAGGAGTACATAAGGAGTACATAAGGAGTACATAAGGAGTACATAAGGAGTACATAAGGAGTACATAAGGAGTACATAAGGAGTACATAAGGAGTACATAAGGAGTACATAAGGAGTACATAAGGAGTACATAAGGAGTACATAAGGAGTACATAAGGAGTACATAAGGAGTACATAAGGAGTACATAAGGAGTACATAAGGAGTACATAAGGAGTACATAAGGAGTACATAAGGAGTACAACAAGGAGTACGAAGAACTTCGAGAACAGCTCGTTGAAACACTTGTTGTGTCAAGGTTGAATTATGCCGACACTGTGTCTGGCCTTCGTTTATTGGTCGAAACGATCGCCTTATCCCGAGAGTGCAGAATGCTTGCGCTCGTTAGATCCCTTATAGAACACACGTCACTCCATTTCTTAATAGACATTCAATCCTCAAAATGAAGTCGAGACGATAATTGTATCTGGCGTGTCTCCTCTTTGGTGTCATCAAATACCAAAAACCGAAATATTTCTACATAAGGCTGATCGCCCCTGCCCCACTCGCCGCGCCGCCCCCACCTCGCTCGGCGCCCGCGCCCCGTGCGCGTTATATTCGGAGCAGTACCTACTTATTTGTTGTGTATCTACTTACTTACAGACGCGCTCCGTAGATAATGACGAAACTTAACTTACAAGCGTGTTTTCGACCAAATGATTTACTTACTGATTCTTGTTTATTTTTTTTTAATTTTAAATTGAAATTGACAAGAAAAATTTAAAAAAGTCACCCAACCTGACGCCGCCCCTGGCGGATTGGCGCCCCGGGCCATGGCCCGGATGGCCCTAGGGTAAATACGCCCCTGCCTGCCGTCCTCTATTAGTCAGAAGGTTGAGCTACGAAAGGGATGCATGAATAAAAGGCAATTACTTACATGTCATCGAGATGAGAATGCTATGAGGAATATATGGGGTTACCAGAATGGACAAGGTGAGATATCTAATATATAAAATTCTCGTGTCACAGTTTTCGTTGCCATACTCCTCCGAAACGGCTTGACCGATTTTGATGAAATTTTTTGTGCTTATCGGGGAGGTCTGAGAATAGGCCAACGTCTATTTTTTTTTTTATGGCAAAACAACGTTTGCGGGGGCAGCTAGTTAGTATATAAGAGGAAGTTTGAAAGTGGCATCTGTTACGGAAAAGCTGTGCAGTAATCGCTTGTCGTGGTGACATAATGTGATGCGTAGAAGTGAAGAGTTGGACCAGGAAGATGCTGAATATAGATGGATATAAGGGGAGACCAAAGAAAAGATGGATATATTGTGTGCGAAATGATATCATCTCTAGGGATGTTCGCTAAAAACATCGATGATGACATCGATGGTAGCATCGTTAGCTAAACATCGATACTCGATTAACATCGAACTTAAAACATCGATATCGATTTGCAAGCAGTACCAATAAGTAAGGAAAACAACTATATTAATCATCAGATTGGTTTTATTTAAGACAACTAAATTATTATTGAAAAAAAGGCAAAGAAAACAATAAACGGTCAAAAGAGACAATAACAATGTACTAAAAGCTTTTTGAACACTACATTGCCTCTGACTCTGTATTTAAAAAACGCGTATAAAATAAAATAGAATAGACGGTGGTGGATTTGCCCTAAGGCCCAGTAGGCCTGGGCCTAGGGCGGCCAACGGTTGTTATCAGCAGTGACAAAATTTCCCTGATGATAACAACCGTTTTAACAATGTGCAATTAGGTATCCCTGAAACCTCGGAAAATATTACAAACTAGCAGCTAAGTATTTTATTCACTAAATTACTAAATCGATATGATGTGTATGTGGGTGGGGTGAGAAAGGGGCGGCTGGTACTTACTACATGGCCTATGGCATGGGGCCTAGGGCGGCCAAGACTGCAAATCCGCCACTGAGAATAGAATATTCTTTATTGTAACAAATGCCAAGTACATTTTTATAAATGATAGAATGGTACAACGAGCGGTCTTATCGCTAAAAGCGATCTCTGAAAGACAACACTTTTAAACTTTGTATACCGGTATGTCAATGTCAATCACTACTTTACCTGATCTGTCACACAACAAGAAAAAAAGTTTACAATGTTCGTGGTCTGACTCTATGGTGCCTCAGATTTATGTACGAACTTGGGATACAGATTGTTTTACATCTCCTTTGTGAATGATGATATGACGACCAAAAGAGCTGTATGGCAGAAAAAGACATACCTACTGCGCCGATCCCAAGTAATTTGGCATAAGAGTGGGGACGATGATTTGTAGATAGATAGATTATTCTTTATTAAGAGTATTCTTTATTGTACACCATAGGATAAATCAGAAAAAAAATATGCAAACGTTACAAGAGTACAATTGGCGGTCTTATCGCTAGTCGCAATTTTCTTACAGACAACCATTAGGAGCACAGGAATCTAGCCTCTAGGATAGAGACAGATGACAACTGGTTGAATGTGTACTCAATCATTAACTCTTATATGAGTTAATTTAACTATCTATCTACTTCACTAACATGTACACACGGTGACTCCTCCACCGCAGTCCTCACCGCCAGCTAATGCTGCGATGGACAATTTGATATCTACTTACATAAAAGAGTAATAAGACACGATAAGGGAACTGGGTTGAATCAAGATAATTTTATTTGACTCCAGAACAAAGGAAAGTATTAAAAAAGAAATAGGAGAATTACACTTAATAAGAGAGGTAGGGTATAGTGGGAGTAATTCCACTCAAATTGGAGCTGCTCTTGAGCTGGAGAAGTACCTTCGCCTTGCAGAAAATCGAAGTAAAAAAACACTGCTTTAAGCTGTTGTGTTCCTTACGGTGAGCAAGGTTGCCAGTGTTCCGCGAGGAAACATTGTGTCGGCAATGGAGAGACTTTGACCTTTATACTGCCAACCCAACTATTCCTCTTTCGTTTTACAGGGTCGCTTTACGGTAATGCCCAAGTGAAACCCGCTTACCATCAGGCGGGCCGTATGCTTGTTTGCCACCTTAGTGGTATATAAAAAAACACTTGAACTTAACGGGAATAAAAGTTCTGATAAAAATTTAATAGATCTGAAAGATATCTTGTTGTTTTGCATTGGATGTGGAGTTAGTGGGTAACATTGAGTTAATATTTCAGACTAGGTAGGTCTCGCACGCGCGGCGAGTCGTTGGAGCTGACGGACTCCGAGCTCGACACACACAGCCGAGTGCGCAGCATCAGTGCTGAGAGGAACGCGCATGGTACGTCCAGGATCTTTTAACACTTCTATCATAAAACATTCTGTTCATAACAAACACAACTTACTTTATTTTTTTTATATATATTTAATTAGCTTCTGCTCGCGATTTCGTTTGCGTGAAAAATTTACTTTTAATTATCGTTGTAATTTGGCCAATCAACTCAAAATCGTTATACAACGTGTTACAAAATACCCCGTAAAAAAAATAACAAAGCCAAAAATGTTGTCAGCTGTCATGTCAGGGACCCAGATTATTTAACAGAAAGGCCTACGTACCTATTTCACCTAATAATTGTCTACTTTAATCGTTTTTCTATTTTTCATTCATAAATGTTGTTGTTTTCCTTTTTTTGCGGTATTGTACAGCGTTACTATGGTTCTTAAATATTGCGAATGGACTGGTTATAAGGCCCCATTTAACCTCCTCCCGGCTTTATGGGTAGTTTTGTAACATACTGTATATCTAGCTTCTGCCCGCGACTTTGTTCACGTGAGAAAGTGATATATAATTATCGTTGTAATTTGGCTAATTAACTCAAAATCGTTCTAAATTATAGCCTATATGTTATTCTGATGTATAAATAACAACACTGTAAAGTTTCATCAGAATCCGTTCAGCAGTTTTAGCGTGAAAGGGTAACAAACATCCATCCATCCTTGCAAACTTTCACATTTATAATATTAATAGGATAGGATAAAGCTCCGCAAGCTTTCCATATCCAGTACAACCTGACCTCTCATTGGTTACACTTTCTGTACGATGAGAGATCAGCTCACTAGTAATCTAAATTATAGTCGAGCTACACAATGACTGATGCATGCGTGCCGTCGACTGAGACTGGTCTACTCAAAGTCGCTATGATACTTTCTTCAAAAGGCCATTTCAGACATTTCCCTGCATTGTTAACACTCACATGTTTGCTAATATCCTATATCTGGACCTGAAAAGAGACATAATTTCGTCAGTTACGAAATGCCGAAGACATCTAACTTAAAAAAATGTAATAGGTACCATGACTTGTAAAAGTGTCTTTAAAAATCCAGAAATTTAAGAAACCTAAATTAACTATCACTTCCTTCCTCAAATTTGACTATATTTCACTGTGGACCGTATGCAATGTCAATAAAAATATTTAATAATATACCTAAGGAGATAAAAGACACATTAAATTACAATATATTTAGAATAAAATTAAATAAATATCTCAAGCAAAAATGTTACTACAGCCTACAAGAGTTTTTCGGTGATAAAACAAAATACTGGTTGTATTTTGTTTACTTACGTACTAACGTACTACATTCACACAATACATGACTTCAGAAATATAAATTAATAAATAATTATAATAATAGTGACATAATAATTGTATAAATACTTAGATTAATACCTAGAGACAGAAACTTTTATAAAAATAAATACTTTGTTATTAATAATTAATTGATTGTTATCTAATACTTAATGACATAGAACTATATTATTTTTTGTTTTGCAGCGCCCTTACGGGGTTTCATATAGATACCTAATTATTATAACATCTTATATACATATGAAAGCAATAAAGATTTGAATTTGATCTATTTGCAGAAATAAATATCATTTATCAATCTATAGCTCTATGTTAATCATCTAATATTTTTAAATCCACAGATAAAGCGTTAGCCATCCCCAACAGAAACGTGTATTCAGCTGGCGCGTCGCCAGCACAGTCCGGCGATGAATCCCGGACCTCTAGGAGGTATGCTCATCATTCCATTAAATTACTAAGTAATTGGATAGGCCGAGAAAATAGGTTGCGAGATCGGAACTTGTGTTCACTACCGGATGGGAATAGTAAAAAAATACTATAGTTCAGTCGCATTCTGGAACCTTAAAATAGTTGGGAAAAGGCTAGAATTCTGATGATATTTTTTACATCTCCATCATTATCAACCCATATACTGTCCCACTGCTTGGCGCGGGTCTCCTCTCAGATTGAGAGGGATTAGGCTATCCACCACGCTGACCTAGTGCGGGTTGGCAGACTTCACACACCGTCCAGAAAAATCTCTAAGGCATGCAGGTTTCCTCACGATGTTTTCCTTCGCCGTTTAAGCGAGTGATATAGCGAGTGCATCACGCCTGTATTCCCCGAAGGGTTAGGCGTGTACTAATGTACACCCACATTTCGCCGGTATGTTTTAGGTCCCATGTAATAGGGGGCGAGCCTATTGCCATTAACCGGACAAATCCAGACTCCGAGTTGCTACTGAGAATTTCATAGAAAAACCCAATAACACTTTGCTCGACCTGGGGATCGAGCCCAGGACCTCTAGCGTAGCAGTCGCGTTTAGGACCACTAGACTAATGAGGCAGCCAACTCCCGCTCAACTATTATAAAAGTGTATTTTCCATACATGTTTACATTCATATCTATGGTGGTGGTGATTAAGTGCCAACACATTGAAAAGAATATTCTAGAAATATTTTTTCATCTATCATCCATTTCTACATGGTGGTTTCAATCTGGTAACATTATTTCGACCATTGTTTTGTATTTGCTACTATAGGCAACATTAGTTATACTATTTTCCTTCATCGAAATATCAAAAAAATATATAAGAATAGAAAAAATGTTAACTATATTCTCGACTTCCTTTTTGGTAGAAGTTTAGTTTTCAATAACGGATTCAGCTTAACCATAACGATTGGCAAAGCCCGAACTTATAAAAAAAGTTTTATGCTTGGGCAACATCTAATTAAAAATGTAGACGCTTGGCAAGACTACATTATTTATAATTTTTAACAACATATTATCTCAAAGTTTATATATTTTTATTTAGATACTAACTTCACCGCTTAACTAAAATAATGCTGTCTTGCCATAGAAAAATAATTTAAAAACCGTTAAGTGTATGGCAATGTCGACACTAATAAAGGATTTTTCTCTTTTTTCCATCTGTCAACACTCACATGCGCTGGGGGTAATGGCACTCTGCAATCTGGTAACATTGGTTTTTCATACTAAACTGTTTACATTACCTACATTATTACATTGTATGCGTGAATGAAAACGCTTGTTTTTTTAAACTGTTTTAATGCTTTTTGCACTATTTTTTTTTCTTTTCTTCTTTATTTTGATTTTTGAATTAATTGTCGCTTTTAATCCTGCCCTTCATCCTATGATGCTCTCACCTTATTTTTTTATCAAAATATCAATAAACTTTGTTATTCCTTATAAAACAACTCGTTTCTTTAAACAATATACCTGCTTTTGCCATCTCAAATATACATTCCTATCCTGCATGACTTCACATCTCTTTTCCCAACCTGTCCCTAATTCTACCCAACCCCGAAAAAAATATATTAAACCCCAAAGGTCATCTCTTAGCGAAATGTCCGGATTCAGTACTGCATCAGCCAGGACCTTCATCCACGAGGCTTCGACCTTGGTCTTGGAGACCATTGAAGCTGGTATCAAGAAGCACTACCTGGTGCCTTTGACCATCGCTCAAAGGTCAAGATGGCGGCGGAAGGGCATCAAGCTGCATATTTATAATGAGCATACTTTTATTGCTAAACATCTGAGTGGGTGAGTAAAGAACTTATCATGTGTTACCTACTTTAAAGTTTTCAGATTCCCTTTCTCATTGCCAAGTAGGTACTGACTGGTCACATTACAGTATCATTTTTCACATGGTAACACAGGTTTTCAGATCTTTATTTTGAGAAATGTTTGTTTTGACCTAACGGCGGCAAGTAAATAATATTTAATAAATAAATAAAGATTTGGGATATTTTAATCACGAGGTCGTGGGTTCGATTCCCACAGAACACAAATATTTATGTGATGAACATAAGTTATGTTCTGGTATTTATTTGGTATTATTAGTATGTATTAAAGTATATTAGTATTTTATCCATTGTCTAGTACCCATAGTATAAGCTCTGCTTAGTTTGGGACTAGATGGTGCTGTGTAAAATCGTCCTAGAATATTTATTATTATTTTATAGCATTATATAGCACCGTCTAGTCCCGAACTAAACAGACCTTGTACTATGGTTATATACAAGACTTAATTACGACTACTGCTACTAGATTGTTTGGTTATAAGCGATTGATGGGCGTCACACGTGCTATTAAAAAATGAGAGAATGATTCGAGCGGATATATTAACTTAACAGTGTGTGATACCTTAAGATATTATTAAATAATATTTTATATCCAGGCATCTTAACATAAAATATTATAGTATTGTCCCTGTCTATGACACCCTTAAATGTTATTTTAATCGTGTTTGACAGCGGCACTGTGTGCGAAGTGTGCAACAAGACGATAGCGCGACGGCTCGGCAAGCAGGGTTACGAGTGCCGCGACTGTATGCTCAAATGCCATAAGCACTGCCACGTCAAGGTGCCCTCCACCTGCCCCAAGTCCACCGTGCACAATATGGAGCTGTAAGTACATATTACGCACTATTACTTGGTCTACATACAAAATGTTATAAAAAAAAATTACAAGGCAAGTGCGAATTATTTACCTTGCCACCTCCCAAGATGGCAATTAAAAAATACTCATTTCCACTTCAAAGTTATTACTTATTACAGATAAAATAACAAGTATCCACAAACAAAAAGTTAAGAAGAATAGCGTGGTTCCTATCCTAGAGTACCCCAAGTGTAAAGGGCTTTTGCATATAAAGTGCAATAGAATAAAATAAAATGTACTTGCTATACGCTATTTCAAGAAGGATTCCAATTATAAATATAATGCTACCTACCTGAGGAACAACTAAAATGAAATATGATACGCATTTTTAGTCATAATTTTCGTTTCGTAATCGTTTCTTTTTAGGTTAAACCCATTTCATACTATTTTAGAAGAACACAATTATCTGGCAACACTCATTAACAATTACCGCCAAAAGAATTTTCACGTTTTCTTACGTTACTAATATTAAGATTAGAACCTAATAAATGAGATACGGTAAGTAATCTGATAAATTGGACACCTTTGAAACAAGACAATATTTTTAAAAGGAAATTATATAGAAAGGTGTCCATTTACAATCTTTACTGTTCTTGCGATACAGTTAATGTCTGAACTAGCTGCTCTTAGGTCCAAAATTTTTTTTAAAATATTTTTTAAATACTATATTACTTACTTTTCAGTATTTTACATGATTTACAAGGAAATTTCAAATTACTGTGGAAATACGTATACACTTAACTTACACATACAATATATTTTTAACTTATAAATCTTGCTACCAATTTTATTAAACTGGACTTATTTTTTTAAACGGTTTTTCTTAGTGAAGTAATTTAAAATATTTGTAATTATCTACAGTATGATGAATTTTATTGTGATCATGAAAAAATAAATTTTTTTCTTAGTACGGAACTATCGAAATTCAGGCACGACTGAATATATTATACCTATTCTATTTTGTAGAGAGGCACCGGCTTTAAGGGTATAAGTAAATAATATAATATTTTTATACTTATATAGTCCTCCTATTCTGTTCGAGGACCAATAGACTCTCAAGGTGTGTAATAAAACAAAAATAGGACACATTACATGCTTGATATTATTATTTTTTTCAATAGCAACACCGCTGCCATCCTTGCTAAAGAAGAAAATACATTTTACATTTTCTTCATTGCTTGGACTTTCCAAAAAACGTTATCGAGTGTATTTTATGGATTACGCAATATACTCGATTAATAAATAAAACTATTTTACTAATTGAAAGAATATTAGACGCCGCCGTACATGGGCAGTTGACTTCTTTTCACCGTTTTGCGTAAAGTCGAAAATATTCATTAACCGCCAACAATATTATATTCCATTTTCTGGTATAATTACAATTTAAGTTTTATTTGAATATGGAAATATTAGAATACTGTGTGTAAGATACTACTAATTAATCAATTCCCGTTAGTATTTTAAATATAATATACACTCGATATTCAACACAAATGTATCAAGTTATTAATCCTAACTTCGCAAGAGTATTCACGAAACACGACACTTCAATCTTCCCTATCATTTAGTAGTTACACTGTTTAGTTGACTGTATTTAAGATTTTCTAATTCTATTTGATTCGAGACATAAGCTGCTGAAATTGCCTATTCATTTATTATAGAACAAGTAAATAATAAAAAAAGCTTACTTTTAGCATTTTTTTATTATATTTTTCACTTTTGTCAGAATAAAAAATGCCTTGATCTGCATATAAAAGTACATACCAATTATTCTCTTTTAAATTATTTCGTAAAGTTAGTAGTACTTAATATACTGTTTACATTAAATTTTGTCTAAAGGAAAAATATATTGGAGTTCAAATAAAAAAAAATACATTTCTGATAAAAGTAGAATTATAGATAAAGGTAGACACTGACTGAGAACATTGCTGTGTAATTATTTAAATTATTTTATGTTTGATATTTTACGGAGTGAATACTTAATTGTGTTTGAAAAAACAACAACAATACACAGGTACCTGCTGCTCGAAATGTAATAATAATAAAAAATATTTTATGACAGTGTCTCCCTTCAAATATGCAATAATTCGTAATATATCTTGCAACCCGGCCAACATTTTTATTGCCTGTATACATTAAAATACTTAAAATTAATTTGAAATTATTTTGAACACGTGTATTAAAATTTTGGTCGGCTCATAAAATTGATTTCATCTATGCTGTATTGCTTATATGTATTTTTATTTTCAACGCTGCCAAAGGTCCCATTCCCATAGCTTTGGAAATGGAAGGTACTCGTTTAGTTCTTTATCATTTTAATGTTTCTATAGCCCTCATTAGCTCACACGTCCGAATTTTTGAACAGATAATAAATAATGACATAATTAAAAATAAAATATATGAGAGAATTAAAAATCTGTTTAAAAAGTTCGAACTAAGGTTTTGTTATTTTTGTGGCTGGCAATAAACGCGCGCCATACCTATATTATATTTATCATAATCAGATATGAAAATATAACAATAAATCGAAAAAGTGTCTATTAAAGAATACAATATACATAAAGTAATTATTTTTTATCTATTACTAAAATAGAATTGAGTAACAAAATGTTATAATTAAGTATATTCATAAAAGAATTACTAATTAAACAATACTTTTTTCTAATAAACTGGAATTATATGAATATACATACTTAATCATAATTTCATATAGTTCGCTTTGCTTATAAAATGTATCAATTCACCGATTCACTGTCATATTACATATTTTATTTAGAAAATAATATTTTTTCATTAAAATAGGTAATATTTTTCACTTCATAAATCACAATTCATTATATGCGGATTGAAAAAGTAGATTTATTTTTGATTCGCACATAAACAAACTGAGGAAAACATTCTTCCAAAAAAGTATTAAAAATTAACGCCCACCGAATAAAAAGTGCAAATCATTAATAAATTGTCTACAAAATACATTTACTCTGTTGTGAATACTTACATTTATAATTAATATTATATTTTATTAATGCAAGGATATACTATTTTTCTAGATCCATGCTCCCTGTGTTAAGTGAATAGTCAAGCTAAGCAAGAAGACTGCAAGAAAAAAATAAAATTTAAAAAAAATACAAAAAAAAATATTACAAGCAATTTTCACTCAGGTTCTTTAAAAATATTGAAGTTTGTAGTCGTCAATATTTAATTATTTTGAGTTTTATAGTGTTCTGCATGAGATTTGAAGTTTTGTTGCATTAAAACAACTATTTTGGAATGTAGTGATTTTGATTTTTCTCGTTTTATCTTTAGCTTTAACGCATGGTTTTTTTTTAATATTTTTTCTAAACGTAAAATTTCTATAATTGCGATTTAAGTACTTACTTTCGCTGAAGGAAAATGTTGCCAATAAATATGCTTGAAGATAGTAATTTAATTTGACACAAATTAAAACACAATGAAGCTCACTTGTTTAAAGCTACCTAATTATTTTATGTCGTATGCATGTTATAAGATGTAGTTTCTATTTGCAAGTTAAGTTAATTTTATCCAGAAATATACATTTTGTTTGCAGAAGAGGTGTTACTTTGGCTGAAGTTCGCAGAAATTAAAACGGTTGGGAAAAATAATAGTAGGTATACGTGCAGTTGATTTATTAATTAAATCATTCATAAAATATTTTCACTACAGACTGCTACATCTTCAGCTAAAATGTCACCTCTTGAGACCAAGTATATGACTAGACAGAGCGCAGCAAATTAGTGAATGAGGCTAAAAGAATTACTAAACTAATTAGTAATTCTTAGATTGAGTAGTTTAGGTAATATTCTTAGTTTTGTTGCCAAAATGTTGCCTCAGTTATATTAACTTGTGTTTATTTGCCATGGCTCTATCTAGTTATGTATTTCATCTGAGAAAGCCAATGTTTTTTTTTTATTGTCTCCTTTTTTAATCTCTATTTCTCTTTTTCAGGACTTACATCGCATCTCCGTACACAGACAAAAACATAAGGATGTTGTGATTGATTCATAAAAAAGCTTGATAAATGCACAAAGCATCGTTTTAAAAAAAAAACTTAAATTATTATTAAAAACTAAGTACAACACCATGTACCCTGCTGACATATTATACAATATATAGGCTTTTTTACATATGTTTATATGATAAAAAATAAAGTTTAAAATTAGTGTTTAAGTGAATCGTAGGATTTCTAAGTGTCGCTGACCATTTAAAATCTTGAAAAATGTTACCCGCTTTTGTCACTGTTGGACAATGATTTATTCAGATGTAGTGGCTTTGATGTTAAAATTAAAAGGCATAGCAAGAATTGCTTTGACATAAATGTGACAGTTAAAAGTTGCCCTACAGTTGCGCCGCTTTCGTCTGAGTAAACCAACGTTCCCTTGGCGCTAAAATGTTAGAATTAGTTTAGGTATCGCTAGAGCCCACCATCAAAGCCAATTTCGAAGCAAAGTATTAGATTTCATTACCACATAATTTAATATGAACGTCAGCCAAAAATTAAGAATTTCACACAAAATTTTCTACCTCATTTCTTCAAAGTTACGACAATATTAAAGGAATTTATAGTTACCATTATTTCTTTTTGATTTTTATTGTTGAAAATACTAAATGTTTTATTTTAAAATGAAATTTGTTTATCTCGAAATATTTATTTATAGATTTAATTTTAATAAATGTGCTTTTTCGCACAAAATTGTGATCTGTTATCGTCGAATGTGCAATAAGTCTAATATTTAATAATAATCACGTGCTTTGAGCTTTCAAATTTATACCTTACTATCTTAGAAATTAATATTTGGCCATAAATTGACAGTGACCACCTAGTAGTTGTTGTAACTATTATTGGAAATCGAGATACCCACTGATCACAATTCTACTATCTTCACAAAATTATCTTCTTCAAAAGTAACATAATCAATTATAATTCTCTTCATTCAATTATAATTTGTCTCTATCATTCGTAATCGAGCAAAAACTGTCGATATATTATAATACTTTACTAAATTTAAAATTTAAGTTACCTACTACAAAGTACAGGTGATCAATTTTATCTCAATTTCCTAGAATAGTCTAGAATTCTCTCGTATGTAAGGATGCGTATTGTTGATTTATGTTTATTAGAGTGACTGACTTTGTAATGGAATTGCTACAAATATTTTGTGCCGTAGTTTCCCGCCCTCTAGCCGATTTGGCATAAACTAAGTATAGGCCTAGGATCAAAGAAGTATGGTACTAATTCGTAATGCAGACTATCATTAACACAAATACTAGATTTTTAGCAGATTTTATTGCCAGTGTGCCTAAAAAATTATAATGATTTTTGGTGATCGATTAAGTTTTTACTATCCAATTTACAGTTTAAAAGTTCCAAATACGTACAATTTTGTTACTTTTTTTAAATATACCATGCAGTAGTCTATTTTATTAGTGTTGTCCTCTCGGTCCTTAGTAGGTACACAATATTTGTAGCACAAAATTAATATTTTTTGTTTAAAAGGAGATGGTTTAATAATATAGTAAATATACATGACAAACCGTAAGTGTATCTTTGTAAACTAAGATTGTTAACGCATAATGTTTTATGTGGATCCGTATAAAAATATACTATTATTATTATTTATAAATGTTGCGCTATGTGTTCTATGTAATTTTATTTTTCCTCTTTTTTAATAAAATGCCTTTTTTTCATTTGTCGATTTTATTTTCCAATGTAACCTGAGAGCGTATTTTCGATTTAGATAAACTTATTCCAATCCCACCAGTCTGGGGAAAACAGGTAGCCGAGGCTAGGTAAGTACTTACATGACATATCTACCTTCATAGATGGCGCTGAGAGTTGTCTGGTTTCAAGTGTGTGATTATGATACTCTAGAGATAATAATACCTTAATCAGAATCTGTCAAATCTAGACACAGATATTGTCAAAAAATGACGTTTTATTATACAATAAATAATATTTCACGGCCGTTCTCATGACAATGAAGAAAATACTACAAAAGAAAAAAGTATAAGAAGGTAGTTTCAAAAAACCGAAATAACTTCTACAGAGGTTTGAGGGTAGAACTTACACTTGATATTTATCATAAAATGTATATTAAATAAATATAATACCTAAAAATGAACTAAAATGACATTTGACGATATATATCTGTCTTTGTCGTTCACATGTCAATTGAAAAGAGACAACAATATAAATGACTTGAATTCACTTGCGACGCTATCCTCTTGGGTTTATGCTATCCTAGTACCGAAGAGCAGAATGCTTAACAACCACCTCTAGTTTGAACGCAAGTTTTCAAAGACTCGTATAAAGTACTAGGACTTATTGAATGAACAAGAGTTCAAATGACAAGTCAAAGAAAAGTGACCTGTGTGTGTACTAACAACGATCGGATCTGAGGCCTCCATAATAATCTCCGTAATACTACTAGGGCAACATGAACTATGTAGAGTTTAGGTATAGTTATTTGACGTTTGACAATATATCTGTCTTTGTCATTCTGTCGTTCTCAACTCAATGAAAAGGGACAACATTAAAGAAATACCTGCTGCCCTCCCCGGTCTATGATGTCCTGGTACCGCAGTGCATCAACGGCAAATGTAAGAGGGAAGATAAATAAAATAAATAAATAACGCGTAAAGATCGATGGGACACAACATTTAGTACTAGGGCAACATGAACGACTCAGAGTTTATGAAGTCATAAAACGTTTTACTACCATACATCTATCTTTTGTTGTTCTCATGTTGATGGAACAGGATGGCAATAGAAATAATAATATATACCTACTTCGTTCAATTTACTTACCTACCAGACCCTCTTCAGTCTATGCTGTCCTAGTACCGAAGAACAGACCCTTCAATGGGAATTCTCGATAAAGTTATAAAAATAAATTAATTAAACTTATGAAATTAAAAATACAAAAAAGGCTTGCTTTTGTGTCGATGGTACGACGATTTGTATTAGGACAACATGAACGATCAAGAGTAAAAATGGATCAGAAATGCATTTTTATCAATGTGCGTGATCTTTATTAATCTTCATGTCGATGATATGACATACAGTACTAGGGCAACATGAACGACTAAGTTTTTCTGAAAAGCATTCAATGTTTTACCATTTTTAATAAATAAAAATGTGTATTTTAAAGGTAACATCTGTCTTTTATTGTTCTTCTCATGTCGATAGAACAGGACGGCAATAGAATTAATACTTTGTTTAATTTATTTACTACCATACCCTCTCCAGTCTATGCTGTCCTAGTACTGAAGAGCAGACCCATATTCTCGATACTGTTCTTCTTCTTCCTCCGAGACATTTCCCAACTATGTTGGGCTTCGTTTCCAGTTTCAGTCTAACCAGATGCGGCTGAATATCAATCAGTATTTTATACGAAGCGACTGCCATCAGACCTTCGCAACCCAATTTCTGGGTAATACGATATCCTGGGGATAGACCAACGATTTAAATCTTTAGACTGGTTGTCAGGCTTTTTGGGCTTCTGATTCTGACTGCCACTAACGATAATCATAGGTGTTCGTATGACAACCTGGACCGAAGGCTTTTCGTGCGCTCCGAGGCACGCAGGGGTCTCGATGTATTATTATCACCTATCCAGCGTCTAGAGATCGTTTGTTGTATTGTTGTTACACTTACGAGCCACTCGGATTTAAGTTACAAATAAAAAATTGATTGATTGAATGAATTTATGTCGATGATACGAGAATTTGTATTAGGACAACACGAACGATCAAGAGTTAAAATGAATCTGAGGTTTTCAAAGAAATGCTTTATTATTATTTTTTGGTCTTTATTCTTATTGATATGACATTCAGTACTAGGGCAACATGAACGACTAAGTGTATTATATCGGTCAATTTTATTGACTGACGTCTTGCAATTTACAAATAAATATATCTTTGAACCATCAATGAAAATATTTCTCTACAGTATTTTGGGTCGATCGTACGATATTTTGTACTAGGACAACATGAACGATCAAGTTAAAATGAATTTGACGTTTGTAAGATTATAATATTATCTATCGGTCCTTGTCTTTCTGAATTATGTTAAAATGGATCTGACGTTTTTGAAATATATCTGTCCTTGTCTTTCCGTGTGACGTGGAAGTGAGACGACAATAGTGGAAGCCGAAATGTTTCCTTGAGCGTTGTGACGTCATCTCAAAACGTCAACTTGTACTAGGCTAGCATGGACCATTTCTTTGTTATTTGACGTTGAATATCTGTCATTGTCATATACCGATTACCGATGAACACGAACTGGAACTTACTACCTCTAGATGAGGATTATTCTAACCTCAATTGAAAAGATTAATTAATGCCCCAAAACAATTGACAATTATTATACTATTTATTTATTTATTTAATGCTTTATGCACAAATATAGTACAAAGGCGGACTTAATGCCTAAGGTATTTTCTACCAGTCGACCTTAGGGTGATGCAGAGATAGAAGTTAGTAGGTGCAACACATTTGTATAAAAAGAAATGAAAAATATTAAATTAAAAAATGTTTGTATCAATAACCATAACATAATGTATTTAGGTTTGTAAAGACGAATAAAAGTGATAGCATAAAATTATACTTAAATAAATATAAATTATCATAACTATACATATATAAATATATACTTAATACATATTATTATATGAATATATATATATATATATACAACATCATTATTAGTATAGGCGAAACCTGAAACACGTGTCTAGTATTTTTATGTAAAGAATCTATGTACAGTATTTCTAAACGGTATCATGACAAAATCACAAAGTTATAAGCATGTTATGTTACGTCGTTGTCCATGCAAAAACATGCGCACCGCGCGGCACGAGGCGCCCACGCGCCGCCCGCCCGCGCCCCGCGTCGTCTTGTGCGAAATTGAAAGAAATAATTTGACAGTAGTACCTAACCATACGGCGATTTTATTGCAATTAACTGGTGATAACATTTTTCATCATACTTGCAGGCTTTGGACTACCGCAATGGTTGTGTAGGTAGATATTATTATGTACTTTATTCGTAAATACGGCCGTAAGTAATAACATTTAGTCAATGCGATTAGTGCACCTTATGCCAACCACTTAAAGTTCAAAGTGGATGAAAAGTGTTAAACATCGCATTACTTAACCATAGCAGGTTGTAGGTGTAAATAACAACTTTCTACATTTAACCGTTTTGGCTAGGCATGGCATGTTTAATAATTTAAATCATCACTTTTTACAATGATTGACTTTAAAGTTATTTTAGCGAAGCAAAAATCCGACCGCGGGCAGGATTCGAACCGACGTCTTCTGTTTAGGTACACCAGACGCTATGACCACTAAGTAAATTACGACGTAAATTTTGTTGTTGTTGAAATAACTTTAAAATCTATCCTAATTGACTTGATTGTAAATAGTGTTCAACAATGTTTACAATATCTTAGGTACTTATCAATGTTTGTGTATGAGAAATACATTGTTACACGACACTTTTTACTCACGTTTTGTACACACGACACTTTTTACTCACTTTTTGTACACACGACACTTTTTACTCATGTTTTGTACACAGTTACACACGATCAACCGAAGCACAACTACTCGGACGGGCACTCGCGACATGTAGGTACCTAACTGAACGGGAGCACGATACGTGCACAGTGACCTGTAGCACCCGGGCGACTGAAGGGATGTGGATTAGCCCCTGCCCCGCGTGCGCCCGCGCCCGCCCAGTCCTGCTTCGACCGAGGCATGTGGCACGTGGCATGCCGCGTGACCTGTGTTGCGCGCATATGATTGCGGATAGGTACTTAGTGTCGCTCGGTGTCCTACTCGTAACATTTTTTAAATGTTTTTGGGACAAAATATAACATGATGTAAAAATTATTGGAATCGATTCAGTTACTGATTCTGAACAAACTATATTCAGGTTTCGCATATACTAATAATAATGTTGTATATTAATAAACAAAGAAGGAGAGGATAATACTAAGAATCTGCCAAAGAACTGAGGAGATGTTTCCGAACTTTACTTTTAAATGAGTAGCGACTAGTAGCCATCCTGATTTCCCGAGGTAGAGCATTCCAAAGAACAACAGATTGGACAAAAAAAGAAGAATGCATGAACTCCGAATGATTGGAAGGACATTGCAGGAGACGATTGTATGAGGAACGGAGCGTTTTGTTATGGTTAGAGCGTAGGTACATACTGAAAATAAGAAGAAAGATAAGTGGGGGAAGTAGGTGAATCAAGTAAGGAGTACAAAGTGGTTAATTCCCTTTGCACTCTCCGCTGGCGGATGGGTAACCATTTTAAAAGCGACCTGTAGGCTGATACATGATCATACTTACGGAGATTGAAAACGAATCGAATGCAGTTATTTAGAAGACGGTCAAGTTTGTTGAGCAGATCTGCATTCAGGTCATAGTAACACACATCACCATAGTCGATAATGGGAAATATTAAGGCCTGCACAAGCATTGCTTTCGCGTTGGATGGAAGTAGATTTTTTAATCGATAGAGAGACCGCAATGTTCCAGTGACTTTTTGGCTTACATTGGTAACTTGAGTTCGCCAGTTTAAGGTGGTATCTATATACAAGCCAAGATCTTTGACTTCAGTACTGAATGGGATAACTGTACTATTAAAAATAACAGAAGGGAAAGTTGCACTATCCATCTTGCTCACATTGCGGTGACTCCCCACTACTATTGCTAGACACTTTGCCGGATTCACCGCCACACCGAATCTATCAGACCAATCCTTGATAGCTGCCAAATCTCGGTTCAATTTATCGATCACCTCAGAAATACCTTCAAGTTTAGCTTGACAATATAGTTGTAGGTCATCAGCATACAGATGATACGCACACTGAAGTTCAGAGGTTATGAGGTTTATAAAAATTGAGAACAAGAGAGGAGAAAGAATACCGCCTTGTGGAACGCCAGTGTCCAAGTCATACCAGCTTGATGAGGACTCACCAGCCTGAACAGACTGTTGACGTTCCCGAAGATAAGAAGAGAACCATTCCAGGGCCTCCGGTGAAATCATAAGATAAGAAAGAATTGACAGTAGGATATCATGACTGACAGTATTAAAGGCATTGGAGAAGTCTACCAACACTAGAACAGTGACTTTGGTGTCCTCCATACCAGCCCTAATATCGCCAGTCACTTTAAGGAGAGCAGAAGTAGTACTGTGCCCAGGTCTAAACCCAGATTGTAATGGGCTAATGAGGGTGTTGCTATGAACAAAATGGGAAAGTTGTTTGTGAACACAAGCCTCAAGCACTTTAGACAAGAAAGGAAGAATGGAAATTGGGCGGAAGTGGCTGGGAAGAGAAGGGTTAGGTATTTTATATATATAGTTATTTAGGCCACAGGGAAGGGAATACTCCCGAAGTGAGAGAGTAGTTAATGATGTCCGAGATCGCAGGAAGAAGTTGGTCCAAGATTGTTATAATCATGCGGCGGGTAATAAGGTCACACCCCACCGCATTAGATTTTATGGAGAGAATTATCTTTTTGATCTCCCCGGGGTCAACTGGAAAGAAATGAAAAGAGTCAATAGCAGGACGCGCTAGATCAGATATGTGCATGAGAGTTTGTTCCTGGATTAGACGATCCATAGTAGGTACAGTAGTGAAATGGCGATTGAGATCGTTTAATCCAATAGAGTTAGGCAGATCTAAATGTCGCGACTTGCCGATGCCCAGAGTTCCAAGGAACTTCCAAACATCAGCAGAAGAAGAAGAAGTGATATTGTCCAGAATATGGCGGCGTTTGGCGTTACGTATCATCTGGTTACACCGATTCCTAGCAGACTTGAAAGCAATCCAATTGTCATCGGTGCGATCTTTTTTGTATCTACGAAAGGCACGGTCCCTTCGCCTCATGGCCATAAGAATTCCTCTGGTCATCCATGGCGCAGGTAGGCGCTTCAATTTCATTTTTCTGATCGGTGCATGCAGATCGTATAGCTTCAAAACAGAGTTATTAAAAATGCAAACCTTATCGTCTATTGAGGAAGCTTTGATCAGTGGGTCCCAGTTCAAATCGGAGGCATCTTTACGCAGTGTATCTACCTCCATACGCGCAAAACAACGCCTATACATTACCCTAGGTTTAGGTTTAGGTGGTTTGAGAATATAGGAGAGGAAAATGAGGTCATGATGAGAGAAACCAGGAGCAATATATTGACCATGAGAGGAAACAAGGGAAGGATTTGAGGTGAGGATTAGATCAAGCCACGTGTCATCACCAACAGTGTTATGATGAGTCGCTTGAAGTGGTAGGAGGTGTAAGCTAGCTGACTCGATATTTATATATATTTTTTTGATTAGTTAGGTATGAATTTAAATTCAAATAAAATAGTATTTCTAATTAATGCTGTAAGAGTTTTTCCGTATCTAAAAGGAAAAATCGCCTGGAATGGTTTATAGAAAACAGGCAATTGCTGCCAAGGACTCAGTTTGGCTTCAGGAAAGGCCTGGGTATAGTGGATAGTGGAGGTATCAATGAAAGCCCACAGATTAATGATAAATAACCTCCTCTGATTATTGGCTCTACCCACATAAATTTTACATTTAATGTAATGTCAATACAGGACGTATGGATGGAGCTTTTGTTAAATTCAATAGTGTAACTACTTCGTATATACATATCTTTCAAGTAGGTACCTAATCAAGGATTTTAGCTATTTGTGTCCGTTAATTTGAAATAGTAACGCCATACGAAGAAAATCCGTCATCGATACTTGCACAAAGTTAAATTTGTGAATTTGGTAAGTAGTTATTGGTGCAATATAATTGATTAAAATAATAATAATTGAATTGACTTGAACTAGTACAATGTACCGAACCTTTATGCCTATCTACCTATGTAATAAACCTATATTTCCGAAATAACAAATTAGAATTTGGCGGGTTAAATGAATGCCTCAAATACAAAGGAAGACCAAGTCTGTTAGGTATGTGGACACGGGGACAGACAAGTAAAACAAGCGCTGGCTAGAGACGCACTGACGTTTATTCGTCGTAACTTCTAGTCGTAGGTACATGGAGGGGCAGTGCGCGGGCGGCGCGGCGCCGCGCAAGCGCGTTGGGCAATGTAGAACATTTACCTACTCTTTAATACACAACAAAGTCTAATCCTTTGATCTATGAAGGATCAATCAGCAGACAAAAGAAAACAGTTATGACCCTCGGGGGGTCACGGTTTCTCTATGATGAATCAAAATCATTGATTTTGCTTCTATCCGTGTAGAATCCTTTATAAGTTTCAAGTCTTATCAAAATTTGGACTGTCATTGTGAGTCAAATTCTCACTTCAGCGTGAGAGGTTTGAGATATTGGTAGGTACCGTTGCCGGTTTCAGGATTTTTCCAATGCCAGCTCTATTTAAAATCAACAGTAAAAAATCTCATAATAATTGGTTTATCCATTTATTGACGCCAGCGTTTATGTACATTTACAACAAGCTTACTCCTCGCCTCTCCGGTACCGTCGCGATCCATACATCCTATACTTATTATAATACCTTTAATATGCCACAGTTAAACAATCGAGTTTACTCTTACGATTAAATTCACTAAGTTTTATAAAGGTACTGTTAGAAAAACAAATTACAGGTAAGTATCAAAAAGTGCAAAACTAACAGCTAATAAAAAGCTTTGCCACAATTATTAGATGTTGCCATAATATACAGACTTCAGCGAAATTAGGAATACATTTGTGCTTTGGGAACGGTAAAATTATTTTTTGTTCATGGATTGGCAGTGTAGGAATAATAAATAAATACACATACTATATGATATTTGAATGGAACATAGACCTACCATTTTCTTAACACAGCACCGTATGATGAGCATGTGCCGTTAAAAAATACTTAAAAATACCATCAGGCCTATTATACTCCTGTTATAATATATCGATTAATATACTCGATTAAAAATAGACTTAAACGAAAAAAAAAAGGATGAAAATAAAAAGAAAATGATACGATCACAAAAAAATATAATTCGTTACCAAAAAAATTCTATTTACACGATGTGACTTTAAAATAATACACATAGATACAATACAACACTATATGGTAACCTACCCTAGCGACAATATATACGTGTGAGAATTTGTCTCACAATAAATTACAGAAAATCCTTCCAATGACATTCTGCGAAATGTGAAAAATATATCTGAGAATGCAATCTATATTGAACTCAGTAAAACGAGGACCGTTCGTAAAGGAACCTCAAAAGTTCCCTTACGACAAATTCCCCCAATACTGGTGGGCGTCTGAAGAATGCCTACGCCTCTACAAGAAGTGGAGGTTTTCTTACTTTTAATAAACTGAGCTAACTACGCTGCGACTTAGGCAACATCATCATCTCTTCATGTCTTATTTTCTCAATCTCATAATATTATGTAAATTCTATTCAGTCAATCAACGATTATTTTTGATTTATTCATTTTGATTAAAAAGGGTTAGAAGTTGGGTATACTAGTTAAAACCATAAAAATCTAAGACTATTTTTTTATTACATGACATTTATACAACAATACAACAAATATAATTGATTACAATTTTGAAATGAACTCTGATATGTTGCATTCTGAAATATATTTTTCACATCTAACATTTAATTCTTACATTATTAATGCACCACAAAAAATTACTAACAAAAATATGAATTTAAGTCGTTAAACATAAAATACTGGATCATTCTATAATTAATATTAGTCGATTTTCTAATGCATAATGACAACCCTATCAATTTTATTTTTTATGTTTAATACATTATTCATAGCTTAGTATTGACAACTAGACATTTTTTAATCTCATAAATATATAATTATTATTTTATAATTTCGAGCACTGCTTGAATTAGAAAATCGACTAGAATATCGACCGTTCTCACAGAACTTTTTACTTTAATAACCAAAGACACTCCAAAATAATAGTAACTAATATATTATGGAGTCAATGCATTATTAACACTTTAGAAATCCGCGCTACCATAGCATTCATTCTTTTCTATCTTTGACATAACTGAGACCAATAATATAATTAAATTAGTAACCCAACTAAAATTTGGTTAGTTTATTTCATAACATTTTAATACTTAGTCTTACTTACACAATAATATATCACTACAAATTTTATTAATGTACGCTTTTTGGATAACATTAATTTTCAGCGAAAAAATAAACTAAATAAAAATATTTCTCTATCGTAAATGCGTAGTCAGTCAATAACAAAAAATTGGAATAAATTGGTTTTGAGCACCAGCTTTTTTTTTACTCAAATCAATGTATGGGAACAAATACACTTTTGCGGATCGTAGTATGAAGACTTCTATACAGTATGTATTAAATAGATTAGCATTATGATTACATAAAAGGGGTTTTTATACATGTATTAGCTCAGGTTCCAGTGTAGGCGACTGTGCGTACGCAAAAGCGAACTGTCCTAATCAGATATCCCAAAAGAGGATTTTAGTTTTACACCCTACATAAATCACTCAAAAACTTTCTGTTCATATAAGTCTATAAAGTGTATTTTGTGTTTAATTTTATACAAATATGCTGACTGTGTTCGGTCTTTGGACTTGAACTAAGTAAGTAACAGTTTGTTTTGACATAATTTTCCCGCCTTGTCGACTGTCAGTGTCAAATTTAGTTTTTCCAATGGCGCTACTGTGTTTGGAGATTGTGCCGCTTAAAGCGTATAAAATACGCAGCGACTATACTACCGACTATAGATTTGGTATTAGGTCCCCAATCACAGCAGTCGCATAAGAAAAACACGTACATTTAATTTGACTGACTCTGTCATCTGTCAAAAGATAAAAATTCCTAATTTTTAATTTTTGCACACATAAAAAAGTCATCAAACAAAATGATAGCAGAAGAAGGAAAAATTACGTCGGAAATAAATAAGGAGAGAACTAATAAGGGTGGTGGGTGGCAACACTTTTGCCATTTCACAAACTTTATACCTACTTTTAAACGGCGCCATTGTTGACAACGATTGGATGGATGGATGATGTATGGATGATAAAGGGATGCTTCGATCAGTTGATTTTGAGCCCCTATTTGAAGTGAACTTAGTATATACAATATTGCTGTTTATGAAGATATTTGTCGATCGAAATTCCACTTTATTGCTTAGTTAATTTCAAAAAGATTATGTTTTTGGTTGACTCGATTAAATCTAGCAGTGTCACTACACATTTCTCTTTGGAAATTAAACTAAGCGCGATTGAGCAATATCGTCATAAACCGAATATAGCAAACCGTTAATTCAAATGGTTCCGTAAAAAGATGTTATAATTTATGAAACGACATTTGGTCATTTTTATAATTTTGTAAAATAACGCAACGTCTCCATCACGACAGGTAGATTTTACATTCTCCACTCTATACGGGCACTTCCATATCAATTAGTACCAAAACTTGTGCTATTTAGCTAAAACATAATCAACTTATGTATTCTTAACACAACGTTGATTTTTATTTAGCCAAACAACGCAAATTAAAGCACAAACGTGGTAGTGCTAGTATAAAAGCGTGTCGTTTAGTAAATAGATGTTGTCATCATGCAAAATAATAAAATTGTCCAGATTACCACAGTCTCTTTGTAACAGTTTATCGTTTGTCGAAACGGTAACACTGAATCACACAGCGAAAATATTTCTCACTGTGTGATTAAATGTAACGACAATATTTCGACAATTAATAAACTATGTCAAAAACACTGTGGTTATCGATAGATTATCGATACACAAGGTGTTTTATGAAATCAGTAGGGGACAAGGGAAATGTCCCAGTGACGTGTCATCGATAAATCGAGTGTTGCCAACATAAACACGTACGGAAAATAAAGTAATAACCAAGTCGCGCGGATGGTTTATATGCTTTCATATTAAGACCTCTAGAATCTCTCTATAGCACGTATTCTAATTTGGCAAATCAATTACAGAAAAAATGACACCCTCCTTCAATGTTGTAGCGGCACTGATGTGAGACGATGTCTCATTTTCGTTATTATTTTTTTTACAATTCCAGTTAGAATATCGATCGTCCAAAATTAATAATCGGTTAAATGTCGGCCACTATAATTGCAGCGACATCTCCCCTAAGATGGTATCTCCTTCCTCTCAACATTAGAAATTAGAAATATGACGTCAAACTAACGTCAAATTTCTGTTATACTGGGGCCCTTTGGTAAACAGGTTATTAATTAAGGAGTAGTTTCCACACTAAGGACTTATGCATAGCGTGAAAAGAGGTGGATTATGCAAGATTTTGACTACGCAGATAATGAATAGAAAGAATTGCTGAAAGCGAAATCTTTGGCTATCGATAGTAATAGATACAATAACGCAATGAAAATTGAAACAATACAACGCGATAAAATCTGTTAAAAAATACGATTTATTTGAATGACATCTGTCAAAAGATTTAAAAAAATTGATGGTTTATTTTTGGCACACATAAATCAAATCATGATGTTTATCAGAAGGTCTTTAATTTGATAAGAAACTAATTAATTAAAAATTACTCTTCAGCAATTTGATCTAATTCAATAGAGCATAGACAAACTTGCAACATAACTTGGAACTGTAAAATATATAATAACAAAATTAATCAGTGAACTCAGTGTCATTAGCTATGTAAGAATAATTGAAAAGAATTGGAACAAACAATTATATGTATAAATAGATAATTAAGTAATAATATAAGCTTAGTTTCATAAACGTTGGAAATCATAATAACTGTTAAATGAACTTAAAGATTCGCAATCTTTTACAGGCTGTTGTTTAAAATATAATACATATATCCCCTTATAAATAAAAACATAAGGTTTTTTGGAGGTTTTTTGATAATTAGAAATTAAGGGGATATATAAATAAATAATTAAATAAAAATCTTTGCTTCAAATAAGTAATTTACAAACTGCTACGTAAAACCTAATAAATATTTTAGCATCAAGATTAAAGAAAATCAAACCCAATTTTCGTTCAACAGAGACACTCTAAAGGCTTATCGAGCTGTAAAACGTCCAAAAGCTACATGTCCCTAGTATTCCACAACTGAAGCGAAGTACTGGGTACATGTAAATGTTTTTGGATTTGCATATGTCAGGGCGACAGGACTTGTCAAAGCGACACCGCCCAGCAAAGTGGAATCTCGGCAGTGTCGCTTTTGGCATACTTACCTAAACCAGTATATACAAAGGAATATTTACAAATGAGACTTCTGTTAAAGCAGCAAAGACTTTTAAAAGACACATGTCACGTGCAGGTCGATGCGAAGAAGTCTCCTACATGACGCCTGAGGACGCAAGATGGGCGCGTCGAGCAGACAAGGGTATATACAGATGATATGATGCCTTATGCTTAAATGGTGCAAAAGTAAATAGTATCCCACGTCTCCTCTGGCCCGTGCTGGGTCGAGTGTCAAGTCGTCCCACCGCCGAAATGGCGGGACCGGAGGAGATTGCACAAGCTAATCGGCTAGTCTGAGCGATATCCAGTCCAACTCCTCGTCTGGTGATGTAGAACCAGGCATTATATTGACCCTCTAGGTGTTGCGAGGGTAGGTGACTGCTTGGAGGAGGAATGGTAGTCGGTATCGATCAGCCGGGAGCCTGCCGGGACTGGCGGCCCGAGTGGGGGTAGCGCGGACCGATGGACAAGCTCCGAGTCGCTCAGCCCGCTGCCTGGTAACACAACTACTACTAACACGACTACAACAACACCAAACAGGCGTACCCCGGAGTCGGGTCTTCTCGCCAAAAGACCGATGAAATCGAAAGGCAGTCTTTTAGCAAATTAAATAAACTCTTCTTGAGAGATGACAGAAGTAGAGAATACCGCTAATTCGCAACACAATTGAAATTAATACAGCCTATTCTACGAAAGGGTGACAGTAAAAAAGATGACTGGCAACAGGCACGTTCCTGAGACACATGTACGTGTATATCTAAACAAAATCGATAAATTTTGTTCTAACCTTCCACTATCAAAATAAGGTTAAAACATAATTTATGATTGTTTTAATGTACTACTCTCGTACATGTTCTGAAGCAGTCTGTTCTCTCACTTTCAGGGAACATGGTTCCACAGACTTGAGTGAGAGGGTGGTAGCGATCCAGGCGGGACTTAACCGTGGTGCTTTGGACAAAGTAGCTCGGTTGAGTCCCTACCACCTAGGCCGGGTTCATCGCCTCTTACGATTCGCTTTCCCGGTGGCGGGGGGGAGATCGTATTCTGCTCCGTCCCCCCACGGAGGTGTACAGTTTCCCACATAAAGATGTATACGTAAACAAAATTCCATTAGAATTACATCCATTATGCAAAATTATTATATTCATTCATAGTGACATGCTATTTACTGTCTTTTTTTATACGATTAAGGGGGCAAACAAGCATACGGCCCACCTGATGGTAAGCAGTTACCGTAGCCTATAGACGCTTGCAACACCAGGGGTATCATTTGCGCGTTGCCGACTTTGTAAAACGAAACGGGAATAGTTGGATTGGCAGTATAAGGCTTAAAGTCCCCCCACTGTCAACACAACGCTTCTTCGCAGAGCACCGGCAACCTTGCTCACCGTAAGGAACACAACACAGCTCAAAGCAGTGTTATTTCACTTCGATTTTCTGCAAAGCAAAGGTACTTCCCCAGTCGGGCAGCTCTAATTTGGAGTTACTCAAGTAACTTATCAATGCGGTTTGATAAACTTGGTTATTTCATAGTTTGTTTGCAATGCACCTTATGATTCAAAATGATGTAGGTATGAATTTACTGTTTAATAACGAGGTATCCAAATCCCTCCCTCCATTTTGGACGACCTACAAGGTGCATATAAACTTATGAAACAGATATGTGAATGAAATGAATACATAGAATTATAATAATGAATATGTAGACATTTTAATGGAACTTGTTCACGTCTTTATGAGGGCGACTATACAAGTGGATGTGAAGATAACAAACAAGTATACGGGTCGCCTGATGGTAAGCAACCGCAGCATATAGACGACAGCAACATCAGTGGTATAACTTGCGCGTTGTTGTCATGTTGTTATGTCTCATATGCCAGTAAGGTCACTGGCTACATTGCCCTTCAATCCAGAACACAATCATGTTAGCACATAATTGCTAAACACTGAATATTTGGCAATGTAGTCGTTGTGGTGAATTTCGCAAATGCCATGGCCGTGCCACTGGAACAAGGGTAGACAAGTGCGGTTTTAGTCGGTACAGTCAGCAACGAAAGTAGCTGAACACGATGCAATTTTTAAAACGCTTTAACATTTTACATTATCTAGTATTTACTGACCCGAAAAAGGTAGCATGAGTACTTTGTTCTATAAGATAATTACAAGCTTTACCTTAACTAGAATTTTAAAAGTTTAGGTGTATAGTGATGTTTTCAAAATTTGGTTGTGTTAAGCGACTTTCTTTGATGACCGTACGAGTCTGATATATCCTGCCGCCTTTCCTGACTGTGGACGATCCACCATTTTACCCACTATGAAAAATGGCACGCTATGGAACAGCGTAGGCAAACAACAAATCTCGTATGCAATAGATTTTCTGTCTGAAAAAAAGTTTAACTGTCCAAACGAGGGTCTTGCTGAAGTGTAGTGATCTAAAACGACTAAATACAAACACAAGTTCTAAAACATTGTACATTTTCAGTGTCTCTGAAAGAAACTGGATTTGATTTTCTTCAGGTTACCATTTAAGTTTTAGTAATATTAATAAGCTTGTCAACAAAAGATTATGTCTTTTAAGAACGGAATGGAGAGAGATCAGTCGAAGATGTAAAATTAGATTTTTATGAAATAGGCAGTGCAGAAAGTAACAGATAAATATGACTAAAGATGGAACTGTTTAACATTATGTCCCATGTGTATTACAAGCCTCCACAGTGTTAAGAAATTTAGAAAAATACTATCAATGGAGAAAATTAATCATTTTAAAAGATATACAATCAATTTTTTTACGCACGAATTGTTAAGTATGCGTACTGTACATAGCAGTTAGGCCGCTGGCGAATCGCTTGTTGTTGTAAAGCAGTTACACATTAATCATGATTGATTGATGACATGATTTGTAATTGATAAAATCATTAACTACTTTTGCACTGCCAGTTCCACTTAGCATGCAAGATACAAAATCACGAATTGTCATTAGGAATGTATGCGCGATATGGAAAGTTAAACGCGAAGAATATTGAAGCGATTGTCGTCAAGCCGTAAATTTTAGTCGTGTTGCAAATATCTGATAATGAACAGTTTAAGCCCGAAAGTGACGAGAGCGTGTTCATCGGTGTGGCCTGGTAACTGGGGCTGTGACGCAACGACCTCAATCATTGCGAGGCTCCGGGCTTAGATCTTTGCGATGCCCTTGTCCTTTGCGTAAAATATGTGAATTGAAAGTGACTATTTCTGAAGATTAATGAGAAATTATTGTCGACTACAGCTTAATCCCTCTCATAATGAGATGAGACCAGTGCCCAGGAGTGGGACAGTATATGGGTTGATGATGAATGAGAAATTAAATCTAAATATCTTCATACAAAACCTATAGTTTTGTAACTAATACCCAAGGATATAAAGTTTTAAATATCTTTTTTGTTCTCGGATTGTTGCGCGACGGGGCAAGAGGACATAAGCAGTTGCCCTGTTCAATACCCCTTTTTTTATAATTATAATGCGGCTTAAGTATCACTGCGACCGATCCCAACACAAATGAGATAACAATTGGATATTTTATATTGATTTCGGACACACAACGCGAATATTAGACCTTGCATAACATACCGTCACGCCTGTATTCCCCGAAGGGTTAGGCAGAGGAATACTAAATGAATACTCACTCTGAGAGGAGACCCGTGCCCAGCAGTGGGACAGTATATATGAATATACACTAACAGTTTGTCGGTATTATATCTTAGTGAAATGAAATATCCTTTCGGGCTGAATAATTTTCTATTCTGTTTGTATTTACTTGACGGGTTGATTTATTAAAGAAACTTAACCCTCCAGAGGGTCTAGAATTATCTTTGGTTTGTTATTAGTTACTTGACTGGATAAACTGCCATTGTGTTGCCAGTATATTTGCAAAACGACTAAGTGACGGCGAATAACGTGAGTATTGCCACTACAAAAATAGAATGAAGGAGGGGGTCTGAACTTATGCTGTATGGAAGACGTCTTAATGGTATATGAATTGTCCTGATAATATCTACGTTTTATAGTCAAACAGAGATTATTAGATGTTAGGTAATGAACAGTAATAATAAATTATAAGTCGGTTATATCATTATATGGCGATATCAAAAAGGATGCGGTTAGACCCCAATACGTTCAAATTTGGGGAATCTAAAAATCTGTAAAGATCATAATATATATAATAAACACAGTATTTCCAAGCTAAATATTAATAATATTATAACACAATGTCAAAAAATCCTCGATTTTTTTTAATTACGCTAGTGATGTACTTATCGATAAAAATAAATTAGTCGATTATATGTAAACGATTACTAGTCGATATTTCCGTGACTGCTCATTACCTAAGTCAGTTGTAGTTACATTTATATATAGTTTACCCATAACATAGTATGTATATATGTCCTAATCTAACGTGGCGTACTCATACGCTCATACGCTTATAAGACAATAAATATAGAATAATACTAATTTAACTTGACGCTAATTGGATATTACAATTATATATTTTTTTATTATTTTATTTAAAAACTTCATGTTTTGAATTTTGCTTTTTTTAATGTATGTTAGTAAAAAGTCGATCTTCTGTACTTCCAATGACTTAAAATTGTACAATATTTTTTTATGTTCATTTTTTTTAATTAGGTGAAAAAAGTAAAATTCAAAACAGTAACAGCGATACATCCGATACTTATCACTACGTACATAATACGTATCCGAATAAATATTTTATTTAAGTATAAAATTAAAAAACACAACTGCTTTTATGCTTTCGATATTCGTGCGATCATTACGAATCGATTTCAACTCGATTTTTTTACAACATTTTAAATCGATATTAAATCACTTATTTTAGTGACATTATAGACCGATTTTGACTGGCAACAATGAATATGGTGTTGCCATGTTTATCGTTGTTTTTTAACATGTCCACACAGACCCTTGGCGGGCAACCCTAAATTACGTAATACGTCATTTTGATCACAAAAATCCGCGCCTACATTTTATGAACATATATTTTATTTAAAAAACATCCCGAAAATGCAAAAACGCCATGTACCTATGTAATATGATTGTATAAAAAAAATATCAAAAATTTCAGACCTTAGCAAAAACAAAACAATTCCTAATTCATAGGTCGTAATTATTGTGTCTACTATAATAACCAAAAACAATAAACTTTATTTAGGATTATGTACTTTATTCAGTAGTTTACTATAGCAAAAACTTAATTTTATCAATGACAAGGGCTCGCCTTCCATCGGTCTTCAATCATGATATTAGTTGTTGTTTTACCCACGATGGAAAGAACGGTATGAATTTAATCATAAATGAGTATGTACGTCTAATACAATATTTCTCGAAAACTGCGCAACAATTTTTGATAGAAGTTTGTCTACTTAATTTCTTTTGGTTTATTGTTTTCAGTCAATTCAACGACATTAGTATCTTAATGATCACTGCTGGTCATAGATACGATACTGTGTAGGCCTTTTTTATAAATTCATTTAATAATAATATGTAAACTCATCGCTATTTGATAAAAACCATTAAATACACAGAAATATGATAGTGAAAGTCCACGCTAGTATTGCTTGAAGACTGCTGGTACGAGATTACACGATACATGTAGCTGTAGCCTCTTGCCCAGCAGTGGGATACGGTGTGTACATAGAGTATACAATAAAATATGTGTTCATTGGGCGTGGGCGTGGGGGACTAGGTTCACTCGGCGCACCACGCGACCTTACCTGCGCGCGAACTCCGCTTTCATTGCTGAAATAAAACGATACTGTTACATAAATGGACATAAAACGGGCAGATGAGGAACTAACGGCGCCACTTACGATCGGCCCAATGCAGAGACAAAGAAGACTTTTGTTTGATTTATTAAAAATAACATCATTAGGATTAGTGAAAAATATAATTAATTACACATTATATAAAGTAAACGAAATAAAATAAAGAAATAAGAGTGTAAAGTTTATAGTGGGGATTGAGAGAAGATGCTCTGTCCTTTTTCCCCAAAACGAGTGTTAATAGAAAGTGTATAGCGCATTTGACGTCACATGTTCGTATAGTACGCTCTCTGACTAGTAAAAAATTAAATTGTTTATAACTTTTTTGTTGATGTCCTCTATTTATTGTCAACTTTTTCATGAGGCCATAAAAATAATCAGTCTACTATCCTTTTTTATACCACTACGGTGGAAAACAAGCATACGGTCCACCTGATGGTAAGCGGTTACCGTAGCCTATAGACGCTTGCAACACCAGGGGTATCACTTGCGCGTTGCCAACCCTGTAAAACAAAAGAGGAATAGCTGGGTGGGCAGTGTAAGGCTCAAAGTCCCTCCACTGCCAACACAGCGTTTCCTCTGCGGAGCACTGGCCACCAAGGAACACAACACAGCTCAAAGCAGTGTTATTTCACTTCGGTTTCTCAAGGCGGAGGTACTTCTCCAGCCGGGCAGCTCCAATTTGAGTGGAATTACTCCCACTATGCCCTACCTCTCTTAAAACTATTGATATAATCTATAAATAATATATTATGTGTCGATACTGGAAGAGCTCGGAATCACCGTGAGGCTGTCTACCATTTGCCTAAGTAGGAGCCTAGAGTACTTTGGCCATATAGCAAGGAAAACAGGTGACAAACTGATTTTCACTGGCAAAGTAGAAGGAAGAAGACTAAGAGGTAGGGTTACCAACTTTTTTTCTATCAAAAATTAAAAAATATAGTGGATGGCAAAAAAATTAAAAAGAATATAATATGTGGTTAAGATATGTAGGTACTTTATTTTTTAAATGAATTTTCTGGTACTCTGCGCCGCGGTAAAATAGAGATGTGAATAGGAAAACTGTTTCAACGATTAAGTCGCTGCGACATCGCTACGGTTTTAATTACGTGAATCGGGCTACAGGCAGCGGGTGACCGATGCAGATGGCAAAAAGTCATCCGCAATAAAATAATTCCTAGAGAAGCATTGAGGAATACGAATTAAGGAGGAGGAGGAGGAATATGTATATTACCATCTAGTATCTCCTTCTTCATTTGGTTGAGTTGCTGCCGCATCTCGCGCATCATCTCCTGCTTGAAGGCGTCCCACTCCGCCGCGGATACGCAGCCGCCATCATTACCACCGTTTACTTGCTATACAACAAACATTTTATTGATATTATTTATAACTAGCTGTTGAACGCGGTTTCGCTCGTACCAATTTGTATGGGAACCCCCTTGAAATATTTATTTTATTCTGTTTTTAGTATTTGTTGTTATAGGGGGAATAGAAATACATCATTTGTGAAAGTTTCAACTGTCTAGCTATCACGGTACATGAAATACAGCCTGGTGACAGGCAGACGGACGGAAGGACAGCGGAGTCTTAGTAATAGGGTCCCGTTTTTACCCTTTTGGGTACGTAACCCTAAAAAGCCTGTGTCCTTCTCCAAGGTTGAATCTATCTCTGTACCAAATTTCATCGAAATCGGTTCAGCTGTTTAGGCGTGAAAGCGAAATAGACAGATAAAGTTACTGTCGCATTAATAATATTAGTAGATTATCAAAAGGCACTTCCCCAGTTGGGCAGCTCCAATTTATGTTCCTACTTATAAAAATTATAATTTATTATTAATATAGCGATCTCATTTAAGTATAGAAATAATAGTGAATTTTAAATAACTGATATACTTAGTAACACTGAAGGAATGAATAATTTATAATGATAATGATACAAAACTTAATTTAATAGATAAATACACAATTGTTATTAGTATGAGATTTATAATGAATATGTAATATTAAGTAATTAATTAAGCCCTCCACATCCGCATTGCTATGCTTGTAAAAGGCCGCTAAGTTCCAAGCACAAAAAAAAATTATGTAACACCTTATGTACACTTGGCATGCAATAAATCTTAGAATCTTTGAATTTGAGTGGAATTACTCCCACTATGTCCTACCTCTCAAATGAGCGAAAAAGGTCAAAGTTTAGCATGTTACTGCGGAGATGCAACACCGACAGCGCTGGTTTTCAGAAATTACCTTTATGATGATGATGCTGTTTAAAAAAAACATAATATAAAAAAATCTCACCTTAAGTATGGTTTCTTCGCTGGCCGAACCGAATCTTTTGCGAACGGAACGAGGTGACTGGGGCTGTTGTTGAGTCGCAGACTCGGAGTTTGCTGTGATCGATATTAGTTTTTTTAGCTATAAGAATACGAACTATATTTCTATACACTTTACAATGGCGCTTGCGATAGCTATTTTGGCTTTGCAATAGAAAATTAATACATAAGTGTTTGTCTGGGTGTTGCTTATGTATAATAAGTATGTATTTGCAAACAAAGTATTAAAAAATATATAAATATGCTTGGACAATTTTACACAGCATCATCTAGTCCCAAACTAAGCAGAGCTTGTACTATGGGTACTTAACATTGGACATAATACTTATATACTTTTATTTGTCAATACATACTTATAATACATAAGAAACACCCAGACAAACAAACACTTAAGATCACCACATAAATATTTGTGTTCCGTGGGAATAGAACCCACGACCTCGTGATCAGCAGTCCGAAACGCAAACCACTAGACCACAGACGTCGTCGTGGGTAAATGTGGGCGTCATAATGTTAATTAGTGTCTGCAGAAGCGTGGCGACTCACAAGTATTGCCATTACATGCGGCGGGCAGGCGGTGTGGCAACGTCGCAGAGCGCTCCCACGTCTTCATCGGCGTAGAGTTCACCGAGTTGTCGGTAGATGACTCCTGAGTACAACACAAGTACATACTTAGATAACGTAATTTTAATTTTAATGTAATTTTAGCTTAATTTGTAATTATATATATTTTTTTACTATAATTTAATTACTATTGTTTATTTTACGATTATAAAATACGTAAGTGCTGCACTTACAGGTGTAAGTGATAAACTCACTCGGATTATAAGTTTAAAAATAAGATACCATAAAAATTTATTAGTGAGTAGGTAAGTCGTTTGAGTGCCTTAATTTAAATAAATAAACATAAAATACCATCTGGGACTGGACTGGTCTACTCTAAGCCGCTATGGCTCTTTCTTCAAAAGGTCATTTCAGACTTTGCCCTACATTGTAACACACATATTTGTTACTATTCTATGTCTGGACTTTAAAAGAGACTATGACGAGTTTGTTTTTAGATCTCATGTAAATCATAATTATAGGGTTAACCTATAACTATAACCAGGCACAATTCCAAACTCCGAGCTGCTACAGAGAATTTATAGAAAAACCCAAATGCGACACCATAACTGTCGCTTATAGACTTAAGCTACGGTAACTGCTTACCATAAGGTCGGCCGCTAGTATAAAAAAAAATTACGTCTTTCTCGTAGTGTCTTAGAATGTTTTCGATGTAGCAGCTTACCTCAGCTCGATCGAGATGTGCCCGCCGGCGGGCCAGAGTGCGCGCCATCTCGTTCATCATGCAGGAGAGCGTGCCGCCTCGCGCTGCGCCGGACGTGCCGGACGCGCCGGACCCGGCCGACGACGACGACGAGCCGGAGTGCTCGGCCCCGCCGGGCGGAGATGCCGCCTCTGCACTCGCTTGCCCACTCACTTGCCCACTCGCTTGCCCATTCGCTTGCTATTGGATAAAATTGCTCATTAAATATGAGAAGCGTCGACGCCTCTTGTCCCTGCTGGTCGACCATAATGTCTTAGTAATAAGACACATTTTATAATGATTTATATAGAGACACATACGTCACTCATTCGTGACATTAAAAAAAACCTGAGGCACGCTTATCGACTCCGCACTAATTTTATTGTGTTATCCCCTAATTGGATAAAAACACTTACTTAAATTATTACCAAATTCATCTTTCTTTTGTTCTGTGTGAACAAGGCGAAACAGATCAAAGTTATTAATCTCAGTAAATACATTAAAAATAAATATTATATACAAAAAAATCGGACAGAATCGAACTATGGATCACAACAGAATCTAAAACAACTGCTACGACCCTCTGGAGAACTACTACTACTACTAATGGATTAATATGTCAATTAGAAACACCTATCAGCCCTATTTTACAGATTAACACATTGTCATTTGGACAAACCTTAGCTTGTCTCTTGAGCCTCGCCTGCTGGAGCTGCGCAGCAAGCCCCGACATGTCGGCAGGCGGCGCGGGCGCAGGCGGTGGCGGCGGCGGCGGAGGTGACGTCACTGGCGCCGCAACAGGCGCCACTGCTAGTGCCGGCCCGACCGGCGCCGGTCCGGCCACGAACCCGGCCGCAGCCGGCACAGCCCCGGACGGAGGCGGGGGCGGCGGCGGCGGGGCGGATGAGACCGCTTGCGGTACCACCGCTTGTTGTGCCTGCTTTTATTTTTTATTCCCCGTCAGTCGCTTAGTTTAACTAAGCGACTGACGGGTAAAACTTTATACGCTTATGATCACATTCAAACAATCAAATTAAAATCTTAACAGTATTTACAAACACAATGTAATGTTAAAAAATACACACCATAAAATATATGAATTAAATACCAAAATTTATTTACAATAAATGCGAAAGTAAAGTATTCAATCACTCGGGCATAAGGGAACTGCATCACTTAAAAGTAAAATGTTATCACTCATACGCTCAAACAACTTCTGGAAGAAATTTCCACAACATGGCATTCGTGAACGCTGGAACATGTCACTTGGACCCCTGCCTACCTCTTAAAGGTCAACTGGATTCCACGGTAGGGATCTACATTAACCAACTAAACCATTACAGGTCAACCTGTATTCCATTGGCAAATTCTCTGCAAAGCTTTGACAACTTGCAGTAGAAACTTGACCCTCCATATCGCCCAACGATGTCTTTGAAAGGTCAACAGGCTATGTGACACCGTTGACCATTTAAAGGTTCATTAAACGCTACGGACGGACCAGACAATGGTCCAATGGCTGACCTTTAAACGGTTGCCATCCTCCGACAAATTTCTCCATTTCGCCGAAGAACATAGCTAAAAGGCAAGACCCGATAGCTAACCCCTAGAAATGGTAGTTATTAGCTAAAGGGCAACCTTTTACCTATGTGCATGGCTAAACGAAGAGATTTATCTCTCCGTATAGTCCGGCGACACATCGCCGAACGGCTGACGACTTTTCTATCCATTTCGTTATTCAAAACCCTTGAAAACCAAGCTGATTCCTCAACTGAGCTGTAAAGGCTTTGCTAAACGAAGGGACATATCTCTACGTTTCGTCCGGTTACCCTTGAAGCGGCAGAGCACACCCTTTGATGACGACGGGTGTACAACTGGTCACATAAAGATGATAGGACCCAAAACAGGGGTACGTCATGTCCATTGCCAGTTTTAAAAACGGCTCTCCGGTTGCAACCCGACCGAACTGCCTGTCGGGAGCAAGTACTGCAGGTAGGTGTTTGAAATAGGCACTGCTTTTTGACACTCCGCAGTTCTTCGGCATTGCGTCAAGAAGCACACATTATCGGCAACCCTACAGTGGCGAAGCCTCCAACGTCTACGGTGCCCCATCCGGAAGATGTTATGTGTCGCGTGGCTTCTCCACCACGGGAGTTATATGCCTCACTTGAAGGAACTCCTCACAGGATGAGCTAGAGATGACCTACCCACGAAGCGTTCGATTACGCATAAGGAACATATCACTGTATTCCTCCGCCGGCACAGCGAGATGCTCCTAGCATGTTTGGACATCGCCTGCTTTGCAGGAACCACGAAAGCTCGTGTATTTACACGAGTTTCCGTTGAGGTGTTCATGAAGTGTCATTCAATCGTCGACAAACACACAAATTATTGTGTCTAATTAATAATTAAATAACTAGGCTAAATACAATCGTAAACTTAAAAGCTAACTTAATTTAGACCCGACTACGAAAATCAAGTTTAATGAGCGCAAATTATTTATATAAATTAATTTAACAAATATGAAATGGGGTGAAATATGTACACTGGTCCATATGTCCATATTCCACTCAACGGGGTAATTCGTAGTCGAGTAAAATAAAAACTAACCATGGGTGGGGGTTGCGGCGCTGCGGGCGGCGTGGGAGGCGCTAGAGGACCCTGCGAAGTAAAAAAAAAAATATTTTAACTTTGCAATAATCACACTTACCAGCCAGGTGGGCTCGCGTTACCCGGAACAAGAAACGAATTTACGCCACCGGGTACTAGGGGCCCCGCACGACATAGTTTAAAAAATGCGTTTAAATAGTTTCATAGAGGCGTTCTCTATGGTATTACTCGATGATATAAGTATGCCTGGCACCACACTGAAGTGGAATGTAAACAAAAACAGCTTTGGCAAGCTACATAGACTATTTTCCAACACAACAACGCTATCGAACATCTATTGCAGAACATATGCAAGGCGGAGGTACGTCCTCAGTCGGGCAGTTCCAATTTGAGTGGTGTTATAATATGTCAAACAAGCATACAGGTCGCCTGATGTAACCACAGCGTATAGACCCGTGAGTGCGTTATCATCAAGACATAGTTATCACAAGTTATCATCTTGTGCGTTATCATTAAGACCTCAGTTGTTAATCTCATATGATCAGTAATTCTACTGGCAATGTAGCCAGTAAAATTACTGAGCATATGAGCCCTTCTGGAACACAATAATGTTAGCATATTATTACTTAGCAACAGAATATTTTTGCAATGCGGCGATACTCCAGACGAACTCAGTAAAATCAGCAAAGCCTACCACCTATATTGTGACATCCCTACTATGTAATATTATAAATGCGAAAGTAACTCTATCTTTTACACTTTCACGCCTAAACAGCTGAATCGATTTCGATGAAATCTGGCACAGAGTTAGATTAGACCTTGTAGAAGAACAGGTTATGTTTTGTCTCAAAAAGCCTTTCGAGGTGCGGGTGAAACCGCGGGAAATAATTAGCTAGTAAGTCTTTTAATTTACTACTCATAGCGACGTGTCTGACACGACTGACACACTGAGACATACATCAATTTTAAAGAGTCCTACCTCTATTGTTAAACTCGTGCAAGATTATTAACGTTTTCTCAAAATCAAAATAGTTTTATTTTCATATAAACCATATACAGGCACTTATGAAATGTCGAGTCTAGGTGCAGTGATCTACGCAAATGTCTTGCTGATTAGTTAACGTCGTGCGACATTTCGTTGTTCCCTAAATAATGGTTGAGCTACACGATGACTGATGTAAGCGTGTCGTCAATAAGGACTGGTCAACTCAAACCTGCTATGGCTCTTTCTTCAAAATGTCAGTTCAGATTTGCTTACATTGTAAAACACATTATATGATAAGCATTGAATACTGTTGTCTGGACTTTAAAAGAGACCATGATTCTCATGAGTTAGTTTCGGCGTTTCTTCTTCAGATAGGAAATGCCGGCGTCATCTAGTTATCATCAACCCATATACTGTCCCACTGCTGGGCACGGGTCTCCTCTCATATTGAGAGGGTTTACGCTATAGTCCACCACGCTGGCCTAGTGTGGGTTGGCAGATTTCACGCACCGTCGAGAAAAAATTCTAAGTTTCCTCACGATGTTTTCCTTCACTGTTTAAGCGAGTGATAATTAATTATTAATATGCACATGAATTCGAAAAGTCAGAGGTGCGTGCCTTGGGTTCGAACTCGAGACCTTCGACTTGGCAGTCCAACAGTCCAAACATAATGGTCCTAAACTAGGCTATCACATTATCATTTTTTTTTAATATTATTACTTAAATATTGACTTAAATAATTATGTATTATTGGACATTTGGTAAAAACGTTTAAAAAGTAATCAATATACTTACGTTAGCAGGTGGTGGTAAGTTTTGATGCGGCGGGACAGGGGGCGGCGCGGGCGCACCAGTCGCGGCGGCCGATAGCGACATGTTGGGCGGCATCGGTGCACTGCACAGTACATAAAGAGATCAGAAAGAGTATACAAATCAAAGACACTACATATCACCTTAAGTTAATACATAACCTATGAAGAATGCCTATCAGAACAAAAAAAAATCAGTTTTTCAGTGGTCATCAGTTAGGTGATCAGCACCACCTAACAATAAAATTTAAAAAAAAAAATCTTAAATCGCCTAGAGAACATAATTCTCCTTCTGCCGATATCACAATTTCTTAGCGATTCTGCTCTAATTTACTTTTGGAACTGTGCACTTAATTAAATTCACGTTTGATAACAATGAACCTGATATATTTTAACAAAAGTTGATTGGGCTTTACCTGTTCGTGCGATGGTGTCCAGGCGTGGGTTGGCTGGGTTGATGCGGCAGGGTATGGTGGACACCGTGGGGAGGTGGCGCTGGAGGTGTTGGCTGCTGTGGTTGCTGCAAAGGTACCTGTGTGTCAAAAAAAAAGGGTGATGTATAAGAGGATGTGTGCAAGTGGATAAGTAGAAGAGGATGTGTGCAAGTGGATGAGTAGAAGAGGATGTGTGCATGTGGATGAGAAGAAGAGGATGTGAGCATGTGAGTAGAAGAGGATGTGTGTATGTGGATGAGTAGAAGAGGATGTGTGCAAGTGGATGAGTAGACAAGTATGTGTGCATGTGGATGAGTAGAAGAGGATGTGTGCATGTGAATGAGTAGAAGGGGATGTGTGCAAGTGGATGAGTAGACAAGGATGTGTGTATGTGGATTAGTAGAAGAGGATGTGTGCATGTGGATAAGTAGACAAGGATGTGTGCATGTGGATGAGTAGAAGAGGATGTGTGCATGTGGATGAGTAGACGATGTTTGTAAATAGATGTGTGAGTATAAGAGGAACATCAACATGTCGTAAGTTGACCGGCACTGGCTAGACTCCATGGGACCTGTTTCTTTGGACTGTATATTTTCATCCATTGAATGAACTTGCAGTAAAAACTAAATCTCCTGCACGCCTATGTTGCTATGTCACATATTATAGCATGCTTACCTGGTGATGATGATGGGGCGCATGGTATTGGCTGGGTTGCGCGTGGTACTGTGGATGCTGCTGATTGTGGGGGGCGTGATATTGTGGTTGCTGGAATATGGCCGCATCCTCTCGAGTCATAGTTCTGTTTAAAATAATTGGATATGCACTCAGATTTGGAAAATTATCATTAAAAAAAGACTACACAATCATAAATTAAGCAAAACAAACAAAACACAGTGCGAAATCACGACGAATACTCTGATGATGAGAGCGACAATAATGATGACAATGGTAACTGTGACATATTATAAATAAAACCTAGTTGTGGCTGTGGCCGCGACGTACTAGGTGGGGATGACAGTCTAGCTGTCAGCCAGACCATCTCTCAGAAATCTCCAGTGAATCGGTTTCTTCTAGGCAAGCGCGCTCCACCGTAGATCGCAGTGTTGCTTAACATCAGGCGAACTAGTGGTCAAGCGTAGGCCTACCGTGAATAAAAAAAAAAAAAAAAGACCAAGCAGCCGTGCGACGGCAGCTATACAAGTAAATACGCTGAGTTGTTTCTTTATATAATATCCTCCCATCTATGTCAGTAGTGGACGTCACAGTAGCGATGATGATCATATCATAAAGGCGATGATGATCATATCATAAAGATGACGATAATTCCGAAAATAACAACAACGATGGAGGCGATCGATGGTGACATTGCTTAATCGTGGGCGTGACTATGATGAAGCGTGAGTGTGATGATGATGAAGCGATTATAATGGTAATGACAGTTTTAATAACGATGCTGATGACGATTATAATTTTAGTGATGATGATTATGATAAAAACTATAATTAATTAGACTTGATGATGATAGTTTCAATAATTACCTGTAGCCCATATCTTCGTCGTACGTGTGAGCGTTGTTATGTCCATTGTATGGCACAGGAGGGTTTGGTGGTTGTGGGGGCGGAGGCGCCGAGTTGCTTGCCGGTTTATTCGCCAGGATCTAAGTAAACATGATAAAATGTATTCCTTGTAGCGTTGCTATTAACTTGGCACGAATAGCGTGGTTGCAAGTGATACCGTAACTTGTTTTCTAGTGGCAACCAAGCATACGGCCCACCTGATGGTAAGCGGTTACCGTAGCCTATAGAAGCTTGCAACACCAGAAATATGTGCAAGTGACCTTGCCGACCCTGTAAGACGAAAGAGGAATAGTTGGAATGGCAGTATAAGACTCAAAGTCTGCAATGTAAACACAACGTTTCCTCGTGGAGTACTGGCAACCTTGCTCACCGTAATAAACACAACACAGCAGTGTTATTTCACTTCGATTTCCTGCAAGGCGGAGGTACAGTCAGCAACGAAAGTCGCTGAACACAGCTAAATTTTTTTATTGTCACAGCTCCAGAACTTGGCAACAGGTCTTTTCTACTAAGGTAACCTAAATATTTAATGGTCATCTATGCAATTATTTCGCATAACCTTCGTAGGTCAGTAACTTCATACTTGTTAAAAATCATATTGAAGATTGCAACATGTTCAGCGACTTTCGTTGCTGACTGTACTTCCCCAGTCGGGCAACTCCAATTTGAGTGGAATTACTCACACTATACCGTACCACTTTTTACATGCTTGGGAACATTTATTCAATGGTAAGAACCAACTCTACGTTAACCCTTACCTCTAGAGTATGCATCATGGCCCTCGCAAAGCTGTCTGCATCTTCTCTGCAGGAGAAGTTGAGGCCATAGACGTGTCGAGCATCCCGCCATTGATGGAAAGTGGCGGTCGCCTGGTTGTACTTCAGCCCGCGGACGATTCCACAGTTTATCACCACCTGGGAATGAGGAAGGTGATGTTGAATCTTCATAAACATCCTGCCTGTATTACCCAAAATAGCTACACAGCAGAGGTTTGTTCACACCTACACTTACAATTTCAATTCCCAGCTGCTACTGAGAATTTTACAGAATAACCCAGACTCGACAGGGAATCGAACCCTGAAGGCCAGGGCCTTTTACTCAGCAGTCGTGCTAAAGACCAGGACTAATGAGGAAGTTCAATTTGTAATGTAGAATTTTTAATACCTAAACATAAAAATTTAGAAGGATGCTATCAAAAATCTATAATTTTAACATCATACACATACAGGATTATTTGGTTCGAGTGTCGTGGGTTTGATTCCCACAAGACACAAATATTTATGTGATGAACATATGCGTTCGTGTTTGTCTGGGTGTTTCTTATGTAAAATAAATAAAAAATAAAAAAAAGCTCTGCTTAGTTTGGGATTAGATGACGCTGTATAAAAAGTCTGAAATATTTACTATTATTATTTAACATCTGCCCTAAAATGTTCAGACATATCATCAAATATTACCAGCTCCAGAAAGTCGTAGGTAATCCACTACTTTGTTTCCAATAGGAAACACATCGAAGTCGAAGTGAAAACCAAATCAAATCGTGATTAAAGTGCTTGTATGAAAATATTCCCTAAATCCGTTCTATAGATATTTTAAATCTCATTCCAAAAAGAGAAAAATTAAAATAGGTCGGATACCAACCTCATGGTCGTTCAATTTCCTTCCGACTACTCGGAAGGTATTGTGTTGGGTGTGGTGATAAATGTGGACTTTGGACAGCCCGGAGCTGGAACCCGAAGGCACCCAGCGCTTCAGCCCGTCGTCGTACACCATGACGGACGCACGGGCGCTGCTTATCGATTGCTCGCTGGAAACACAAAAAAATATACGGCTGAGAAAAAAAGCAAAAAAAAAAAAAACAATTTAGTACATCATCAAAGGTTACTAGAATATTGTATTGGGGCTGGTAGCAATTTCAGAGACTATAAAACTTAAGCAATTCGAAAGTAAGGCCGCCATTGCTTCTAAGGATGTGTCATTGTGCAGAGCAGACAGGAGAAGCAGGAGCAGGAGCACTGCGAATACTGCGATCCACTCAATAGCGAAGAGTTCCTTGAGAGCCAATCATCAAGAGCTTTGAGGCTATCTAAGTCATTATTTTTAACCGTACGAAGTCGGAAGTTCCCACTTTAGCACATGACCATAAACAAAAAGATTGGACACTGAGCTGATTAATTATTGTCAACCCAAGCAGAGGGGTCTGATTTCATTTACTCCATTTATCGGTCAACATTCTGTTGATGCGGCAGCTGCAGTCCCTATACATATATGACTAGAGGGTTTATTATTAGAAAATTCCACAAACCACTGTCTCCACCCTGGATTAACGAGGGTTACGAAGGTTACCTTCAAAAAAGTTCAATTGACTTTTAGAATAGCTAATTTGACTAGTTCTATCTAAAATAACTTTAAAATCTTAGCATGGAAAATGCCAAAAAAAATACAAAAAGATAGTTCTATCTAGTAAAAAAAAAATTGAGAGCAATAAAAGAATAAGGGCTTACAAAATAAATATCGAAAAAAATGAAAATCTAATCGTAATCGATAAGCTATATATAGTTACTCGGATACTCGTAGTAGTTCGAAAAATATGGTTTAGATTTTTTTTTACCAGAACAAAATATTTTTTTAAACCAAGTTTAGTTTTGATTTCTAACACTTACGCGAATATTATACATTGCAATAAAACTGCTTCTTACGGATTTTATCATCGCGTTATATTGATATTATGAATCCTGACGTTTCGGACCCTTTACAACGCCCATTCGTCCCGTGACCATGGACGCTGCTTAAAAAAAGTTTTAATTTAAAGTTTAGTTTTGTTTAGTTTAGTTTTAAAGTTATTTTATATACCATCACAATTAACGCACCGTAAGATGGTTTATGGTAGGCACGACCATATTCAAGCAATAAAATATATCCTTTTGGGTCGCCCGTATCCTATTCCCTCGCAATAGGATTTTTGTAGTGCAACTGGTAGCGACGTATTGTCGTGTTTACATAACTATCATATTATATTATACTCCTTCCAATATTTTATTTTACTTTTGACAGCCGCTTAAGTACGTAACGGTTCCAATGTTCGTAAAAGTAAACTTTAAAATACGTGGTTTTATTTTTTATTTACTTAAAAGGAAGGAGTAGGTATATAATATGAAAAACTTTGTAGCCCTTATTAAAAATATTGTGCGGACGTAAGAGTGTGAGATTTGGCATAGTTAAACTTTATATAGAAGAGTTCAGAAAGCTAAAATTTATGTAAATTAAATGTTAAAAATACATTTAATTAAATTAAGTCAAACTGAAGCACATAAATATCAATATGTCAATTCCTTATAAGTAAATAGAATCTGACAAAAGAAATTATAACATTAACACTAAAAAAGGTCGCATGTCGACCACAATCGAGCTACCACTAGTTAAGTATATGAAAAGCGAAAAAACAAGAGAATATGTATAAGAAAATATATTATTAAATTACTGGAGTACTAATTATTAACAGTTATAGCAATTACTTAGTATGCCTATATGAAACCTAAAGCCAAGCATAAAAACGAGCATATAAACTATATATTAATATTTCACTAAAACATAAGAGTAACATGAAAACTTCGACCTCAAACAAATCGACAAAACGAAAGTATTTATATTATTAACAGAGTTATAGCAATTACTTAGTATGCCTATATGAAACCTAAAGCCAAGCATACAATAATCATTTAAACTATATAACATTTCACTAAAAAAATAAGAGTAAGACGCAATCTTCGACCTAAATTAGTATATCCACAAAGATACTTATCTTTTATCTCATTTCGAGTGGGCACAACTCCGAAGGCTATTCATGAATCCATCAGGTACTGAGATGTTACGTAAAACTCTTTAGTTACGTAAAGACTTGCGTCCTACGTAAAGCCTACGTATAATAACACGTCGTCTACTTAAATGTATGTATTCGTTATTTGTCCATATTGATGATCAAAGTAAAAATAACCGGTAAGGTTTAGCAGGTTCAGAGATCAGCGTGAACTTATTAAGGCGCAGATATATGACATTTATTTATTTTTATTTATTTACTTTAAACTTAATTAGAACGGCCGCAGGCCACTTACACTAACTAAGAGATAATTAAAGACACAACTAGGACACCGACTTCTCGCAGTACTCCAGACATACAGATAGGATTGTCTTCCATCCGTCCACAAACAAATCACAGTCCAGATTTACTTCCAGGAGAGCGTTGAGTGCCATAAGTACACGCGGAATGGGCGAGTTAGCACGCGCTATGGTGCGACTAGCTGGTGGGGCAAACAGCCTGTGCTGTCCTGCTGCGACGGTAGTTATCAGGTACGAATAGACAGCATATTTTTTCGTGGAGTTCTGGCGCCTGAGTTTTATTAAAATGACATAAATGATTTGTGTGTAAATTAAAGTTTAAAGTTTCGTTAGGTTAAGTCGCTATCTAGAAAAAGCAACCTTAATTTTATTTGATTGTGCATATTGTATACTTGTAAGAATAACTATAATTACTGATTTATTTACAACTTTGTGCTTCTAAAACCTATTAATGGAAATCCTCATTTAAATCAGCAATTAATGTATTATAATTTACTGTTATTGACAGTTAAAATGTGTCATTTTTGGATAAATGGCGCCGAGACCATACTTCGTACGATTAATCACCGCCCTGCAACGTCGTAATTATTATGTTTCATAACTACAAATATCATCACCATCATCAACCCATATACTGTCTGCACAACCCATGAACCACTGCTCACGGGTCTCCTCTCAGAATGAAAGGAATTAGGCTATAGTTCACCACGCTGGTCTAATATGGATTGGCGTAGGTACAAATATGTTTCGTACAAATAAATATAAAGTCACTCTATTATACTTTATCGATACCAATAGCTTGCCCCCATATTACACTGGCCCTAAAACATGTTGATGAACTTTGAGAGTGTAACCCAGTGTTTTTCAAAGTTCTTGGAGACGCGACCCCTTTGCAATTAAAACGAATGTGGCACCCCGTCAGGTCTATGACTATGTCCTGAAAAATCTCAATTATAACCTTGAACGCGTATCACGTAATACTCGTACCTGGGTATCTATAGAGTTACATGTTGCACTACTGTTTTATCCTGCTTTGCTTAAAATAAACACGGCCAGGCGGAAAATTATGAAGCTATAAATATAGAATATATTTACTTATAATAATTTTAAATGGTAGCAATGACATTATATTTGTTAGATGGTAAGCTCTGCTCATTCTGCAGAGTTCGTTTGAATTGGTACCACTGTATTACCAATTATTCTAAGCTTCAGCAATAATGGATGGACTATAGCCTAAACCTTCTCATTTTGAGAGGAGACCCGTGCCCAGCAGTAGGACAGTATTTGAGTTGATGATGAAGCAATAATGTGGTAAATTTATTTTGTTTCGATTATGAGAACAACGAGGTCTCAAGATGACAACGCGTGAGTAGGTACCACTGGTAAGTATATATATCTATACTAAAGTAGGGCTAATTTAATAGATCATATTTGACACTTCATCAAAAATAAATAATAAGTAATGTCAATGTTTTTTTGAATGGGTAGTGACTAGTGATTCAGCTGCTTACAGTTCGTCTTTGGATAGGTGACATTCAGAGATGATGTCAAACTTTTTAAAAATAAAATAAAAATGGATTACATCATTGTCTAATAATTCATCAAAGTAACCGCTCGAAAACCGGGCAAAATAATTGATTTATGAACAAAATGTACTATTTTGTTTTGTTTTAAGACGGTCTTAATGCCTAAGGCATTTTCTATGAGCACACGTTAATGTGATGCCGAGACAGAAATTCAAGTGTTTTCCTGTTATAACTTTTAATTGATCCTTAGTAGATTAGCGCTCTTTCAAACAATAAAGCAGATTTAAATTTGTTTCAGTAACAGACAGACAATTGCAAGCCAAAGCACCATATCGTGCAAATTTCTTTTAAGTCAGTATTTACGCCAGTAATTGTGAGTACTGACAGTTACTGTCTCGGTATAAATCCGCTATTATAAACAAAACAAGTCAGTTACGTAAGAGATTTCGTGGAGAGCGGTCGCGTAGGCCGGCCTGTGATTGCTACAGAAGGTCACACCGGTAAAACTCAAGTCTTTTTGTTAGTACATGACCACAAGTTAAGTAGGTGGTATTTAACCCAAATAGTGCGCTTGCATTCAAATTGGTCTTAGTAATTTGGTCGAAGGAAAGTGGCCCACATATGGGACATAATATAACATAGGTACCATAACGCATTTATTCTCTGAAGGGTTAGAGAGAAGTGGACCTCTGCTAATGTATACCACCAAGCCGCGAGTATGTTTACGGGGGCGAGACATAAAATAAATAAATAAGTACTTGGGACATTTTACACAGCACCATCTAGTCTCAAACTTTATAATGGGTACTAGACAATGGATATAATACTTATATAAATTTTCTTTGTAAGTAAATACATACTTATAATACAAAACACTTATAATAAAAATATTGATGCTATGTGGGAATCGCACCTCACCACAGGGGTGATTCAATATCCGTCGACATTAACTGGTCAGAAATCCAAACTCTATCTATTACTGAGAATTTCATAGAAAAATCCAATACGATAGGTATCATAAGTGATCGATCAACGACGGCAATGTACCGCAACTTGCACGATATTTCTCGCACCGTCTAAACGCGGCTTTAGATTCAAAATCAAGCCAAACTTGACAGTCCAATGGTTAACACTTGACTTTACTACTAACTTGTAAACTTGACTGACAAAACATTGCTTGTAAAAGTTTTTTTTTTGTACTACTAAGGTGGCAAACAAGCATACGGCCCACCTGATGGTAAGCGGTTACCGTAGCTTACATACGCTTGGAACACCAGGGGTGTCACTTGCGCGTTGCCGATCCTGTAAAACGAAAGAGGAAGGGTTGGCAGTATAAGGGCCAAGTCCCCCCACTTCCAACACAACGTTTCCTCGCGGAGCCCTGAAAAAGATCTTTTACAGAAATAAATATCATTTAATTTCATTACTATCATTTGATTTACACGTTATGTACTTAAGTGTAGATACAATATTAATGTCTGGGCAAAGCCAGACGCATCGATTACTACCTCGGGGCAGTCATCCTATTTGATGTTATATCAAAGCGACTGTCAAAGGGTTCTCTAATTAAGCTGCCAGACAGGAATGGCTTTTGAGGGGTGAGCGGGCGGACTGCACAGCCCTTTGTAACCGTCGATATTAAATCCTATCCCACTAATATTATAAATGTGAAAGTTTGTGAGGATGGATATGGATAGATATGGATGTTTGTTCTTCTTTCACGCTAAAACTACTGAACGGATTTTGATGAAACTTTACAGTATTATTATTTATACATCACAATAACATATAGGCTATACTTTATAACGATTTTTAGTTAATTTGCCAAATTACAACGATAATTAAAAGTAACTTCCACGCGGACGAAGTCGCAGACAGAAGCTAGGATTATATATATGAAAGACTGTGAGTATGGATGGATGGATGTTTGTTACTCCTTCACGCTAAAACTATGGTACACAGAGGTGTACCATAGTTTTAGCGTGGTTAGGCAGAAGCCTAACCCTTCGGAGAATGCAGGCGTGATTGTATAGTCGTTGTGAATATCACGGACCCCATCGCCATGACTATAAGGCAATTTAAGGAAAGTGCGGTTTTTAGTTGGTATGAGTCCGACATACCCAGTCGGCTGTCCGTGTGGCAGAGGATCCATGAGGAAGTTTCGTACTATAAAAAAAAGGCATGATTGTATGTTAAGGGAATGTTTTTTTCTTTCAATGATTTTAGCAGTACCTACCCGGTAAAAAAAGTACCCGGTAAAAAAATGCTAATAAATTCAAAGTCATCTATCCATCATAAAGATGACGGGCGATATGTTGGCGCTAGTAGGTCCATAAGTTGTACTCCTTTCAATATTTTATTTTACGTTTGACAGCCGCTTAAGAACGTAACTGTTCCAAAATTCGTAGAAGTATACTTTAAAATGCGAGGCAAAATAAATATAATAATCTGTCTAATCATATTTATCTATACTATTTATAACCTAATAAAAACATTAAAATGCCTTAACGTCTCCGTTTAATAACAAAAAAAAATATATAATAAAATTTATCCATGTCATTCACGAGTTAAACCGATTAAAACTTCTTCATAAATAAAGTCGATTGTTATTAGAAATCGGATCGGTAACACATTAGGATATCACTAATGATTAGAATTCGAACTTCAAAAATACAATAAGTGACTCGAGAATAGGCAATATGAAGAAAGTACTTCGCAATGTAAAACCAAAGGCCGCTCTGTTTCTTGTAGATACGAATCACTTATTACCAAGTTGAATTACTAACATTAATTAATAACTAGACTGAGGCCTTACGTAAGATAAGTAAACTGAATATAATTAAAACTGTATGCAATCAAATTTCGAAAGGACGTCAGACTGTCGCCATGTCGCGAGTGAGGGTTATTCTATTAAATTCTCTAAAAGTTCTTTAAAAAGACGATGTAGTGACGAGAATTTAAAAGAATATGTTGAGATGGTTTGGGCATGTCCAGAGAATGGATCAAAGGCGACTAACAAAAGGGATTTACATGGCGAATGTCAGTGGAACCGCCGAAAGGACGCCGTAGAAAAACTTACGCAGACCTTATTGGTGAGGTTCTTCAAAAAGGTCAGGTGCGCAACCTTCGTGTGTGTATGACAAGATGTATGAAATGTGGTCGAAGCAAAATAATCTATTTTTTTTTCTAAAACAAAACTAGCCTAAGTTACTCCTTACAACATCAGCTATCTGTCAGTGAGAGTCCCGTTAAAATCGGTCCAGCCGTTTCAGAGATTAGCCGGAACAAACACACACAGTCAGATACATTTTTTAACAATTGATTTTTATGTAAGTACCGTATAATTATATTTTCATATGCATTTAGTGAGAAGCTGTTAATTTGGAATTACAAACAGACACTTCAATTTTATTTATTTGTATACATTGGTTTATGTTTGTAGACTAGACCATAGACGTCGTTAATAAAATTTAACGACGTCTATGGTCTAGTCTAGGTAACAACGCACAGAGAGAGGTGGAAGAAGAGTGGGGAGGCTTTTGCCCTGCAATGGGACACTACAGGCTTTTAATAATCTAGTGGGTTCGGCAGGAAACAATAAGTGTTTGCATTGCTTAGTTTGGGCCTAAGAAACAAAGGAAGAAAGATGGTGCTGTGTAAAAATGTCCCAATAATATTTATTTTTAATTAAGGACACGTAAACTTTTCGGTCTACTCCCTAAGCACGAAGTCCGTAGTTTCGATCTTCGTTACGGGCGTTTCCTACTCCGTATCACCTACGGATGGATCATTCGTTTGGGGCCCGAACTAAGAATGAATGACAGTATAATTTGACAGTTGTCCCTACTCCCGATGTGTTTACCCGTTAGAAAAATTGAATTTGACACTTGTTTTATCGGACTCCGAAGTTTCGGAGAACTTTCGAACGGCTCGTAACTTCGTTGACGGAGATTGGGAGTAGACCCTCTGAACCTTATCAATATTTTAAGTCGAGACTGTCGAAAGGTAATCCCGATCAGGTTCCGTAATTATCGACTTCTTGTGAAACAAAACAGAAAGTACCTACTGCAAATGGTGTTATTAAATTAGTTTTTGAGTTACTGATTACCGTGACTTTGTCTACGATTTTGTCCAGCCGGGTTACGATAGACGACACAAAGAATATACTGTGTGTCCGCGTCCTTATGACATCTAAGTCGACGATTTCTTTTTTTTACTCAGATATCTAGAACTAGAAAATTTCATAAAACTTAACGACTAGATCTTTTTTATCCAGATAAAGTCCACGCCGTCAGTCACCCATTGTACTTGACCTCGGGGAGGGCCCGACACTGGACGTCCGCAGTGGGATCGCGTATCATGCGAAAGCGATTTCCGTGATCCCACCACTATGCGGAAGGTGGAAGTGGTGGTTTGATTTTTAGTCAGTATTATGGTCACCTGCCCGGAGAGCCCGACACAACCGTACCTACCGCATCCCCGAGCACGACGGGCATGCATAAGGTGCATTTCCCCACCCCCAAAAAAATATATAGTTCACTGGTCGCAGAAAAGTTTCACTAATCGACGGTTTAACATTTTCTCCGAGGGTACGAGTCAAGAATGGTAACCCATCCATAGACTGACCGTGGAAAGCGTTGCTTACCTTGAAGATCGATAGATAAGCATAGTTATCACTTAACCACGACTTACTTGGTCCGGAATATATTAAAAAAGATAGTTATAATATGGAATAACTTTAATTTTAAAAGAATATTTATAACAAGTACAAAAAAGTAAAATAAAAAGTACAATACATTTTCACGTCTAAGCGTCAGAAGACTGGCCGCATTGCCACGTTGAATGGCATCTTTGACTCAAGAATAAACCAATCAGGTCGCACCAAGCGCCGACAAGTATCTTTGAAATTTCTTTAAAAAGGGGTTACATTGTTATCTTCAACCACTTTAAGTTCAATGCCAATCTTACGTTGGTTCCGGAAGTAAAAGAGAAAAATATCTCTATCGTTGCTTTCCGCGGCTGTTGATTGATGATTGTGACTTCAAAAACACGCATTTAAATGAAATAATCACTTACAGCAACATCATTAAGTATTTAAATCATTTAAATGGCGTATTTAAGTAATTCATAATTACGTTACTAGGCGGAACCTTCCGCCATTTTGACTTCATCGGCCATTTTGCTTTTCTAGAGAGTTGGTCGATGGGCGCGGCACAAGGAAATTCACATTAAATAAAAAACTTGCAGCACTATCACTAATAAAAATCACTTGGGTCTTTAAATTTCATAACTCAATATTAATTTATCGATATTTAAGAAATTGTTATTATAATAATAATTATTACTAATTAATATCATAATAAATAATCATAAAATGCACAACACAACAACACTTTATGTGGAATTGCGATGGTAAGATATTACTAAATCTATAATTATTTTCGCCCTCAAATAATATAAAGTCACTAGTAATAAGCAATCGCGAACATCAGCTATTTTGAGTTGATCCGCCATTTTGTTTTCGACGTCCTTTGTATGTACGAAGATGGGTAAAGTTCTCAGATAAAATCTCAAAAAAAATTGGATTCACTGGTAGCCAAATTCACTATTCAACTCACTGAAACTTCGTATTAAAGAAATTCAATCAATATTTAGAACCAGATTTAGAGGCATTGATAGAAAAAACGACCAAAACCTTCCGCGATCCACAACTGAATAACCACACCGTACCGCACAGTCGATACCAGAACAAAGAAAAGCTTCATTCGGATGCGCGCGCATATCGAAGCTGTAGCAGTACACCGTCGCCATTTTAGGATTCAAATTATACCTATACTGACACTACGTATATACACGCTTAAAAGGATTTTCAGGCGTGCGTGCATACCGCCCCGTAGATATAATATTATGCTGCTTCGAAGCAGCACACACTCGCCATTTTAAAAATGTTCTCGATCGAATATTGAAAAATTATTGAACAAAGAAATTTCCTATTCGGATGCGCGCGCATATCACCTAGAAACCCGATACACCCGAAGAACAAAGAGATCTTAATTTATTGAAATGCGAACTATAACAAGAATATTTTCACACAATCTGTAGAACAACGATCACGACTTTAGAGAGTATATGTTATTATTACATAGTCGCAATTTTGAATTTCAATAGGTACATACCAGTACAATTGGTGATACACCATTCCGGTGCGCGCGCATACCACCCCATAGATGCTTCGAAACACACTGTACTAAACTGTCGTCCTTTTGGAATTTTCCGCGATTATCTCTCGACATCGGAGAACTCACAATATATAGAGGTGTTTTTACTGCTATCGTATTGACCTTAGGATTGAAAATAAAATCTATCTGATACTATTTAAGGACTTTTAACTATTGAAAGTCTATGTCCGTTTCAGAGAATTATTTCACAAAATTTATAATCGACTAATTGATAGATAAATGTATAATTCAAGATCAAACACGTCCGTCTCTGACTGTCTATACACAAACACCCGAACAATTATCATAAATCCCCTTACTAAGGATGGGTTTACTAAACGCGCCTGTAACTGCACTCCAGGCGTACGTAATTCAAAAATGTTAGACGAGTTGAACACCATATCTAAATTCACACCGTTCATATTCATACTGAAATACTGGAACCCTTCTGCACGAAGAAACCTTTCACTTGTTCAAGCCGTAAGTAGCTCAAAAATATTGTGCAGAATCATAGATACCCATATTTAAGCAATGATTATTTGATTTCGATTTAGAATTTGAATGAAATTTGTTTAATCTGCGGGAACAAATCCCACAGATTAGATACCCGCAAGAACATTAAATATTTTAATTTATTTTGTAACAACCGTTTCAAATTAATAAATCGCAGTCTGTTAATTATATTGACCGAAAGTTAATTGAAGACTAAAGTGACTACTATCATCAGCGCTACATTCTCCACTGTCCGCATCGAATATTAGGACAAATAAAGACAAGCCCTGTTTGCGTGCGCGCGCATATATCCGCATTACCACCACTTCGAAGCAATACACTGCCTCCATTTTCCCAACCCACCCCCAATCCATCCGCACACGGGCGAACAAAGAAAATATTAGATGCGCGCGCACCTCAAAGCTTCCGTTCGCTTTCAAATTCGTAGCAGTACACCGCCGCCATTTTGATTCCACGTTTCCAATCTGGGTATTACGACGAACAAAGAAAATATTTTTATTTTTTATTTTATCGATATCGGAACTAATCAAAATGTCGTGTTTGTAAATATCGCGGCTAGCAGTCGCAGTTTCGAAGAAAGAATACGAACAAGAGTACTTAGGTACTGACTCGGCTTATTAACTTATTTAAATCCAGCAAACACGTTCTAATAATTCCAAACACTAACTTTTGGTACATCCCATGCCAAGAAAATCCTTCTTCATCTTTTAGTGTGAAATCATTTTGTCCGAAAGATGGTGTCTCATCACTATTGCACACTTCATCATCTATATTTTTAAGTAACAAAATGTAAAAGTATAGAGAAAAAAATAAAACCCGGAATAAATTGTTTACTAGTGACATGAGGCACACCAGGCGATGCCCGGGTAAGCGACTTTTCTTTTTAAATTTTAACAATCGAGATCAAAAGCAACCATCGGCTTTCGCGATCTATACTCGAATATACGAACAAGAACCGGAACTGAATTCAATACGAATGCGCGCGCATGGAGACCTGTGCTATTCCGTAGCAGTACACCAACGCACTTTGTGAAATTCCCAGAGAAAGTACTCGAATGTTTGACACACCTATCTCCAGTACGATTGCGCGCGCATGAAACACCCCACCTCAGCTGCTGCCGAGCAGTTCGGAAGGAGAACAAAGAGATTTTCAGTACGGATGCGCGCGCATGGTGTTCGTGCTATTCTGTAGCAGTACACTGTCGCCATTTTGAAAAAATGAACTCTTCTACTGTAAGGCGGATGCGCGCGCATTACAACCCCGTGATATTCCGAAGCTATCGTTATCGAGTAATCATGAACAAAGAAATTCTCGTTTCAGATATATATGAAGATTTCGAAGCAGAAATGATTATAGGTATGCTCATATAGTACTTGAATTGCCAAAAAATGTTAGCAACAGAAATTAAAAAAATACAGAACTTGTGATAAGAATATTCTATTTATAGACTTTCAAAAGACCGAAGGTAAAAATGCTAAGTAATCATAGAAGCCTTTATACTTTACTATTTGACGTACATCTTTGATCTTAGTCTATCATCATCGAGATTTAAAATATATTACAACAGATAAAGGATACATTTTCAAATTAACTCACCAAGTACACTCATATAAAATCACTAATATTTATTTAATCACATAATTTCGTTCATATTTTCCACTAATTATATCTATAAGTCATTTTCACTACTGCGCACTTGCGCTGCCCCGACCGCCATTTGGAAATTCTTCATTTTTCTTTCCGAATTTTTCTGGTTCTGCATGGGCGTGGCCGAAAGTAAAAAAAAAAAAAGTTATTTGTTCTTTCACTTCATTATCATACAATTTATATCACCATCACCAAAAGCACAACTAATATAAGCATTAAATTCATCACACACTCCACAATGTTCAACTAACTAAATAATTTCATCACTATAACACTATTTCTTACAAAACCCGTTGACACAATAACCTTCACAATAACTTCACTGTCTTCAAATTCACTTTAATCGTTAAAAACATACATATAAATTGTTAAAAGTCGAAGCGACTGTAAGCTGGCACTACATTTCTTGGAATAGCCGATCCCAACATTATAAGGAATCAAGACTAGCTCCATTTTTTGCGCGCGCAGTCAAAGTCGTCGCGGGACGCTAGTGTGCGTTGGGGTACGGCCAACATACAACAAAGAGTTCTCGAATGACATCGCTCTCATATTCCGAAATAGTACACCGTCGCCATTTTGAAGCTTATAGCCGGTATTTGGATGCGAGCGCACGGGAATCGCATTAGTGACAAGTATTTTGAAGCACTGAAGCAGTACGTTATTTTAAAATTTCCACCGTACAAAGGGAAACTCTGCGCACGCATGAGGCTTCAGTTACCGACGTCGCCGATTTCGTAGAAGCCGACGCCCATTTTCATTGCAACATTTTCCGGGAACATTTATACGAAGTGCGGTTGGTGCGTCCGACGAAACCCGATAAGATATTTTAAATTACAGTAATCTCAAAAAAGTATCATGATAATTAAAATGATTAAGTTTTTGTTCAAGATTACCCCCGTGGACAACGTGTGACTACGGAGCTTCTGCAAGGAAAATACACGGCCATTTTCACACATCATTCTGCTGGATAATTTAGTGGCTGTGGGGAACACATTTATTTTGAATTACCCCAAACTGCAGTTGGTATGTTAAAAAAATGTACTGACCTCCACTTCCAAATTTGTAGTAATGCAGCTACAGAACGCACGAATTCGAACACAATTGCACTATTTATTCGAGATTTACTAATTTTATTTTATATTTATTTAGAACTATAATTTAAAATAGAAACACTTAAATTATTGTCGTTACAACCACCATCTTTATTGACTTTTAAGTTGAGAAATTATTTTTTGGTTACTTTATGCAATAGAACCTATTACATCTGTACTGTTTTCGCCTACCCCATCTATCGTCAGCCATTTTGATTTGAGCAATTTGCGAGTGATCATTGTCTTGCGGCCTAGCAGATTCGAGTGGCCCTGCATTAGCGACTGCTGTTTTGAATTTATCCTTAGTCATTGTATACGATTGCATTTCAGCATTACTAATACCTGGAATGCTTGTTTCCTCCGGAGAATCTATTTTTAACCGTCCTAAAAGTTCAACTAGATTTTTTAACACATTTTCCATTTTAGATTGTCGAGCACTTTGCGCGCTTTTCTGCTGACGTGTTTTTTGAAGTCGCTTAATTGTTCGCGAAGTTTTGTATTGCCTACCATTAGCACAAAATGTATTGAATCGAAAACGTTTTGCAGAAGCTTTGCTAAAACATCGTATTTTTACTCGCGACATTTTATTTTTTCTACCAAATATTCGAAATTAAAATCCTTCAGATTAATTCACATTCACTTTAAATATAGGTACACTTACACTAGCACTTTTTATCAAGTACCTAATCACTATATTAATAATTGCGTCCGAAGCTATTATTAGTCCAAGTTATTGTTTGTTCACTGCGAACGTGCTATCACTGTTCAGTAACGCTTCCGAATGCCTAGTCCATCTAGAAAGTTCGAGCCCCGGCCAAATTTGAACATGCGCAGTACAGCGCGTCCACAGAATAGTTTCGAGGCATCCATATTTGCCATTATGGATTTACCCTCCCCATACCCTTCTTTACCCCTCTTACCCTGCCCCTTTACTTACTCCCTACCGTCCCCGCCAGTAGCTATAACCCCGCCCCCCATAAACCTATCTTTCTCTCGCGTTACCCCCTTGTTACCCTTAATACGACACGCCTGAATCGCTATTAACTTTTTTTTTAACACATACTGATCGTATTTCCAGTCTAAATAAAGAATCGGCAATATCAAACAACACTACTCACTGTTCGCTTTTACCACACATCACACTAAAAGAATCGCTGAATACAACGTATCAGTCTTTCAAACAATCGTATAATTATCCGCGTCATTATGTAAACGTATGTCAAAAAAAATATTTTTCGGAATAACCACCACACGTTCATAGTGCGCTTTAACGTACAAGATATCACTGCGATGCCTCGGACAGCACTGCCTCGTGATCAGCCCTAGGGTTCATCGATCGAGCTTCGCACATGCGTAGAACAGCAGCGATTACCGCCAGATTTAATTTAGCAGCCATTTTGAATCTGTCATTTCTAGGAACCCTTACATAAGTAAAAAAAAAAAAAACTGACAGACTATATCGGTATAACGGCATCACAATTGAAAAAGTTATGTTCAAATCACTTAGCAGTCTACAAACACTTCAGTCAAATTTAATAAGAATCACTACCACTGTACACTGACCCTAAGGTGCCTATTACGTAACAAGAAAACCAGTTGCTATTCTACATAATAATTTCGCATGTGAGTTTGAGAGCTAGCACTTCGTCTGGTTCGAAATTTGAACTTCGTGTATTTAAATCACACCGATTTTACTACGTCATAACTGCTGTGTTGAAACGCATGAACACGACTAACCCTAGCAAAAGATGGAGCGCGAATTAAATCTCCCCACCCCTGTCTAATTGGAGGCAGAAATTTTTCCAACACACTTTTTCCATAAATAGCTAATACGTATTGATCGCGACGGCTACCTTTAATGAGACACGTGATTCGAGACATTTCTCTCGATGTTTATGATTTTGCGCCAAGCTCCCATTGTTTTGTTTGCTAAGTAATGTGGGATCTTACGCCGCTGTTAGCAACAGGTTAGGGAAACCAAAAGGGTTGGCGAAATATTATGTTGGCTAACAGACAAAAACAATGGAGATTGTGCAAAAAGAGGTTTAAGCACTACAATTAATCAACGATGTAGTATTAGAAAGGCAAATTAAGATTGCAAGTTTTGATAGAGGTAAGCCTAAAAACATGTTTTATTTATTTATATACTCATTTATGAACAAATTAATATTTTTTACAAAGGCGGACTTAATGCCTAAGGCATTTTCTACCAGTCAACCTTAAGGTGATGCAGAAATAGAAATTGGTGCACTTTTGTACACATTTGTTTAAAAAAATACCAATTTCCTTTAAAATTATTATTTAATAAATTTTATATTTCAGAGAATATTTAATTGCATAATTAACTAAGTTGTGTTTGTCGAGCACCACCGCAGTTGCAATAGAAACAATAAAAAAAAATCTAAGAACAAATAAAATTAATCGATAATTTAAAAATGAGTCCCGAAATATTACGAACTATTTGGAAACAAGCCCGCCAAACTATAAAAAAAGAGGAATGCTATTATAATTAATGAGCTTACACCTATTACTTACATGCTTATCCTAGGAAATATCACAAAATTATCACAGATTGGAATTCGAAATTTAGAATACACTTAAGGTACAACCGTTTCGCGCGGAAGCTTACCGCGACACTACGCGATGTTGATGCATAGCCTGGATTCCCGGCGGAGGTTCGACTTGACGCACGGCGCATGCATCGTATGATTGATTTATGTGCAACAGGGACCAGGTATTGCGTTTTCATTTATTTATAGTAACTAGCCAGACACCGAGCCCAGATTCCCGGTCCGGAACATGCGTACTAAGGGCTAGTTTCAGCTCTAGAACGAGTGCAGTGGGGGTACGGGGGGAGGTCAAATTAATACACCGTCAAAATCAATATTGGGCGGTGTTTGTTTATTATAGAGATATGGTGGAGACTTGGGAAGTGTCTGCCATTTTAGCACGTTGTAAACGAAGTTTTAATGATATGCAATCGTTAATTATGAGAAGCGCTGCTCGTCAAGTAGTTCTGTAGATAATAAACATGTAGGAAGAAAAGCAAAGCTTCTTAAGCCGTTTAAAGCCGGGAACTGATTTTCTCCAAAGTTAGCTTAGCAGAAGTTTGTGGCGAGGAAGCTTTCTTATCAACAACCTGTAGATTCAAGATACTGCTTGCATTTTCTTCTTAAGCAGTAAGAAAGTGCACGATTTTATTTAGATAATCTACTAATTCATCAACCCACCACACTAACAGTTTTCTAGATTGTCCTATTATTAATGTTAAGCTTAATTTCGAAAAGGCTACAAAATCAGAATTTGATGAGGCCATATATCTCAGAGGTATAAAATACCTCTGCCATCTGTTAGGTACTAGTAATATAAAATATTGCCTTTTTTTCATAGTATTTATTTTCATAAAATAGGTTGTACAAGATCTTATTTTAAACAATGCTCTCTATTTTGCTAACATACAAATTCAAAAAATTGGTTCACGTCGTAAAAACACTTGTGAGCCATTCTTTTAGTTTTTTTGTCACCAATAAAATTTTTAAATATTTTAAAAGGTCTCGTAACAGAAATAAATATCCAAAGATATAATAAGGCTCGCCTCCTATGATATTGGACCTAAACATACGGGGGAATGATGGGTGTACATTGGTACACCTCTGCCTAACCCTTCCGGAAGGCGTGGTTGTATGTTAAATATCCATTTATCATTTAATCACTGCGAGCATAAAATAATATTATTCAAAGCCTCAAAAAAGCTCCGCTAGCTAAATCTAAGTTTTATTTTCTTTAACAAAAACTACTTATACGAATTTTATATTGCAGTTTTAAATTGAAATTCCGTCCTGTCTAAATTTCAATTTTTCCCAAATTTTCCAAGTTTCCACGCAACTTATCCTATGTTCCTTTGCCTATAACCCTTTTAATGTAATGGTCATGCTTAATACTATTATTATGAAGCAATTAATGTATTAACACAGCTCTATCAAATCACGAGGGATTGAAAGAGTGAAAAGGGTACCACGTGCCAATGTTTACTCCCCGGCACGCTGTTGCGTGTCATAAATTATTCAACGCTGTTGGCTTACTGTGTCCCCAATGAGCTGTTATTCATGTAGTTCAAAGCTACATGGGACCTACACCAGCCATATTCTGCGGTTACCGCTTACCATCAGAGGGGCTGTATGCTTGTTTGTCTACTTATCTATCATATTATCCTAAATTTACCCATAAAAAGTAGAAGGGTAATCTATACTAATATAATAAAGAGGTAAAGTTTGTGAGGTTGTAGGGGGTAATCTCTGGATCAACTGAACCGATTTCGAATTTTTTTTACCAATAGAAAGTCACGTTATTTGTGGGTATCATAGGCTATAATATTTATGTATAATATATGCATGTTATTAGGTAGTACATTGCAACCGTGTGAAGCCGGGCTGAGTCGAGTTTTTATTATAAATAAAGACTTTCAAAAAGAAAATGTACCTATTGAAACAAAACTACTTTTTACGGATCTTATCGCGATATATTCATATTATTAATAATTGGGATTAATAATATCAATATAACGCGATAAAATCCGTAAAAAGTAGTTTTATTTCAATGTATAATATTCGCGTAAATGTCAGAAATCAAAATGTACAGACGCCAGCAGGTCAAGCTATTCAAAACTGTCAATTTTTTCCAATTGAATATAAACCTTATCGTTTTGTATTAAAGTTGAAAACGAATCAAAGAAATTTGACAGATTGTGGTTGCTTGATGTGCTGGCCTGTCTGTACCTATGATAAAATTTATTGTAATTCTTCGATCATTAGTTGGGAAAGTTCCAATTAACTCCGATCTCCGCACGTGGCTGAGCTTACGCTTGTCCCCCTATTCCCAAAACACTCATTAGCTATGACAGGTGAAGTGTATGATGGGTATTATCTCTAGTATCGTTTCACTTTGTTAACTTTTTTTTATACGACTATGGTGGCAAACAACGGCCCACCTGATGGTAAGCGGTTACTGTAGCCTATAGACGCATTATAACAGTAGGGGTATCAATTGCGCGTTGCGGATCCTGTAAAACGAAACAGGAATAGTTGGATTGGCAGTATAAGGGTCAAAGTTTCCCACTGTCAACACAACGTTTCCTCGTGGAGCACTGGCAACCTTGCTCACCGTAAGGAACACAACACAGCTCAAATCAGTGTTATTTTACTTCGATTTTCTGCAAGGCGGAGGTACTTCTCCAGTCGGGCAGCTCCAATTTGAGTGGGATTACTCCCACTCTACATCTCTCGAGACTCCTAGCTGTTCCCCTTACACCCGCATACCAAAGAGCTTTTTGTGACAAAAGGAAGCCTACGTCCTTCTCCAAGGTCTAATCTATCTCTGTACCAAATTTCATCTAAATTGGTTCAGCAGTTTAGCCGTGGAAAAAGTAACGGTCAGACAGTTACTTTCGCATTTATAATATTAGTATGGATATCACATATATTTAAAAATCACACACTTGTGATTAAGGTAAACTAGGCATTTTGGGATATATCCATTTACACTACTGCATGTTAAAAATAATCATACATACTCCCACAGAGGTATTAAACTAGAGACCACCAATTTCACCAAATTATACATACTTATTTTGCTTCTCCCACGTTCATACATCTTGTCATCACGAAAATTATTAAATAATTATTCATAAACTATACATAATTATGTACAATTTCACTGTCTGCCACTAGATTCTTAGCCGCAGATCAGCGGCTAATCAGAGCGCAGCACCATCTAAGCAAGCTGAGGTAATGTTGACTGGAAATCAGCCACTAACTGTTAGTTAACGCGCATTTAAGAGCGCTGTATTCAAGTATTGAGTGATTACTAACAGATTAGTGTATCAAATTGTTAGCTCTGAACATGGTTAACTTAACCATAGATTAGTGTTAAATCGGTGCACTCAACCATTGAAAATCATAAATTATTCATAAACTGTTCAGCCCGCCGCCAGTAAGCTGTTGCCTTGTGTTGCTTGTTGTTATAACACAATTTAACACCTGAATTCATCTCCCACATTTTACGTCCTCAGATGACGTCACCGACATTTACTGAAGACCTATTTATTACTATGTTCTTCAACAGTCATGACGTACTTTACAGTTAGTTCAATACCGAGCAACGTTGTTTTACTTTTTTACTACCTACTTATTTTTTTATTATAATTGGCATTAAGGCATGATATAACTTTTTTTTTTTTCAGGTGTATTTCAGGTGAAAAGATTTTTAAGCGTCGGCAACGCGCAAGTGATACCTCTGGTGTTACAAGCGTCTATAGGCTACTGTAATCGCTTACCATCAGGTGGGCCGTATGCTAGTTTGCCATCTTAGAGGTATAAAAAAACCGGAAGGACGCTGGTTCGAATACTGCCTGTGATCGAATTTTTCTTTCGCTAAAATTTAAAAGCACATATCGACGACATAATTATGCCCTCTGTCAAACATTTCTAAGAAAACACTCTGAAATCATGTGCGTATTAGTAATTAATTATCACTCCCTTGAACGAAGGGTAGTGAAGGAAAATATCACAAAGAAACTTGCATGGCTAACTAATTTACTCGTCGGCGTGTGAAGTCAACCCTAGCGTAGTGAACTATAGCCCCCTATATACCCGCCTCGTTATAAGAAGGCAGTATATATTATATTAATTAATAACTTCGATGCCAAATCGAGTGTGCACTGGCTGACATATAGCAATAAATATTTATTTAATCTAAGCAAAATAAAGATTTTGTTTCCCAGCTAAAACACTAGGAAGCCGTGAAGGGCAGGCGTTTCGGGGGGCTGTCTTAATGTAAAAATGACGTTAAAAAAGTACTACCTAGTAGTACTTTGAAATAATTAATCGGGAAATACTTCACACGATCGATTGGTAATATTTAATCGTTATACATGTATTTTATAAATTATAAAACCCCCGACGCAAAAACGAAGTTTGACGTGTCTGTGTGTGTGTGTGTGTGTGCGTGTGTGTGTGTGTGTGTGTGTGTGTGTGTGTGTGTGTGTGTGTGTGTGTGTGTGTGTGTGTGTGTGTGTGTGTGTGTATGTGTGTGTGTGTGTGTCTGTGGCATCGTAGCTCCCGAATGGATGAACCTATTTTTGATTTTGTTTTTTTTTTGTTTGAAAGGTGAATAAGTCGAGAGTGTTCTTAGCTATGTTTGATGAAAATCGGTCCAAGATGGCCGCCGCCACAAGATGGCGGTTTACATATTTTTTAATCATTTTGATGAAATTAAATGTTCATCAAAGCTATAAGTAGGTATACGTAGTGAGTACGAATGGAAGAATTGGAAGGGGCCAACCACTGCCAACGTACCATAAGTAAATTGCGGATGTTCTCAAATAAATTCAGGTTATAAACACCCTAAACCAATAATGCATGAGAAGGCTAATGAATGTAGATGAAGCGTATGCCAGGTTCGTAGCAAGTGGAAATCCCTGCCTACCGCAATGGGAAACAGACTTTTTTTTTTTATTTATTATTATTTGAGAGGCAAATCAGCAGAGGCAATCCACAATGGCAAATCAGCCTCATCATACCTTATACTACATTTCACCAGACAGAGATGCGAGTCATCGATGGTTAACCAGATCTAAAAGTAAATTTACTGATTCCTGAGATGGTTGTGCCAAAATATTTAAATATGGAGCAACATCATATTTATTTACTTTGATTTCAACCATCAGTGACTCTCTCTTCTTCTTATTTTTAATACATTCCTTAAGTATATGGTAGACATCTTCAACTATTCCGCACGGGGAAACAGACTTGAATATATGTTTTTATGTATCCAGTCTATAAAATTTTCCATCCTAGCAGTATTTTTTCATAGACCTGCTTATTACACAAAGCTCAAACAGCCGTAAAGTTATGGTAAACATTTCTTCATACACATCAGCGCCCTCGTATATAATAATCTGGAACTACATCAAGAGATAGGGGATGCAAAGTCATAGTGCAACCCCTATCTGTTCGCAGTTCATAAATCAAACTACAGGTGGCGTTGACTTTAAGCGGTCTTACTTCGGCAACATTCGCTTCGGTTAAATAATTATACGTTTTATTTATAGGAAAATAAATTCTTATTTAAATTAATACGAAGAAAATACATAGTTATTGCATAATAAATAATAAAAGAATAATAATAATATTTAAATAAGAAGCAGTGATAACCTAGTGGTATGACCATTGGACTGCCAAGTCGAAGGTCTCGAGTTCGAACCCAGGGTTACCTCTGACTTTTCGAAATCATGTGCGTATTAATAATTGATTACCACTCGCTTGAACGGTGAAGGAAAACATCGTAAGGAAACCTGCATGCCTTAAAGATTTTCTCGACGGCGTGTGAAGTCTGCCAACCCATTAGGCCAGCGTGGTGGACTATAGCCTTTGCCCTCTCATTCTGTGAAAGGAGACCCGGGCCCAGCAGTGGGACAGTACATAGGTTGATGATGAAATAATAAAATTGGTCATTCAATATTTGAAGGCAACTTACAGTTAAGTACTCAGAAACGAAAATTTTACGTAAAATTTTTAAAGACGTAAATTCAGCACGTGAAGGCAAATTTCGACCTGCCAGGTGGGACTCGCGGTGGCTTGGTACTCATAGCGTCTGGTGTACCTAACCAGAAGACGCAGGTATGAATACAGGCGGCAGTCGAATTTTTCCTTCGCTAAAATAACATCAGCTGATGTATTAAGGAAAATAATACACAGTGCGTGCATACCTTCGCGTTTTCGCGAGCGCATTTTGTTTCACGACTTCCTCCTACAATCCTTGCTTTGAACGTGTTTTAAACACTGACATCCTCTTTGGAAGGATAAATAATCGTGTATAACTTGTTTTCTAAATACAATTGTATAATTGGAAAATCTATGTATATTTAATATATTTTTTTTATAATGTAGGTAAAATTTTACCTACATTATAAAAAAAATAACATCCATGATAGACGTCTGTGGTCTAGTGGTTCGCGTGTCGTACTGCTGATCACGATGTCGTGGGTTCGATTTCCCCAGAACAAGTTTGTGTTTGTCTGGGCGTTTCTTATGTATTATAAGTATGAATTATAAAAAAAAAAGTATATAAGTATTTATATCCACTGTCTAGTACCCATAGTACAAACTCTGCTTTGTTTGGGACTAGATGGTGCTGTGTAAAATTGTCCTAGAATGTTTATTATTATAATTAAGCTTACGTCATATTATAGCTACGCCATAGGAGTAAGCAGAAACTAAAGAACGCCACTTGCATACTTATTTAATTTTAATTAATTAATTTTTAAGTACGAGTACTCAATGCAAAACTAGCTGTTAATTTTTAGGGTTCCGTACCTCAAAAGGAAAAACCGGAACCCTTATAGGATCACTTTGTTGTCCGCCTGTCCGTCCGTCCGTCTGTCTGTCAAGACCCTTTTTCTCAGGAACGCGTGGAGGTATCAAGCTAAAATTTATATCAAATACTCAGGTCTACTGTCTCTTGGAGCTGTGAAAAAATCAAACTTCTAAGCCAACGCAATCAAAAGATACAACCATTTACGCCGCAAATTTTCGAAACTCGCAAGGGAATCAAAACCTACAGGGTACTTCCCGTGAACTCAGAATCTTTAAATTTGATAAATAATGATAAATGATATTTATTTCTGTAAATAGATCTTTTAAAGACACTTTTACAAGTCAATCTTACAAAGCAACGTCTTATTTTTGTTGCAACAGCCCCGCTTAAATACATTATCAATGAATCCCGATAACTAAGCTGCCGGCGGGCATGCAAACCTGTTGTGGCCACGTGTCTAGACAATGACCTTACGGGAGCACCTGCCTGCCTTCCCACGGAAGTCGAAGGTCAAATGAGGGACCGAGGGAAATGAGATTAGTGAGGAAATACCAGAGTCCATACAATTGTCGTGTATGGTATGAAGTATTAATGCCACATGCTAGCATAATTAGCTTGGAAAATAATGTATGGGAATTGCATAACATTTATGGAGTGTATATAATGTATACTTATAATACATTATATACACTCCGTAAAATAATGGTGTATACTGTTTATGTTACGCTCAAAGATAAAAACGCTTATGGAGCGAAAAAACAGCTCACAACACGTTGTGGTCAATTATATTAGATGAGCTTCAAAATGCAAGGAATTATAAAAACTATTTTTTTTTAAATGCATGAAAATCTCGATGCCAGTTTAAATTAAAACAAAGCTAACAACTGATTATTAAGCTGCTGCTTCTACTTTCTAATTGAATTAACCACAACGCGTTGTGAGCTGTTTTTTCGCTCAATGAGCGTTTTCGATCTTTGAGCATAATATGTATCGCGAAAATGACACACCTTGATTCATCATCAACCCATAAACTGTTCCACTGCTGGTCACAGGTCTCCTCTCAGAATAAGGTGGACTATAACCTAATCCCTATTAGGCTATAGTCCACCACACTAGCCTTATAAGAGTTGGCAGACTTCAAATCCAATATTCACATCACTGTCACAGATTCTTTGCTCTCTGCTGGTCTCACTAAATATTCAATGTTAATTTTTTTATGTACTAGTTAAAGTACAGTTAAGGCTCTTATAACTCAAGCTACGAATTTCAACATAAAACCATTCTTGTAATCACTAATTAGTCTAAAAACCAACCATAAAGAAACGACATGAGCCAAGACAAAACCGTAAACAGCCACGGAGGTCATTCAACTAGCACAACAATAGACATTTCTAAACAAAAACCTTTTTTCTAATCTTCAAGTAAAAATTACCACGTGGGCCTCAAAGACACAATAAAAGACAAGAAAAAAGGGAGTCTGCTTAAGTTTGTGCTCTTTTATTGTGAAATGAAAGAGCATGGATTGCTTCATTAGCCTAGTCCTTGTCAGGCCAGGTCCTGAGGGATCACTATAGACCAACTAAAGTGATACTATAAGCGCAATTAAATAATAATAATAATAAGCGAACTATGGCAAAAAAAAATGCTAATATTTGAGAGAATAAAATTTTATTATAAAATACCGTCACGCTTATGAAATGTAAACTCATTCAATGCATTCACAACTTAGGGAATCGCAAACCAATCACTTCTAGTAATTAATTAACCTTTTGACCTCCACATGAATAACGAAAATCCGTGTTCTCTACGCCAAGCGAAAAATTCAAGTATCTAATAATAGATAAAAAAAAACAACAAATTTTTGTATAATAAAATTTTTATATAATTTATTTTGAACTAAAAAAAAAGTGGTATTTTTGACGTGCCATGCCGTCGTTGGCGTCGTGAGCAAGTTTTCATTTGACGTCTATACACGTCCGGTCAAAAGGTTAATAATAAAATTAATAACCGACGACGACAAACTTATGGTAGTTTTAAGATTTTAGTATTGTTCTTAAGTAAGTGACATTATGTTTTTATTGAGAATAAAGTTTCTTTAAACCTTTATATTGTGGTCCTGAGGGCTTGCTTCGACTCCCAGGTCAAGCAAAGTTATTGGGTTTTTCTATGAAATGCTCAGCAGCTCGGAGTTTGGATTTGTGCCCGGTTAACGACAGTATGCTCGTCCCGTACTACATAGGACCTAAACATATGTATTTATATGACCTTTATATCTGAATAAACCTCCCGAAATATAGGCGACATGGTACTTTGTCGTATGCGTAGTGTTAAAATGAGTTTGTGTCTATAGAAAAGAAGTGAAAGTATCATTACTGTAAATGCACTTTGAATATAAGCCAGAAGAACCATATCGCGGTCGCACGAAGAATAATTACTATGAATGCTACAATTTTCAACCATAATGGAGGTAACAGTATATAATTTTGACGTAGATTTAGAAGATGAGATGTAACATTTGTGTCCCTGGAGTATAAGGTAGAGCACTGATTATATACATGGTGTCCCAGACAGAGTGGTCCAAAAGGAAATGTGGAATAGTAGGGCCTATTACCTATTCAATAATAGGTATAATATTGGGCAATCCACAGCAGAATGAAAAGTATTACCATTTAAAAAAAAAAATGTTTTACGATTTTACGTTTTTAGTAGAATTGTACGACTGTGAAGAGATTGTTCAACACAGAGTGCTAAAGTTTTGCTTGAAACTGAAACTTCTTGGCAGTGGGAGGACTTTGACCTTTATACTGGCAACCCATGTATTCCTCTTTTGTTTTACAGGGACGGCAACGCGCAAGTGATATCCCTGGTGTTACAAGCGTCTATAGGCTACGGTAACCGCTTACCATCAGGTGGGCCGTATGCTTGTTTGCCACCTTAGTACTATATAAAAAAATATCTCAGATAGTGTAGGATAGGAACAGGATAAGAAGTTATTTACCATCAGCGTGCTAAGACTCTCCTTAACTTGAGAGTGAAAAGTCCACCACATTAGCCTACTGCGGTTAGGCCTAATTATGCTTAAATTATGCCTTTATCTAGAAAATTAAATAGTACTAGTTTAAATAATATTATAACCCTTAATCTAGATTTTTCTAAAAAGAGCACAGATCGAGACGTTATCAATTTAAACCACGTTATCTCTACTCGGACGATATTACGTAGCGGGCGCATGAGTGTTTTGTTAAATCAACGGCGGCGGCGTAGTTTGCAAGCAAAACAGTATTACAGAAGTCGTGTGCGCAATAACAATGGTCGTATTATAGGCCAGTATTCTAAACTTACTGCGAATGCATTGATCTTGAAGGCAGGTATGTGTTGACACTGTCATTTCATACTGATACTAGCAGCCCGACCTTTAACCCCCTTGGGGGTGAAATTTCCAAAAATCCTTCCTTATAGACATCAACTACATATATATATTAAGAGAGGTAGGCTAGGTAATAGAGGGAGAAATTCCATTCAAGTTGGAGCTGCCCGAGGGGGGAAGTTTATACCCCCAGCGGATTAGATTGTAGGCGTTCATGAATCAGTCATTCAGTTGGCAAGCAACGATGAACATTCTTAATGAGTGGTTTGATGTCTCATGATTGGAAATAAGTTTATTAAGTATTATTGATATAATATAATAATGATAGACTTATGAGTAAGTTAAGAAGTTCTAGTATCGAAGTGGGTGAATAATTAAAAAATAAATGATGTTAGAAATAAATACAAAAACGATCCTTTTTGAAGCTCCAAACAGAGTTGAAAACAGTCGCCGCCGAGAAAATATGCATGCACGTTTCCTCACGATATTTTCCTTCAACGAACGAACAATAATTAATGATTAACATAATGTAACCTTTCTTAAATCTGTACAAATGTAGTTTTATATTTAATACTAATTGTTTCCCGTAGTTTGAATTTCAACACAAAAGACTTTTTGAAACAAAAGGTAGCCTATTTCCTACCTCAGGATAGGCTATCTCCTTGCCAAAACTTTATAGAAATTTATTCAAGCTTTATGCAAGTTCTTTATATCGATATAGAAATCACTTTAGCCGTGAAAAGGTAACAGACAGGGTTACTGTCACATTTATAATAATTAGTAGCTATAGATGATACCTTGAAACTATATAAAATATATTACGGCCAATTGATTTTAATGGAAATTTTACAACTAATGGGTTACATTGAATACACCGTCATTCTTTGCCTGCTTACAAGAAAGACCACGGATCTACGAAACTTTTAAAAACGTCATAATAAAAAATATGGGATAAAGTTAGTTATTGTTGTATAACGAATAGAAATAAAATGAGGAAAACAGTAAGTACATCTAGTATTAAAACCTCAATAATATATCAATGGCAAACCAAAGGACCAAGATTGCTATTTAAAATGCGTTTGAATGGTCTTTTAATTAAATAAAACTGACAAGAATAAAATCACGATTGATTGGATACAGTAAAAATAAGACTAGGCCGTACCGTATTATCTCTGTACACAACAATTTTAGGGAAAAACAATTAAATACTAATTACTTACTATGCCCAATATTCTTCCCAGTTCTTCTCCTTAGTTGATCCATAACCCCTCGGCAGAGTAGCAGTTCTGGATCTTCCATTTAAAGAGGCATAAGACCCCCTTTTGTCTTGCAAGCTCATTAGAGAATGCCTAGAGATAGGCTCTGAGCGAAACGATTTGAACGAAGACTGGGAACTCTCATCGGACTTCAAGCTGGTTTGAGATCCTCTAAACTTTCCATTTGTCTCTGGTTGGGAGTATTGATCTTCGTGTCTATACTCTTCATTCGTGTTACGCACTTCACCATAAGTACCGTTTAAGGAGAGACTTCCAGAGTCCGTTCTGGTTGGAGGAGGCCTCGGGGCAGTCCTGCGATAGTCAAAAGAATCAGTCCTGTTGAAAGACGATGCTCTCTTCACCATTTTCGGAGATTCCTGAATGTTGACTAAGGAAGGCATCTTGGCCTCCTTTTCCAGGTCAATTTCGTGTTCCAGCTGAGTTTGTACGTGGGCTAGCATCTCCTCTAGGTCCCCGAGGTCAGGGTCGATAATCATCTTCGTTCGACGCATTTTGGAATGTTACTTTGTTTTTATCACAGTTCAAACACAATCACTTACAATAGTCACTATTTGGGAATATTGTTAGTTTCTTGTTTAATATCACTTAAATATTGCAAAGCTCAGTTTTCAACCACCATACGACTTTTTACACTTATTTTAGTAAATCGAATAACCTAGGTCACATGCACTATAACATTTGACACCTAACTTGAAACTACTTTACAATAACTTAACAGCCCAAAAATTCGATATTCGAGACAAAAATCCGTCACCGCTAAACACGTGCGCACGCGTCGAGCGACAGCGCGCGAATGGCACAGTTATCAAACTGAGTGACACGCACAGTGAACCTCATCCGTTATCTTTAACTGACATCCGATAGTGGGCAGATAAGTAAACAGAAAACAAAACTAATTACAACCTTATTACTGAGAAAATAAGGGTTACAAAAATCTTAGTAATCAATCGAAGGGACATTGATCGATCAAAATGTTTTACCTCAGTTCAAGTGCAGTTTCTGTGGCTTTAATCAATGAGAGATAAGATTGAAAATTGAATGGCGCAGTTACAAAATGCTGTTGTTTTGTTTGTGGGTTATTGTAAAACCAGTGCAGTGAAACAGGGTGGGAAAGTAGTAACTTTATACTTTTATGCCTGAATCAATGAGTGCTCTGCCCGTGTACCGTATGCCGTGGAAAAAGTATTAAAAATCTCAGTAATTTACGAGAGAACATGATTTGAGGGCACGTTTGGGGGCACGAATGTATTGTCCAATCATAGTGCAGATATGTGTTGCTTTTAACCCTCGACATAATATCACATTTGGCGGGTAAATTGGTATAGTAGACGGCTTCCGTGTTCAATAACAGCAAGAGCAGTAATAAAACAATAACAGCAAGATTTTTTTAAATTACCCATAGTTATAACACGAGAGGAGTTGAAAGACGGTAGGCAGACCTTTGCTTTTTTTCTTTTTCTATATTGTCTGCCATTTGGATGGCTGCAGGGCAGGTCAGACTAAATCCTTGCACTTGCCTTCTCCCGCCTTGTGACGTGGGATTTGTGTCATTCACCACCATACCATAACACGCTGCGGATTAGTATAGGCCCGGGCCCCTTCAAGAGTTGTCCCCTGCATAGCTTCCTACCTAATAGCGCGAGAGCAAACGCGCGCCCCCTACTAGGAAGGTGGTGTTGATGTCCTGCAGTAAGAATATACAGATAAAAAAGAAATAGTTTGGATCAGGGCGTTTGTGTTTATGGGTTAAACGTTTTGTGTTTGTAAACGCGATACAAGAGACATTCTAAGAACTAGGGCAACGAAAGGGCACTGCCAAGCGCAACAACGATGACCTAATAAAGGTCGCTCTCATTGGATGCAGGTGCCATATAACCTGATCTTGTGGAAATCTATGAAAGAGTTCCTTGTTCAACAGTGGATGATGATGAGGGCAACGAAACGAAAAATATATTATTGCTGATATTTTTTTTACTCTCCCGGGGAAAATTTAAGAGAGGTAGTAATTATAGGAGATAGTGAGAGTAATTCCACTCAAATTGGAGCTGCCTGACTGAGGAAGTACCTCCGCCTTGCAGAAAATCGAAGTAAAATAACACTGTGTTGTGTTTCTTACGGTGAGCAAGGTTGCCAGTGCTCCACGAGGAAACGTTGTTGGCAGTGGGGGGACTCAACCCAACTATTCCTCTTTAAATACAGGGTCGGCAACGCTCAAGTGATACTCCTGATGTTGCAAGCGTCTAAAGGCTACGGTAACCGCTTACCATCAGGTGGGCCGTATGCTTGTTTGCCACCTTAGTAGATTAAAAAAAAAATGCCCAACCCAATTCTACTTGACTGAAAGTTGAACAAAAAGACCACCCATTACATAAATACTTTATTCACATCTTCAAAATATCTATTGTGTTAGATGTTCCTCTTTTACAAAACACACGTTAGCATAGTATTACAGAACAATGGTCAAGATAGAGTATGTTTTGGTGACATCATTTCACTGAGAGGTAAGTGTCGGCGCACATTGTTTTTTTTTTTTTTTATGTGATAGGGTGGGCAAACGAGCAGACGGATCGCCTGATGGTAAGCGATTACAGCCGCCCATGGACACCCGCAACACCAGAGGAGTTTCAGGTGCGTTGCCGCCCTTTTAAGGGGTTTGGGCCTCCGGTATCCTCACTCACTCGACGAAACACAACGAAAACGTTATTTCACGCCGGTTTTCTGTGAAGCCGTGGTACCAAGTCCGGTCGAGCCGGCCCATTCGTGCCGAAGCATGGCTCTCCCACGGTAAGACACATTGTGCGATTATTATGCGACTTAATGCCAATAGGAATAGTAGACGTAATAATTGAAAAGATTCATGGCATGTATGAACGACTATGAAGTTGAGAGTAGTAACAGTAATGTAATAAAACATTAATTTAGCAATGTTATAACCGAGTGATAGATTTTCTTGTAGGTAAGTATATGAAAAGCAAAATCCACGTCAGAATCTAACGTTAGAAATCGTAAATATGAGGCAAATTGAAAGATATTTATTTATTTATTTTATTTTTACAGAAGGCTTACAGACTAATAGGCATAAGATATATGAATATGTTATAAAGAGATTGCTAATTAAAAGCCTCCACATATAGCTAAAAATTAGTCGATAAGAGTAAGTATATAGTATAATTTAGTTGTTGAAAAATAACTGTGTCAAAAGTCGTCTTGCTGTCGCTACACTGGTGCAGAACAAGTCAATATTTAAGTCCCTAGGTAGTTGATTAAAGCTTAGTGCACTTCTTATTGAAAAAACATTCCGTCTGTAATTAGTCAATGGCAGCAATTGAATATAAATTGAGCTTTCTCTATACAAAGTTCACCAAATGATCGAAACTTGTATGTAATACATAGTTCCTTTCACTTTTATGGCATTAGTTAGGGTGATTATCATTTACAAGTTATATCATCATCATGCAACCCGTGTTTCTTTCGATAATCCCTACTCATATTATAAATGCGGAAGTAACTCTGTTTATTAAGCTTTCACGCCTAAACCACTGAACCGATTTTGATGAAATTTGGTACAGAGCTAGATTAGACTTTTGTCTCAATAAGCCCTTAGGGATGTGGGTGAAACTGCGAGCAACTGTCAGTAGGTATTTTAATATTTAGTTATTGCTTATGGCGACATGATGTATGAAAGAAGTATGCAAGAATCGTAGCAAGTCGCGTTCTTTAGTTTCTGCCTACCCTCAGGAGAAAAGAGTGTGTTTGTATGTATGTTAATTATTGTCTCATATGTAATTCACTCAAATTGGAGCTGCCCGATTGGGGAAGTACCTCCGCCTTGCAGAAAACCAAAGTGAAATAACACTGCTTTGAGCTGTTGTGTTCCTTACGGTGAGCAAGTTGCCAGTGCAGTGCTCCGTCAGGAAACATTGTGGTGGCAATGGCCCCCCCATTTGACCCTTATACTGCCAACCCAACTATTCCTCTTTCGGTTTACAGGGTCGGCAACGCGCATGTGATAAATATAATCAGTATGAAATCAGCCGCTATAGGACACAGCAACTACGGTTTCCTGTGATGGTGTGCCGTGTCGGCAACAAAAACCGTCTACGTTTGCGCAGCGCTTTAGAGTGGACAACAACATAACGGCAAACTGTTCGTGTACTAATGTACAGCTCTACCTAACCCTTCAGGGAATACAGGCATGATGGTATGTTATGTTCAAACTATAAATTGGTTGCTGTTGATTCAAAGTTTATATTGGTTTTGTTTAAACTAGAACTAGAGAGTTGTTTGCGAGTTATTTCATTATTGTTGCTCAAATCTCTGTTTCTAGACTGTTAACAAACACGAATCCTCTTTCTATCAGCAACGGACGTCCACTGCTGAACATAGGCCTCCCTTAACCTTTTGACCGCCACATCAATAACGAAAATCCGTGTTCTCTACGCCAAGCGACAAATTCTATTATTTAATAATAGGTAAAAAAAAACAGTATTTTTTTTTATGGGGATGTATTTTGAATTTAAAAAAAGTGGTATTTTTGACGTGCCATGCCGTCGTTGGCGTCGTGAGCAAGTTCTCATTTGACGTCTATACACGTCCGTGGCGGTCAAAAGGTTAAAGATCGCCACGAAAATCGCAGACCGCATCCATCATCATCAACACGAATCCTCACATACCTATATCTCGCATTGTCTATAATCTTATGGTGAAATGCAGCTGGCTACTCTCGTAGTTAAGTCAGATCCCTACTAAGCCTTACCCCTATATTATATGTTCAACACATATACTGTACCACTGCTGGACACAGGTATCCTCTCAGATTGAGAGGGATTAGGCTATAGTCCACCACGTTGGCCTAGAGCGGGTTGGTAGACTTCACACACCGTCGCGAAATCTCTAAGGCATGCAGGTTTCCTCATGATGATTTCCTTCACCGTTTAAGCGAGTGATTCCCCAATGTGCACTATTATCATCATCATCCGCAGCCTACCTTCAGCCACTGCTGGAAATGGGGATAGACGCTCTCTCTCTCTCTCTTTCTTTTGTTGATCCAATCTTCAGGCCTCTCTTTCAAGACAGACAAGTATTCCTCTTTTGCTTTACAGGCTCGGCAACGCGCAAGTGATATGGTGTTACAAGCGTCTATAGGCTACGGTAACCGCTTACCATCAGGTGGGCCGTATGCTTGTTTGCCATAGTAGTGGTATAGAAAAAACAGCCTCAATTTACGTTTGCGTTTGTACAAAAAATCTGTATCTCGCAGACAAATCGCAAGTGCGCGCCATTTCATACGCCAACAACCGTTTTATCAAATTGTTTCGTGTTCCTAATTGGCAAAGATTTGTTGCGCACTCAATCTCGAAGCTAATTGTCCTTTATAAGACGTTTCAATTCAGACGGGCCCGTGACGAAAGCTTAGCATTAATAATAATTAAGGAGTATTGTACCAATCGTGTATGAAGAGGTTATGGATGGGCCCATTAATTTTTTGTTGTTGACGGGGTTGGAAATGCTTTATGAACTACCCATCGGTCCGGGCAGAGCGGTGGGGTGTGTCGGACTCCGCTCTGAAAAGAGTGATCTACCGACTAAAACCAACCTCGGCGTTTCGCGTCACCACTTTAGTGCCGGGACTACGGGATCGCTATAGCAAATAGCAATCGTCCGAGGTACATTAATGCCTTATCCCAACTGTTGGGGTCTGCTTCCAGTTTAACCAGATGCGGCTGAATATCAGTATTCTACACGAAGCGACTTTTAGGCACTACCGATATCCTGAGGATAAACCGGTTGTCATGCGTTTTGGGTTTCTGACTACCACTAACGATTGTCATAGGTTCGCATGAGAACCGGGACCGACGGTTTTGCTCTACGAAGCGGAGGACTCGATCTGTTAAAAATGGATACCCATCCACAGATAGACCGCGGCAAGCGCAGCTTAACCTTACAGATAGGTTGATCAGCGTTAAATAATAATAAGTTTTACCATAATCAATATATTACAATTTTAGCTTAATGTGGGCGTTAATTATCTTCAATAGGAAGTTGATTCATACAGTTATAAAAATATTGAGCAAGTCGACACGTCATTGGTTCGGCTTATTCGATATCACACGATCTACTTTGTAAGGAAAACGGAAGGTATTTTGTTAGAAATAATAATGATTTGCTACAGCAACGTAAACATTGAATCAGATATCAATCAAAATATATTGTTATTTACTTAATTTCTTCTTCATTATCCTTTGTTTGTGTTGATAATACTGATCAGAAATGGAGCATAGAGTCGGATAATACGCAACAATTTATAAAAAAAGCTAATGTAATTTATGGTGGTAAAACTGTGCTGAGTTCGTCTTGGTTAGTACAGTCAGCAAAAGAGATAGCGAACGAAATCTGCATCTTTACACAGATTGTGATTTCAATAATTACCTGGTTTGATGTGTAGCAGCTTACAATACGTGCGTTTTGACACATATTGCGTGATACATTATTACACAACCTACTATTAACAAAACACATATGTTTAATTAGCTGCCTGTATACTTAACTCTTTTGTCGACCGTACTACAGTCTAACAGGGTGAATAGGGATGCAGTGGTGAATCGGGACAAAACTTTGAAAGGGATTTTCAGGTTTACATTAGGTGTACATTAGTACACCTCTGCCTAACCCTTCGGGGAATACAGGCGTGATGGTATGTTATGTAAAAAACTAGAGCAGAATAATGTGACGACGTATGTGGTCTAGTGGTTCGAGTGTCGGACTGCTGATTCCGAGGTCGTGGGTTCGATTCCCAAAGGACATAAATGTTTTATGTAATGAACATAAGTATTTGTGTTTGTCTGGGTGTTCCTTGTGTATTATAAGTATGTATTTACAAATAAAAAGGTATATAAGTATTATATCCATTGTAGTTCCCATAGTACCAGCTCTACTTAGTTTGGGACTAGAGGGGATGGGGTGCTGTGTAAAACTGTTGGAACGAAGTTCCTTATCGCGCGTTGTGAAAGGGTGCTAGACGGAAAAAAATCTTACGAAAAAGTTGTCACGACACTTTTTTCGAGATTCAAATATTGTTGACAAGTATTCAAATATTATTGAGTGAATGACAATATTTGAATTTCGCGCGTTGTATATTGTTGAGTTTATACAGGTTTTTTTATTTTTAATTATTAAATTTTAATGAAAGGAACTTCGTTCCATCCGGGTGTCCCTTGACACCTCTCAAGTTTTTATTATATATAATGTTCTCCTCATTAGACACATCCAAAATGCCAAAAATTCCAGCACCGCGGTCAATGAACGAATAATTAACTTCAATCACGGGTGCGCAATGTTAACTTAACATTAGAAGTAGTCAAGTAATTAGTGTAACAACAAATATGACAGATAAACTAATTGTTATTTGTTTACACAGGAGATAACGCAAGTAGGCCGCCGTTTACCCGGTCAGGTATTGTTTGCTTGAATGTTTGTCATTCCTAGATTACGTTGGAGCTACATAATTTAAACTAATATTATACAGAGGTAAAGTTTGTGAGGTTGTAATCTCTGGAGCTACTGAATCGATTTTGAAAATTCTTTTACCAATAGAAAGCCACATTATTTGTGAGTGTCATAGGCTATATTTATGTATAATATATGTATACATGTTGCAGGCATTGCGGGTCGCTATACTTTAATAATTACTAGCGACCCGTCCCCGCTTCGCACGGGTGCAATGTACTAATAACATAAATTTTTTATACATATAAACCTTCCTCTTGAATCACTCTATCTATTAAAAAAAACCGCATTAAAATCCGTTGCGTAGTTTTTAAGATTTAAGCATACATAGGGATATAGGGACAGAGAAAGCGACTTTGTTTTATACTATGTAGTGATAATGCTGAAGTTTGTTTGTTTAGTTGAACGCGCTAATCCCAGGAACTACTGGTTCGAATTGAAGAAATCTTTTTGTGTTGGATAGTCCATTTATCGAGGAAGGTTATAGGCTATATAACATCACGCTACGACCAATAGGAGCCGAGCAAATAGGAAAAAGGCGGGTGACATCGCGGGGGACAGTTAGTAACTAATATCACTGCGCATAGAATGACCGTCTCTCAACGTTATATCACTGCGCATAGAATGACCGTCTCTCAACGTTATACCCCTGCGCATAGAATGACCGTCTCTCAACGTTATATCACGCATAGAATGACCGTCTCTCAACGTTATATCACTGCGCATAGAATGACCGTCTCTCAACGTTATATCACGCATAGAATGACCGTCTCTCAACGTTATATCACTGCGCATAGAATGACCGTCTCTCAACGTTATATCACTGCGCATAGAATGACCGTCTCTCAACGTTATATCACTGCGCAAAGAATGACCGTCTCTCAACGTTATATCACTGCGCATAGAATGACCGTCTCTCAACGTTATATCACTGCGCATAGAATGACCGTCTCTCAACGTTATATCACTGCTCATAGAATGACCGTCTCTCAACGTTATATCACTGCGCATAGAATGACCGTCTCTCAACGTTATATCACTGCGCATAGAATGACCGTCTCTCAACATTATATCACTGCGCAAAGAATGACCGTCTCTCAACGTTATATCACTGCGCATAGAATGACCGTCTCTCAACGTTATATCACTGCTCATAGAATGACCGTCTCTCAACGTTATATCACTGCGCATAGAATGACCGTCTCTCAACATTATATCACTGCGCAAAGAATGACCGTCTCTCAACGTTATATCACTGCGCAGAGGATGACCGTCTCTCAACGTTTATATCACTGAGAAAAGAAAGAAAAAACGTTTATTTGCCATAGACAAAACACACTATATGTACGCTATTTATGTAAATAAAAATGAAAGATAAGTACAAATAAAAAAAAACTGATTTTAAACGTTACGTGTGTGTCTCGCTGCAGCAAATAGGTATCCAGCTCAGCATGTGCCAGACTAACATCTGGCGCTGGTATTCTGCTGGATCCTGGTTGTGACATACGGATGTCAAGCATAACTGCGCATAGAATGACCGTCTCTCTCCACTTTACCAACAATGTTATCCACCCTACCATTTATTTATTTTTTATATACGACTAAGGTAGCAAACAAGCACACGGCCCACCAAGCAAGCGGTTACCGTAGCCTATAGACGTTTGTAACACCAGGGGTATCACTTGCGCGTTGCCGACCTTGTAAAACGCAAGAGGAACAGCTGAGCCGGCAGCAAACAGATAGAGTAACTTTCACATTTATAATTAAAATAGGTAATTCCACTATTCAATTAATCGCAATAGGCTCGCCCCCTATTACATGGTACCTAAACATACCAACTCCTATGTCCAAACTTATAAGAAAGTTATTAAGTGTTCAGTACAGTAATAAAGCCCTACAGTATATCCTTCAACCGGTAACCCAGTAGTGTCAATATCATACCTAAAGTGTTGTAACTAAACGCCACACTGTTTGTTATCATCAGGAACGTTCGGCCCGTTGATGACGGAAGTCAATGTGGCAACCGAAAGATAAGCAGAGGGACACGCAGGACTCACTATGTTTATATAGGCATTTTATTTACTAAATGTTGCCAGTGAATTCACTCGCACAATTATTTTTATAGTACGGAAAATCCTCATGGATCCTCCTCCACCTGGGGTGGTCGCAGGATATGTCGGACTCGTACTGACTAAAAACGGCACTTGCCCTATAGTCATGTCACTGTCATCAACCCATATACTGTCCCACTGCTGGGCACGGGTCTCCTCTCAGGATGAGAGGGATTAGGCTATAGTCCACCACGCTGGCCTAATGCAGACTTCACACGCCGTCGAGATAATCTCTCAGGCATGCAGGTTTCCTCACGATGTTTACCTTCACCGTTTAAGCGAGTGATAATTAATTATAAATACGCACATGATTTCGAAAAGTCAGAGGTGCGTGCCTTGGATTCGAACTCGAGACCTTTGACTTGCCAGCCCAATGGTCATACCACCAGGCTATCACTGCTTCTTGCCCTATTTGCCCTATAGTCATGGGATCCGTGAAATTCACCCCGACCATGACAAGCTGTTGTCCACTTCAATTCACTGGCATCCTAAAAGATTTTTTGAGATAATAATTATGTAACCTATGTCGTTCTCCAACGTCCAATAGCTTTAGGTATAGCAAAATTATAAAGTAGATATGAGCGGGACACCTGACAAGAAGACATGATGGCGGGTGGAGTAAGTTTATTACAGAATGGTATCCTAGAATGGGCAAAACTTCTTTATCAAGTTGAGAAAACAATTAAATTTTACGGAGTCAAAAGCATTCAAATACATATACAACAACTTTCTCAGTTCCCAACGTCTCCACAAATGGAGGAAGTCGATAGTTTCCAGAAACGGTCCGTGACGTCAGAGGGCACATCGGACGTCTTGCTATTGTTCCGAGTAGTAAACAGCCGTAGCCGCAGCGTTCAATTGTCATCCGTTATTGTTCTAGCACGCCAAGTGTGAACCGTGAAACAAGTATCGGAGATGGCCTCGATTGATTTCAAGTAGCATTCAAACAGAATTCGGGTCTTAACAATTAAATACTTGCTTTTATACCACTTAGAAAGAAAGAAAGAAAATAATGCTATTGACACAGTTTGGGCACAAATTAGTACATAGGTACGGTCGACAAAATTGTTAAGTATAGAGGCAGCTAATTAAACATCTGTGTTTTGTTAAAAATTGTGTAATAATGTATCACGCAATATGTGTCAAAACGCAGGTATTGTAAACTGCTACACATCACACCATTTGACGGGTAATTATTTAAATCACAATCTGTGTAAAGATGCAGATGCATTTCGTTCGCTACCTGTATACCAATCTGTTTTGTTGACTGTACCTGCATAAAAGAGATAAATATACGTTGGATACCTAGTTACCAGTGCTAAGCCAGTGCACCTCACGGCTGTGTCAACTGTAGGTCCATTTCAGCATTATTGCCAGTCAACTAGTGCCTGACGTTTATTTTCAACCGAACCTTTGAGTGTTACGGATGTAAATCAGTTTCCCAATTATTAATTTAAGTACGCAAAAATAAATAAATGGAAATATGGGTGTCAAAAGGGAGTACAGAGTTTACAGAGTGAAGCTGCAGGTCTGTAGGAACGCAAATTCATTGTCCACAATTACTTGTCAATGACGATGAAGACCTATAATGTGCAGTGCTCATGTGAAACGTATCATAAGCGCAGAGGAAATAAAGGAGCTCACTCCGAATCAAATCATGCAGTTTATAGTAGCCGCAGGGTTCAGTGGTGAACTCTAACTCAACCAGTGGCAATCACAATATACCGATTACGGTCACAGTGATATTCTAGCCGCAAAAATGGAATTATTTGGTACTTAATGAGATAACAATAAAAAAGCCCACTACAATCGAAATTGAAACTAATCTATTCACAAAGGAACTAAAAATTAAACATTCTCGTACGAGGAAACAACAATGCCACCAGTACCAAAACTGCAGCAGAAAAGAAAATTCGCTTCACACAAAGCCACATGATTATGCTCTTTATCTTCCTTACATCCTGGTACTTCAACTGTTTGAGCTAATTACGCGAACATCCTCGAGTACGGAGTTTCCTCGTCTGAGCTGTGAGCTCATTACCCACACGTCAACGCTCGCTAATTGTCGATGTCAAAGAGCGGGAAAGATTGTCAGCTTCCTGCACGGTACACCGATGTACTATCAAAGTAAGATGGTTACAAGATGGCTGAAGGAATAATAGGCTAAGCTTTTTATTAATACGTACTTTATTTAGTAAACGAAAGGTCTACTTCTGCGAACATATTACAAACAAATCAAATCAAATTAGCTCAACTATGTATGTCAGACTCCGACTAAAAAAATATGCTAAATATATACTAAATAAATATAGAAAAAAATGCACTTGGCTTCTTTTGCTCTGTATATCCGTGGAATTCGCCACGACTGTGGCAGGAACATTAATCATCCTACCAGTACTACAGCTCTTTTATTATCAGTGAGAGACGAGAAATCTACTTGTCAGAAATATGACTTTGCAGTTTTGTTTTTTTTTTAAAGAAAAATTATAAATTTCTTTAAAAAAAACAAAATTTTCCATTTCGAAATTATTCGATCTTTATGTATACTCCAATAGCAAGTGTAAAAAGCTCATAAACAGCCCTAAATGTCACCATGTCACTACACTTCTAATTGTCATCCAATGGGGACGAGCGGCGAGATTGCCGCCTTCCTGCGTATACGCACATCCGGTGTATAATTGTAAAGCTATTAGAGCAAAAAACCGAAGCATAAAAAAACCGATCTGTTTCCTGCAAACTAAATGTTGGTCATTTACGAGATCAAGTTTGATATTAAAGTCACAGGAAGGCTTTATTTGTTTTAAGAGGATGTGGCGAAAAATTCACTGTCAATGCCCTGCACTAAGTCTAAGCGAATAGCATAAGTTCAAGATTTTAATACCGGAAAATCTTGTTAATTAATTAATAATCTTAATCCTGTCCTAGCCCTAGGACTTTCGCAAACTGCTAATAAGTTAAAACAACGAGCATTATAATATATCAAAAAGACTGCAGACTACTTACTACACCGACCTTACAAAAAAAATGAATGTGGACGAAGCGAAAGAAGTATGTAAGAATCGTAGCAAGTGATGTTCTTTAGTTTCTGCGTAGCTGATGAGAAAAAGGCGTGAGTGTATTATGTATAAAAATAATAATACTCTGATTTAGTGTAGACGATCAGCAATGTCACAATCCGACAAGATTTCCGGAGAAAGAAAATGATAGTCTATAAAATGAATGATTCGATGTTACTGAGAATCGCGTAGAAGCGAAAACTAAACGCTTAGAAGGAGAGCTTACAACTAAACCAGTCTATTTTACATGAAAAGTAGAGCAAAAAGGCGTCATTGAACATGCATCCATAAATACTGATTAAATAACAATCGTTAATTAGCAAGTTGTGCTAAATAGAGCAACGCGTGAGAAAGCAAGATTTAATGAGCTGAAACCACTTTCGATTATGAGATATACGTTAATTATTGATCGATGTATCGATAAGTTAAGCATTAGAACTATGATGAAGATTTTAACCAGCGCTGGGTATGAATACAACCAGCATAATGCTGAGCTGGCAACCCATTCGGGACAAACATGACGACAGCACATAATAGTGATCTTTCTTTTTTTTTATAATATGTTCATTCCTTATTTTATTTGTGTGTTGTACGGATCTTGTCCGAATAAATGTGTTTTTCTTTCTTTCATTTGAATCGTTGAAAATCGAAATACTCGTAGAACCTATCATCGTTAAAGATTTAGGCTTGTTTCACAACACGGACACGCGGTTTGCGTACCATGGCTAGAACTGAGCGATGTGCAGAGGATAAATACGGAAGCCATACTCTAGGACGCATAGCCAAGTAGAGTGAGAGAGAGAAAAACTGAGATTCAAATCACTTTGAACACCTAATTATGCCCTACCTCTCTTAAAGAATAAGTGAAGGAAGGAAGTGGGGAAGTACCTCCGCCTTGCAGAAAATCGAAGTAAAATAACACTGTTTTGAGTTGTGTTGTGTTTCTTACGGTGAGCAAGGTTGCCAGTGCTCCACGAGGAAACTTTGTGTTGGCAGTGCCAACCCAGTTCCTCTTTCAATACAGGGTCGGCAACGCGCAAGTGATCCTGGTGTTGAGAGCCTATAGGCTACGGTAACGGTAAGCCGTTACCGTAGCCTATAGGCTCTCAACAGTAGCAAACAATCATACGGCCCACCTGATGGTAAGCCATCAGGTGGGCCGTATGATTGTTTGCTACCTAAGTAGAATAAAAAAATAACAGTTTGTATATGTTACGGCTAAAAGATGAAGTGCGGTTTGCACTTTCACCGTTGGTTAGTCGTACGAGGTTATGTCAGTACGAGGAAAGAGTGTCTATGGAGTTTCTTGTCGGTTCTTCTCCAAAAGACCCACTTTTTGGAATCGTGCAACTAGTTTCGACGTTTCAAAAGTGCTATTTTAATGGTCTAATTGTAATAATATATTTGACTTTGACTTTGAGGAGTATGACAGGTAGAGGCTCATTTAAATTCTAAGTATCTGATATCAAACGACAATGTAATGCCGTTAATCGATAGTTAATATAGTGATTCATCAAAAATATCCAAACTTCCTTTCCCGAAATGTCAACCATCAAAATGCGCACGATATCCCCCTAAGACGAGGAAATACGTCATGGCTTAGAAATCAAAACTACCGACTCCGTGACGTCATTCCCGTGATTCAGGAAAACACTATTGTACCTAAGGGTTTAACATAAATGTACACCAACCGCTCGATACACTCGCCCTCTATTACATGGGACCTATACAGCGTACATGGGTTACATCGTCATCATCATCAACCCATATACTGTTCCACTGCTGGACACGAGTCTCCTCTCATTTTGAGAGGGATTAGGCTATAGTCCACCACGCTGGCCTAGTGCGGGTTGGCAGACTTCACAAACCGTCGAGGAAAATATCTAAGGTATGCAGGTTTCTTCACGATGTTTTCCTTCACCATTCAAGCGAGTGATAATTAATTATTAATACGCACATGAATTCGAAAAATCAGAGGTGCGTGCCATGAATTCGAACTCGAGACCTTCGACTTGGCAGTCCAATGGTCATACCACTAGGCTATCACTGCTTCCATAAGTACACCGTACATGGGTTACATAAGTACAACTTTTGTTTTTGACGGGGTTGGAAATGCTTTATGCACTACCCAGGTGTGTTGGACTCCGCTCTGAAAAGAGCGACCTACCGACTAAAACCAACCTCGCATTCGTCCGCAGTACATAAGTACACCTCTGCCAACCTCTCGGGGAATACAGGCGAATGGTCTACAATGGTCTAGGTTAGGAATGATCTAGTTATATCTAAAGAAACTGCCTAGATGATGTCCTAGATTAAGAAACGTGAAAAGTATTCGACACGTAACCCAAATCACATTGCAGGCAATTTTAAAGGATAAATAAGTTAACAGTCCCGTGTAGCCAGGCCGCAAATGAACCCAACCTTTCGAAACAAAATTTGTTTGGCTTTTGTGGTGTTGAAATTTTGTCGCAACAACATTCTTTATGAGGTTTCTTACTAAGAATGTATAAGTAACTAAGTTAAAAACGTGGCGCAATCACGCAACAATTATAAAAAAAAAAGTTGTTTGATAATAAAACGAAATTTTTCGCACTGTTGTCTACATGTCATTATTTTTTTTTTTATAAAAATAAATAAGAAATATCTTGTTTTAAATCCTCTTTGCACGTCTTCTGAGAGATTTCTTTAAAAAAAAATTCAAATCAATGTCTACTTTCGAAGTTATTGTATTGTTGTGTGTTAAATTAAATTAATACGCATATTATTTCAAAACGGAGGTCGGTGCCTTGGATTTACTTGAAGATCTATGACTTGATGGACTCCAAATAATGGTCCGATCTGACTAATGTATTCGTGCCCTAGCTGGGACTGGGCTAGTGGATACTCTCAAAGCCGCTTGCACCGTTTTGCACCCACATATTTGCTGCCACTATAAATGCCCTACCCTACTTCAAAAGACTTTAAAATAGACCATGTATCCCTGAGTTTGTCTCGGTGTTTCTTCTCAGAAGTTATCAGTAAAGAATTGCCGTCGCCATCTAGCTCAAGAAATGTAAAACATTGACTTGTAAAAGTGTCTTTAAAAGATCTATAGACATAAATAATATTTACCATTTGATAGTCTATGATCACTAATTATCACTGCTTAATGAAGTTCGAGATAAGCGATGCCATATTATTTCATGGACTTAAAGGGTTACCAGACCTCAAACATTCCACTTTGTCTGTTTTCTTAAACGTCCCTTCAAATCCGGAAAGAAAGTTCAACGTCAATAGCTTTTTGCCCAAACTAATCGAACCAAATGGAGGTTTCCCCTGAAAACTAAGTCACAAAGGAGTTCGGAAAACCACCTTCCTGGATTAACAATGGACGACACCGGCCAACTCAATTTCAGACAGGAAATTGGAATATAGACCTTACAACTTTGCCATAAAGGTAAATTTGTCGGCAAATTGTTGTTAGTTCTGTGAAGTCGACAAACTTAAGTGTCAGAAGTTGGGTCGTTAAATTATAGGCTCTATTTCCTTGAGTTGCGACAGGTGTAAAATGCTTGGTTACTTCTTGTGCCATCTGTAGCGTAATATAAGTGAGTTCTATCGGGTGCATTGGAGCGGAACTGGTGTTTGGTGCAAGTTTTGAAATATTGACTTTTTAACTTTATGATAAGTTGAAGTGTTCGACATCAAATCTATTGTCTGAACAGCTCTGGACACAATTCATCATACTATCAGTGATCGGAGCATTATAGCCTGTTGCCGAGAGCGATACCGGCCCTCATCACAAACACAGCTGTATGCCATCCAACAATGCCTAAATGATGATAACAATGTCAACAGATATATTAAGAATTTAGATACAAATCTCATCCTTTATCTTTAAAAGGAGTTTAATCCCGATAATTTGCGCAAAAACAAGTGTAATTTTCTAATCCGCATCTGAATTTAAAAAAGCAATCAATATGAAAGGTAATTCTGGTACTTAAAAATCGTTCAAAATTTCAAAATGTTTGACGTTTACGACACTGTAAGTGGACCGAAATTTATAAAATTTTGGAATACGAACACTAAGCTTATCATTCTTTAGCACCGGGCGCATAGATAGGCCTATGATACCCAATTATAAGGCCTATGTTTGTTAACCCAATTGCACATAAAAGAATCTTGGCCCATTGCCAGTCGTAGCGCACACAATTAAAACTGATTGTATGCAAATTGATGCAAAAACAATATCAACTGCACGGTGTGCCCGCATCCATAATGTATAATTAGTCTATTATGAATAGCCAGGGTTAAGTAAATGCCTTTCTGTAAAAGGGAAGAACATTAGGTACTGGTATGGTTGGAGGTAGAATCGAATGATTCAACTGACTTGAGCTCCCTAAATAATTGGTTGAGCTACACGATGACTGATGTATGCGTGCCGTCAATTAGGACTGGTCAACTCAAAGCTGCTACGGTTCTTTCTTCAAAAGACCAGTTCAGATTTGCCCACGCTGTAAAAAACATATCTGATAAGCCTAAAAACACTGTTACTGACTGGACTTTAAGAGACCATGATTTTCCGAGTTTGTTTCGGCGTTTCTTCTCAGGAGGTCGTTAGCTAGGAAATGCCGGCGCCATCTAGTATTAAATACTGACTTATAAAAGTGTTTAAAAGATCTATTTACAGAAATACATATCAATTATGATAATTTATCTATCTAAAAGACTGATAATAACCCATGCAACAAAACCTGACATAAACAAATCAATTTCAACGTATAAGTAGGTAATTATTTTACAAGAAGTGTTTTAATACTGCCATAACCTTGAAGTAATGCGTTACGCTAATTTCGAAATTGTGAACGATGTATGATCAGCTGTTTCGTTTACATTTATATTTACAACGTGATTGGATACGGCATTTCGAAATTATGTTTTATTTTTATTGTAATATAATGAACAAGCGTACGGGCCTTATGACTAAAAACGAAATCATAAATTTTAATGAAAAAGATGTAAACCGCTTTCTTATTCTACTAAGACTACCTAAGCATCTCCTTTCCTTTTCTCTAAGTCTATCTAAAGAAGAGATTGCTCTAAGCGATGAGATCACCTATTGCACCAATCTATGATTTATAAATTTCTGCTTTACATTCTTTGAATTGGTTTTCTATGGAATTCTCAGTAGCAGCTCGGATTTAGAATTTGTGCCCGGTTAATGGCATAAGCTTCCCTGTACACCTCTGCCTAACCCTTCAGGAATAGTCGAAATGAAATAACACGACTAAGCTGTGTTGTTTTCCTTACGGTGAGCAAGGTTGCCAGTGATCCGCGAGGTAACGTTGTGTTGGCAGTGGGGGACTTTGACTTTCATACTGCCAATCCAACTATTCCTCTTTCGTTTTACAGGGTCGCAACGCGCAAGTGATACCCCTGTTGTTGCAAGCGTCTATAGGCTACGGTAACCACTTACTATCAGGTGGGCCATATACTTGTTTGCCACCTTAGTGGTAAAACAAAAGAATACAGGTGTGTTGTTGTTGTTGTATAAGTTGTATTGACTTAATCTATCTATACAGCTGGTAACATTCACTGCTGAGTGAAAGCCTCTTCTCTATATCCTAGATGCGCGTAATTCGCCTATACCTTGCACCACAAGCCACGTTTTTTCTCATCCCGCCGCGTCCCGGTCAAGGTGTGTTCCCAATAAGACACGCGTGCTCCCACGTATCGTACAAGGACAGTTTACCGTGACCAATCAAATTCTTCGAATACTTCGTCTAGGTAGAAAATTGATTTATATTTTAGTGTTGATTAAAAATATTTCTATTAACGTGTTGTAGCTTTCTGAAATAATTAGCTTTGGTGTTAATTGTTTTACGAGAGATAGGTAGTTTGCAGCGCTTTATGAGCGATATGGGATCCTTTTTTTATGGCGAAGCCAATTATTATTGTCTTCGATTGTATTATATTTCTGGACTAGATATTCAATTAGACTTTTTATATTGCTAAATGACAGATTTTCTTAACAGCTAAACGAAATAATGATAATTAATCAAAACTTGATGTATGTACTTTCGTTAATAAACAAAACATACTGTCAGTAGATGAATAAAAGCAACACAAAAACACATCGCCAAAATAAAAACCATTAATATACATCACACACTCCATCTTTGAAGATCCTTTCAATAAAAGGTCAATCAAATTATTATCTGCTATCCATAAATACAATCGACTAGTGACCATATAAAGACGTCCGGGCTCGTTAAACACCAACGCAGAACTGACTTAATGCAACTTTCTCAATTTAAAACTCACGTTCGAAATTCAAACTACCCACATTAAACAAATAAAATAGTGCGTGGGGGCAGTTTAGCGCCAGATATCCGTTTTGGATATTTGAATGGACTTCTTTGTTATTGTAATTTTGAAGATCTATTAACATATTGATGTAATATTTACTTTTAAATAGTTCGAAAGCTTTGCAGGGCCTTTACCGTGTTAAAAAAAAACTGGTTTAACTACCACTGGAAAAAGGGCTGGGTGCCGTTTCATTATGGCAATGAAATATTTCCACCTGCGTAACAATTAATTCCTTGCCCTTTACAGTAGGTACTCATGTGGTCTACTAAACATAATATGCAGTATAGGCTTTGTATAGGAATATAACTTTATACAGTAATATAGTTCTTTTCGTTCCCCTTTTATCGAATAAACCAGTATTTTCAAATGTTTTTTTTTTCTAGTTACCTCATTGCTGTAGTGGTTAGCGCGAGTGTTGAACTAGAGATCGATCGGAATTCGATTCCCAGTTCATTCAATGTATTATTGTATGTTAAGTATAACATATGCAACGTCAACACAATTTTTTTGTTCAGTTCTGTCAGTCTATCCTAAGGTTGCCTGGAAGAAATCGCTGATCGCGATAAGGCCTATTGTATGTTTTTCTGTATAGATTATGTTTTGTAATTTGATACATTGGTGTACAATAAAGAGTATATTATTATTATTATTGTACTGAAACGCTCAGTAGCAGCCCGGAGTTTGGATTTATGCCCCATACGTGATCAGCAAGACATTTGCGTAGATCACATGAATGCTCCCGGGGACAAAGATTCTCCAAAGAAGGGCCTCAAAAGGTAATAGTATTATTAATTATTCTGAGCCCAGTCTCCGAACTGACAACGATCAACCACATTCCCAAGTCCCCGAGGTACATTAACTAGGTCTATATCAAAGTCAAACTCGACAGATCGGTTTCGAGGCTCAGCCAACCGCAACTGACCATTGGCCGCAGAATCGAGGACAAAAGTGTTTGTGTACTGTTTGTAAATAAATTCAAAGTATTGAAATAAAACTACTTTTTACGGATTTTATCGAGTTATATTGATATTATTAATCCCGACGTTTCTTCCCATAGTCTACCCGTGACCATGGACCCTGTAAAGGGTCCGAAACGTCGGGATTAATAATATCAATATAACGCGATAAAATCCGTAAAAAGTAGTTTTATTTCAAATTATAATATTCGCGTAAATGTCAGAAATCAATAAATTCATAGTATTTTTTTTTATAATAAGAGTTATATTTATTTATGTTACGAAAACAAGCAGTGATAGCATAGTGATATGTCCATTGGACTACCAAGTCGTAGGTCTCGAGTTCGAATCCAAGGCATGCACGGCTCCTCTGGCTTTTGGTAACATGTCCTTTCTTTATCAGTCTTTTCACAATTATGTGGGGATCGGCTGCCAGTCTAACCTGAGGGTTACCCTGGAGGAACCCTATCTCCGTCAACGAAGTTACGAGCCGTTCGAAAGTTCTCCGAAACTTCGGAGTCCGATATAACAAGTGTCAAATTCAATTTTTTGAACGGGTAAAAACACATCGGGAGTAGGGACGACTGTCAAATTATATTGTCATTCATTCTTAGTTCGGGCCCCGAACGAATCATCCGCCCGTAGGTGATACGGAGTAGGAAACGCCCGTAACGAAGGTCGAAACTACGAACTTTGTGCTTAGGGAGTAGACCCCCAGATACGGCTGAACATCAGTATAAATAACAAAGCGACTGCCATTTCAGAGTTCCGCAACTTTCTGGGTAATACCGATATCTTTAAGATAGACTGGTTGTCAGGCTTTTTGGGCTTCTGACTAAACTATTAACGATTATCATACGTGTTCGTATGACAAACGGGACCAGCATTTCGAATTCATTTTAAATAAAATGGTTAAATAATAGTATGTTTTTTCAAAGTTTTCGTATAAGTATTAGGAGATTTTTTTTTATGAAAGAGCAAGGCAAACGAGCAAGCGTGTCACCTGATGGTAAGTGATCACCGCCGCCCATTGACACCCACAACACCAGAGGTGTTGCAAGTGCGTTGCCGGCTTTTGAGATAACAATAGGCTCGCTTCTTAAAGGTTGCCATGTCGTACCGGATCGGAAATACCTTCGCTGGTAATTGAGAGATGAGATGCGATTGTAACGTTGAAAAAACACGAGTATTTCGTCATTTAAATTCCAAAACCAATTTCGAGCCAGACCAAGTACCTAACCACTAACGCGCCGTGGAGCGTAATTAGTGAAGTCTGAAGATCCGTGGGAACATTAATTGTGGGTAGTACCGTTGTGCGCATTGTTCTGCCGGTACCCACGACTACAGACTTAAGATACGATACGTCCGGTTGATCGGGTTATTTGTTGCTTTGTGATTGGAAAACAGTGTCCCGTCGAAATTGGTTGAATGAACTCGGGTTAAGCGATAAACCTTTGAACTGTACAGGTTAATCTATCAAGGCACAATTAGCAGACATGATAAAAAAAATCTTTATAAAAAGACTCCTCCCGCATTAAACAAGGCCTGTGCCGCGGGAGACTTCAAAAGCACACGTAATACGATTATTATTAAGGGACATAAAATACATCCAGATCCCAGAAGAACACACAAATATTTGCCTCGGGTGGGAATCGCACCCACGACAGCAGCCCAACAGTAGTGGCCAAGTGACCACCTTAAGTGTGCAGTCAAATATTGTTCGGACCGTCTGGAAGGTTCTTTAATAAACTGAATAAACTGACAATCTCGCTGGGACCAAGGGCCGTAGCTTGCTGGTCTTGCGAGCTCCAATGATGGTTATCTTCGCATCATCATCATCATCATCATCATCCCATATACTGTCCCACTGCTGGGCACGGATCTCCTCTCCGATTGAGAGGGATTAGGCTATAGTCCACCACGCTGGCCTAGTGCGAGTTGACAGACTTCCCACACCGTCGAGAAAAATATCAAAGGCATGCAGGTTTCTTCACAATGTTTTTGCCTTCACCGTTTCAATTCTAAATTATGATGATAAAAAATCGAAAAGTCAGAGGTGCGTGCCTTTGATTCGAACTCGAGACCCTGACTTGTCAGTTCTGAGGACATATCACTAGGCTATCACTGCTTTTTCTTCACATAGTGCGAGGGTATCTTGTTTCATCGTTCACGTCAACGATTATCACGTCAGCATAGCCTAATAAAATAGCTAAACTGTAATATCATCTGTTACATTCTTCATCCCATAATAAAGAACATTGAAATAAAACTACTTTTTACGGATTTTATCGCGTATATTGTACACACACAGGTAGCCAGTCTACCCGTGACCATGGACGCTGTAAAGGGTCCGAAACATCGGGATTAATAATATCTGTAGTGACCTACAAACACACAGCGCAGCCCACATCCAGCCGCCGTCAGAGCGCGCTGCGCACTGAGGCACCTGAACGGAGCGCGCAGTATTTACGGCTGCGCGGGCTGAGGTGCATCGAGAAGCGACAACATCCCTGCGTCGATTACCATCGTTCACTGACTGCGAAATCTCTGCCGCTTGTATTTATATGACGCGCGTTTCTAAGATCAGACGGTACAAAACTTACTTGCACCCTATTCGTCTAAATAATATTTAAAGATGTTTGTCGTTACGTTACTTGTAAGGTTTAATATTGTAATATAACTAAGATGTTTTAATGCCAATATATATTCCAACTAATTTGCATACCAACTCGACTTTTATTTAAACGAACCACTAAATATCAATATACGCGATAAAATCCGTAAAAAGTAGTTTTATTTCAATGTATAATATTCGCGTAAATGTCAGAAATCAATACCCATAAAGGAACGTCAACAGAGCAAAGCTAATATCAATTCGCAAGCTAATTGTTGAGCTTACTCCACAGACAATTGACACAAATTGTTTCAAATGAGCTTGTGTATACGACGATACAATCGATGGTCATTGCCTGAGAGGAAACAGCTGAACGGAATCAGTTTTTTTTTAATGAATAAGTAATAAATAAATATTCTTGGACAATTTTACACAGCACCATCAAGTCCCAAACTAAGCAGAGCTTGTACTATGGGTACTAGACAATGGATATAATACTTATGTACTTTTTTTTTTGTAAATACATACTTATAATACATAGGAAACACCCAGACAAACACAAACACTTATGTTCATCACATAAATATTTGTGGTTTGTGGGAATCGAACCCACGACCTCGTGATCAGGAGTCCGACACGCGAACCACTAGACCACAGACGTCGTCAAAAAAATGAATGAAGCTAATTAGTTCGTAACGTTGTACTGTAGGTACGTAGACGCACCCAGGGATGTGCCTTAAAAGGCGTTGCAAAGGGGAGTTCTGGAGCGATCTATTAAGAGGACACAGTGCCCCCCTCCATGTGCTGATGGTGGCCACCGGGGTAGTTTTAGTGGGTAAGAATCCCACTCCCCGGTCTAACCCCCGTAGACCGGTAGACTTTTGAAGGTTTCCCCGCGTAAACAAAAAAAAAAGGTACGTAGACGCTATTATTATTATTTTTCACTCAATATCTTCATACATCATAAACATACCATGACGATGACGCCTATATTCCTCGAAGGGTTATGCAGAGGTGTACTAATGTACACTCACAGTTCGCCGGTATGTTTGGGTCCTATGTTATCATAGAAAATCCCAATAACACTTCGCTCAACCTGGGAATCAATCTCTGGCGTAGCAGTCGCAACTACTATGCTAATGAGGTACCTAGATCTTTAATTTAATTAAAATAATTAAGCCTAGAATTTTTCCTGTACGTTTCATGAATAGGTGTATATTTTTTTAAACAAACAAGGGCTCAGACCTGCATTGAGTTATGGCAACACAGTAAATTAACCGTAAATGAGCTAATTATTTTATCACAAATCAATTCTCGATGAACGTTTATCTAAAACTCAATAAATTTCATATTTATGATACAAACAATAAAGTTAGTTACATCACAATCGTTGCTAATAGACCGTAAAGTTACAAGACAGCCAAGGGTCAGAAGGTCGGCGTTTCCGGCCGTAATTCGATCCATGGTCCGAACTCGGGAGCGGGAGCTCGTGGGAAACCGCCGCTTCCTACTACGACCGAGTTATGCTCGCAAAAGAAGCGGCGGAAAGGAAGTAAGAATGCCTCCTCTCTTCCGATCCGATCCGCAGTAGACGCACCGGGCGCCGAAAGGAGCCAACAGACCTCCAACCTCCATGAGCTTTCGGACGATACACACGTCATACTCGTGAACGGGTGCCGTCTGTCGGGGCTGGTCAACTCTTACTGTCAATGGCTTTTTTATTCTGTTTAATCATCATACTGGACACATCAAACTGCATTGTTCTCATGGACTATTCAGAACACAATTGTAAACCAAGATTAACACTGTAATCATGTTTTTTTTTAAAGAGTTTCTATGGAATTTCTTGCCGGTTCTTCTCCATAAGACCCACTTTTTGGAGCCGTGCGACTTTTCAAAAGTAGGTACTATATTAATGGTCTAATTTAAATAAAATATTTAACTTTGACGGTTTGGTGAGAGTGGAACTTCTGTGCCTATAATTGAATGGTGTCCTATCGCATGCCTATACACTATTTATCACCATCATGCTAACATGTTTCGATTGATGGGTAATTTAATTTATTTGCACTGAATATACCTCGACATGCAACCCAATGATGGGTAGGCAGAACATCACGATATAAACTTACTGATCGAATTAGTTTAGTTTTTTAATTTGTAATCATAAAGAAACTATTGCTGCTCTGATTTCAAATAAGTATTAAGTATTTCTATTCAGTGTTAATGCTGCTATCATCATCATCCTCTTTACTGTTCCACTGCTGGGCACGAGTCTCCTCTCAGATTAAGAGGAATTAGGCTATAGTCCACCACGCTGGCCTAGTGCGGGTTGGCAGACCTCGCACACCGTCGAGAAACCTTCACCGGTTAGGCAAGTGATAATTAATGATTAATATGACATGAATTCGAAAAGTCAGAGGTGCGTGCCCTGGATTCGAACTCGAAACCTTTGACTTGGCAGTCTGATGGTGATATCACTAGGCTATTATATTATATAATATACCTAGATATACTAAAATACACTATCTCAGTTAAAAATAGGTAGGTACACCAAAAAATTTAAAACCTACCAATGCAAAGTTCTCAAAAGGAGATAATTAGCGTTCGCGACAGTTTTCATTCTAGGCCTCAATTTCCAAACTTTTTGCTCCTTTTATGGGAGCTCGACAGCTTTCAGAGTCTTCAATATGAAACTGTGAACTTTAATTAGTCCTTTTCAGGAGTTTTTTTGTAATTATGAACTGAGAACGTGATTTTTGATTTGCTACATCATGTATTTTGAGACATGTGTGTTGGTATAGTGTCATCCCTTTTTAACTTGTCAAGGGACAAGTGGCAGATATAATAGAAAAATAATGGTTAAGACCCTCTGGAGGGTCACCGTTTTATAATAAATTAAGAATTGTTAATAAATAGTTTCTCAATTATATATATAATGAATGAATACTCGGTAGATTTTTCATCTCTCATCCCTCATCCCAAATTTTACATTTACTTCAATTTTTCCACTTTGTACTGTAAATTTAGAGATATATTAGGCTTTTTTATGTTATATATTTAATAATAAACATAAAGGAGCAGTGATAGCCAACTGCCAAGTCAAAGGTCTCGAGTTCGAATCCAAGGCACGCTTCTCTTTCTTTTCCAATTCATGTGCGAATTAATAATCACTTTCTTAAACGGTGAAGGAAAACATCGTGAGGAAACCTGCATGCCTTAGCGATTTTTCTCGACAGTGTGAAGTCTGACTAGGCCAGCTTGGTGGACTATTAATAGCCTAATCCCTCTCAATCTGAGAGGAGACCCGTGCCCAGCAGTGGGACAGTATATCTGTTGATGATGAATAAGAAAGGGTCATTGTAGCTCATAGGCTCTGTAATATAACGACACCGCATACCAATGAACAGACGCCAGCAGGTCAAGTTATCCAAATCTGTCAAATTTTCTCAAATAAATATGAACCTTATAGTTTTGTATTAAAGTTGAAAATTGATCAAAGAAATTTGACACAGATTGTGGTAGCTTGATGTGCTAGCCTCTGTACAGTGATTATGACAACCATTAACATTGTACGCATACTCGACAACAGTGCTGACCTCTAGACAGGATAATGACATTCAATTTAATATTTTATGTACAGTCGACAAAGGAGACAGGTATACAGGCAGCTAACGACATCTGTGTTTCGACAAAGATTGTATTAATGTCATTACACGACGACTTTACGACGTTTGTGGTCTAGTAGTTCGAGTGTCGGACTGCTGATCATGGGTTCGTGGGTTCGATTCCCACAGCACACAAATATTTGTGTGGTTTAAACATGATCCTCTGTTTGTCTGGGTGTTTCTACTGTATGTATTTACAAAAAAAAGAATATAATTATGTATTATATCCATTGTCTAGTACCCATAGTACAAGCTCTGCTTAGTTTGGGACTAGATGGTGCTGTGTAAAATTGTCCAATAATATTATTATTATCATCATATCATCATTCCTGTATTCCCCGAAGGATTAGGCAGAGGTGTTCTTCAGTATTTATTAAGTATTACCATTTAGTTAAGTTTCTCTTATTATTATTAACCAAACTACGTAAAATGTTCTTTTGAGAAATAAAATTATTTAAACCGAAGTACAGACTATCTAAAACTGTCAAATGAAATGAAAGAAAGAAATAAAGAAAAATAAATAAGTTTATTTGTGAAGACAAGACGCACACATTGATTTTTGACACACATTTGACATTTTTACGGAAGGTATGCGCCACATCCACACAAAACGGCCATCGACCTTATCATTTTGTATTAAAGTTGAAAATCTATTAAATAAATTTGACAGATAGGGATAGCCTGATGTACTGGCCTCTGTACTTACTTACATCCACGGTTCGCAGGTATGTTTAGGTTCCACATAATAGGGGGCGAGCTTATTAACCGGCACCAGCTTAAATCTAACCTCCGAGGCCCAAGCTGCTACTGAGAATTTCATAGAAATACCCAATGACACTGCTGCTAGGATCTCAAACGAAGCTGTCTTGCTTACGACCACTAGCCTAAAGATAATTAGCTGATTACATTCAAATGTTTTTGTTATTGTAGATAATTATTAAAATTTTGCAAGGCAGCGACGTGTATAGACGTCAATCGAAAGAGTGCTCTAGCTAGAGACCAACAACGGCTATGGACGTGGATAAATATGGAGGTTTTGACAAAATAAACATATTAATTGAAAACGATCTAATATTAATCTAATCCGTTATAATTTTCAATATTACACAAATTCAATAACGAAGACATTATATTGTTTTCTAAGCATTCTACATACCAATAGATGCACAAATGTCTTGTATTGTATCGTGCTATTTAAAAAAAAACTCTACTTATCTATCAAGTGATCAATAATAATCAAATTAAAAAAAAGAATAGAGAGCTTTATTATACCAAAGTACGGGCAGGCACTTTCAAATCGTATGTTCAGCCATATCTCCGAAACGAATTGACCACTATCGATAATCCTTTCACCTTTGAACAAAAGAAGGTCGTGCTATCACGGTGAAAGTCGCGTAATTTTGGTAATTGAAGAAAGATCACGAACATAAACAATATAAATATATATTTGCAAATGATTCTGAACTTTAACAGGAATAAACAAAGTTTCATTTTGTAAGTTCACAAGATAATGGTTTAAAAACGCAAAAGAAATGTTTCGTAAAATTACGCCTTATACTTACCTACTTTAAACGTTTTTATGCGATTGTCATTCAATCAAATCAAATTATGTATTAAGAAAATGCTCTAGTTTCATATTTTCTTTTTTCATGAGCCATTGCGGAACAAAGGCCTCCCCATATACTTCCAAGGGCCGGTTATATGCCGCCTGCAACGGCTTCCACCTACCATTACTAGGTCGTTGGAGGCCGTCCTACTCTGCGCTTTCCGGTGCGCCGTCACTACACGTGATCTTCAATTATTAAAAACTGCAGCGCATTAAATAACGGCGACACATCAAATCAGTACCAACTAAGTAGGTGCCACCAAGCCCAACAGCCAATATTGGCAACAGGAAATAATTACGTATAAGCATGTTATGTTTACAACGGATAACATTGTGGTTCAGTTATCGTCACTAACCGCAAATGTAATAAATATGGTTTGTATAAGTCTGCTTGTTGTTACTGAAAAAGCAGTGTTAGATAAAATTGTTAATTAAGTATTCATCATCAACCCATATTCTGTCCCACTACTGGGCACGGGCCTGTACTGTACATAGTATTTCGTGCGTCAGAGACGTCGTTGATCTAATTTTTTTTTTAATTTGTATATCGGAAAATGTGGAAGAAAATCGAAGTGAAATAGTGTTATTTCACTTGCACTATGCATTGTATGGGTACTATCCCATAGTACAAGCTCTGCTTAGTTTGGGACTAGATGGTGTTGTAAATTGACCAAGAAATTTTTATTTTATTTATTTACTGTGCGAAGCCGAGCGGGTTGCTAGTAATTTAATAATAAACAATATAGGAAAACTAACCCGACATAATTATTTACGAGATAACATTAATTAGTGAGGGACTAATTAATATAATATTTGTTATATTGTTACATAACTCAATGTTGTTGTTATTTGAAAGACTAACTCTGGTCGACGACTTCGTCTGTTTAATATCATCATCAACCCATATACTGTCCAACTGCTTGACACGGGTTTCATCTCAGATTGAGAGGGATTAGGCTGTAGTCCACCACGCTGGCCTAGTGCGGGTTGGCAGACTTCACAAACCGTCGAGAAAAATCTCTAAGGTATGTAGGTTTCTTCACGATGTTTTCCTTCACCGTTCAAGCGAGTGATAATAATTAATTGTTAATACGCTCATGAATTCGAAAAGTCAGAGGTGTGTGTGATAATAATTAATTGTTAATACGCTCATGAATTCGAAAAGTCAGAGGTGTGTGCCTTTGGTTTGAACTCGATACCTTCGACTTGGCCGTCCAATCATACCACTAGGCTATCACTGTTGTAGATTTTCTGTGTAATTATGACGAACTATAATAATAATTATGAACGAAAACGCAACTCTTGAAGAAAAATTTAGTATTTCAGTTATGTCCTATGTCGAACTTAATGTATCTAAATGTTTAAAAGTTTCATCACAATTAGTGCAGTTATTTAAGTATGCATTATGTATTTTACATAATTATTATATTTACAAAAAAAAAATTAAAGGTATTGTGACAAATAGTAGGCTGAATAAAACATACAACTGATGGAATTTCAGGCGCCTATGTTGTATTCGATAATCCAACAAATGAAAAAGTAGTATCCCTAATTACTGAAATTCAAATATTCCTACAGCTTGATTAGGTTTAAAACTGAGCTTTCACATAAAACAAAATATTTAAATAAAAATTCAAATAATTCCGTTACCAGTAATTAAAAAAACACAAATGTCACTTCCAGATCACAGTCAAAAAACTCATCAATAAAAAAAAAGTTTATAAAAATACATCACACTATGGAATGCATTCTATAACCGTTGCAAATCACAATGGATCCTTGTACCCACATAACTTATATCACGCACAATATGCACTCGATAAAATAAAAGATCTATAACAGCGATCGATGCGCGTACTTGCGCGCGCGTCTATCGCGCGACTGGAGTAGCAAGCAGGAAAATTGTAAACATCGCGTAAGAGGGGGACGAAGATATTGAGGGAGAAAGGGATCGACAGTGATTTGTTTTTGCTTCGTCGAAGCAATGTTTGTAAGCTTGCGTGTAGATTATGTTAGAGGAGAAGCGATGAAGTGAAGTGTTTATGTGGAGACAGTCACGCGGCCTCTGTGAGGGAATGTGGCAATTTGTTATGAATCGCCCATGGGTTATAAAAGAAGTATTATCTGCCAGTAGCTTTCTGTATACCTACAAGATAATGTAGGTAGGTATACAACAGTATGGTTAGATGGTATTGCCACGTCAAGCGGCGATACAGATACTGGCATTTGATACTGCAGGTTGATCCCCGGTTTGAAGATCCAGAGGCAGAATACGGCAAGTACACTAGTGAGTATAATGTTGCTGAAGACGACGTTTAGGACAAAGCTAAGTGGAGCAGAATAATACGGAAGGCTGATTTTACAGATTTTTTGGGTGTAAAGCTAGGAAGAGAGAGTCATAATATGTATTATAAAAGTGTTAGTAAATGACGTGACTTTGCTTTGTGTTTCATTTCTAAAACTGACACAAAACAGCACACAATGCTTGTTAAAATGTCCAAAACATTGTATGCAAAAAGACAAAAGCCCCATCCGTTATTCTTTTCAAACCATAAAAGCGCAACTGCACACACAAATCCGAAAATTGCTTCAACAAAAATCCAAATGGACGGTTGGTGTTAAAACAACGAAAAACTGTCCAAGCAGCGGGTGTAAACCTTTTAAAACTGCTGACACGAGGTATACTTCCAGCCCGTGGGATTACCGGATTCGCAAATGAAATGAAAAAAGTTTTCGAAGTGTTAGTTCGTGTAGAGAGTTTAATACAGTTTCGGATTCAATTTTTACGTCGGCACGGAAATGGCAAAAACAGTGGAGAGCCAAGGTGCAATTGAGATGTAATTGAGGAACGAAACTGAAATTGTAAGGGATTTGAAAAACGTTATTAATTATGACAATAGATTGATGACCGTATTGCGTATAAAGTATTAATTTATATCTGAATTCTAACAATACTTTATTTCTGTAAATATAATGTTTTAAAGACACTATTCGAAGGCAATTATAGGACTTATAGGCGTTTCCTAACCCTCTGAAAAGACACACCGAAACCAAATAATTCTGAAATTTTCGCCACAGTGTCTTTAAGTAGACCAGTCTCATTATGTATTATTTCTATTTACGAATAACCAAATATTTGCGCTCTTTGGGAGAGGCCTATGTTCAGCAGTGGACGGCAATAGGCTGATATGATGATGATGAAGAAATATAAAGAACTCATAAGTACTTAACAGCAACAACACCATATTAACATAACCAACTTATTAATACTGTGGCAATAAAATCAACAAATCGATAAATCGAGTAACAATTATAATTCTATTGAATTCCTTCTTCAATTTAAATGACTTTTGAAAATATGGAATCCTAATAATCACAACAAACATAATAAAACAATTCTCTACTTACAAAGAATAAAGTTTAAGATAGTAGGCACAAAACTATAAGTTTACCAGTCCCGTCTACACCAAACTAATCTATGCGACATATGTTTACACCGAGTGACATGTCGCTGGTTATATGGAGATGAATATGCGAGGGAGGATGCTGCTGACAGGAATTTATATTGTAATACTGTACCAGTGTTTGTTTAACGTTAATTTATGTGTTATATCCTTTATTTCTGATAGGACTATGAAGTTCAGAGCGTAGATTTAAATTAGTATCGTTGTTAGATAGGCTGCTTGAAATGTAGGACAAAAGGTTTCTAGTAAACTACCCTCAGACTGGAGTAAACCTTGGGAGAATTAATGTAATTTGAGATTGAATACCAATACTAGGGGGATCATTAGATATTACCACCAAACATAGGGCAATGTATACGCATGTATATTGTATATAGGTCATGAAACGCTGATCAACCGATGTGCAAGGTATAATGGCGCTTGCTTGTGTTATGATCATTCCACATCGAGATAATTCCGTGCCTCAAATAGCACGTAAAGTCATCGGTCCCGGTTGTCCTACGAAGACGTTAGTGGTAGTCAGCAGCAGCCGAAAAAGCTTGTCTTCGGATACGGTATTACCCAGAAATTGGGGTTTGGAGGTCTGATGGTAGTCTCTTCGTATAAAATACTGATATTTAGCCGCAACTGGTTAGATTAAAAGCCTCCCTCAATTTAATTAGGAAAAGGATTTGAGGATGACCTTGCACCTGTCCTGAAGTTACTTGGCAACCTCTGGGCTCGGATGGATGGATGTTTGTTACTCGTTCACGTTAAAACTACTGAACGGCTTTTTATGAAACTTTACAGTATTAATATTAATACAACAGAATAACATATAGGCTATAATTTACGATTAAGATTTTGAGTTAATTAGACAAATTACAACGATAATTAAAAGTAACGTTTCCACGCGGACGAAGTCGCGGGCAAAGGCTAGTCCAGTTACAACTTAGCCACGAGCCCCTCTAAATAGTAACCTAGTACCTACATATGTAACAATATTATTTTCTGGGGGTCTACTCCCTAAGCACCAAGTCCGTAGTTTCGACCTTCGTTACGGACGTTTCCTACTCCGTATCACCTACGGATAGATGATTCGTTCGGGGCCCGAACTAAGAATGAATGACAAAACAATTTGACAGTTGTCCCTACTCCCGATGTGATTTTACCCGTTAGAAAAATTGAATTTGACACTTGTTTTATCGGACTCCGAAGTTTCGGAGAACTTCCGAACGGCTCGTAAATTCGTTGACGGAGATAGGGAGTAGACCCTCTGGTACAAGTTGGTACTCAGTCTTACTGGATTCATTGTGCAGTAATCGCGTTACGTGATAGGCACAATCATTAACGTAACCATACAATATAAACGTATGCTATAATTACCTTGACTGCATGATGAATTAATCATTACAGTATGAAGGTGTCATTGTATCAGGATGTGATGTAAACAAAAGATTTAATCCAATTGACGGTGTGCTTGAAGTTGTGCGAGAGGGATGTATGATCGGTGTGAATTTTAATTTTACATTTAATGTAAGTAGTTGTTGAATTTTGTGAATGTAATATGGAATAGAATAGAATAGAATTTATTTATTTTATTTTTATTTTTTAATTAATTCTATTTAATTAGTGTAATTGGTCTATGACCGTTCTAGTTAAATTGTATAATAAATAAATCCTCCCATTAATAAAATCAATGTGTCAACGAACTATCGTCAAAATTCATTCTTAGTTTAAAAATTAAGGAAAACTCATAACCTGGATCCTTTTACCACAAGTGGTACAAGCAGCAAAGCGATGCGTGACCCTCGATTTATTTTTCTAATAAATGTTAACCTACAATAACAAATACAAAAAAAAATGATTTGTTAATTTATGATACATATTTAGTTCATAAATAAGAAAGCGTGTAGAACATACCATTACGCCTGTATTCCCCGAAGGGTTAGGCAGAGGTGTACTAATGTACACCTACATTTCGCCAGTATGTTTAGGTCCCATGTAATAGGGGGCGAGCCTATTGCCATTAACCGGGCACAAATCCAGACTCCGAGCTGCTACTGAGTATTTCGTAGAAAAACCCAATACAACTTTGCTCGACCTGGAGATCGAACCCGGGACCTCTAGCGTAGCAGTCGCGCTTAGGACCATTAGACTGATGAGGCAAGTTTTATTTATAAAAGTATGAAAAAAAACTGTTCAACTTTACGTCAAACGTCGATAGATGGCGCTAGCAGTAGCGTCACAAATGTTTTTTTTACGCAGTTAAATAATTATACTTATCATAACGGGTTCTTCGTGACTTATCTTATCACCCATCCATGAATAAACCGCATTAAGCAAAACCTGAACTATGCAATTGTGTTATGTGATTATATTATTTTTGTTTATGATTGTGTGCCGTCAATAAATGTTTTTTTTTTTATACTACTAAGGTGGCAAACAAGCATACGGCCCACCTGATGGTAAGCGCTTACCGTAGCCTATAGACGCCTGCAATAGATAACAGGGGTCACTTGCGCGTTGCCGACCCGGTAAAACGAAAGAGGAATAGTTGGGTTGGCAGTATAAGGGTCAAAGTTCCTCGCGGAAAAATCGTTTTCTTTCTATTTTCAATTCTAATTAAGCCGAGCCCCCTACACATTAAATAACCCTAATCTACTCGCACTGTAAAAAGTAAATAGTTTTTCTATTTCCGAAATAAAATTAAAATCTCTTATCGTTATCACTATCTCTATGCAATTAAAACAACATTAAAATCCTATCCCGCGTAAACAGTGGCTAAAAGCATCTAAAACTTCCTAATTGCAGTTTTCTTCGCCTTTATTTTTACACCTGTAAAGTGCATTTTACTATAACTTAGATGGTAAATAAACGCTTGTAAAAATGTAGCATAACACTTTCATTTTTTAAAGCTCTTATTATTGAGAAACTAAGGTTTAATTTGTGTTGACAGTAGACCAGGTATTTAGGTCGACGACTTGATAATGCAGGGACGGTGTGTGCACTAACTATTACATCATTATTGTAAGCTCAATTTGTGGGCATGCGCGTGAAGATAGTATATATTCGTTTTTTAATGGACTTTTTACATTTTAATAACACCATCACGCCTGTATTCCCCGAAGGGTTAGGTAGAGGTTTATCCACCCCCAGTTTGACGGTATGATTAGGTCCCATGACAATACTGACTACTTCGCAGCCCTTGCGAACGGAGTATTCTTCGTTCGGCACCAGTTTTTTCAGCACCAATGGTTTGAGCACTTTTTTTTTTTTTTTTATGTGATAGGGTTGGCAAACGAGCAGACGGATCACCTGATGGTAAGCGATTACCGCCGCCCATGGACACCCGCAACACCAGAGGAGTTTCAGGTGCGTTGCCGCCCTTTTAAGGGGTTTGGGCGTCCGGTATCCTCACTCACTCGACGAAACACAACGTAAACGTTATTTCACGCCGGTTTTCTGTGAGTGGATTAGATGTCTCAAGTTGTACGCAAGGAGTATTCTTGCGTACAACTTGAGACAGGCACAGTAATATTGTCAGTACTATATTATCATAATATTATTTGTTTTACACGAATGATCCGTACTAGAGAGTCATCTACCTTTATTTTTCCAGAGCGAGACAGGGCGTTGAATATCTTTAGGAATATTAACTTTCCTTACCTGCGCAAGTGTGTGTGTAGTGCGGCAAGAGTCTCCTATCGAAAAGTACCAATACTGCCTAGGGCAGAGACAATGGCTTGTGGATGCATTTTCTTCTTTCAAAATATCGCATTGCAAAGAAGAGTATAAGCATGAGCGATAAAGAAGACCCTATGACCGCTTTAGCAGTACATTCGCTCTGCATTATGAATGTAAACCAATATTGAGTGACAAACTGCCAAATTTTTTTGGGTGATCTTCTCATGAACAAGAAGCTGCAGTTGAAGATAAGTAATTACCTGAAACAATACAAATCAAAGTCAGTATTTATGATACAAGTAAACTAAACAACAATAAGTAATTAAAGAATGAAAAAGGCGTGTGGATATACACTAAAGCCTTTTTCCCATAGGGATAGGCAGGAATTAAGGCATACCTACTTCTTTTATTTCATTCGTATGCAGATAATATATTTATTAAGTAAGTATATCGCTTAATTATTCCGAATTAAAGGGACAATTTCTATGGTACTTTTTTTTTGCAAAACAATAAGGAACAAATTTGTTATTGCTTTAAATTAATTAACGCATTAAATCTTTTGATACAAAAGAAAGAAATAAATAAATATGTATAAAGCAACACACCCGGAGTTGCTGTAATTAACTTATTCTGTACTAGATGGCGCTGATACAGAACTTATTAAAAGGAGGTTACTAAGTATTCCCAGCCTGTCATGGTCGTGGCGAATTTTTCGGACCCCATGGCCATGACTACAGGGCAGGTGAATGCAAGTGCGGTTTTTAGTCGATACTAGTCCGACATAGGTACCCTGCCGGCAGACGACCCATGAGGTTTATCCATAACTACTAAAAAAAGTTACTAAAGTGCTTCGTGATAATACTGATTAGATAGCAATAATGACGTTACGTAATCACTGCAGCTGATTAATCAGATGAACTGATAATATTATGAAGTAATTATAAAACATTAATAGCATTGTTGCAGACATAGCTCAATGAATGAGCAAGCTAAAGTGGCAATGGGCCGGTCACATCTCGCGGAGAACTGATAAAACGGTGGAGCAAACGAGTTCTCGAGTGTCTACCGCGTCTAGGTAAGCGCAGTGTAGGACGCCCGCCGGCCAGGTGGAGTGACGACTTGCGGAAGGCAGCTGGCAGTGAATGGATGAGGAAAGCCGAAGATCGGGCTTTGTGGCGTTCACTAGGAGAGGCCTACGTCCAGCAGTGGACGAATATGGGCTGATGATGATGATGATGATGAATAGCATTGTGGCCTCACACATGTTTTTTATACATGATTTGAGTACGTTTGACCGCACCTCACCTGATGGTAAGTGACGATACTGCCTAGGATGTAGCACGCAAACTCAAATAGTGCCTATTCATTCTCACCATAAGTAAAATTAACAACCTATCTCTTAATCTAAGCTAAATAATAATATGCTAAGTTCGATTAGGTACATACATTAACATAAAACAGATTTATATCGAATCTGGAGTAGACAATTGGTGACGCACTACAGTTAGGCAAATAGGTTAGGTACTTTACTATAATTCATTTTCGTATCTGATTTTAATTAGAAAAACAAAAAATCGAGTTCCATCCTCATTACAATGTTATTTTTATATTTTGCCTTATGTTGTGAATGTGGGAATAAACCTTTCTTTATTTTTTTTATATGCGTGCAGAAATAATCCTAGGTAGTATTAGAAAAATTGATATTTACAATTGAAACTGCATCTCACAAATCCACTTAAACTATACCACAAAGTCCAATACACCCCAATACACACTATCAAGCAAGCAGCGCCACTTATTTACAAGAATTTTGAAACTGCGCCAGATCGTTTAACCGTCCATTCACTAAAGCGGGGCAACTGTGGCGCAACAATACATGTTGCTATAAAGAATTCACTGGAGCTACGGGCAACGTTCCCAATTACAACTGGAGAATCTTAAGAGCTGCGTGAATTGAAGTTCTTCTAACTACAAACACGATGAAGAGTCGAATGGTGATCTAAGGACTGTTCCAGGTGGTATAAAATCGGTCTTTGTAGAAATCGATGGGGGAGATATTTGTTCAGCAGTAGACTTCCTTCGGCTAATATTTTCTTACTAATATTTCGGCTGATAATGATTGTTTTTGTGATTAAATCTGTAAAGTCTGCTTAGATTAGGTTAGGTTTAGTCAATGTGTGTCGTGGAGGAATGTTGAATAGCTGCCGTGACCTCAACAGAAAGTGGCGAGGGGAAACAATCATGTAGTTTTGGTCAAAATGTCACCCACTATGGGTGGAGACCGACTCGCTCAACCGCCTTCTGTGGTGGCAAGGGTCTGTGAGGACACACGCGAAAAAGCTTATATCATTGTAATAAAAATATTGATCTCATCTTACGATTACAGGACAAAACCTACCGACATAACTTGAAAAAACACTTACTTTGATAATTCAAAAGTAAGTACCTTTAATTATGGTCTACCTACTTGAGACAATTTCGAGTTTCAACTTAACTAGGTACGTCAGTTAGCTGGTCACTACTTGTCCAATGACTGACTCCTATGGCACGAAGGATTGAACTAGTAATATGACTACTAGTCAAACCATCGGGGTTTCCCTTAGCCTAAATAGAACCCCACAGAAATCAATTATTCCAAAGTCAAAATAAGACCATTATAAAATGCTACTGAATTACCCAAAAAAATCTCTAAAGGCATGTAGGGTTACATCTATTTTACCTTGGTTTGATCTAAACCATTATAATAATATACTGCAACAAACATTAGTATTTCTAGGCATATATGAAAAAACAATACCCGTTTATTAAGCAACAGTCGGGCGACTGTGGCGCCACAATGGATGCAGTTCATAAAGAATTCACAAGCGCTTCGGGCAACGTTCCCAATTACCGCTGAGAACGCTTTGTGGAGTCTTGAGGACGGCCTGTGTAGCACCACTTCTGAAGCTTGTACAGTACTGGATTTCAGTTTTTATGGTGGAACTAGGAGTACTAGCACAGTAAGTAATGTAGTGTGGATAATTAAATACAATAATAGATTCAAGACAAGGCAAAAAGCAGTGATAACCTAGTGACCTTTGTCCGAATCCAGAGCACGCACCTCTGAATTTTCGAAATCATGTGAGTATTAATAATTAATTATAAATTATAGACGGAATAACCGATAGGTTAAGTGGAACTTAACCTTGGAAATTGATCCGTGTCATTTTTATTTAACTGTTATCTTTCATAAATAATTACTAACATGGGAACACTTACACATCTACTCCAATATAAACTAAACGTTGCACTATATGTACATTATGTACATACCCACATCTGACGCACAGGGCGGAAATTAAACGCTGCATCGGCGGAGAATTGGAGCGGCCCGGGCGATGCCCCAGATACGTCCTTAGGCATGCTACACACCGAGCGCCACAGGACAAATCAAATAAGTCATCTCACAAAAACTTAACTCATACTTAAGGTGTAAGGTGCCTACTACTGTGGAATCTTACAAACACATTAAAGGATCTCCAATAACATTTAAAGATGCGGAAAATACGACGGTTTAGATGACGTCTGTGGTAGTGGGTTCGATTCCCACAGGACACAAATACTTTTATATATATTATAAATATAAGAGTATGTGTTTATCTGGGTATTTCTAATGTATTATACGTAAGTACCCACATAAATATTATATCCATTGTTTAGTACCAATAGTACAAGCTCTGCTTAGTTTGAGATTAAATGGTGCTGGTGTAAAATGTTCTTAATATTATTATTTTTTTGTATCGACACATCGGGGCAGGGGTTGTTTTCGATGTCAGCACGTAAAGTTTCAATCTGAAAAGGCACCGCAATAGGAATAATGGAGAAGTCCTCACGGTGCTAAGAAGGTGCTTACTAGGTCACAACAATGATTATAGAATTAGAGACCAAAATCAGGCCAGCTTACGAGAATATATGATAGACTTTTATTTTAAAAGTAATGAATAATGTAACTTGGTCTGCCAACTATGCTAATCCCTACTAATAGGTACTATAAATGCGGAAGTAACTCTATTTGGTATATAATACGGTTCCACGCGTAAACCGCTGAACCGATTTTGATGACATTTGGTACAGAGATAGATTAGACCTGGCAAAAGGACATAGGCTATTTCTAGTATCTATATATTTTGAATAACTTCTGAGCTTAAAATCCATTAAATTCAATTGACAGAAAAGTGTCGCAAATACTCGGCTCAGTAGTCACAAAGTTTACCGGTGTGTAAACCGCTTTATTTAGTGTCTCGGCATTTAAGGAAGTTTTATTTTATGGAGTTGCAATTTGTTGCCACCATAACTTGAAATCGCACCAAATTGGAACTTCAATTTTTAAAATAAAAGTCAGATCTTTGTAGATTCTAGAGATTTTCGAAATAAGAATCAGCTTGAAACCAGAAGCATGTTTTCGACATTACCGGAATGATTAAAAAGCTTTAAGCGAGATAATTCATAATATGCAAAAAAAGACAGAGGTGTATGTCATGGATTCGAATCCAAAACCTATGACTTGGTAGTCTAATGGACACATCACTAGGGTATCACTGCTCACTGAATAATTGCTCGGAAGCCATTTAAAGTACTTAATTATTTTTTATTATAAGAGGGAGTCAACACAGTAACTTTTCTTTAGAAATTAGTCTTTTCAGAAATTAAGCGTTGTGTTAATTTAAGAACATCCATTGATAAACTTTCTAAGGGTACGCCATTGAGCCTATTGAGGTGACGTCATGTTAATTAAAAAAATATATTATAAGAAGGGTCCTTTCAAAGTCCATAAATAGGCAATAGCAGCCCAATTACATCAATCTTCTTATGATCTTTTTAAAACCATCACGCCTGAATTCCCCGAAGCTACTAGCGAACTGTGGACGTACCATATTATAATATGTATAGTATGTTTAGGTCCCATGTAATACGGGGCGAGCCTTTTGCCATTAACCAGAAACAAATCCAATCGGAGAATCGGTGGATATGGTCTGCGCAATACCGATTTTTGTGGCGATCTTTAGGGGAGGCCTATGTTCAGCAGTGGATGTCCGTAGCTAATATATAGATAGATAGTCAGAAGTCCAAAAAGCATTAGTTATAACCAGTCTATCCTCAGGATATCGGTATTGCCCAGAAATTGGGTTGCTTAAGTCTGATGGCAGTCGCTTCGTGTTAAATACTGATATTCAGCCGCATCTGGTTAGACTGGAAGCCGACCCCAACATAGTTGGGAAAAGGCTCGTATTTTGATGATGATACATGGTTTAAATGCATCTGATCTTCCTCTAGACGACCGTGGAAGTGAAATATAAACAATAATTTGTAAGTTTCAATATTTGGTAAACACAGGATGCTTCAGTCCGGAACTATTCCACAAACACGTCACAAATACCAGAGTATCCGGTCAAATTTCCGGATACTGGGGTCTTGCGTAAGCAAATATGTGAACGAATTGTTTGGATAATATATTTAAATCATCTTCCCTTTATCATTCAGCCGGAGCGTTGGTTAAGAATACTTTCTCTAGGCAAGCTGGAAAAAACGTGCGTTGTAAAAGTCAGCAAAGCCCAGAATGGAAGGATTTAGTGATCGAAAATTGAACGATAATTATTTTTATTTTTTTATTAAATTAAAAATAAAAATTATTTAATTAAAAAACTATATAGCTTACGGTATGCAGGTTGCTTATAAACTGTAGACCTCCTCTAAGAAATGAATTGTGAAAATTGCCACAAGATTGGTGATTTGCAAAGCTAGTATACTTTATAATAAAAATTAAATTTTGATAGCCTTTATTTACATACTACATCCATACATACTATATATGTATGGATGTAGTATGTAAATAAAGGCACACGTTTATCTCATGGGGGTAGGCAGAAACTAAAGAACGCCACTTGCTACTATTCTTGCATACTTCTTTTGCTTCGACCACATTCATACATCTTTTTTTAAATAATATTTTTTGGGACATTTTACACAGCACCATATAGTCCCAAACTAAGCAGAGCTTGTACTAGGTACTAGACAACGGATATAATTACTTATATACTTTTTTTTTGTAATACATACTTATAATACATAAGAAACACCCAGACAAACACAAATACTCATGTTTTATCCACACAAATATTTGTGTCCTGTGGGAATCAAACCCACGACCCCATGATCAGCAGTCCGGCACTCGAACCACAGAGGTCAATGACATCGCGCCGTGTATGTATGACCATCTTGTCATACATACACGCCGGTTGCGAGTACTACGCAGCTAATCTTTTTGAAGAACCTCACCACCACCACCAACCTAAAGTCTGTTACATGATCATCATCTTCCTGCCCTTGTCCCAATTTATTTGTGGTCGGCGCAGTATGTCCTTTTCTTCCATTCATCTCTGTCAGCCGTCACATCATCAGTCACTCTCTTTTCTATCATGTCCGCTTTAACACACTCCATCCACCTTTTCTTTGGCCTCCACTCTTTATTTTTTCTTGTTACATACTATATAGTAATGTTATAAATGCGAAAGTTCTGTATGTCTGAATGTTTGTAACGTTTTCACGACTAAATCGTTAGACCAATTTTGATATTTTTTTAAGTTAGATTGGACCTTGGAGAAGGATACTACCCATCTCTCCTTTGGGAATCGAGTGACTTCATTCATAAACAACAGTTTTGTAAACAAAAACTCCAATACCGTATCACTTGGATGGCTTCACTTTAACACCTCATTTCACCTCATATGGCAACATATTGGGTTCCACCAACAGGTGCTGGGTATAATTGGACGTTTAATTTTTTTTGCAATAAAACGCCATGTTACCATCAGTACGAGCGAAGCCAGAAAAATATTTTCTCGTTTGAAACTGTTCTTATTTTGGCGAAAGAGCTTTTTTATTGTAGCATACGCCCGATGGTAAGCGGCAGGCTCAAGGAAACACCAGTGGTAGATATCACTTGCGCGTTGTAATCTTGAGACGTCAGTTGTTAAGTCTCAATTGCCTACTAACTTGACTGGCTACATTACCCTTCAAAAATATTTTTTTATTTAGTTATTTATTTCAGGCAACAAGGCCCATATAAAAATATAATAATACAATATAAAAATAGAACACAACATAAAATACTATAAAATATATACAACAATAACATTACTACTTCACACGCAAATTCGTCGTGCGTCGCTCGGTGTTAGGTATAATCACAATACATATTATTGCTCATTATCATGATCATCAACCCATATATTGTCCCACTGTTCGGCACTGGTCTTTTATCAGAATGAGAGGGATTAGGGTATACACCCCGCTGGCCTAATGCAGGTTGGTAGTCTTCAAAAACCGACGAGAAAATCTCTAAGGTATGCAGGTTTCCTTACGATGTTTTTCTTCACCGTTTAAGGGCGAATTTTCATATCTTAAATATAAAAATGTTATGTTATTTTATACATATTATATAAAAATCAATTGATGTTCGTTAATCTTGCTAAAAATAAAAAACGGCCGAACCGATTACGATTAAATTTTTTTCGTGTGTTTAAGTGGGTCTCTTGATGGTTTAGATTCACAATTGAACCCGGTAGGTGGCGCTGCAATCGTGTTGCAGGAAAACATCTGCCGGGCCAGCTAGTATATTATAAAAATCAATTGCTGTACGTTAGTCTTGCTAAAACTCAAAAACGGATTGACCGATTTTGATGAAATGTTTGGTGTGTGTTTGAGTGGCCTCCTTCATACTCTAGATTCGCAATTGGACACGATAGGTGGCGATGCAATGGTATTATAACGTCTGCCGAGCCCACTAATTATTAAAACCTACATTACTGATTATCAGAGGCTGCAATTTTGACAATATGGTGGTACTATGACCTACTGGTTCGCGTGTCGGATTACTGATCACGGGGTCGTGGGTTTGATTCCCACAGGACACAAATATTTATGTGGTGAGCATAAGTGTTTGTGTTTGTCTGGGTGTTTCCTATGTATTATAAGTATGTATTTAGAAAAAAAAGGATATGAATATTATATCCATTGTCTAGTACCCATAGTACAAGCTCTGCTTAGTTTGGGACTAGATGGTGGTGTGAAATTGTCCAAAAAATATTTATTTACCACCACAGGCTTACTCACTAGTAAAGTTTTACCAGTTTCAGACTATCATCAAGTTCAGCATAAGTTGGTAAATGCAGTAGCATTTTGTCTTCCCGTTTTGGACCAATATCATCATTACCACCATAACTATAGCAATCCTCGCCATCGCACAGTGATGCCTATCATTCTATCTCTTCTTTAAGAAACTCACAGGAGACTAAAATAATGATACCCTAATAAAACCCCATTACCATTTATAATCAATTTCATTATCATAAGACACAATCGCTCATTAACCAGAGAATGTATAACCCGGCTTATTTCAAATATACTACGACTATATTGTACGGTGCGCGGGCGCATCACTCACCGAACTCAGTCGGGTAACACCGGCGAATTGTGGCACAATAACGTCCGGACGGATGAGTCTATTAAATCATACGTGGTCAGGGCCCCTAACTGTAAAAATGTGGTACAAGTTCATGAGCGGAAGTGTTTGGCTTATTTTTTAAATTTATTTTTGGATTTGTTTGATCGGACGATGTTCTTTCTTCTTTTTGCAGCCCTGTGTCATGTGCGGAAATATAAGGACATCTTTAAACAACATACAGACGCGAGCAGGTCAAGCTACCCAAAATTGCCAAATTTTCCCAATTGAAAATGAACCCAATTGTTTTTTGTTAAAGTCGAGAATCTATCAAAGAATTTTGAAGGATTGGGGTAGCTTGATATGCTGGCTGTACGATGATTATTTCGTGGTTTCTATCAAAGCTGGGACACGAGTGTCAAGAAACGGGATGTTGTGTAAACATACGCTAACTAAAATAACTTACGACGGACGAAGTTACCAAAGTACTATTTCTCTTTATATTAGCAATAAGTTAATTGCCATCTTAGTTAATGTCATACTCTGTGTAACATTCGAGTGTATAAAACGCTTTTCCAACCTACACTTGCTTTGACAAGCTTGTCTTGCGGGTATGACTTGATAGTGCCATTGATATAAAACTTCTTTTTATTTTGGCCTTCGGTCGGTGAATGAATCTACATCGAAGAAAAAACACGATTAACGTTATATAAATCATCTCTTTAACTCTCCTCTCAGAATAAGAGGCTTTAGGTTAGGTTATAGTCCAGCATGCCACCGTCGAGAAACTCTCGGGGTTGTATGTTTTCTGACAAAGTTTTCCTTCACCGTATATGAGATTACAATTAAAATATCTGATTAGATAATTCTAATAGCAAGGTAACCACCTAGCTATTAATGAAAAATGTAATATAATTATAAAATGACCTATAATGACAACTCACACTTCCCCGCTTCCGCCTATAACTTGCCCCACACATAATTGCCTCGAATCGAGCATTGAACGGTGGCAGCTAAAAAATTGGCCAAGCGTGTTGTTAGCATGACAAGCCACGCGATTAGCGTCGTGATTATGTTTGTCTTCCAAATCAATGATCTTACTATGATGAAGAATATATGATGAATTTTGTTTAATTACTTTGACTGTATTGAAAATTAAAACAGAATAAAACTAAGATTAAACACTAAATAACACTAAGGCTAACTACACTGACAGAACTTCGGATAGATACATGACCTGACATACACACAATCACACCTATATATCCCGTTGTGTTAGGCAAAGGTGTACTAATGTGAAACACAGTTTGCCGGTATGTTTATGTTCCACGTAAAACAATTCCAATCACCGAGCTGTTACAGAAACTTTCACGGAAAAGCTCAACAACTATAAGAGTAAAGTTTCGATCCGAAGATGACATTCGATTTTCGCAGTTGACCCCAGTTAACATATATGCCGCGACATAATCTTGTCATTACATTATCTCGTCTTCAACCATACTTTCGGCACGAGATAAGCAACGACAAAAATATTTCGTAGTGCGCTTGATATGTTTGCAGGATACCGTGACTGATTATGGCGTATGAAAGATGGTAAGATAACGACGCAGCCGGCATTCCCACTTAATCTTCTGGGGAATTTCTTCATGCTACTCGCTTGGGAAGCAAGTTTACAGTTTTAATACATTGCTGAAGAGAAAGACATAAGCGACATTCTTGGCCAATACACAACGAACTGTTGACTCCTGACTTAAAATATACAGACATAAGCTGCTTTATTCGTATGAACACTGCATTTTCTCTCAATTTTTAGCAGTAATCAGGTATACTTCTTTAAAAAATATATAGTACCTCTAACATTGTCTTACATTATTCTCTCTAATAGTCATGGACATTACGTGCTAAGGCTCTTATAATATATACAATTTAGACAGCCCTCTTAGGTCTTAAGCGAGGTAGGGCATAGTGGAAGTAATTCCACTCAAACTGGAGCTGCCCGACTGAGGAAGTACCTCCGCCTTGCAGAAAATAAAAGTGAAATAACACTACTTTGATCTTTGTTGTGTTTCTTATGGTCAGCAAGGTTGCCAGTGCACCGCGAGGAAACGTTGTGTTGTGGGGAGATATTTCGTTTTACAGGGTATGCAAAGCGCAAGTCTACGGTAACCGTTTACCATCAGGTGGGTTGTATGCTTGTTGTCACCCTAGTGGTATAAAGACAGAGGTATATTCTATAGGATTTTTGGGAATTAATTATTCTACAGATGAAACATTTTGCAGGGTATTTTAATACCCATAATTTGTGATTTTCATTTATTTCCGAGAAATTCCTTTAAAACTCTAAAACATAACTTTCATAATAAAACAAAGATTAAGGGTTATTAATGTTCCTAGATTACTTTCGCAGGAAATTTCGCATTTCGGAGTTTCCTTTGAAGCAAACACCGGATATCCTGTCCCATTTACACGGCTTTATGAGGAATTTTGCTTTAGGTACTTAAAAGACTGGAGGCTTAAAACTGGAGATCTGTAATATTATTAAATTAGGATAAGTTTAACGTCAAGGAACTCTACAGTAAAAAATTTCGTATGTGCCTGTCTAATCGTGCGGAGTCTAAGAACATCCTTTACATCTTCGACTTTATGAATTTATCATCTTTAACTCGAATCCGACTACTGGTGGTCTCTTCAATACTACTCTACACCCCAAAGCCTGATTCTTCAGCATTTTTCATCCATGCCCTGCCAGCTGACTACCGCAAGTCATAATTCTTCCTGGCCGTTGGACCTTGTATCTTGTTTTGGAAATAAAATCTGCATAATTTTCTAAAAAACGGTGTAACCAGCACTAGGCCAACATGGCTCCAAATCAATGACTTGGCTTTAATGAGTCAGAAGCCTATCAGATGACAATGTCTGACATATACATGACACCGTAGTTTTTGTGAATAGTAAGTAAATATGAATGAACGTCCCTTTGGCCATCATTTATATTTAACTCTAGCTATTTTTAACTCTACCTAAATAAAGTCTCACTTAGCCAAATCTCCATCCAAAGAATTTCCGAAATGATAGATGGACCTGATTAGCCTTAATTCGCTTTTAAACAGGCAGAGATCCAATCCGTAGTTAGCTTTTTATACTGTTTTGTGTAGTCTTAAATACTTAATTTCCGGCCTCCATTTCAAGTCTAATTTTCTATCTAGCAGCCCCAATAGGAACGGTACTGTTATTGGATACAGCAAAAAACCTATTCAGACTGATATTGCACTATACGAGTTTTTAGCTTCACTTGCAAACGTTTTTATCAAACAATATCCAAGAATATCTCACTAGTTACTTCGGAGCAGGTCATTACTCATTCAACACAATGCCTCGATGACGTGTCTAGTTCAACCGCGGAGAAAGAAAGAGGGTAATGTTTTTTTGACTTATTTGTATACTGACCCTTGATGTCAAAGCTTTCTTTCATGTCCAACGGAATGGTGAGAACTGTTTTGTTAGAGTGATTTATGTTGTCGCGGTATTTTAGTTTATGTAGAGCATTGAAAGGTAAGCGTTTGCAATGGTTTGTGATTGGATGAGTTGTTTTACTTTGACTGCACGTTTTGAGTAGGGATTTAGGTGGTCACCGTGCCTCTACTCTTTCTCTTTGTGAGATCGACAAATATTTGTTTCGAGTCTGTGTGTACTTTATTCCCGTTAATTGTATGTATGTAACGTCCCCCGCGGCACAGGTTTTAAGAGAGGTAGGGCATAGTGGGAGTATTTCCACTCAAATTGGAGCTGCCCGACTGGGGAAGTCCTTCCGCCTTGCAGAAAATCGAAGTAAAATAACACTGCTTTGAGCTGTGTTGTGTTCCTTACGGTGAGCAAGGTTGCCAGTGCTCCGCGAGGAAACGTTGTGTTGGCAATGGTGGGACTTTGACCCTTATACTGCCAACCCAACTATTCCTCTTTTGTTTTACAAGACGGTTTTTTTTCTCGACGGTTTGTGAAGTTCGCCAACCCGCGCTAGGCCAGCATGGTGGACTAACCCCTCTCAACCTGAGTGTAGACGCGTACCCGGTCGTGATGAAACCTACCACTGGAACTGCCAATATTTTCTCGCCAGCTTGTTAAGTCTGCCAACCCGCACTAGGCAAGCGTAATCGCCAGCATGTGAAGTCTGCCAATCCGCACCAAGCCAACGGTGAACTATTATTTTTAATGTGTGGATATCCTAATGGACTTCCGCCGCCAGGAGAAAGAGACGGTGTGTGTCGGACTCCACCCATATTGAGTGACCCACCGACTATAGCTACACAGGTGTTCCGCCTCGCCACTCTAAGCTGGTAGGTTCAATACATGCGTGACAGCGTGATGAACAGCCTAACCCTTGGGGAAGAAACCAGTAGCCAGCAGTGGGACAGCAAACAAATGAGCTTCGACTTCCCAATAGTCATAAACAGGTAATATAAATTTCACTACTACACTTCAATTAATCATTTCCATAGCTTATACCTAATTTGGCCGAAACAATTGGTGGTATACTGAGCATACACCCGGCGTTTCCTGCCTTATTGTCATATTTATATGTGTATGACACGTGCCTATTGTTATTCGTCAACATAGCTGTACCGGCGCTTGTCCAAAAATAAACTTTATATTTATGCATTGTCATTAAAATGCAGTATTCAAATCGAGGTGTTGACGATGGGTGCGCAATAATTTTGTAAGATTTTGCAATGACGACTGTGGTCTAGTGGTTCGCGTGTCGAACTGTTGATCACGAATCGTGGGTTCTATTCCCACAACTCACAAAAATTTATGTGATGAACAAGTGTTTGTTTGTCTGGGTGTTTCTTATGTATTATAGTCTAGTACCCATAGTACAAGCTCTGCTTAGTTTGGTACTAGATGGTGCTGTGTAAAATTTCCCAAGAATATTTATTATTATTATTAATTTACTTGTCATGTGATTCTTAGAATAGTAGCTTAAGGTACAAATCCCTGATAAATTATATTTTATTGCTGTAATTATAGATCTTTTAAAGACACTTTTACAAGTCAATGTTTTAAATATTTGTTCTCCTCTGAGAATTTCATAGAAAAACCCCAAAAGAACTGCTTGACCACTTCTTTATTTGGTGGGAAAATGCTCCTTACACATGTCCCTCGGGGATGCGGGACCGTTATGTCAGACTCTCCGGCGAGGTGACCAGCATACCGACTAAAACCATCTCCACTACCACCTTCTGCATAGTGGAAGATCCCGATAATCGCTGTCGCATAATACGCGATCCCACCGCGGACGTCCATTGATGGAGCCTTCCGGGCCAAGTGCAATGGACGACTGACGAGGGACTGCTCGACCTGGGTATCATACACAGGACCTCTAGCGTAGCGGTAACGACCACTATAGACTAATGAGGCAATTGCTATCCACCATTTTCAATGGTGTTTGTGAAGACAGAAAGAGAATATGTATAATTATCATCATCATTAGCATATCAGCCACAGGAACAAAGGCCTCCCCCATAGACTTCCACAAGGACCGCTTACAAGCCGTCTGCATCCAACGACTTCCAGCGACCTATACCAGGTAGTCCGTCTATCTTGTTGGAGGCCGTCCCACGCTACGCTTTCCGGTGCGTGGTCTCCACTCGAGAACCTTTTTGCCCCAGCGGCCATCAGTTCTACGAGCTATGTGCCCCGCCCAATGTAATTAAAAGTAGTTTTGTGCAATTGGTATCAACACCGGTATCTTGTATTTCTCTGTAAGTTAATGACAAGCTTTTTCAAAATATAATTTAAAAATACGATAAATAAAATAGATAATAAGTATATAATATTTAAGCACAGCAAAAAATATCAAAACTGAATTGACGAAAAATAAATTAAACACTGACGTTTTTACGCACGGGTGGTCTAAAATCGAATCCGGAGCAGGCACCTCGTGCGTTTTTTATATTTTTTTATAGATAAGATACTGCAACTGCATTATCACAGTCTGCCCATGAATAAATACTTATATTGCGATAAAACTTGCACATTAGAAGATCAGTTTTGATAAGAAAGAAAGAAAAACTATTGATTTTCTCCCAATACGACGCACGAAAATATTTTTAGTGGGCCAAAGACCAACATGTCAGTTTAGACACTAAGTTGGCAACCAAGTGACAACATAATAAAAAAGAAAACTAAAAACAATAATAAGAACAAATAGTAAATACGATTTATAAATCATTAAAAGCCTTAGTTCGAAATAAAAGAGAGGAATGTGCATCGTGTGAGCGAAAAAAGAGCGAATAAGAGAGTAGTCGCATCAAAAACTAATTACCTTAATTTTGTATTTGGCAAAAGTAGTAACGTGCTTTCCCAGGCACGGGTCCTAATCTGTCATCCATCCACATACTAACCGCGGCTACCGCAGCTTAACCTTGAAGGTTAAACAGCATAGTTAAGTAACATAAGCCTCTAACAGTGAGCATCTAGGTACGCCTTTTGGTCGTAGCGTGACGTTATAGGAGCCTATAACCTTCCTCGATAAATTGTAGTCGTTTCAATACAATAGTATATTTCATTACGAGTGCGGAAAGCCTGTCATTGCAAAGAGTTCCGACAACAGTCTACCCGAGCCGAGGCGTAGCCGAAGGGTTGACAGTCGAAACAAGTTGCAATGACGGTTCCGCCCGTGTACTGAACAACTATTTTAATACAGTTGCGAAAAAATGAAGCAATTTAATAAAATAATAAAAACACAATAAACTCAACTAACTAATCAGTTAAACTCGAAAAGAATTTTTGGAAAATGGCGCCAACCGTAAAAGAATATAAGCAGAGTTTTTTTTTTGTTTTCTTCACCCATTCTGGGTAGGCAAAGGGAACTATTATGCGCATACAGCTAAGTCTTCAGTAGTTTTTTTTTATTGATATGAAATGAAAATGAAATTTCATGAGATGAAATGAAATGAAACCTAACCTAACTCATTGAATCAAATCATTAAATCTGTATATTGAAACTAATTAGTAGCTTCTTTTTATAAATATTTTCATGAATTATAAAAACTTCTATGAATTTTTTTAGTAAAAACTTCGTGGTTGTTTTTTTCTTTTTAATAGACATTATTTTGACAGTTGGGAAAGAGAACGCACGAGTTCGGAAAGGTAAAGAAAAAGCTCGAGTATGTAATAGCCCACATCCCGAACGCTATACGTCCCTACAATACGCCACTTTTTGAGAAACTGTATTAAAAAGAGTTTTTCAATTCGAAGCAGTATTTAGTTCCTGAGAATAGCGCGTTCAACAAACAATTCAGCTTTAATATTAGTTACATAGATTTGAAGTCGTCGCAGCATATTCATTTCCTCCTTTCATCCCTCGCAGCCGTCACCTGATCATTCTCTCCGTATTCCATCATGTCAGCCTTAACACAATCCATGCATATTTTCTTTGGTCCCTCTACCCCTCCGTCACTCTACATTCATACAAAAGAATACTTAAATACTCCATACATTTTAAGAATTCTCGTCTCATAAATCCAGAAGGTACAACCGAGCGAAGAAAATGCTATGATGAAGGAAATAATCAAAGCGACTCAGATTTATAATGACCATCGCTTGCGCACAGCGTAGGAATGCAAAATAATGACTCCAGTCCTCCACTGACGCATCGATGTTATAATAAAACGGACAAAACCGCCATCGAAAGCTGCGACCGACTCGACGGAAATAACTGACGGAGCGATTAATCGGAATCCTTGTACGTATAAATGTTGCTTCACGACTTTTTTTAAGGGCAGCTGTTAATGGCTTGGATTGGATGGTATGTTATTTCGGAGTACTGTAAATCTTTTTACGGTACTTTATAAAAATATACTCGTTAAAGCTGTGTGAGGTTAGAGAATAAGCTTTCCTTATGACGCGATAATATATTTTTTTTTATACCACTAAGCTGGCAATCACGGCCCACTTGATGGTAAGCGGTGACCATAGCCTATAGACGCTTGTAACACCAGGGGTATCAGTTTCGCGTTGCTGACCCTGTAAAACGAAATAGGAATTGTTGGGTTGGCAGTATAAGGGCCAAAGTCCCCCACGCCTGTCCCCAAACGCAGTTTACCTTACAGATCGATCGATATGCGTACTTATTACTAAACCACAAGATGTACCCAAACATTGTAACAATTTACTACTTGATTGTACCCCGCACAATGAACCAACTATTCAACATCTACCTACGGATGTTCTAGTTTGTACATCGTGTATAATCAGGCGCATTCCTAGCCGTATTGGTGCAAAGGGCAACTCGGTAATAGGCGCTTGCCCAGTTAATCGACAAGGTCGGTCAACGTATAGGTCAGTGATAGCAGTTGTATTGATTGTAACACTTGTTTACTAATCGATAAACAGAGCAATTCAATATACGCAATAAGGATACTTTGTGTAATAGTGCGGTTGGAAAGTGCTTTTTCTTCGGCAATATTTCTGAGTTCTGATTGTCGAAAGGCATTGGTTAGGTTACTTTTAATCGTCAGCTTGTTTGCAAAAGGCATCGTGTTGTTCCCACTCCAGGGTATAGATGCCAGCAGGTCAAGCTATCCAAAACTGTCATATTTTCCGAATTGAATATGAACCTTATGATTTTGTGTTAAGGTTGAAAATCAATCAAAGAAATTTGACAGATTGTGGTAGCTTGATGTGCTGGCCTCTGTACAAGCCATATCCTTTGGGAGTTTACAGACATATAATTAACAGACAGACGGGTGGGAATCGAACCTACGAGCGCAACGGTAGTGGGTGACCAACACGCGCTTAACAGTCAAATTTGATAATTTTTTGAATTGTCAAAAAATTAACATTTTATTTCTATTACATTTTCATGCCTAAACCACTGTATTTCTTCTCAAAGTTCGTCAGCTAGAAACAGGCCGGAGTATTATTAATTAAATATTGACTTAAAAGTGTCTTTAAAATATTTTTTTACAGAAATAAATATCATTTATCAACATCAGCTAGAGGATCATAATGGCCAAAGCTTTTAAAGACTAAAACCGATTGATAATATTTACATTTCTAGGGTAGTAGAACGACTAGAGCAGTTTCCATGTAAATAATGTACTACTTACGTTTTATGACAGAATATTTTCTTGGAATTCATTACTTTCTTTCAGGCTAAAGACAAATCGATACAAATAACTGCAGTTTACCCTATGGTATGGGCAAAATAAGACACACTAAGTACTTCTTGCCTTTTTTTTTTATAGTACGGAAAATCCTCATGGATCCTCCGCCACCCGGGGCGGTGGCAGGGTATGTCGGACTTCGCCAACTCGCCACGACCATGACAGAAATACTTCTTGCCTGCATAAATAAGTTCAGGATCATGTTGAACTGTCTCTTCAACTTTTTAAGGAAAAATCCTACTTCGATTTCAATCTGGAGTGTTTAGGAAGGTACAATATGCGAAGGAAAAGTGAAGGAAGAAGTTTTACAAGGACTTTTCCTGACCAGAGCCACACAGTGGTGGCCTGAAGCATTTAAGAGGAAGATCTGGAATTCCTGGAAGGATAGTAATGCCCATTACATACTTTACTTTTAGAATGCTCCGAAATTACACCACAATTTTTTCCGTTTCGAAGACAACGCCTCAAAAGTATCAATATCACGACTATTTTGTTGCAATCCCTTCAATGGATTGGCGATTAAGACTATTAAAGTATCAAGACATAGCTGTCCAGTCATTTCACACGGTCAGCAACCCATAATTGTATGCAAATAACAATGGCGACCGAGATGCTCGCAAGTAAAAGTGATTACTTGCATCATTAAGAACAATCGCTTGTTTTTATCACATTATGTAACCCACAAGTGCTGTTACAATATGCAATCTGTTCCGAGAAACATTTCGCTTTGCATTGCGTAGCATAATTTGTATTGCAAGATAGTTGATTTGATAAGACAGCGATGGATTACTGAATTGTGAAAGGAGTAAAAGCACTGTTATTAATTTGCTGTCAGCTTAATCAGGTGGGTCGCTTTGAAATAGTCTCCACATATGACGATATAATTAATACTCCATGCTTATAATTGCAAAAGTAGCTCTGTTAGTCTGTTACCTTTTACATCTAAACTGCAGACTAGATTTCAATAAAAGGAGGTCAACAAAAATCCATACAACTCAGCCCAAATTTGTACCGGAGGTACATGACAGCTGTCAATTTGACAGTTTTTTACTATGACATTACAATGAAACTGTTGATAATGTGCCAAAATGGCGTGCGTTTCACATTCCTAAAATGACACTGATAGCAGATAGCTATCAAGTTGACAGTTTTAACTATAAAAACTATGAAACTGATACTAGTATGTTAAAAAGGCGTGCGGTTTAAAAAATGTAAAGTTATTTTTTTCATCCCCTAGTGAGCATAAAAAAAGTATGACTAAAAAAGTTTTAACCAGCTTAATACAGAGTATTTTTTCCATTAAGTGTACCCTCAGTACATCATTTGGGCAGATTTTGGTGACATCTTTTAGCAGGGACATAGATTGCATCCTGAGGAAGAATATAAGCTACCTTGTCTCAAAAAGGCCATTCAAAAAGTTCTAAACCGCGTGCAACAGTTACAGACAAGCTGCTAATCAAGTTAAGTACGCAGCTGGAACGTATGCGGTACGGCCCGCTTATGTAACTGGGTCAGACAGATGGGCAATCGCCTATATAATAGATACCATTAACATAATTCTGCAATAAATTACTTTAACCTATTCGCTATCAACCTGCTGACTAGTTAATTTTTTTCGGGATATGTATTAATGTTTTTAAGAGAGGTAGAGCACAGTGAGAGTAAATCCACACAAATTGGAGTTGCCCGACTGGGGAAGTACCTCGATTGCAGAAAATCGAAGTTCCTTACGGTGAGCAAGGTAGCCGTGACTGCTAGTGATCCGCGAGGAAACATTGTGTTGGCAGTGGGGGGACTTTGATCGTTATACTGCCAACCCAACTATTCCTCTTTCGTTTTACAGGGTCGACAACGCGAAAGTGATACTGGTATAACAAGCGTCTATAGGCTACGGTAACCGCTTCCCAGAGCAAGTGAGCCGTATGTTTGTTTGCTACCTTAGTGGTATAAAAGAAAATTTATTCTGTCAAAATACAAGAACAAAACGATACATTTGTTTTAACGTAAAAAGTAAGTACCTTATCTTGTGCGATGTCAGAATAGGTCCCTATCTCAGCACTATGCTGCAGCAAGCAAATAACGTTGTAGCGCTGATATTCTGATAGGGCCCGCTGATGAAGCCAGGGACAGTCATGCTATTGATGGGAAGGTATGAAAAAAGAAGCTTGTCCTTTTCATTATCCTCCTGCCGTTGTCAGTATGTTCTTTTCTTCCATTCTTCCTAGCAGCCGTCACCTGATCATTCACTCCCTTTTCCACCAAATCGGCATTAACATTCCACATATTGTTTGGTTCGCCTCTATTTCTCCTTCTGACCACATTCATATTCACCATTATTTCAGTCACATGTGTCAGTAGATGATGGAATGATGAATGATGGAACTTCATTTTCTTTTTAAACAAGGTAGCATAGCGATCATTGTCATTGGTTCTACCCAACACAAAACGAAACAGTTCATTCTCCGAACAAACAGCTGATGAGCTGCTAAAACATGGAAATGAACGAACTAGTTTTAAAACGGTCTCGAACTTTTTCTGGCACTGCGGCCCGCGAATGCGTTGAAGCGTGGCAAGTTTTTTCATTAAACTCATTAAGTATTACCACGCTGCTTTTTAAGGAGCTTTTACGCTATACTTTTGAATTCAAGGGGTTTTAAATTACGTTTTTTCTTTATAAAATATTTCTCTTTAGGAAAATTTTAATTGGTTCTGTGTTTGATAACCAGAAAGGAGTGGAAAGGATACCCGTCTCATGGATACTTTCAAACTTATACCAGCAAATCGGGTCAAGCGCTCGGCGCCAAATATTTTGCATTATGTCTGTAATATCTTGCTTCAGTTTGTTCTTATTTAACACGTCGCATTCTTTTCTAGCCTATTCCTAGCCTTTTCCCAACAATTTTGGGGTCGATTTCCAGTCTAATCAGATGTTACTGAATATCAATATTTTAAATGAGACCTCCGCATCCTAATTTCTGGGCAGTATCAACAGTACCTATATTGATAGAGCTTGGAGTTTAAATTTGTGCCCCGTTAACGGCAATAGGCTCGCTCCCAATTACATGAGAGCTAAACATACCAGCGAACTGTGTGTACTTTTAGTACACATTTGCTTAACCCTTCGCGGGATACAGACGTGACGGAATGAAATATCTACTGGCGTTGTAAAATTTATTCTATATTCCATTACAGCTGACAATAAGCAATCAAGTTCTGTTGAAAACGTTCGTGCTTTTTACCTTGGCATGATTGGGTAACAGTTGATAAGGCCCTTGGATATCTTATTGTATACCCTACATAACAGTTAAGTAACTATTGATTTCTGACATTTACGCGAATATTATACATTGAAATAAAACAACTTTTTACGGATTTTATCGCGTTATAATATTGATATTATTAATCCCGACGTTTCGGACGCTTTACAGCGTCAATGGTCACGGGTAGACTGAGGTGGTGGGCGTCTTGATGATATAATTTCTGACAGCTGCTCTACATTTTTATTGTTACATGATCAATTATATTTATTACTAATTATTAATTAATACTAGATGAATAGTTAAGTAAGTATTGAAATGGAATATCGAATTGCCCTTATAAGCACACAAATCGATACTAGTAAGTAAATGATATTTATTTCTTATAAATAGATCTCTTAAAGATACTTTTACAAGTCAATATTTAATTAAAAAATGGCGCCGGCATTTCCTAGCTAACGACTCTGAGAAGAAATGCCGAAACAAACTCAGAGAATCATGGTTGGTACAGAAGCCAGCACAAGCTACTCCAATCTGTCAAATTTCTTTGATAGATTTCCAACTTTAAGACGTTCATTTTCAATTGGGAAAATTTGACCCTTTTGGATAGCTTGACCTGCTGGCGTCTGTACCTCCGCAGAAATAGGAGGGTCAGTTTACAATGTTTTGTTTAGAAATTCAACGAGCGTGTCAACCATAAACTATGGTAACATAACATTAATTGGTACTAATTACGAGTGTCTGTTTGGGAGGAAGTAGTGTCATTTTTGTTATTTCGGGATGAGGGACATTATAGTTTAAAACCAGGTGATAATCGTGTCGGGTAAAATTAAATTCAAATTCAAAATGTTTTTACCCCTACTAATACCTATTTTAAATGCGAAAGTAACTCTGTCTGTCTGTCACGCTTTCACGCCTAAACCGCTGAACCGATTTTGATGGAATTTGGTACACGGATAGATTAGACTTCGGATAAGGATATAGGCTACAGTTTGGCTCAAAAAATGCTTTGGAATGCGAGTGCAACCGCGGGCAACCGCCAGTTTCAAATAAACTTCTACAAGCGTTAGGAACGTTAAACGTTTCGTTTTTCTTGATTCTTAAGGTTGTTAGCGTACTTAAGATCACGCTAAGGGCCGTACCCTTAGCTTTTCTTCAGAGAAAAAAGTGAACAGCGGGTGAGACTACGGGGCAAAACCAGCCATACAACCCATTCATTTTCTCAAACTCTCTTCGTATCCAGCTACGTATTGAAGCTTATGACGAACAGCTCCAAAGCCTCCTCCAAATGCTTGCATAACAAACAAGTGTCCCAAAAATCAAGCCTATAGATAAAATCTTGCAACATATAAACAGGTTCATGAAATGTCACAGACCTGAACTACCTTGAAGACCAGTTCATAAAAAAGATGCACAGATGAATGAAAGGTGCGCCATGATTTCACAATCAATTAACAAATACTTATATAATATCTTTATAACCTGTTGCTTTGAAATAAAACTACTTTTTACGGATTTTATCGCGTTATATTGACATTATTAATCCCAACGTTTCGAACCCTTACAGCGTCCATGGTCACGGGTAGACTGAGGTGGTGGGCGTCTTGATGATATTTACTGACAGCTACCCTACATTTTTATTGTTACATGATCATCATCAAGACGCCCACCACCTCAGTCTACCGGTGACCATGGACGCTGTAAAGGGTCCGAGACGCGATAAAATCCGTAAAAAGTAGTTTTATTTCAATGTATAATATTCGCGTAAATGTGAGAAATCAATAAACTGTTGCTGTCGGGACTATTTTATAATACTTTTAGGTGTCAAAATCCTAACCAAAAAGGTTATAATATAACAAAATATATACCTTTTTTTAGGATTCCGGACCCAAAGGGTAATAACGGGACCCTATTACTAAGACTCCGCTGCCCGTCTGTCTGTCATTAGCGTGTATCTCATGAACCGAAACATGTGAAAAATTCAACTGTCTAGCTAGCTCTAGGCTAGCTAGACAGTTGAATTTTTCACAAATTATGTATTTCTGTTGCATCTTAACTACAAATACTAAAAACAGAATCATGTTGTCATTATCATGCTCCCATACAACGAACGTGGTTTTTTTGCCGTTTTTTGCTCGCAAATATTGGTATGGAACCCTTCGTCCGAATCGCATTTGATTTTTATATTACAGGAGATCCTTATTGAACATCCACCACTTGGGGAGGCGGCAGGGTATGTCAGACTCGTTTCGACTAAAAACCGCACATGCCTTCATTTGCCCTATAGTCATGGCCATGGGATCCGATAAATTCCCCACGACCATAATCTACATAGTATATAACAAATTTGCTTTCCGCGTCTGTCTGTCGGGATATGCGAAAATAACTGTTTGTCTGTCTGTTACGCTTTCACGTCTAAACCGCTGATCCGATTTTTATGAAAGGTACACAAGATTGGACATATTATCACATAGGTACAATATTTCTTCCGTGCGAGGATCGAAATTAATGCCCGTGTCGCAGAACCCGATTCCTCAGTTGCTGCGCCTAACGTGTCGTAATATAATATTGAACCACCTGACATGAAAATTGTAACACATGTAAATCACAAACAGATTAACATTCTTATGTATTACTAGTGCAATGTACTAATAACATACATGTATTATACATATAAACCTTCCTCTTGAATCACTCTATCTATTAAAAAAAACCGCATCAAAATCCGTTGCATAGTTTTAAAGATTTAAGCATACATAGGGATATAGAGACAGAGAAAGCGACTTTGTTTTATACTATGTAGTGATGATAATATTTACAAAAATAAAGTATATAAGTATTATATCCATTTTCTAGTACCCATAGTACAAGCTCTGCTCAGTTTGGGACTAGATGGTGCTGTGTAAAATTGTCCAAGACTATTTTATATATTATTTTATTTAAAGGTAAAGTACCTGCTACAAAATAAAAGAATTCCAAGATATCGGTTAAAAATAAAATAATCATTAATAATCATAATTCTATAAAAAAAATCATGTATTCAAACCGAATGACTAATTAGTCATTCGGTTTAAATACCTAATTATGAATTTTAGAATGAAGTCATTAGCTAATGACTTCATTCTAAAATTCATAATTCTTAGTATTTTCTGTGACACATTCATAAAAATTGCTATGAATGTGTGTAATATTCCATTTTCCATTAGTTTATTAATTAAAAATAATGTCAAGGCTGACTACCGAGAAGGTTTTGTTAATAACTTGCTCTAAAGAGGTTTGTTGATTAAACGGTAGGGACAATCACTAGTGATAGGCAAGAGTAGTTTAATTAAAATAGTGGGTTTATAATTCTTATGCTTTTTTTTTAATTTACAATGTCAATCCTGGCAAGTTGTAGTTCACTATTAATACAACTACTATAATACTTAATATTATTTAATTTGGACACTGGAAAACGAAGCATAACTTTATTCATTCTCCAACGAGATGGATGGATGATGGACTTTGAGAAATAGAAAATAAAGTCTCTATCCTTTCTGTATACCTGTATGGTTTACTAGTATCTGTGTGAATAATTAATTACAGAAACAAATTTATAGTTAGAGATTTTTTTATTGTACACCAAAGGATACAGTGAAAAAATAAAAAACAAACATCTACTGATACAAAACACCAATTTGTCAATACAAGTTTGTTAAATAATAATTACTTTTCTACGAACATATGGTGACAAAAATATGAATTAAAGGGCATCACACATGGCGAAGTTTTTTTTTATTATAAGGCGGCTGTATCACTGCGACCACAGTTGGTCAATTGTGATCGCCACTCGTTGCGTTATTAGAGTTCACCGCTAAACGCTGCGGCTATTATAAACTGCAGGATTTGCTTATGGCGAAGAAATTATAATACTTATTTTATATTAAGATAAAATATTACTCACTATACAGTTTGTATAAACTATCACAAACGGCTAAGATACTATAAATGTTCATATTACACTATCTTAAGCAATCAAGGGATATGGAAATTTTATGTTAAGATGCCAAGAGATGCAACGATGTCATCTTAAGATGCAAAATATATCTTAACATGCTATCTTCAATTAAAATGACATGACGGTGTGATACCTTAAGATACTATAATATTTTATATATTTATACTTATATTTACAATATTTTTATATATTAATTACACAAAGAATGAAATATCTATAAGTGGTTAAGGATTTTTAGTAAATTATATGAATGGGTGGTTACCATATTAGGATAGTGATTTCCTGTTAATCATAGTTCAACTAAATAATGTGACATGGATAAGCACTGTCCATTGATAATCCAGCTCCCCCATTCTGTCAATTCTTTGATAGATTTTTGACTTAAACACAAAACAAGTAATAAGGGTCACTTTCAATTGGGAAATACAGATTTGTGTTACTTGACCTGGTGACTGTACATCAGTTCTTAAACATTATAAAACCCTACACCAAGAACATATTTTAAACTAGCTGTTGCCCATAGTTTCACCAGCATCCCAACTGGCTTTTGAAGACAAAAGTTAGCCTATGGCCTTCTCCAAAGTCTGATCTATCTCTGTACCAAATTTCATCAAAATTGGTTTAGCAGGTGTGAAAGATTAACAGAGAGATATTGGTAAAGATTCCAAAATATACTGAGAAGCTAGGTTAGTATTTAGGACTGCTGTAGACTAGGATACTAATCAGCCTACCCTCATCCTCTGCAGGAAGGAGGCCTCACCAGGCTGTTAAGTAGAATTGTATTGACAAATTGGAGTTCTTATAGTTTAGTATCAGTAGATGTTTGTTTTTTTATTTTATTTTTCTTGTGTACAATAAAATTTCTATCAAATTTGTATCTATTTAATTAACTACACAAATACTAGTAACAGGTACCAGGTATACAGAAAGGACAGAAGCTTTATTCTATTTATTTTAATCATAATTTCTAATCAAGATAATATGAATTGACTTCCTGAAATTATGACCCTATATTTACATTATGATGTCAGAGGCAAAATACTCAATGAAAATATATTTCATGAATAATATCATATCAGAATATGAACTCACTCTAGATTATGACTCAATATTACCAACCAAATTATCAGAAATTCATTTGCTTGGCTTATCTTACAAAAAATAATTATTACAACAATCTGTCTGATAAAACAACTGATTATGTCAGATTTTCTTGTAACATTACATTACAGAAGCAAAGAAATTTATTTTTACACAGAAATAAGGGTGTGTGTTTTTATTAGTCATATGCACTCGTTTATATGAAACACCCCTTCCTGGGGGTCCATACACACCCCATTTCGCCGAAACATTACGCATATGGTGCTTAGGGACATCCCCATTGGACAAACCGTGCCCCAATTTAACAAATTACCTCTGAACCCACACAAGGTCACTGCTAAATTCCTATTTACAATGCTTTCGTAGAAAATAACACAAAATTACATCGTGTGGGGGAACGCATCGCAAAGAAAAATCGATAAATGAATCTGTTAATGACTTTATCTTACAAAAATGCATACAAGAATGATCAAAGCACACTTTTTTACAGTCTTTAATTACGATGTCATTCATAAACGTATGTAATTACTATCGTAATCAACTAATCGATGAACCGTAACTACCGCACGCCCGTGCAGTGTTTACGTTGTAATATCTATGAAAAAAACACTCTACCGACAAAAAGGAAGACTGGCGGTGCAGTAAATATTATAAAGACGTAAATAGATCGACGCGTGCATGATCTACGTTGTAATTATTTATTTGTTTTGCTAACGAAAGCTCTGAGGAGCGATGAACTCGTTGTATCGTACATACCTCATTTTGACGCTCTTATCCTTTGTCGTGACAAATCCGTAAGCACTACTGCACAGCACGAAACAATTGTTCACTTATAAACTGCATATTTCCACAAACACAAACGGGCATTTCCGTTTTATCGACTGGTGTACACGTCTGGGACACTCTCGGTAGCCATTTTTGTCAAAAAACACTTTTTCGTCCCGATTCCCGATTTCGGAAAGCTGTGAGCGAGATGACGCTAGCGCCACACCGAGACAACGAATGAAAATAAATGGAACATTGAACCGGGTAGTCGCGAATCTTAACAAAATACTGTCCGATTCACAATAGGATAGTTCATATTTTAGCTTCTGCCAAAAGCTTCCACGTCAAACGATATACCCATATCACTGCTAAACAAAGGGGCAGCTTTGAAGTTCAGTACGCGAATCGGAACGCAAATTTACATTTTTAGTCCTTACTAGGTATTACCACCTTACTTGGGCGGATAATATCCTAATCTACTCCTATGCACCGACCAATCACAGCGCAGAATAACATTCTAAAATGATACTTGTTACGCCATCTTGTGGGGTAAATGTCGATTGTCGAAGTGTTAAAATTTTCATATGGATAGTATGGCAACATTTATGAATATTTAAACAACATTATTTTGGAAAAGAATTTGTTGAAATTTTGACTAGAAATTTTATTTTTCTTCTAAGATTTTATGAAATGTAAATAATATTTTATTATATAAATCATATTTTTTACAATGTGCACCACAAGCATTACTTTTTAGTTAGTGATGTTTATAAAATAAAACTATATTGTGACATTAGTATATTATAGTATTCGATAATAGGCGAATCTAACTCTCGATTGTTTTATTTCCTCATGATCCGCTTTTTTTTTATGGAAGAGGGAGGCAAACGAGCAAGCGGGTCACCTGATGGTAAGTGATCACCGCCGCCCATTGACACTCACAACACCAGAGGGGTTTGCAATTGCATTGCCAGCCTTTGAGATAAGAATGGGCTCGCTTCTTGAAGGTTGCCATGTCGTACCGGATCGGAAATACCTCCGCTGGTGATTGATTCCACAAAGCAGTCGTTCGCGGTAAAAAGTTTCTTGAGAAACAAACGGTGGTGGACACCCATTCATCCAGGTGAAATGGATGAAATTTTGATTGCTGGCGAGTGGATCTGTGGCGGAATGTAGCGATCCATGTCCTCCCTGGGATGATAAAAATATCTCGTTTTCAGACCACCAACATTCGTTTTCCCAGTTCTTATCCTGCCATCACCAAACCCTGCCTCAGATTAAATTTGACTTATGGATACTTCGTAGGGTATACAATTCCGATCATAATTTTATTGATAACCATCAAAATCGCCTAAAAGTAGGCTTGTAACCAAAATGTTGAGTCAAAAAATCCTGTCCTATCCTCCTACTAATATTATAAATGTGAAAGTTTGTGAAGATGGATGGATGTTTGTTACTTACTCTTTCACGCTAAAACTACTGAACGGATTTTGATAAAACTTTACAATATTATTAATAAACATCAGAATAATATATAGGCTATAATTTATAACGATTCTGAGTTAATTAGCCAAATAACAACGATAATTAAAAATAATTTTCCACGCGGACGAATTCACGGGCAGAAGCTAGTATAATAGATTTCTTCTAGGCATGAGTGCCATCCTTGACTTCATCATTTTCATCGCATCATTTGGTAGGACAGCCATTTCAACTAACCAACCTTTAATTCTTAAACGATTTTTGTAATTTGTAGAACATATTTTTTATTTATTTTTTATATCTGTCTAGTTTTATATAAGTTTACTTTGTAGTTTTATAAACATTAGTTTGTAAATAATTTAAAATAAATAAATAAGTTTATATTTATCTAAGTAATTGTATTATATAAATGTAAATTTGAATTGTGTTTTTATTTATTATGTCATATTCGACTAAAAGTAAAAAGTATGTACAATGCCTCATTACTTGGAAGTTTGGATTTGGATGAGTAATCCTCAGAATGAGTAACCAATGAGCAATGACAGCATTTTGACAACTGAACTGAAGTGACAACTGTTGTGACAACAGTTTTTGGGAGAAAAGTCAGCCTGTTTTTCTTTTGATAAACAGTTCCTTTTTCGAAAACACAAAAATAATGGTGGGCGCAATGCCTGTTAACTTAATACCAAAATTTTGCAACGGTACCATGGGCAGCCACAATGGTACCGATGAGAGTGAAATTCAAGTGCATATCGGTAGTCGCGTCAAGAGTAATGATGATTTTGGTACGGTGAAGTATATCGGTGAAGTGCAGGGATACAAAGGTGTTTGGTATGGCGTGGAGTGGGATGACCCAGCTAGAGGCAAACATGACGGGTCTGTTGACGACGTGCAGTATTTCAAGACGTCGAAACCTGGGGCAGGTTCTTTCATACGTCCGAACAAAATTTCTCCGTTCAAAACTTGTGCTGAAGCTATCAGAAAATACTACGGAGATCGTGAGGTGAGTCTGCAGAGCACATAGAGTACAGACAATAAAAAAGTTCAATATTTTTTTTAAAGATTTAGTAGTGCACAAACGTTAGGTCATTCCACCTACATAAAGACTTGGCTGAATAAGTATTTGCGTGGGTAGTATGCTTGTTTTGCATCTGTCTCTTTATGTCAAGGCTGTTTTTTGTTTAGGTTGTATAGATACTGTTTTAAAAAATTAAATGATGTTTCTTTAAACTTGTAATAATTAATTAATCATATTATTATTGCATTGGATAGAAGTGTATGTAAAAAAACAATATTTGATAGCTCAAAGGCCAAGGTTACATCGCCTTAGGTGACTCTCCGACCATGATGCCTATCTCAGTAAAGTTGATGCCTCAATTCATGTATAAGTAAGACAACCCTGTTGGTACAGCTCCAGTACAAGAGGTTAGGCCTCCCTCAGAACATTATTAAATAATTTATTTTAGCTAACACATATTTCAAGGAAATGATGATATGTAAATGGTATAGAACTACAAAGCATTTTTTTTTTTATTACATATCCTAATGTCTAAAAACACATTTGAATTTCACTAAAATTAGTGCTTTGGGAGGTAAAGTCTTCATGATCTTGTGTTTAGACTGGGGAGAAGTTCAAAACATACTTTTGAAAATACCAATACCTTGTGTTTGCCTTTCAGGATGAGACTGTAGCTGCTCACCGTAGGACCATCATCAATGAGTGGAAGAGAGAGATGGGTGCTCCATTTATTGAAATGGTAGGCTTCGAGAAAATTCATCAGAAGCAGTGAGTAGATTTCAGTTAAATTTTCATAATCATTTACACCTGGCTTTTGTTTAAAGATGTACTGCAAAAAATATACATTATATTAAATTCCTTGAATAATTATGTGGAATGCTATTATTTTATTTTAACTGTATAACTATGGATTAGCAAGTTTAATAGTATATGTATGTAATATGTGTCTATGTTTCACCATAGCTCAAAAACTACTGATCAGATTTTGATAGATGAGGAGTTGATTGATAAACTATGATTTTTCAAAAACATAAACAATATGGCCGCAAAATATAAAAAAGGTTATTGAAATCAATAAAATTTACTCAATTTTTAAAAATGAGGTTTGTTTGGATTCTCTATTGATATAAATAGTATCATATCAGGAAGTGTACAGTTGGTGACTTTCTTACTAGTAAAACCATCTCTATATTTGAAGTACAATTTATGTTCTTTTCCATGACCCATGGCAATAGACTGCGAAACTTGCATCCCGATAATGAATGAAGTAAGCATGAGCAACTGAACAGCATGAAATAAATATAATTTCCTGTCACCTTCCTTAGAAGTCACAGCAGCAAAATTTACACCACCTTATATACATGGGTTAATTCAGTAAATTGACTATTATGAAGGTGATAGTAATATTACTTGTTCTTGCCATTCAGTCAATTTTTTTGTAGTTAGGCTTTAGTTTCTTTTAATGTTTTTATTTTATTAAAAAAATTGATATTGGATTATCTCTCTCTACACATACATACATACCATTACGCCTGTATTCCCCATAAGGTTAGGCAAAGGTGTACTAATGGACACCCACATTTCACCGGTATGTTTAGGTCCCATGTAATAGGGGGCGAGCCTATTGCCATTAACCGGGCACAAATTCAGACTCCGAGCTGCTACTGAGAACTTCATAGAAAAACCCAATAACACTTTTGGGGATCGACCCATTACCTCTAACGTATCAGTGACGCTAAGGACCACTAGACTAATGAGGCAGTCTAGTCAGTTATATGTCGCCTGTATCATTAACTTATTAACTTATTTCTTCTTATGTATTATAAGTATGTATTTACAAAAAAAAAAACTATATAAGTATTATATCCATTGTCTAGTACCCATAGTACAAGCTCTGCTTAGTTTGGGACTAGATGGTGTAGTGTAAAATGTCCCAAAAATATTATATTATATTATATATTCTAGAAAATTCGACCGTCTCCTAGAAGTGTGTGTGCACGACCAGAACATAGCGAAGCCCGGTGACGTGTCGGCGCTGTGCCCCAACGTACGGAGCCTGGATGTGTCGCGCAACCTGTTCTGCAACTGGCGCGAGGTGATCCAGCTGTCTGCGCAACTACCCGACTTGAAGGAGCTGGATGTCAGGTACATAGGCACCACAAGTCCTAGGCATTTCGATAAAGTTTTTTTTTATTTATTTATTGGAACATATACACTTAGAAACTAAAGCATATACAAAACGGAGGTAGCTACAATAGTATATAACTGTGGCTCACCTATTAACGCCCATCTCTACAGAAATGATAACGTAGTTCCATATTAGACAGAAACGGGAAGAAAATAATATAAATAAAAATTAAAACTAAACAAAATCAAAAATAAGTAATAGAACCAAATTATAACTACATTGTGTGTGTGTGTGTGCGTGTGCGTGTGCAACTCGCACACACAAACACTAACAATGAAAATATAACATGCTAGACACTATACCGTCCTCGTCTCGTCTCCGTGCTTTTGAGAGCCTGAAATTGGTTGGTGATTACCCAGAAATTGAGTTGTGGTCTGATAGCAGTCACTTCGTGTAAAATACTGATATTCAGCCGCATCTGGTTACACTGGAAGCCAACCCCAATCAACATCCTCGGAGCCTTTTTTTTAAGATTTTTATGGGGAGCAACATTGAGTAATAATAATAATAATTATATACAGATCTTAAAATAGAAATATCCCGAATGTGGCGTCTCAGCAGTGTCACCATAGTCCCAATAGTTTTATCCACAACAGGTGTGATACCTACCCAGCTCCATCAGTCATTAAGCACACTTGGCTTACCACCCTACACTTATTATAGTCTACAAAAAGCAGCCATCCTGAACACGTGCAGAATTGATAGAAAATTCTTGCAAAATGACACTGATATAGAAATTAATACACCACATACAATGAACATCAGTCACGACACCATCACATAATAATCAAACACCCTCATCACAAGCTCATAACATACTATCCTATATCTACCGATATACCACTAGGGTAGCACTTGGCTTCGGCCCGTACTATTCTACAAAACCGGCACTAAACAGCCGAGATACAAAAATGTATAAAAAGAAATAATAATATTATAATAATAATATTTAATTTGTGCCATAATCATTCATAGTAGCCTATGCTGTTGGCACGCATGCATGCATCGCTTACCAACTCAACAAAATTAACAGATTTTTTCTGAAAAGTTTCCTTCTGTACTTTTCTAAATTCATTCATGCCAAAATTTCCAAACAAAAAATTGCATGAATTAACAAGTAAAAAAAAAATACAGACTAACCGTAAATATGTTCTCTATTTCTGGGTTCGTTGAAAAAAATACTCAATTTTAATCATTTTTTTACAGCAAAAACCGTATGGCAATTGACATGCAAGAAGACACTCTGACCCAACTGTCCATCAACTTCGCAAGCCTTGAGAAGCTGAATATTTCAGTCTGTGACTACGAGTGGGCTGACATTCTCGCTCTCTCCCATCTATGGCCCAAATTGAATGAAATGATTGCTGCATACAACCGGATAAAGACAATAATACCACCATCTGTTACTCTGAACACATTGACTATCATACGATTAGATGGCAACCCCTTAGAATCTTGGTACGAAGTAATGAATCTTGGCATGTTGAATAACTTAAAAGTTCTGAGTTTAAACGACTGTCACATGACTGAAATAAGGTTTAATGATAATCCCGCGGATAAAGTAGACGTCTTTGAGAATTTGGAAGTCCTGTTTTTGAATAGGAACAAGATTAATGATGTAAGTATGGCAACATTTTCTTTTATAGGTGTATAAACCCGTTCTGAGCCGGGGCGGATCGATATTATAGTAATCTATATAAATAAAAATCAATTAATTGCCACCTGTACAGTACGTGCGGCATAACCTGGCCGGACCGAAGTTAGCTATTTGAATGCTCAATGGATTGTTTACTTTGAATAATTGTATACTGCGCAACCTAGCCAACTTCAGTCTTACAGTCTGGCCAGGTTATCCCGCGCATACTGTATGTAAGATCACCACTTCACAACGGCTCCACCAATATGCCAGTTTTTTTTTGTTGGGTTGGTAATTAATTGTCTGCACAAATTTGTATCAATTTCTTTGGGAATATCCCAACTCAAAGCTGCTATGGCTCTTTCTTCAAAAGGCTGCTTCAGATTTGTCTACATTATAAAACAAATACCTATCTGATGAATGAATACTGTTACTGTCTGGACTTTAAAAGAGACCATGATTCTTTGAGTTCGTTTCGGCGTGCACCCTTGTGTAGCCGGGTGCTGGGCATTATAAGTGTTAAAAGATATATTTACAGAAATATATAATATGATTTATCACAAAGAATTAGCAAATACGTGATCAATGGAAACAATTAGTGGTAAAATAATAATAAAATAATGATTTCTTTTCCAGTGGCGATCACTGAGCGAGCTAAATAAATTGAACTGCCTGAAGAAACTTTACTTTCTGAAAAACCCCGTACAAAACACAGAGGACTACGACACCGGATCACAACTTATCACAGCTAAGATTGGCACACTACAGGTAAGCATAATGTAGAGGCCAGCGCATCAAGCTACCGTACCGTTAAATTTCTTTGTTAGATTTTCAACTTTAATACTAAATGATAAGGTTCATATTCGATTGGGAAAGTTTGACAGTTTTGGATAGCTTGACAGAAATTACGAAAAGCCCTTCACATTAAATATACAAGAAAAAAAGAAAGATAATTTATTTTGGACTCGCACAGGAAATTAATGAAAATAAAAACATACCTATTAAATAATAAAATAAAAATAAAACCTGCACGAACCTAAAAAAGGCCCAATAATACATCCCTACTAATATTATAAATGCGAAAGTAACTCTGTCTGTCTGTTACGCTTTCACGTCTAAATCACTAAACTGATTTTAATGAAATTTGGTACAGAGATAGAGTTGACCTTGAGAAAGAACATAGGACAGTTTTTATCTCGGACTTTTGAAGAGTTCTCTTGGAAACGCGATATAACCGAAATCGACGCGGGCGAAGCCGCGGGCGGAAAACTAGTAATATAATATAATACATACCATGGTTATACTTGAAAACTCAGTGATAGCCTAATGATATGACCGTTAAACTGCCAAGTCAAAGTATATTATTATTATTTAGCCGTTGTCGTCCCACTGCAGGGCAAAGGCCTCCCTGCCCTCTTTCCATTCCTCGCGGTTCAAGGCTATTTTGGGCCAATCCTTCCAGAAAAGGTCAAGCTCATCCCGCCATCTTTGTCTAGGCCTGCCGCGTTGTCGTCTGCCGTTTTGTGGGACCCATTCGGTACTTCTTAGTCAAAGTATATAAAGTAATCATAATTATTAGGTAAGCGTAGTGTAGGACGCCCGCCGGCCAGGTGGAGTGACGACTTGCGGAAGGCAGCTGGCAGTGACTGGATGAGGAAAGCCGAAGATCGGGCTTTGTGGCGTTCACTAGGAGAGGCCTACGTCCAGCAGTGGACGAATATGGGCTGATGATGATGATGATGAATTCTTATCACTCGGTTCAACTGTGAAGGAAAACATCGTGAGGACCTGCATGCCTTAGAGATTTTTCTCAACGGTGTGTGAAGTCTGCCAACCCGCAGAAGGCTAGCGTGGTGCACTATAGCCTAATACCTCTCAATCTGGAAGGAGATCCATGCCCACAAAAACTAAAACACTAGGAGGTGGTGAAATGGCGGGAGTTTTGGGGGGGCTGTCTTAAATATAAATATAACGTTCAAAAAGTACTACCTAGTGGTCTCATCATCAACCCATATACTGTCCCACTGCTGGGCACGGGTCTCCTCTCATATTGAGAGGGATTATGCTATAGTCCACCACGCTGGCCTAGTGCGGGTCGGCAGACTTCACACACCGTCGTGAAAATCCCTGGTAGTCTATCTTGAATTTATCTATGTCTATTTTGACTTTGACCATTAATTAAAAAATAAAATTAACTCTTTTCATAATTTCCTAGGAACTGAACGGCTCAACAATAACTCGGGAACTTCGTCGCGGGGCTGAATACGACTATTTGAAACGATACGGTGGTGAGTGGAAGATAGCGCAGGGTGACCCAGCCAGCCAGCGAGCCTTCAGCCTTGAACATTGCCGCTTCACTGAACTCATAAATAGTAAGTATTTTTTTATTTTTAACATATCACCACGCCTGTATTTCTGGAAGGGTTAGGCAGAGGTGTACTAATGTACACCAACAATTCGCTGTTATGTTTAGGTCCCATGTAATAGGGGGCGAGCCTATTGCCATTAACCGGGCACAAATCCAGGCTCCGAGCTTCTGAGAATTTCATAGAAAAACCCAATAACACTGCTCGACCTGGGGATCGAACCCAGGACCTTTTTAGCGTAGCAGCCGCGCTTAGGACCACTAGACTAATGAGACAGTCTAGTAAGTTTTTTTTTTATAAAAAAAAGTACTCCACAAATTGTTACAGCAACATGCCTTGCAGTATCATCTCTGTATTAATAACCTAATAAGATATTCCAAATATTCCTGTACTCCCTGAAGTTAATTTTTTATACCACTAAGGTAACAAACAATCATACGGCCCACCTGATGGTAAGCGGTTACCGTAGCCTATAGACCCTTGCAACGCCAGGGGTATCACTTGCGTGTTGACGACCCTGTAAAACGAAAGAGGAATAGTTGGGTTGGCAGTATAACGGTCAAAGTCTCCCACTGCCAACACAACGTTTCCTCACGGAGTACTGGCAACCTTGCTCACCGTAAGGAACACAACACAGCTCGAAGCAGTGTTATTTCACTACGATTTTCTGCAAGGTGGAGGTACTTTCCCAGTCAGGCAGCGCCAATTTCAGTGGAATTACTCCTACTATACCCTACCTCTCTTAGGCAGAGGTGGTTTAATGTTAACCTATGGCTCGCCAGTAAGTTTTATGGTCATGTAATAGGGCGAGTCTATTGCTACTAATACATCCTAACTCCGAACTGCTACTAAGTATTTCATAGAATAAATAACCCAATAACAGCAGCCACCACAAGCGCGGTTGCTCAGTGGGACCACACCATTGAGGCAATTCCTATCTAATTTTAATATTTACATAAAACTTCAAAGTAATAAGTCGTTTTAATTCCAGAATATGGCATCCCAGACGACAGTTTGCTAGTGAAACAACAAAAGAACATGACTCTTACATCCCAACTACTTGAAATAATATTAAGAGACGAAAACGGCAAGTCATTCAAAAAGAAATTCCCATCTTCCATGTTTGTTCAAAAGCTGGTAACACTAGCACAAAGACTGTTCCCAAGAGCTGTTCACACCGGACCACCGACGTTGTACCTCCTCGACGATCAAATGCAAGGAGCAGAAATATTGCTCGACAACGTTATGAAAGATCTAGCCTATTTTTCAGTAAAAAACGGGGACACAATTCTCGTTAAATTCAGATAAATTTATTTTCCTGACTGGCAACACAAATATTGTCGTTGAATTTAATTGGCGTGCATTTTAATGTATTTATTTATAAATCGTATTGAGCTTTGTAAATAAAGTTATCTCGAAATTGTACCTGTATTTATGGTGAATATTATTTTATTCAAAATAAATGTTCAATTATGTATTTTTATTAAAATATTCTTTTCATTTATTACATAGATACATATTATGTCGCCTCTCATTGGGATAGGCAGTGATTTCCACCTGCTATGGACCTGGCACACCATTTCGCTTACCACACAATACATACTACATACATAAATATTACAAAATTGAAGTCCACGCTGCGCTGTTTGTGTTCTCTGAAATCTGTAGTCTCTGCCTACCCCAATCCCATTATGTGCGTGTGAACTGAGGGACCAGATACTTGGGGCACAGATTTCAGAAAGAAGCGTGAATATACAGTATGTATCAAAAACCCTGTCCGATCCTAAAGGGTCGTATAAGGTGTCGTATTACGTACACAAACACGTAAACGATAATTAGATACGAGTTTTTTTTTTTCCCCCGATTAATTTAAATATAATTTAAAAAAGAATCTAAACCTTTTACATGTCAACACTCAATCCACGAAATAAAGTTTATTGAATTCGATCTACACTAGTGTCAAAGAAACCGCCCGAGCAATTTGCCGCTTTTTGATCCTTTGTCATGTGCCGCCAGCCCGCTCTGTCGCATGCCGCCAAACAAATTTAATGCGAATGAATCTTACCTACTGGGCCTACACGTAGTATATTAGCTGATATCGATTAGGCATAGTTATGTTTACCTAATAATTGACGTTCTTTTGTGTTTTTCATAAGTATCAGCTGTTACGTATTAGTCATAGGGATGATTACCTCCTACCGGGCCTACGCGTAGGTATCAGCTGGTATCGTACAAGCATCATGATACCCAATACTTCCGCTTACGCGTGGGTATCAGCTGATATCGTACAGGAATAGTGTTGGTTACCTAATAGGTACCTAAATAATTATTGACGTTGTTTTTCAAGAAACAACTTGTGTATTGTCAACTTATGAAATTTTCCCATATTTAGTGGAAAATTGTGTAAGTTTATTAGAAGAAGAAAAAACGATACTTTCTGGTTTCTTTAATATCGTATTTTTATTTATGTTTATTAGTAAGTATATAAGAAAAGGAATACGCCTCTTTCGGATCGGACAGGGTTTTTGTTACATCCTGTATATGTATGTAATCTCAGAAACTGCTGTACGGATTTTTACCAGTACAAAGAGGGAATATCTGGGAAGGTTATACGCTATCTACTGTAGAATAATTTGCAGTTGGCGGGAGGTTCCCAGTAACCAAAGAGATTTTAAAAGCCAGAGATGTATACAACGCATCCTACGTAAGTACGTATGTTCATACATGACACAAGAAAAACACACAACCTGAAAGGTTATCGTAATTATTTGAAAACAGATGTGACCTTTAATTTACAATCGTTAAGTAGAAATGTTTCATTCAATACATCTGTCGCCTTGGAGTAGACAGCCGTGTAAGTGTGTAACATTATAATTTATTTATTTACATCGCACATCGTAGTAAAACGACAACCCTGTGAGTTAAATAATGGTATCGTGTCCTACTAGAACTATAGTGGTAGTACAATTTGTGCGGTAGTTCTTCTTAAAATCGAATCAAAATAAAAACAGTTTTTATAAATCTAGGTGGGTACCTATTTTATTAAAATAATCTGCAATAAAATAATCAAGAATATAATAACAATCGGGGGCAAAGAGAACAGACCAATGATTGACACTGGCCACATCGAACTCAATCTCTATTGGTAACCGTATTGTCAACAAAACTTTTTTGTTTACAAATGGCCACGGGTGACAAATTCAAATTTGAAACGCGTATTTGTGATGTGAAAAGTGATTTTTATCGTTAATCTAGTTGTATATGTTGTATTTAATATGGGTAATTGTCTGGGAAGTATTTTTCGGCGGCGAAACGTGCGTCGTCACATCGTCTTGATTCTAATAGGATTGGATAACGCGGGAAAAACAAAAACTGTGAACAATTTGGCCGGCGAAAAAGATGATAAGGTTTTGCCGACTGTTGGTTTTAAAGCTGTGAATTTAGTGCATAAAGATACACCTGTGACGATATATGATTTAGGCGGGGGGCCGCATTTTCGCCAGATATGGTCCCAGTATTATAGCGAAGTGCACGGTGTAATATTCGTCATCGATTCAAGTGATTTTTCACGGTTGGACGAGTGCAGAGCCGTGCTCGAGGAGGTTTTATCGCACGATAAAATATCAGGTAAGATTTTTATTAATATTTTGAAATTATCGTCATGGTAACTACGAAACCTGTTGTACACGTGTAGATTTTCATTATAATTATTTTAAGCTTTGAGAAATATTTTTTTCGTTGAGCGATAATTAGGAAATAAATACCTAGGTACTTTTATTAAAATATAGTAGGTAAAAGTTACCAAAACTCGCTCAGACGATTCATTTAAATAGTATTACGGTAACATAATTATCTCCCTAAGTAGTACTAGATAGCGGTTAAATTAAAAAAAAAACGGCTTCGTATATTAGGAAATACGTTACCTATTCAAATAAAATAACGAACCATCACGTCTGTAGGTATACTCAGAAGGATTAGGCAGAGGTGTACTACTGTACACCCACACTTCGCCGGTATCTTTAGGGCCTATGTAATACCTAGTGGGTTAGCCTATTTTCCATTATCTGAGCTGCTACTGAATTTGATAGAAAAACTTAACATTGCACTACTAGACTAACTAGACAGTTATTCACAATACCGTGCAAATTAAATTGACCCCTACAACCTAGCCTTACATTTCAGCAGTAGGTATTTCTGCGCTTATCAATAAATACCACCATAAAATGGAAATAGGCACCTATCAGGCTTATTACACACGCATGTCCACTTCTAGTTCAAGGCTAAACTAAAATCTAAGTTGGACAAAATCAAAACAGTTTTCTTTTCATATAAACCATATTGTTAGGTACAGGCACTTATGAAATGTCGAGTCTAGGTGCACGATTCTAAATTAGTCGTTTCCTATGGACAAGCACCGGCAAGAAACTCCATGGTTACTCTTAGAAGTTAGCTCTATACTGAGCTGTTCATGGCGCAATTTGCCCATGGATTTTCAATTTTCTCTGTCCCCTGCTCTAAGGCAAGGACTACCGACCCGTTGCTGTTATTCAGGATCCATATGGAGATGGTGCCATTGTGCAATAGGCTCTTTGCATTAGATATCCATCTTAGACCACATCGTAACTTACCATCAGGTGAGATTGTGGTCAAACGCTAACGTTAAGGTAGGGCATAGTGGAAGTAATTCCACTCAAATTGGAGTTGCCCGACTGGGGAAGTTTACTTCGAATTTCTGCAAGGCGGAGGTATTGTGTGTTGTGTTCCTTACGGTGAGCAAGGTTGACAGTGCTTCGCGAGGAAACGTTGTGTTGGCAGTGGCAGGCTTTGACCCTTATACTGCCAACCCAACTATTCCTCTTTCGTTTTACAGGGTCGGCAACGCGCAAGTGATACCCCTGGTGTTACAACCGTCTATAGACTAGGCCCTAGCCTATAGGCGCTAGGGTAACCGCTTACCATCAGGTGGGCCGTAGGCTTGTTTGCCACCTTAGTAGTATAAATAAAAACATACATGGCTTTTTTTGGTCACCAAGCACATACAGAAAAAAAAAGATATCGTCGCAAATAGGTCCTGTCCTCCCCCCGGTCCCCTCAATGTTATTGTGATGTGTTGTAAAAATAACAAAATAATAGTAGATGCAACGCTAATAATGTAGTTAAATCTGTTATCAAGCACTCTGCACTTTTAATTAAACTCTTATCACTTTTGTTGACGATACCCAATAAAAATAGTGGTTAATGTTTATCTAAGTTAGCGTACCGTGTCGGTTAACCTGTAACGAATACGTTATATATTTAAAATACATAACAACATACTATCACGGCTGTTTTCCTCGAGGGTAAGGCAGAAGTGTACTATGTACAGACACCTACAGTTCGTAGGTATGCTTACGTCCAATGTAATCGGAATCGGTGGCGAGCCTAATTGCCATTAACCGGACACAAAAACGGCGTGAGTGGTATGTATGTAAATCCTAACTCCGCGCTGCCACTGAGAGTTTCATAGAAAATCCCAATAACTCTGCTCGAACTGAGAATCAAACCTAGGACCACAGGCGTAGCAGGCACTTCCCTTTTGAATAGTCAATATAAGTGCAAATAAGAGAAACAAGAAACAGAAACGTGTTGAAAGAAATAAATAAAGAAAGAAAATTTATTCTGACAGCCACAACACAGGACAAAATACAATTTAACGAAACAATTTAATGAGTCTTAAAACTAAGGAAGTACGTTATCCTGTGCGATGTCAGAATAGGTCCTTATCTCAGCACTGTGCTGCAGCAAAAAGCAAATCAAGCTGCAGCGCTGATATTCTGATAGGGTCTGTTGCTCGGGAGTTTGTTGCGCCGTTTCTTCTTCCCAGTCAAAACAAGGAAGCGGTGACGGGTGGCCGTTTTGGGGGCTGTCTTAAAATTAAAAATGAAACATGGACGCTATAAAGGGTCCGAAAGGTCGGGATTAATAATATCAATATATCTACGCGATAAAATCCGTAAAAAGTAGTTTTATTTCAAAATAAAAATGACGTTCAAAAAGTACTACTTAAGAGTCCCATCGTGAATAAATTATTTTGACTTTTATAAATAGGTATTATCATTAATATTATTCATAAAGATTTTTACACGAAAATTTTACGTTAAAAAAAAAGAAACTAACTTAAAAACGTAGGCCTCCTTAATTGCCCCCGAATATGCTAATCGATAGACTTTTATTCTAGGAACATTATAGAGTATTCTACAACTGTCAGGGCTACGGGGGGTCGAGAACCCGACTGACCTCATTGTATACCTACAGTACTAATTCTAGCTTACTCTAAATGGCTTCAGGATTTATATGACTAACATTACAACATAAGCCGACTGTGGTTTCTTTAATATATATACCTATTACTAGCTAGTCCCCCATGATTTCAGATTTTCAAATCAAAAGGCCTCTGTTTATCCAAGATCTAAGTAATCTATTTCTGTACCAAATTTCATCAAAATCGAATGAACGTTTAGGCGTGAAAACGTTACAGACAGAGCTACTTTCGCATTTAAAATATTATTTGGGATTTATTAATCTATAATATTATTTAAAAGATCACGTGTAATTGTAGCCCAACCACCGATAACCGGGCACAAATCCAAACTCCGAAAGTTCCCTCAGATGCACCCACTTCTCCGAACTCAAAGCTTACTTCTAAACTCAAGTTTATATTCCAACGATATTCTAGAAAATTAAAAAAAAGAAAACCAGACGTAATTAATCATAGTCAACCCATATGCTGTCCCACTGCTGGGCACGGGTCTCCTATCAGAATGATAGGGATCAGGCTCTAGTCCACCATTCGTAACTTAATGCTGGTTGGCAGATTCACACGCCCGCCGTTTAGAAACGTCACGATGTTTTCCTTCACCGTTTAAACGAGTGATCTATAATTATATTAGTTTATAGAAATTAAAGTTATTTAGCGAAGGAAAAATTCGACCGCGGGCAGGATTCGAACCTGCGTCTTCTGGTTAGGTACACCAGACGCTATGACCGCTAAGCCACCGCGAGTCCCACCCGCCATGACGAATTTTGCCTTCACATTCAGAATTTACGTCTTTATGGTGACGTCAGTAACACCTATTGAAAAGCTTGCTTTTCAACCGACACAACTTACTTTACAGTTAGTTCAATGTCGAACGATGCTACCTTACCTACTAACTATCTTTTTGTATTTTTTTGGCATTTTCCATGCTTAAGATTTTAAAGTTATTTAGCGAAGGAAAAATTCGACCGCGGGCAGGATTCGAACCTGCGTCTTCTGGTTAGGTACACCAGACGCTATGACCGCTAAGCCACCGCGAGTCCCACCCTTCATGACGAATTTTATAGAAATTAGTTTTACGAGGTCCTTGGCCTCGTCTTAATGTGACAGGTCACGCAATTACGAGGAATTAATTATTTACCTACTTTCAATGCGATAGATTTCTGTTGGCAAGGTAATACGCCGTGTCAACAAAACTGACGGACTGCATTACTAATATGCTCATGAAATGGACAATATATCAACTTAAAGTGAAGTTAGCGACCCGTTTCGGACCACGGGTTCAGAAGAATACCTCCCAGAGTACGCTCAAGTTACCCTTCATAGCACAATTAAAGGTCGGCGACGCATCAGTGACTCCTCTGGTGTTGCACATGTTCATGGGTTATTCTTAATTACCATGTATCGATATGTTATATTATGATTATAACACATCTAGGTAACCTGCTTTCAGAATACTGACAAACATACATTTCATTAGCGTAGTGGTATGACCATTGGACTGGCAAGTCAAAGGTCTCGAGTTCGAATCTAAGGCACGCACCTCTGCCTTTTCGAAATCATGTGCGTATTTATAATTAATTATCACTCGCTTAAACGGTGAAGGAAAACATCCTGAGGAAACCTGCATGCCTGAGAGATTTTCTCGAAGGTGTGTGAAGTCTGCCAACCCACATTAGGCCAGCGTGGTGGACTATAGCCTAATCCTTCTCATTCAGAGAGGAGACCCGTGACCAGCAGTGGGACAGTATATGGGTTGATGATATACCCCGAAGAATTAGGCACATTACTAAAGTACCGACACCCAAAGTTCGCTCTATGTTTAATGTGTCTCGTCCTGGGAGTCGCACCCGCGTTCATGCCGCGGTAAAAATAAAAGTCTACTAGAGAAGCATTTTCATGCAAAGCCCTCTTTATCCTACTGAAAGAATGAAAAAAATATTTTAACCGCTGGCTACACTTGCTGGGTATAGGAATACCTCGGTCTATGCTACTCTCATCCAGGTTGGACCTGCGACTTTTGCAATATCGACGAGCCATATCGCCGAGCGACCGATTCTCCTAGAGAGTAAATTATGTGATCATGTTTGAAGCCATTTCTAAAGCAAGCAGGTTACCCTTGTTCAGGTAAACCGGTGCTGGTACTAGCAAATAAACAGGACAAGAGCGGAGCCCTGGACGACATCGATGTGGTCGACAAACTTAACATAGAACCGTTGGTCAATAGGTAAGTACACAATCATAAATACAACATCATCCACCTAGCCTGTTCTTAAATGCGATGGGCTCAGCTGCCATTCTAACCAGATGTGACTGAATATCAGTATTATACACAAAGCTACTGCCATTACACCCCCTCAACCTAATTTCTGAGCGGTATTTTAAGGATAAACTAGTGGTCAGGCTTTTTGAGCTTCTGATTACTACTAACGATGTCGTAGGTGTTGTATGACAACCTGGACCGGGTGGTAGAAGTGTCTCGATGTTTTAAGAATGGCGAATGCACAGACCGACCGTGGCAAGGGCAGCTTAATTTTCCGATGAATTAATTTAGTTAGTTCATAGCCACGGCCCTCCATTATAATCAAATCAGTAGAATTATCATTATAAGCTCATATTCATAGTCTACTGTAAGACGTAGGCTTCTTGAAGTGATCGCCACTGCCTTGGCCTTATCCTCAGCTTTCTTTTATAAGTCGTAGTTTATAAGCCATATCGTCATCATTTTAACGAAGACAAGGCCCGTCCGATATAGCCGTTTATTATTGTATGTAGCAAATCATACTTAAAATAAATGGTCATTTCAATTTTTTTTTTGTAGACAGCGTCTACGTTAATCTTCCAATTCTTGTTTGTCATGTTGACCACCATACTAGCGTCTTGTTATTTCCAGATATAGATGCCCAACTCTAGTCGAATCCTACAGTGCATACGCCGAACATTCGAAAACAAAAAAGCCGAAAATCGACCCCGGCCTCCGTAAAGGATATCAATGGCTGCTGAATTACATCGTCCGACGCTACGGAGACCTCAATCTACGTGTTCAGACAGACATACACGCCGACCTGGAAAGACGTAAACGAATGCTCAACAAAGCCTCAAACACGAATTCACAGACTTTCACAGCAGTCAGCGATGATATAGCAACGCAAACAGGTTTCGAGAACCCGAATTACGATTTAGAAAAATCTACTAAACTCGATAACGATGACGTGCAACAAGGGCTGATTGTTGTCAAACCAATTAATCACAACCCTAATAGTATCGACTCGACTATTACAATCGAGAGCGTTGAGGAATCGGATGAGACTAGTGTGGCGAAGCCAAAGCTGTCTCCTTTATTCGGTAGGGCCAGCCATTCTAACTCTACCGTTGAAACAGTTCGCATAGAGTTGGAGCCTCGAAGCGAATTTAGGAAATTGTCGCCTATAGTTAGGAATAAGAGTGGTGCGAATCAGCACATCGATTTCAAGAACAGACCACAGTCTAGTCCCACTTTCAAGAAGCAGATTAAGGTAATTAATGTTTTGTTTTAAATTTATTTGCGTCTGGGGAACAGACATCATCAACCCATTTACTGTTCCACTACTGGGCACGGGTTTCCTCTCATCATGAAAGGTTAAAGTTCTACACGATGACCTAATGTGGGTTCAGACTTACACGCCATCGAGAAACTCTTAAGCGTGCAGGTTTCCTCACAATGTTTTCCACAAAAAGGCTACATACTACATAAGACCAAAACAATATCGGCGAAATTTGAGTGTACAATATTACCTACACCCTTTTTATTTTGTTCACGGGGCGGAAATCCTCATGGATGTCCTCCGCCCTCGGGCGGAGGGGTCTGTCAGACTCTTACTGACTAAAACCACCCCGGTGTGCCGTCACACACGTACGCCGGAGGCCGCGGGTACAACACATTCTTCCGCAGATATTACCTACACCCTAACCTAACCCAGAAATACCGAGAAAATCAGGGAATACCATTTAAAGATGTTCATTATTCTACATTTATCCCGATGTATGTAATTATCTTTCACGTCTTTTCCAGTTGGAACCTCCAAGCAAGAACACATCCCTCCAAGACGAGGACTTAAAACCGGACGGCGATTTGACCGTGTACATGGGTGATCGCACTCAGACGTGGGATGGTTCGGAGAAGAAGCACCGGGTGCTGGTCAACGACGCTGAGCTGTCGCAGATGCACCGGGAGATCGTGCTTACTGAGCGAGGTCAGTTGATAATAATAATTATTATTCACCAATCAATCCGCCACATTATCTCTGGTTGTCTCGTCTAGCTAACGAAGAGTACTTGCATAGGCACAATCTTGTAGCCAGAATTATCCATCAGCAACTTGCTCTGAAATAAACTCTTTTGGCATCGCTTTTTCCTTAGCCTTGTTATCTACCCATACGTCTATGAGAATGTTTTTACTCTTATTCATACGTCCAGGGAAATAAAAAGCATAAAATTTACTATTGGGTTATGAACCCAAACAGAGTCATGGACATATGAGTTTTCTACAAAAGTGACTCCTTTGGAGTCATTGGGCAGTGAACGTTAAGAATGATGACTCATCCACCAAAGATTTAAATAAAAAATCATTAGATCTGCCCTCACCGTACTTATACCGCTCGAAAACGTGTCCATATAGAGATGAGTGCATGCACACATTCAAAGTAGAGACAGAGAACGACAGTGTTCAGTATGAGTGAACGAGACAATAACAGATTCGATACTTCCGATGTCAACCAGTTTACTTACGGAAACGTGATCATTATTTGACGCGGTAGGGCGCATCTAATGATTTAAATCTTTGCCATCCACAGCTTAACCTTTTGACCGCCATGGACGTGTATAGACGTCAAATGAAAACTTGCTCACGACGCCAACGACGGCATGGCACGTCAAAAGTACCACTTTTTTTAGTTCAAAATACATACCTATACAAAAAATTGATGTTTTTTTTTTACCTATTATTAAATACTAGAATTTGTCGCTTGGCGTGGAGAACACGGATGTTCATTATTGACGTGGTGGTTAACAATTTTAACCTTGCAGATCGGTTGATCAGCGTAGTAATAGTTTAGCCACGAGCTCCCTCGAAGTCCACTCTTTGTTTCCAGATTACACGTACACAAATAAGACGGCGTATTCGGAGGTGACTTTGCAGCCGGCCACATTGCCTCTGAGTCCGCGGCCCGCGTCCGCCTCGCAGCTGGTGCGGCGCCAGCTCGAGCTGTGCGGACAGCACAAACGTAGGCTCAGTCTCAGATGTGAGTACAATAATGATAAATGATATTTATTTCTGTTAATAGTTTTTTTTTATTCTACTTAGGTGGCAAATAAGCATTGGTAAGCGGTTACCGTAGCCTATAAACGCTTGCAACACCAGGAGTATCACTTGCGCGTTGCCGACCCTGTATTGAAAGAGGAATAGTTAGGTTGGCGTAATAAGGGTCAAAGTCCCCCCGCTGCCAACACAACGTTTCCTCTTGGAGCACTGGCAACCTTGCTCCCCGTAAGAAACACAACACAGCACAGCAGTGTTATTTTACTTCGATTTTCTGCAAGGCGGAGGTACTTCCCCAGTCGGGCAGCTCCAATTTGAGTGGAATTACTCCCACTATGCCCTATTTCTCTTTATAATTAGTAGTGATGTTGATCATCGATTAATCGATTATTGATAATGGATTGAAACAGCTAAAATTACCTTAATTATCTCAAAGGTAAACATCTCACTCTAATAATTAATAATCATCAATGAATGAAGCTAAAGATTTATTTACCTTCAACACTGGTGTTCGTTACTCATTGGTGTGGTTTGTTTCAGACATGCAACGCAACAAGACGAGTCCCGAGCGCGTCTCCATGCTGATCTACGACCCCAGTAAGGCGCCGCAGAGACATCTCGATAAGGGAGACTTCGAACACTCCGCTACCATCAACTGAATTTGGTGAGAACTCGATTCTTTCTCATTTAACTACATCTGTGGAGTTTGAGTGTCGGATCTGACATATTCTAGAGTTTTCATTATTATCCCCCATAATTATATACCTCTTTGAAGTTATTCGGTTAAATTAGGGGAGAGTCGGCTATATTGTAACGTTGGTTTAATCGTACCACTGCAGTATTTTCTACCAAATGACTATTTCAAATGATAACACTTTGCACGCCCGCGCGGCCCATTCAACGCAATCCATTGTCTAAAATTATTTTAAATATCTATACTTATTTTTTTTTTATTTTAGTATTTGGTAAACCTTATGGTGCAACGTCACCGCAGTTACGTTTTGTGGAGCAACAGAATGCAACACGATAACATCAGGTAACATTCTTCAACTTTCACGGCAACTTAGACTAATAACAAATAAGTTTTTGCTATCGTATGTTGCCCACTAACACTTGGAAATGTTGTTCCACAAAAAGTAAAACTGCGGTGTGGATGCACCATAAGGGTTACCAATACTAAAATAAAAAAATATATAAATATTTAAAATAAATTTAGACAATGGGTTGCATTCAATGGGGGTGCAAAAAGTGTTGTCAATTGAAAAAAATAGTCATTTGGTAGAAAATACTGCAGTGGTACGATTAAATCGACGGTACGATATAGCCAACTCTCCCCTAATTTAACCGAATAACTTCAAAGAGGTAGGTATATTATCATTACATAACTAATTTTTTTACATCTCTCTATTATAAAGATGTAAATACCAGATATCACGTTTATCGCTAGTTATATTTAAATGTCTTTGGTTACAGGTAATCTTGAACGGTTATCGACAAACAGTACAATATACCTAGACTTATAAAAATACATTTATAATATGTAGTTAATCATGGGCGTACCTAGCATTTTTTAAGAGTGGGACAATAGGTACTAAATCAACTCGATAAGTATACACGCCAGCAGGTCAATCTATCCAAAATTGTCAAATACTATGCGTTTCAAATAAGAATAGGAACGTCAATGACCTCGAATGACCGTGATCTTTCAAAAAAGTATAGCTTGCAAAGAAAATTAATTTTCTTCTTTCGAACTTTTAAATCTTTTTACTATATTTTTAAGCAGTAATACCAAATCCGACACTGGGAGTTAATAAAATGGCACAAACCGCCAAAAACTATATTATAGACAATAATTTAAACTCCCTTTACAGTTTTTAAGACTTGAGGTTTTGAAGCTGCCACTCTACAATTGTGATTTAAATCCAATTGAATATATCCGGCACTTGATTAGCATAGGGTGGCTGACAATAATGTTTAACAATTAGATAGCCAAATTGAGAATCTAACACTAGAAACTATTGATTCAATTACCAATGACGATTGCCAAAAAGAAATTAACCACTCAAATGAATCGAAAATAAATACCAAAAAAAGAGCAATATTTCAAGACGATGATAACTTTTGCTGTATTTATAACACAGGTAATAAAATATCTAATTTTCTTCTAAATAACAGTCGGTGGAATATTTTAAATACCTTTATAATATTATTTCAAAAAGAAACGTAGAACATTTTCAGCCTCATTGAATATGAACCTCATTATAATGTATTAAAGTTGAATGTCTATCAAAGTTTGACAGATTGAGGTAGCTTGGCCTCTGTACCTACCTAGTAAGAATTTAAAAATGCTTTTTCCTGACTGACCTTATTTCAATAATAGCCTGCAAGGGTTCTGGTTTACCAAACGAATAATTAATTTTCGAAGGAAAAATTCGCAGTGCAACCAGAAGACGCAGGTTCGAATCCTGCTGACTAACTTTAAAATGTAAGCATGGAAAATGCAAAAAAAAAGTACAAAAAGTTAATAACAATATTACTAAATAAACCAAAAATTTTGGCATCGAGTTTGGGACCACGTTGGGGTAGATGCCCCACCTTGCCTTGTAGGTACGCTCATGGTAGTAATGTTTTATAATATTAAGCATATAATTACTAATTTACAACACAGGGTATAGATTTAAAAGCAAGGTGCCCCTACTTTACTGAGCGACACACCTCAGAGATCCCTTCAAAATTCCCAAATGTTAAAAAAATACGAAACACTAGCAACCCGTCCCCGCTTCGCACGGGTGCAATGTACTAATAACATACCTGTATTATACATATAAACCTTCCTCTTGAATCACTCTATCTATTAAAAAAACCGCATCAATATCCGTTGCGTAGTTTCAAAGATTTAAGCATACATAGGGATATAGGGACAGAGAAAGCGACTTTGTTTTATACTATGTAGTGATGATGAGATCCTTGTTTTTTGGATCATACGACATAGACGTGTATATACATCAAATTAAAACTTGCTCACGACGCCAACGACGGCATGGCACGTCAAAAATACCACTTTTTTTTAGTTCAAAATAAATACCTATACAAAATTTGTTTTTTTTTAACCTATTATTAGATACTAGAATTATTCGCTTGGCGTAGAAAACACGGATTTTCGTTATTGACGTGGCGGTCAAAAGGTGTTGGAGATGGTTAGATACATGGGATGTTGGGGTCGGCTTCCAATCTAACCAGTTCCTGAATATTTTATTTACAACAATAAATATCATTTATTTTTGTAAATAGGCCTCCCAACGAGATGGACGGACGACTTGGCAAAGGTCGCTGAAAGTCGTTGGATGCAGGCGGCTTATAACCGGTCCTTGTGGAAGCATATGGTCGGGAGGCCTTTGTTCAGCAGTGGACTTCCTGTGGCTGATATGATGATGATACGAAGCGACTGCCAATAGACCTCCGCAACCTAATTTTTGGGTAATACGGATATCCTGAGGATCCTGTTGTAAGGTTTTTTGGGCTTCTGTCATAGGTATTAGTATGACAAACGGAACCGACGGCTTTACTTGCTCTCCGAGGCACGGAGTAGAGGGATGCAATTAAGAATAGTCACCCATTTACAGACTGGTCGCGGTTAGCGCAGTTTATCCTTGTAGATCGGTTAATAATGCTCATATACACGCTCATCATCATCAGCCTATATCAGTCCACTGCTGGACGTAGGCCTCCCCTAATGTGCGCCATTTCCTCGACTCTTCGCATCCAGCTTCTACCAACACCCTTTCGCAAATCATCACTCCATCTTGCCGGAGGGCGTCCTACACTACGTTTGCCGAGCTGCGGTCTCCCGCTCATCTCTGTCTCATCCCTCGGGGAATACACGTGTGTTGGATTACTGTTGTCTTATAGCAGCGGTTTAGAATGTCTAGTTCGAAAAAGGCTAGAAATGTGTGTTGTCTTTACCCGGTTGTTTCAAAGACTGGTAATGTTTTCCTGATCTACTTACATACATACACACTCCTTTTTCTCATGAGGGTAGGCAGAAACTAAAGAACGCCACTTGCTACGATTCTTACATACTTCTTTTGCTTCGTCCACATTCTGTCCACAATTTTTTAAAGTGAAATAGTTAAGATGTATTATGCATCTTCACTATTTCACTTTAAAAATTGTTTTGGGTGTCACAACCAGATATACTTCAACTTATCATCCTTTTACGACTACAGTATGGAACTGAAAAAAATATTCTAAGATAACCTGAAAATATTGTAGCAATAATATATATATATTTACGATTACGCATGCCGACATTTATACCTACGCGTCAAAACGAATAGGTACATGTCGTAAAAGTGGGTATTTGAAGGGATCTCTCTAGTTTATACTCCTAAATATTGTATAAATGAGTCATATAGTACATATATATAATAATATATATTTAGTTATAGATTAAAGCAAAGATATATCGAATAGAAATAATTTAGTTTTGTATTTTGTGTACGGCAAGGTAACATTGATAATAAAAGGTTATGTTATTATTTCGGTGTTTCATTTTATTATTTCACGTTCAATGCCACTTCGATTTTCGTGATGTCTTCACGGTGGCCGCATACATTTCAGGTTGGACTCGAGTAAGCGCCGATACTACAATATTTATTTATTTATTTATTTAATAAGGTTTTCCCACAGCTTATGCATACAACGCTAATAGTTATATATATACATACTTAGTGGCCTTCGTCTTATACACAACCCAATTACGGGCCAACCAACATTTATATTATTAAGTATAGGTATTAAACAGTATCATTAGTTCGATGATTACAATTCAATTATTAAAATTATTCAGATTAAATTAAGAGATTATTGATATTAAACAAAGTTTGAATTGAATAAAAAAAATAGATAGAAATAGAATTAGATAGAAATAGAATTAGATAGAAATAGAATTGAATAAAATAGAAATAACAATGTAGCAATAAGCCTAAATTGAATGAACTCGCAACAACTCGAACTTGCAGCAGTCATAGCCTAGTGGTATTACCATTGGACTGGCAAGTTGAAGGTCTCGAGTTGGAATCTAAGGCACGCACCTCTGACTTTTCGAATTCATGTGCGTATTAATAATTACTTATCACTCGCTTAAACGGTGAAGGAAAACATCGTGAGGAAACCTGCATGCCTTAGAGATTTTTCTCGATGGTTTGTGAAGTCTGCCAACCCGCACTAGGCCAGCGTGGGGTACTATAGCCTAATTCTTCTCATTCTGTGAAAGGAGACCCGTGTCCAGCAGTGGGACAGTATATGGGTGGATGATGATTGACTGAAATACACTCAACTCGCCACGCGAGTCGCTGGCATAAGAATAAATTAACGTGAACTAGCGACCGCCCCGGCTTTGCTCGGGTATGTTCATCATTATAATACCTACCTAAAATAAAATCCACAGCCTCTAAGAGATTAGAGAGGTAGAGCACAGTGGGAGTAATTCCACTCAAATTGGAGCTGCCCGACTGGGGAAGTACCTCCGCCTTGCAGAAAATCGAAGTAAAATAACACTGCTTTGAGCTGTGTTATGTTTCTTACGGTGAGCAAGGTTGCCAGTGCTCCACAAGGAAACGTTGTGTTGGCAGTGGGGGGACTTTGACCCTTATACTGCCAACCCAACTATTCCTCTTGCAATACAGGGTCGGCAAAGCGCAAGTGATACTCCTGGTATTAAAAAAAAACCGGCCACAAATCCAAACTTTGTGGGAGGTGCTGAAACAATATAACATTGCTCGGCCTCGATATCGAACCTAGGACACTCGCACTGACATACCATCACGCCTGTGTTCCCCGAAGGTTAAACGTTAACGGGAAAATGACAGGTTAACCTGTCCAAAACTGTCATTTTCCAATTGAATAAAAAAAAAAGAAAAATGAACCTTAATGTAATAAAGTTAAAAAAAAATCAAAGAAATTTGACAGATTGTGGTAGCTTGATGTATAACTGGCCTCTGTACATTAGCGTCTACAATTGCATGGTTACAGACTACATTACTCAGGGAACACATCTATTGTTCTCGCTCCCGTAACCCTAGCAAAAAGTGGTGAGGCGAAACACCCGTATGGTTTTAGTCGGTAGGTCACCCCTTATGGGTGGAGAACGATACACCCCGGGCGGCGGATAGTCCAGAGGATTCCGTATGTTAAAAAAAAAAAGGCAACACATCTATGAAGGTATTTAATGTTGCAGTTATGTGTTATATCATCCTCACCTTCCTGCCCTTGTCCCAATTTATTTGTGGGCGGCACAGTATGTTCTTTTATGTATTTATCTCTGTCAGCCGTCACAATCATTTACTCTTTTCTATCATATCCACTTACACCTAATTCATCCATCTGTTCCTTGGCCCTCTACCTCTCCATTCTTCTATATACATATTCATCACTCTTTTAATTACACGAGTTTCATCTCTACTCATCACATGCCCATACCAGTGACGTGTAATAAAATGCATATAAAGTGTACAAGTGTTTATTTTCACAATAATGTTAATAATCATTATTATTTAATAAATATTTTGATGTTATGGCAGTGTGGTCTGGTAACATTATTTTAGTTCTTATCTAAACTTAGCATATTTGCTACGTACACGACAATCCGCTGCTCGGCTTGCTTCGTTACAAACATTGCACTTTGAAAGGAAGATAAATTCTAAAAAAAAGATACTTAACATATAAATATACATAAACATGAATTTAATTACCAAACGAAATTTACACGCGGCGATTATTTACATACATTATATAAGTAAGTGAAGACGAGAATAAGTGTTTCCGTTTTTTAACCCACGGGCCAAAATTAATAGTAAGTAACAAAAATTTAAATAGATGTGCCCGCGTCAAATAATGGTTACGTTTCCGTAAGTAAACTGGTTGACATCGGAAGTATCGAATCTGTTAGTCTCGTTCACTCATACTGAATATTGCACATTGTCGTTCTGTCTCTAATACGGAATGTGTGCATGCACTCATCTCTTTAAGGACAAGTTTTTGCGTGGTATAAGTACGGTGAGGGCAAATCAAACGGTTTAAATCTTTGGTAAGTAATTCATTTCTTAACACTAAGAGCGACTTCGTACTACGTCCGATCCGAATCCGTGAAAATACGGTCCGGAGTAGTCGTAGAACTATTTGTTTACACACAAGATCCGATTTCTCTACATCATCCCTCGAATCCCCTCTCTCTGTGTGTTTTCACGGATTAAAACAATAAACTGGACAATTTAATGCCACATCTATTGAATAATAGTATTCTAGGTATGAAAAACGGAAACATTCAAATTAAACTGATATTTTAAACTAAACATTTATCTATTGATAAGACTACATAAAATTGAGTTACAATACAGACTTTTAACTATAAAAAATACATTTATTATATTTACTTTTGTTACAATTGCCTAAGGAACTAAAGTAAATTGAAATTAACTATTTAGTACAACATTATGTTCTAGCTTTATAGGAGTAAATACTCAACCTTTTTCGAGCCTCAAGGATGGACTTAGCAGATGAGGAAGGCCAGACAAGAGATCGAGGAACTTGTAGGGTTATAATCATCATCACCATCCATTAGGGTTGCCAAATATACTATAACATTGTTATCGTCTATCTCTGGTACTGTTACGTATCCGGGAAGTACTAGTGTGAAAGTCTTTTGGCACCCGAAATTTTAATATTCCTTTTGAACATCTACGAGGAAACTTTGTTGGCAGTGGGGGGACTTTGACCCTGACACTGCCAACCCAAAAATTCATTTCGTTTTACAGGGTCGGCAACGCGCAAGTGATACCCCTGGTGTTGCAAGCATCTATAGGCTACGGTAAGCGCTTACCATCAGGTGGGCCGTATGCTTGTTTGACATTTTAGTTGTATAAAAAAAAAACTTACCAACCCTATACTGTCTCACAGCTGGGCACGGACGATGGGAAGGTTGAGTACAAACTAAATTAATAAAATCGACTAGATATTATCCTCAATAATAGTGATAAATAAACACAACAAAATTACGTGTTGTATTCTAAAGCTTTCGATAAAAAATACACATAAAATTGTCTACAGTTACGAATACAAAATTGTACTTAAATATAAAATAAGTAGGGTCGCATTTACATTACAACCGATGTCGTAACAATGAATAATGCTGATTCTGTTGCTATCTCTTTCTTACGGATGATAATATTGAAAAGGACAGAAGATATTTAAGTAGAACTGTCAAATTTATTTTAGTATGTCAGTGTCATTTGCAATACTATTATTAAATTCTCATGGTAAACAAACAAGTCGACTTAATATCTTCTGTCGAGGTTATCACGAGTCTCATGGCTTTCAAGTTCCAAAAAACATTTTAAATATTTAACCTTTGCATGGCATTATGGGACAAGGGAAGGAGAGAACGGTTTCACAAAATGCGTGAACGTAAAAAGTTCGCTGATTAAAACGAAATTATCTTAGGAACGAAACGGATACCTGGTCACGATTCGGTATCAAGCCTGATTTTATTATCCGGCCGGATACTGGATAGTATGTCAATATCCTGCTGGATACCGTATATTCAATAAATTACTATAATTTCATAAAGCGAAAGAGAAATAAATGAAGACGGTGTCCTTAAAAACTTTAATTATAAAATCTAAATAACTTCAGTTTGCTAAGAACAGAATCAGCATTAATCTGGTAAATCTATACGACACTCAAAATGCGACAAAGCCAACAGAACTAGACGTAGCCGTACTCTTAGTTTACATACAAAGAACTATCTTGAGATCACTAGAAAATCTATGTACTTATTATACTAATAAATGCTATTTATGTATGTACAGATTTACAAAAGAGAGCCTCACGAAGAGTTAATGATAAAATTTCAATAAATAGATTAAAAAATTGAGTGACAATGAGCATTAAAAAAGTCTCTAAAATCATCTAATTAATTAATATAACGTACTATAAGTCAGACTCTTTTGAGCAAGACGTGAATTTAATAAATAAACAATTATATAACAATATAGCTTATACGCAAGTAAAGGTAATTGTATATATTTGCATGTATCACAATTATATTCAAATATTAATTTCAATAACAAACCTAAAAAAGTTATGCGTGGTCATACAAAAAAAATATATAGACGTCGACTCGAGAACCTCCTCCGTTTTTTGTTTTTCGTCGGTTGAAAAGCCAAAACCGTTAGCCGAATATTAAAAGGACAATCCATTTCGGAGGTTGTTCGAAATTTAAAGTTACTATATTATGACGTCACTAATTTTTTTCGATTTGAATACCTTAGTGTTCTTTTCTCCAAACTCGTCTATTTATGTTCGGTTTTCGACTAGAAAAAGTATTGGCGTTTATTTAGCAATATCGACAGCGAGGGTGCATCTCTAAATTTTTCTTTTACGCTCCGTAGAAATTCATCCGAAATGCGTTTACCTTTACTCGCGTCTTACTAAAACTACAAATATACATATAAAATTTTCTTTTTTATATACTATACTAAATAATAAATAATTTAGTCCTTAATAGGTATTTGTGACAGTACATTTTTGAATTAAAACATTTCCACTTGTATTAAAAGTATTAAAACAAGAAAATCAGGAATACAAAAAAAGCAATTTCTTCCAAAATTGAAGTAAAATTTTCTAAATACATGCGTTTTATATTTGAAACGAGACAATCTGACTATGTTATTCATCTTCTTCGTGTCGATGGAACAAGTATTTGTATGATTAAATTTGACGAGCTCAAAATATCGCCACATTCACGTTCGTTTTCAGTGGCAGACTATGTCATTGAGGTATTGAGTCACAACTGCAATATTAATCCGCATTTAGCAAAAGCGTTTGAAGATTTTAATCATAAGATAGATAGATAGATTTAACTGCGTCCTCACGGAGTTGTATAATAAATGCTGAGATCATCTATATAAATAAACATAAATTGCCACACGCATGTATGATCATCAGTCGAGAACTGTTCGATCGATTTCACGATATTTGTTTTGTTATTTATTTTGGGAATTTTCCACTGAATCGGGAAATTAGAGATCAATACGGATTGCACCGTGGGGCACAGTTAGTTCACTATAAACTAATATATCCCTGTCTCGCATGAATTAAAAATAATCCTTCCTATTTCGATCGTCATGCACTATCATAGGGTCGTATGCCACTCGTCAAATTTCTTTAGCCAAATATCCCTTCACTGGAAGGAGGGTAGGGAGGCCTTTTCCCTGCAGTGGGACGATAATAGCTGCATAAAAAAAAGTATCACTTTGATCAAGGAAGTCAGACTGATAACATTTTATGACTTCATAAAATACTCAATCTTTAGTTCAAAATGTTTTGACAGTCTCAATCTTTAGTTCAAAATGTTTTGACAGTCTCAATCTTTAGTTCAAAATGTTTTGACAGTCTCAATCTTTAGTTCAAAATATTTTAACAGTCTCAATATTTAGTTCAAAATGTTTTGACAGTCTCAATATTTAGTTCAAATGTTTTGACAGCTGAATATAATATTGCAGTTATTATCTGTATTGTTGATTTGATCAAATTCGAAATATAAAATTAAAAGACTGGAGTGAGGAGGTAATTCTCAATGACATTTGATTAAATCTTGGGCAAATATATTGGCCGTGTGGCATGAGGTATTCGTAAAAGGATTTTGATTTAATATTGGACAAAAAACATTTGACCAAATAGTATGTTCCGCTCGCTTTTATTTTTGTTAATTACTAATTTTTATGCAATCGGTTCGTTATATTATAAATTATCAGTCTGAACGCTGCCATTCTAGGTTGTTAGTTAGTTTAAAAAATGCTAGGAATGTTGGTTACGTGAAATGCAAAAATAATACTCGTTTAATAACTATCTTAGGTTGTGCGATCGTCATATTAATCATCAGTTTTTTGAGTTGGATTTGACTGAGGGTGTTTCAAGTTTGGAACCGTAATACAAACCTCTTTATTTCAATTTCAATGCGATTTTCATGCTGCATACCTTAGAAAAATTTCTAAGGTATGCAGGTTTCCTCACGATGTTTTCCTTCATCACAAATTCTAAATCATAATATTTTAAGAGCATGGTACGAAATATGAATATAGAATAGTTAACTCATGGCATCAATATCTTGTGATATTTTAATGGCAACTTCAAAGAAAATACAACGTTAAAGACTTAACTTATAAAAACTATTATCGTGTGAATTAATTATATATTTTAAGTAAGTATCTAGATCAGTGGTTCCTATGCTTTTCAATATTGTTACCCCTATGATCTCTTAGGAAAACCGATTTTACCCTCGTCCCTCTCACCGCCCGTCATCCACCCATATACTGTCCCAATGCTGGGCACGGGTCTCCTCTCATATTGAGAGGGATTAGGCTATTAGTCCACCACGCTGGCCTAGTGCGGGTTGGAAGACTTCACAAACCGTCGAGAAATATCTCTAAGGTATTCTCACGATGTTTTACTTCACCGTTTAGGAGTGATCATTAATTATTAATCCGCACATGAATTCGAAGTCAGTGGTGCGTGCCTTGGGTTCGACCTCGAGACCTTCGATTTGGCAGTCCAATGGTCATACCACTAGGCTATCACTGCTTAACTCACACTCTCACCGCCCGCCTGCGATTAAACAGACAAAATATTATTAAGTCTGTTTAATCTGTTAAAATGCCCCGAGCGCGGTACTTACTGCGTGGCGACCTATAATTTTATCAGATATTAGGTCATAATTATTACCCTCACAAAAAATCTAATTTACCCCGCGGGGGTAATTACCCCCAGGTTCTGAACCACTGATCTAGATAATATCGGTACATTTCGCGGTTTTTTGAAGGGTTTATGCTCAGCGGAGGTCTGATAAATTAATTTACTGGTTAGATTATACGACTGTAGGAGCTAGGTAGAGTCCGGCTCCATATTATAATAATAATATATTTATTATGTTATAGAATGGGCTTACACATTCAATATTATTGTCAATACATATTACTAGCTGTTAGCGGGTTTCGCCAGCATTCCAAAGGGGTTTTTTGAGACAAAAGGTAGCCTATGCCATTCTAAATTTCATCTAAATCGGGTCAGCGGTTTAGTCGTGAACGTGTAACAGACAGATAAGGTAAGGTAAGGATACCAATGGTGTATCGTTTTTAGATCTGCTATTATCAGTTTTATTGAATTTTTTTAATTCAAAGATATGGATTTGATTAAACAGAAGTCACAGATTCCAATCTGGTTTAAGTCGTATTTTTCTTTCACTAAAATGTCATTATCGTTAACCCATATACTGTCCCATTGCTGAGAACGGAATATACGCCTCCCAGAGGGATTAGGCTATACTCCACTCAAATATATATATATATATCTTTGAAAATATTGAATGTGTAACCCGCGCAATACAGTACTAGTTACATCAATAACTACAATCTTACCTAGAACTTTGCCTAATAGAGTCATCGTCTGCAAAACTAGCCCTATTTCTCCTCTCGCATCGCTTCTGATGCTGCCTAATAAACGCACTCAACCTATTCAAAAGAAACTGCTTATCATGACCTTCTAGAACTAACTGATTCTTTAAAACCGTCACCATATGCCTGTTGGCTGCTGCCACGGCCCAGTAATAGTACAAAAAGAATAACAGTATCGCAAATGCCGGGACTGCGAACGTAGAAGTCCCTAAACGGAAGATTATTTCTCTTATAACGTATGGGAAACCGTCAAAGGTAAGCACAACAAACTCCCAGACGTTACTGTACCCTCGGTATGGACCGCAGTTCACTGAAGGGAAGGTTTCAGCGACCGAATACGCAACAGGAGCAATAGATCCTATGAACCCTAAAAGCAATACCGACATGAATAACGATTTGGATTTCGAAGCTTTATACACAACAGGCGACGGAGTACAGTTTATTAAGCATGTAAACTTTTTTATATAGAAAATTAGGAAGTAAAATATAGTTCCAATAATCGGCAGAAAAGGGCAGAAGAACGAGCCCATCCATATAATGGTCTGTGTGTAGACTATGTCTAAAACATGTTTCGGTAAATAAAATTCTTGTTCGCCTATCATTTTAATGCAACGACTGTTCGCATGCCTAGCTAAGAATGCTCTAGGGAGATTTATGAAGAATGTCGTTACAAATTGTACAGCAAAATCTGTTAAGATTAACTTATATAACTGTTGTCCCACATAGGTCTCCCAACATTCCAATTTCGACGGGTTATTATTGCCTTTAGAACAGACAAACCCATTATCTCTAACATATGTATACATCTGACTTAACAACACAACTAAAGATGACAATCTCAATAAAACAGTACGAAGCAATGTTATTATTAAAACGTGAGCAGGAGTGTAACTTTCAAACTGTATTAGATAACTAAAAATATCTGGAACTATCAAATTTAATACAACTATTGAAATAAACGGTAGGAATTCTAGTAAAGTGCTTTCTAACTGTCCAAAGAAGGTGCCTCCCTGCCTATACAGTTTTAGGGTAAATTTCTCAGGTTGAGTGCTATTAAAATCATGTTTATAATAATTATCCGTTGTGTCAGAGCTTTGTTCAGTAACCTCGATCAATCTGTCAGTGGAGTAGTTGAACGTGAAATATATAAGAATGCCCGATGCTATTAGGATTATAAAGACGATTAAATTTATTAAAAGTCGTTTGAAGTACAACAGTATTTGCGACTCCCTAGTCCTTAATTGGCGTTCTTCATTAAATTTCTCTTCTTCGAGATACCCTTTTATTTCATTATATAACGCTTTATGTTTGATTTTAGCCGATTTGTCGTTGTGAATACAAAAATCCCAGCCACCGAAAACTAAATTGCAGTACTTGTAAAACTGTCCCTCATTTTCGACAAGTCTCTCTTTAAAACCTTTGGCTGCAGTTTTAACTATAGCTATTAAAGATAACAACATCCAAGATATCGCCACAAGAATGTAAGCCATAGGCATGTTGAAATAAAGCTCTTTTTCAAACAAATTGTGGAAGTAATAAGTATATATCTGATCGGAATAGACGCCGTAGAAGAGAATGGTCCTTTCCATCCATCCTGTACCTTGTATTACGTCAAGAAACACATTGGAATCTGACAAATTTTTCGTCAAATAATGCTCTGAGCAGCAAACAGTGGAATTTGTGTCATTTTCATAGCATTGGTACTCTGCTTCCGTAAGCAAAGTTGTTGGTAATATCAAAAACAATATGATTAGTATGGATATGCCTGTGTTTAGGAATAGCAGCCATCGTAGGAAGAGGAAGTATGAGACAACTCCTGTGCCAAATTTTCCCTCAATTTCCCTCATTGGTGACTGCCAAAGCTCCAGTTTGCCGACTACCTCGGAGAATCGTATTCGAAAACGATGCCATACCTTTCGTTGTCGCCATTGGAGTTGTTCAAAGCCTTGCAGGCGAAGCTTTGTGGCATTCTGTGGAGATATAAACAAATATTCTAGGATAATTTTACACACCACTATCTAGTCCCAAACTAAGCAGAGCTTGTACGGTCAACAAAAGAGTTAAGTATACAGGCAGCTAATTAATAATCTGTGTTTTGTTAAAGATAGTGTAATAATGTATTACGCAATATGTGTCAAAACGTAGGTATTGTAAGCAGCTACATACCTAACCCTTTGGCGCGTAATTATTTATGTCGAAATCTGTATAAAAATGCATGTTTCGTTTGCTATATGTATACTTAACTCTTTTGTTGACTGTACTATGGGTAAGTACCCTTTTTTTGTAAATACTTATAATACAATAAGAAATATACATACACATATAGATACACACGTCATACTCGTGAACGGGTGCCGTCTGTCGGGGCTGGTCAGTTTCTTACTGTCAATGGCAATCTTTTTTATATATTTTTTTATTTCTCTTTATTATACTGGATTAATTTATTAGTACACATCAAACTGCATTGTTCTCATTAACTATTCGTAACAAAAATTGTAAACCTTGTGTTTTTTAAAAATATTGTCTATGGAGTTTCTTGCTGGTTCTTCTCTAAAAGACCCACTTTTAGGAACCGCGCAACTGGTTTTGACTTTTCAAAAGTGTTATTTTAATGGACTAATGGAAATAATACATTTTACTGAAACACTCAACAAACAAACAGTCAGTTCAGTCGGTTTTTTTAATTTATTTTACAAAGCAGGAATAGTACAGTATAAGTACCTGTAACCTGGCCTTCAGCTCTCGTTTCTGGTTCATGGGGACCGGCATAGCTTTGATCTGCATGATCTCCTCCCAAGTTCGCTCCTCATTTGAGAGGTTCTCTGAAATTTAATAAGTAGATACTCTCTTTACATATTTTGCCAAGGGGACGATTTGAAGAAACGGAGAGGATTTTTTTTTATTATTAAGCCAAGCATTATTTAAGCAAAGGAAAAAATCGACCGCGGGCAGCATTCGAACCTACGTCTTCTGGTTAAGTACACCAGACGCTATGAATACTAAGCCACCTCGAGTCCTACCCGCCATGTAAAATTTTTCCTTTGCTTCCTACAAAAAGATAGACACCTCATAATATGTTGAAATCCGTCAAATGGTTTAGGCTGTAGAGTGCCAATGATTCGACATACATACGTACATACGCTCGAAAAACATAACCCTCCTTCGAAAGTCGGGTAAAAAAGATAACAACGTGTGCTGTAAACATACTGTCAAAGATAGCGGCACCTTGATTCATTGTTAATAGCTCGCTAATTGTACACTGAGAGTTCGTTCCCATGGTTAGCGTAAGGTGAACGATCAAGTACAAATAACTTTCATTTTCAAATAGGTAAATACTTACCTATTTGAAAATGAACAGTTATTTGTAATTAACCCTGTATACATATACATGTATAATCACGGGCTAAATTTACGAGACTGTTCGGAACCGATAACATTTTCGATATGTGACGTCATCCAAAGCCCGCAAAAATGGCGGTGTTAGAAATATTATTTTTTAAAACAATTTAAACATTTCCAAGACTATTTATTGCTACGTTACAACGATGATACGTTACTACGTTCCTACGTTATAAAGATGTACAGACGCCGCAGGTCAAGCTATCCAAAACTGTCAAAGTTTCCCAATCGATTAAGAACCTTAACATTTTGTATTAAAGTTGAAAATCAATCAAAGAAATTTGAGACTGTGGTAGCTTGATGTGCTGGCAGAGGCCAGCATTAAATTATTTATGTACAGAGGTACATAAATAATTAAATTTAAGAAAAGTATTCCGTATTTGAGTGGAGTTACTCCCAATAGTGGCCTACCTCTCTTAACCCTTTGACCGCCACGGACTTTAATAGACGCCAAATTAAAACTTGCTCACGACGCCAACGACGGCATGTCACGTCAAAAATACCACTTTTTTAGTTTAAAATAAATACCTATACAAAAATTTGCTGTTTTTTTTACTTATTATTAAATACTAGAATTTGTCGCTTGGCGTGTAGAGAACACAGATTTTCGTTATTGACGTGGCGGTCAAAAGGTTAGTCATGCATAAGTATTCCGTATTTGAGTGGAGTTACTCTCAATTGTGGCCTACCTCTCTCCGCCACGGACGTTAATAGACGTCAAATTAAAACTTGCTCACGACGCCAAAGACGGCATGGCACGTCAAAAATACCACTTTTTTTAGTTTAAAATAAATACCTATACAAAAATTTGTTGTTTTTTTTTACTTTTTATTAAATACTAGAATTTGTCGCTTGGCGTGTAGAGAACACAGATTTTCGTTATTGACGTAGCGGTCAAAAGGTTAAAGTCTTGGGCATATGCCCCTTGTGCCTTTATGGAACCCTAGCAATATATTTACCTGACAAGTCTGGCAGCATGGACAGGTGTATGTCCCGGCTCTGCGTGGTGCGGGCGTACGTGGACTGACGACGTTCATTCTGGGACCGTGCGCGTTTCACTGTGGTAGCTGTGAACAAATCATTTATCACCATTGAAATAAAACTACGTTTTACGGATTTTATCGCGTTATATTGATATTATTAATCCCGACGTTTCGGACCCTTTACAGCGTCCATGGTCACGGGTAGACTGAGGTGGTAGGCGTCGTGATGATATAATTACTGACCCTACATTTTTTATTATTAAGTACATGATCAATTATAATTATTACTGCAAATAGATCTTTTAAAAACGATTAAGTACTTAATAATATCAATATACGCGATAAAATCCGTAAAAAGTAGTTTTATTTCAATGTATAATATTCGCGTAAATGTCAGAAATCAATACATTTATCACCATTTATTTTACTATTGCTGTAATGTCAACAGCATACTGAGCGTGAAGCCATTTTGCCCCATTATGGGGCAAATAGAATAAAATACAAATCAGAGGTGCATGCTTTGGATTCGAACTCGAGACCTTCGACTTGGCAGTGCAATGATCATACCACTAAGCTTTTATTCTATTGCTTTTTAAACGCTTTCAATTCAGTATTAATAAAAATAAACGTACTGTTTATGCCCATATTGTACGACTGCTCATAATACCTCAATATTACGCGATGGAACCTAACAGTCCAACATTATACATACAAATGGTTTTTCCCTGTCTATAAGCCATTAGAACTGGTCCATTAAAACATAAATAAGTAGATAATTGTTATTATCGATATTAAAATCTTATCGGATTATTTACCTACGAAGCCGATTACTTAGTTATCAGTAATCGTTCATATTTATGATGTTGTTATTTCAGTTTATCCAAGGTAAAAGGATATCTGCTTAAACAAAAATATTGACTTTTGAATTAGGGGTCAATGACATCGCGTGTTGGCGCGCATTTAGTCTCTTTTCATTTCATTAGATACGTCTATCTCTGTGGTTAGTGTCGGACTGCTGAACTCGAGGTCGTGGATTCGATTCCCATGTTCTATAATTAACTATCACTCGCTTAAACGGTGATGTAAAATATCGTGAGGAAATCTGTATGCCTTAAAGATTTTTCTCGACGATGTGTGAAGTCTGTCAACCCGCACTAGGCCAGCTTGGTGGTATACAACCTAATCCCTCTCAATCTGAGAGGAGACTCGTGCTCAGCAGTGGGACAGTATAAGGGTTGATGATAAAAAGCTACTTTCGAAATGCAGACAGTTCAATGTAGGAAGGATTATTAATAGGAAAGTGTCGTGGCACTAACAGGAAAAGCCAGACAATGGTCTATGCACCTAAAATAAATTGAATATCCTTATTGTTGTGACGTCACACTATTTTTGTTTATATTTTGACGTCGGCAAACGATGACGGCAGATGGTAAGTGGTCATCTACACCCATGGACATATGCAACATCTTAAGAGATGCTGACGTGTTGCCAACCTTACGTCATAACTACATAATACACTTAATACATAATGTTTTATAATGTGTTATTATTATGTTGAAATAAAGACCCAATCGTGTTGCTCTGAAATTAGAGAAACAACATTTAAAGCTATTATTCCACAATTTACATAATTAATTTATTTTAATAAATTTTCCGTCTTGACAATCAATGTCAGTCAAACACGGCAAAGACAAATTGAACGAAGTAAGACGACCTTCGTTTACATACATAATTAAGAAAATCCTCAACAGGGGTAGCACTAATTATTTTATTCATAATTTTAATCATGACTGCCAAATTATTATAAGGGAGGTATACAAAAGGGAGGTAAACAAGCATACGGCCCACCTGATGGTAAGCGGTTACCGTAGCCTATAGACGCTTGCAACACCAGGAGTATCACTTACGTGTTGCCGATCCAGTAAAATGAAAGTATTGGGTTGGCAGTATAAGGGTCAGTTCCCCCACTGGCAACACAACATTTCCTCGTGGAGCACTGGCAACCTTGCTCACCATAAGAAACATAACACAGCTCAAAGCAGTGTCATTTTACATTGATATTCTGCAAGGCGGAGGTACTTCCCTAGTTGGGCAGCTCCAATTTGAGTGGAATTACTCCCACTATGCCCTACCACTCTTGGTATGTTTAATCACCACTTTATGACCACTTGACTCAAAATCAGATTACTAGATTAGATTGATAAAAGCCTTGGCGTGATTTTTTGATAATTAAATTCAGATCCGGCTGTTTTATCATTGCGTTAATTAGGCTAAATTGCTTTTTGTAAGTAATTATGATGAGGTTTTTTTTTTAATATTAGTCAGTGAAAACATAAACATATGCGCGTTCACTTTCATATTATGAATAAACTTAATGTTGGTATTTTTATTTAGATTTTAATAGTTTTTTTTATGTATTCCAAGTCTAGCCGTTGTCTGCAGTTTCACCTGAATCTCAAAGGACTTTCTGAAACAAAAGGCAGCCTATGTCCTTCTCCAAGCTCTAATCTATCTCTATAACAAATTTCATCAAAATCAGTTCAGCACTTTAGGCGTGAAAGCGTAACAGGCAGAGTTACTTTCGCATTTATAATCTTAGTAGGGATTTCTCCTGTACCGTGGGTGCATTTACAAACACAAACACCCAGACTTGTTTTTTTTTAATAATTTGCAGGTGGTATCACTGTAAACTGCAACCATAGTCGGTCTATTGTGCTCACACACTAACTACTTGTAGGTCATATAAATATGTGTTCCGTGTGGGGATTGAAACCACTATCCGTGGCAAGGAAACTGATTACTCAGCCACTTTGTTAAATACTGTTATATTGATCAAAATAACTTACTGTTTCTTGCTTGTTTGGAAGGCAGCAGCGTGGCCAGCTTGGCAGCATCAGCACGCTGCAGATTATCAAACAGCTCCTGCTCCCCGCCTGGGTATAGCTCTTGATAGAACTCGCCACCCGCCTCCTCCCATCCTTCCTGTTTCTTGGAGCGAGCCTTGTTCTTAGAGTTGCCGCCTGACATTTTCTCAGAGCATCTGAAAAGTGATTATTGAGGGTAGTCTTAAATTTTTTTTTAGACTGGATTCTCCTTGTCTACCTGGCTAATAAGGTAACTGGTGCAGTTTAACCCTTTGACCGCCACAGCCGTCAAATTAAAACTTGCTCACGACGCCAAACGGCATGGCACGACAAAAATATCACTTTTTTATAGTGCTTGGCGTAGAGAACACAGATATTAATTATTGACGTGGCGGTCAAAAGGATAAGTTTTGGGTTAGAGATCTTTTCAAAGCATCTGAAATCTGGATTATTTATTTTTTAATTTTATTTGACCATTTTGCCAGTGTTCTATGAAGAAACATGTAATGGCAGTGGGGGATTTTGACTGTTATACTGCCAACCCATCTCATCCTCTTTCGTTTTACAGGGTAGGAAACAGGATATGGTAACCACGTACCATCAGGTGGGTTGTATGCTTGTTTGCTATTTTAGTAAAAAAAAAAAGAAAAAGAAACATTGTCTTAAAGCAGGCTGAACCTAGGATTAAAGTTTTAATTTTAGGGTTGTGTGATAATAGTGCTCATCCTGATGTACTTAGGGTTATTAACATTAGTTTTTATTACACTATTACTCTTTTTACACAGAATCAGTACCATTTCTCCAACAAAATCATTTTAATACTAAGAATGGAAGATTCCTTTTTAATTGTTGGTGCTTTAGAAACTTTGCAAGAGATTATCAGTTATAAATTTTTCTTCCAATTTTAAGTTGTAAAGAAGCACCTTGCTATTTACACTAAAATCATGTGTTAGGTAACCATTTTTACTTAGTTAGCTATTATTTCAACACATATATTGTTGTACAGAAAAAAAAAAACAAAGCAGAAGAATATCAATATCAGAAACTAGTTACAGTCTTTTTAAATGGCCTCATTAGTATCCCACTGCTTAGCAAAGTTATATCATAGACACATATACATGATAATTGTTGTTTTATTGGGTTTAGCATCTTTAATTTCTTTACAAGGTGTTATAAGACAGTAAGTTGAATTGTAAAATTAACTTTAACAATACATTAAATATAATCACTACTTAATTATGGCACTATGTTTCAAGGACTACTGTGAGAAAAAAGTCTTTACTTTTTGTGCTCACTACAATTTAAATGCATTGTCATGATTTTTAAATGTAGAATTACTATTTTTAGCAATAACTCTTAGTTTTTTTTCTTTTCTATAGCTATGGAATTAGTATTATTGAATATTAAGAAAAAAATAAATGAATTGGTCAGTTGAGTCTGATTCTGATTACCTGTTATCAGTAAAGAGGAACAATGTAAATAAATTGAAACAAAAGCACAGTAGGTACCTAGTACAGCTCAGCACCTAGTCGAAAACTGATAATTTGGTCAGAGAATCGCCTTAGGGGCGGAGTTTGAGTCATCTAATCCAGTCATTACGGGAATTCCGATAAGATTAAAGAGCACCTATTACAATAACAAAACATACCTAATCTATCATATTTGTGAGCGGTGACGTAGGGAAATTTAATTTTAAAATCCTAATTGGAGAATAAAACAAATTCTAATTCATATTTAGAATAGAATACAATACAAAGCATTGATAACCTTTATTACTTTTTTCAAAAAAGGGCAAAGATACTGTTAGGACACTCACCGTGTATCATAAACAATTGATATAATATATCACTAATAGATTATAGACATCACTTCAGGCACCCGAGACATTGTTAGTGTAAGCTTCTCACTAACTCTTGTAAGTTAATTAGGATTGTGTTAAATTAGTAATAAAAAACGTAGATATTTGAGGCCAAAATAATACAGTCACAACTCAAGGAGTGGTTATTACTGTGACTGTCCTGTCTGATGATTTGATTGTCTATGTTCGTTCAGAAACTTACGTGTTTTTATCTGTCAAACCATTACTTTCAGAGTAATGTGCATTTTTAAGATTTGGATAAGTACTTTACGCGGCCACAATATATATAAACATAACATTTATTAAGCACATTTTTATGTCTTACTTCTAAGTGAAATAACATTCAATGAGTTTAAACTTTCAAATAAGTGCGTGATTCGGAATGTGCATTTCTAATTACAAATACTGTCACTCACGAAATACAATGCAATAATTAATTATTATTGTTCAATTGTTTACGTTATCACAAATATGATTCACTCACATTTTAGCTGTGTCCTTTTATGCACAATTATAGGAAAGCCTTATATTCGGATACATAATTTTTATGTCAACAATAAACAATAGGAGCTTTTATCGATCACTTTTTTTTATGGAACGGAGCCACCAAACTTGTTGAAAATATAATACAATCAATCTCGCCGCATAAGTCCTAACGATGTTTATAAGGAAATGAACAGTCACGGAGTTGATAAAAACAATAAATTGATATCCGCAGTCGGCAAAAATCCGACGACGACGACCCGCCGTTCGCGTAAACAAATTTCTGAGGAAATTTTCTTCATGCAATATCCGGTTTGGCTCACTATTGGAGAATTTTCGCGGCATTTCCACCGTCGGCCTATCACGATGGGCCACCTGTAGGTACGGCCAATCAGAGATATTATACGTGAGCAGTGATCTAGGTTAAACCAATGCAATATCCGGTGTGCGTTGCGTCTACATCCTGCGCGAAAAGCCCGGGAACGGGCCGGGGCGGGACGACACCTGCGCAGCATCCCTACAGACGCCGCTCCAAGATCACATCTCGCGAAAAGTAATGATTATTTCTGTCCGCGGGCGTTTAGTTCCGCATACTCCCGGTGTGGCGCTGTGCACGGGAGCCCAACCGCGAATACGTACCTTGTTATATGGATTTTAAAACGTATTAACAGTATTGTAAATTGATTAATTACGTGTTACAATATATTGAAGTGAAAAATTAACAAACCGTGTTGCATGACTGTGTTTATCAATAAATTTGTTAGTGTAACTGGGCGTATCGCGATGTTGGCTTGCGCGATCGGTGTCGTCCATTAGAAGCGATTTTCCAGGGACAGTGGAGGGTGTGCGGAATAAATGGGAAAATTACCCAGTTTATCAGTGTTAGTCTAGATGTAGTGGAACCAGTGAGTGTTATTGCAACATGTATTTGTATGGAAGTGTATCGACCGAGCCGAAACCACGTCTGGCTGTTTTCCAAAGCTGCGTCGTGCGCGCTCGCCCGAACGTACACGCTTAACGAGATAATCACGGACGATTTTGCATTGAACTCTGGTTTAAACTATTGTTATGAGTGTTAGCAAGCATAATGCACGCCTTACCAACCGCTCTCCGCGGCTATATCATCTAAAATCAAAACTAGATCACTAAATGGCGTTTGGGAAGCTGCTCACTGTTCTGGTCGTGGTAGCCATCGTTTGTGGCGACCATGAGGTCGAGAAAGAGACTAAAGCTAAGAAAGCCATGGCGTCGGAGACCCAGCAAAAGTATAGGAGTGCCAATCCGGGGAAGGAGAGGGGCTCGTTCCACAAATTGACCGCGTTGATGAATCGAACAGAAGATCGACGGCAGAACAGGAGGGGAGGGGACAAATCATTAGCCCTGGAAAAAGTGATGCGCTTGAACAGGCAGGATACTGTCATGATGAATGACAACGAAGGGGCGATTGCGGTCAACCAGAGGAACTCCTCTGATAATGAAACGGTTTCTTTGACTGACAAAATGAAGATCTTGCGGCCGAACGGTCTTATGTATGAAGCGGTCAACAAGAATCCTTATATATCCCAGGCCACTGGAGTCTACTGCAGTTTTGAGAACAATGGCACTGATAATCCGGAGAATATGTGTATGTGGCAATGGAATACGACGGTATCCAGCCATGGGTTGGGGTTCAAGGTGGTGACAGCCGCAGACGTGGTCGCCATGAACCAGACCACGAGAGGAATGAAATTCTCTGGACCTGCGGCGGATGCTGACGGGAATGTGGGAGGTGGGTGCTAGGTTATATGGATGTTTGTGTGTGTGTCTGTGTTGTTCCAGGTAGTTTCTCAGCGAGCCCCTAAGTCTTTTTCTGACCAGTGTTTTTGGAAGCGATAAAAATTGAACATTTTTGAACCTCGAGAATCTAACCGCCCACCTAACTTCGTATTTTTCTTAACAATCCTTTCCGTCTTAGGATTTGCCTCACTCCATCAATCATTTAAACCAGTCTATACTGCGGTTGAAGATTTACGGCAGGATGTATTACTCTGTCGTGATTCTGAGTATACTCCAACACCCATAACACTTATAGACTTACACGGTTTAGGTATATCAGTTCACTCTGCGTAGAGTTCTGAAGGTAAAAAACAACACTATACACTTTTTTGTGGATAAATTAAATGTTATTTAAGGCCAAAAATATTTGTTTGCGATCTTGGGATCAAAACAGATTATATTTTTAGGACCACACTTTCAATATTGCACTTTCTAGGTACGGACGGGTGACGTTTTGGACTCTTAAAAGTTTCATAACTTAGCTACATTATTTTGGACCTAACCCAGGATTAAACTCGGATTCTTCGTGTAGAAACGAACGCGCGAAAAAGTCATACTTAGCGCATGTTTCTATGCAGCCCTTATAAGAAATGTGAAGCTTTTGGATAGAAGGTAGTTCAGCGTGAATAGATCGTCGGGAAATTGCGAACCGCCACAGCAAGTTCTTACGTTCGAAAACCACCACCAGTTGCACTATTGACGAGAACCTAACCCAAACATACATATATTTTGATGTTGATGCCATTGTTTAGGCACAGACACAAACTAATTTGTCCATTAAGTCCATATCAGTCCAATAAATGGACTTTAAAAGAGACTATGATTCTCTGAGTTTGTTTCGGTGTTTCTACTCAGAGGGTTTCAGTTAGGAAATGCCGGATTTATCTAGCTTATACAATTTATCATCATTTAAATAACACGAGAAGTCTTATCTATTTTTACTATAGAAAAAGACAAATAATGACGACATAACGACAGTTACTGTTTTTTAGCGAAGAAAAAATTTGAATGCCGGCAGGATTTGTACCTGTGCCTTCTGGTTAGGTACACCAGACGCTATGACCACTAAACCACCGCTAGTAACACGCGCCAGGACGAAATTTGCCTTCACATTCTGAATTTACGTCTTTATGGTGACGTCAGTAACACATATTGAAAAGCAAGTTTTTGCTTCTCAACCGACATGACTTACTTTACAGTTAGTTCGATGGCGACAGTCGAACGATGCCTCTATTAACTGTCTTTTTGTGTTTTCAGTCCAGTTTTTACAGTCGATATTTTCCATCGCTAAAATAATTTTAAAATCATGGAAAATGCCAAAACATACAAAAAGATAGACAGTTTGTGTGATATTGTTGAAATGAAATAACAGACCTTATTATAAGCTTTCATGGAAATAACGATGTTTAATTAATCCCGTCTTTATAAATATTTTCCCGTAAACGAAACGGGCATCACTAATTTGATAGTTCCTGTGAACTCTGACCTTTTCCAAAGATGTTTTTCGGAGAGACATTATTGTGATAAAATTAGTTTCAGTGCGTTCAAACAGAATCAGAAAACAAATACTTATACATATAGTAGTAAAACATATTATCCTGCATTAGTTTCACAGATTTGTGATAACCTCTGAAACCTCTCGGTTGCGGAGACTTGAGCTCGTGAATCATAGTGGCCTTGGAGTTTATGACGTATTTTGTCACCGGTATATTGTAAGCAGTTTACTAATTTGATTGTAAACTGTCATGGACAAACAATCTAATGTACGACGACACGTTTGGCGCAGCGGCTGAGTAATCGGCTTCATTGCCACGGGTTGTGGGTCTTTTTTTGTATGATCTGCACTACAGGTAGTTGGTCCGGGTCTGAGTTATTGTGCGTAAGAATGTTTGTCTTTGTAAACGCACCCACGATACAGAAGAAAATATTAGTGGGGGGCAACGTTTGTTTAAAAAAAACACACACACGCCTCTGTACTCTATGGTCCTATGTTTCCATTAACTTTTTTTTGGAAATAAATAAATAAGTTAAGGTGCAATTGGACCTTAGGCTGTGAACAGAGAATAATTTCGGGGCTAAATTTTCTTCACCCTATTCGTTCACAATGTTTTAAGACATTATACTTAATAATATATTTATATTAGAGTTTTATGAAGAAGTTTTATGGAACAAGTGAAGGAAAGGGTGGGGATCGTGTCGTATCAAGAGGTAAAACGGAAAGCTGAAGATAGAGAACAGTGGCGATTGCTTCACCGACAAGAGCTGAGCTCATAAATTGAAGAAGAAGATTTATATTAAAACACAGAAATGTGTTGCTTAGGAGTTTGTTGCACCGCTTCTTTTTCCCTGGTAAAACACTAGGAAGCGTTAAAGGGCGGGCGTTTTGGCGGCTGTCTTAATGTACAAATGACGTTCAAAAAGTACTACCTAGTAAGTAGTTTGTCTTGAATAAATTGTTTTGACTTTGACTTTGACATCTGGTTAGACTGTAAGCCGACCCCAACCTATTTAGGAAAAAGGTAGTGATGATCCTGATAAAGACAACATGACTTATTAGGTATGCTCAATTAAGGAATTTTCTAGATGCGCACTTTTGTCTAAAAGTACCAGTAATTAGTAAGACGTAGTACGATATGTGGGTAGGGGATGGGTACATTGGTGTAAAAAAGACGTAGGTAACTGAAAATTTTCCATACCGAAATGTGTCGTTTTATTCCATGTTATTATGTAGGTACTGTGTTGTTGATTTAGAGGATTAAATTGTTGTTGTTTTTCCACGACACAGCTTCACAAAAGCGGGGTACCTACTTAAAATTTAGGACCTTTATGGGTATATACGGACATTCCGCCGGTTTTATTCAAACCTCCAATAATAGGGGGCGAGCCTATTGCTATTAACCGGGGACAGATCCAAACTCCGACCCGTTAATACATAAATAAGAGTGTTATAGGTACAGACGCCAGTCAAGCTATCCAAAACTTAAATTTTCTCAATTGAACATGAACCTTATTGTTTTGTATTAAAGTTGAAAATCTATCAAACTAATTTGACAGATTGGCGTAGCTTGATGTGCTGCCCTCTGTACATTTCACCCGTGCGAAGCGGGCTATACCGGCTGCTTGGTGGTAAACCGCAACCGTAGCCAATAGACGCCAGCAAAATAACTTTCACGTTGACATATTGAGACCACAGTTGGTAAATCTCATATGCTCGGAATTTCACTGGCTGCATTGCCCTTAGAATGTGGAGGGGTAGAGGAAGGCCAAAGAAAAGGTGGATGGAGTGTGTTAAAGCGGACATGATAGAAAAGAGAGGGACTGATGATGTGACGGCTGACAGAGATGAATGGAAGAAAAGGACATACTGCGCCGACCACAAATAAATTGGGACAAGGGCAGGAAGATGATGATGATGTTGATTGCCCTTAGAACTGTATCTTGATAATGTTAGCACATTATTTCTTAGCGACAGAATATTTAACAATGTAGCCAGAAGAGAACCAAAGTCGTAGGACACTTCTGCTCAGCTTTCTTCGCCTTTCTTACAACCTACAAACGACCAGTGATTAAAACAGTGTCTTTCCAATGTCTTTAGATACTCATTGATCAAAATCCATCCAGCCGTTTAAAGTTATATCCTACATACGTAGATACCTACTCATCATTCCTAACCTACTTATTATATAAATGTGAAACTTTGTGAGGATGGAATATGGATGGATGGATGTAACTCTTTCACGCTAAAACTACTGAAAGGATTTTGATGAAACTTTACAGTATTATTATTTATACATCAGAATAACATATATGTATAACGATTTTGAGTTAATTAGCCAAATTACAACTATAATTAAAAGTAACTTTTCCACGCGGACGAAGTTGCGGGCAGAAGCTAACCATCTATACAATAATAATCAATTGCCGCATGTAACACCATTACTTGACAATGCAATGGCGTCAACGGCTCAACCGATTTGCCAGTTTTTTTCTTAACTGTCAGGACAAGGTAAGGCTTACATACAATGTAAGGAAACTTGGGAATTTCCCACGGGATCGGGAAATACGAGATCAGTACAGGCAGCACCGCGAGGCACAGCAGTATTCCTACCAAAAAGGTTATATCTTTCATTATGATACCTGCAACGCCTATCAAGACACCCACATGATGAGCGGGGTGGCGTCTCGTCTCTGACACGACTAAATCCGTGTTTATTTATAATAGGGATTAATAGCCTAACTGCTGGGGTGTTGACTGCCAAAAGGTCATAGGTTCGAATTCACGCCGACGAACTATTGTTACTCCTACGTAAACAATAATACGTTATCTTAGCGTAGTTTATGGCGGGTGGCATTTTTCTTGACGTTTTTGCGCTATTGGAGTGTTCCTAGTTAGTTAGTTAGTTTGTCCTGCTTAACGCAATCTGTCTTTAGACATTTAGCTGCTTTTTTGTTCGAATTTATTCTGTACCTAGTTGTTTTTTGTAGCAGTGACAAATTATCCATTGACCACTCTTGCCTATTCTATTGGGAATCGGTTTATTAGAGTTGGAATACTGTTCCTCCTCAGTCTTGCGTATAGAATACTTCCAGATCCCGCTAAATTAGCAGCCAGGAAGTTAACATGTTTTGTAAGCTTTTTTCTGGTAGTTTTGACTACGGGCATCGATTTCTTGTTTCACAGTTTTGAGCTTGAGATCTTGCAAAATGTAGTTATTAAGTATGCATTTCGGGATATTAAAAATGGATCTAATGGCTTTGGTCTGAAACCTTTCCAGTATCTGATCTATAATTTGATTGACAATCCAAATGTACCGGTCTGTCCAATTACAGACAATTTGAATTGTCCAATTCAAATAACAACATTTGTTTAAATTGAATTACCTTACCTTTACCTTCATCATCATCATCAACCCATATACTGTCCCACTGCTGGGCACGGGTCTCCTCTTATATTGAGAGGGGTTAGGCTAATAGTCCACCACGCTGGTCTAGTGCGGGTTGGCAGACTTCACACACCGTCTAGAAAAATCTCTAAGGTATGCAGGTTTCCTCACGATGTTTTCCTTCACCGTTTTAGCAAGTGATACCTAATTAATTATTAATACGCACATGATTTCGAAAAGTCAGAGGTGCATGCCTTGGATTCGAAACTCGAGACCTTCGACTTGGCAGTCCAATTGTCATACCATTAGGCTACCTGTCAAATTAGCATTAATAAAAAAATGTGTCAAAATCATCACGATTTCTAAACGAATGAAAAAGGGCAGCTCTACAAAGGTTTTCATGAAGTGCTCGTTATTACGCGGAAGTAGCGAAAGGGCAGGGGTCGCTACACGAGTTTATGGGCGATAGCAACAGGTTACTGCGGGTGCCGACCTCTCAACTGTTAGAACCGATATCAATCTGAATTTGGACAATGTTTGCTAGTATAACAGGCCATCGTACTTATATCCTCGGTGGGCTAGGGAGAAGTTTATTAATGTAATGTAAAATGTACATACACAGTTTGCGGATGTGTTTTTAGGTTTTATGTAGGTAAGCTTATTACCATGAATGAAGCACAAATCCCAACTCCGAACTAAGAATTTTATAGAAACATTTTGTTTATAGACAAATAGAAAGAAGAAAGAGAAATAAATTATTTATTTTCGCCAAATACGACGCACGACAATTATTAGTGGGCCAAAGGCCAATATATCAGTTTAGACACTAAGTTGGCAACAAAGTGCCAACATATTACATAGTAAAAAAGAAAAGATAAAGTAAACTAATAATCAATACGATTTATAAATTAGTTAAATAAAAGAGATGCTTTGAAAAAAGGTCAAAGCTCAGCATGTTGCTGCGGAGATACAACACCGACAGCGCTGGTTTTCAGTAATAACCTTTGATGACCAAACGACACACAAGCATACGGGCCACCTGATGTGGCAACTGCAGCTTGTAAACGCTATTGGCAAAGTGATGGTGCCATCCAACATAAACTGCAGGATAGCAGCCCCTGCCACCTTAAAGGATTTCACCAAAATCTGCCCAAATGATGTAAGTACTGAGGGTACACATATTGGAAAAATACCTTGTATTACGCTGGTTAAAACTAGTCATATTTTTTTTTATGCTCACTAGGGGATGAGAAAAAATAACATTAAATTTAAAAAAACGCACGCCATTATTTTAACAGTTTCATAGTGTTTTTATAGTAAAAACTGTTAACTTGATAGCTATCTGCTGTCAGTGTCAGTTTTGGAATGTCAAACGCACGCCATTTTAGCACAATTATTAGCAGTTTCTTAATGATATATGATAGGCCCTTTTTGCACGAGGCCACAGAATTCATCTTCCCATCTTCTTGGTTTTCGATCTCGGCTCCTAGCGGCATCCCTTGGGTACCTACCTACCAAACTGTCAGCTGTTTGCTCCATTTCTCTTTTTTGCAGCGGAGCATATGTTCAGGCAGTTACAATAAACTCGATTCATTAACGTTTAGTTAAGTGTCTACCGTTCACCGTCCTTATAGACTGCTACAAGATATATTTGCACCTAAGCTTGGGATATTTTTAGCACCCGGCGTCCCTTTGTTAAGTGCATTTAGACAGATACGGATTTCAGATTCTTGATGAAAAGGAAAAGGACAAAATGAAAAGGACTTTTCCCTTCCGACTGTTACTTACTAAAGTTTAGAATAATAAGTAAATAGTCTAAGTTTTAATTATCTTTCTGTTTGTTTTATTGCCTTAATCAGTTCAACTATGTCCATCCTAAAGGTGGCCTGGAAGAAATTGCAGTTAGCGATAAGGCCAGCCATTGTATGTTTTTTATTACATAAGTATTTATTTTACCTGATAATTATAGTGTACAATAAAGCATAATTAAATAAATAAATGAATTCAAAAAGTCAGAGGTGCTTTGACTTAGCAGTCCAATGGTCATCACTGGGTTATCACTGCTTATAATTAAATTGTCTTGACTTATAATTATTGTGATTCACCAAAATGCCATTTTTTTTGCTATTAGAACAAATTTGCCATTTTAGCGTTACGGCAACACCGTTACGGCTTCCTCCAGACTATTATTATCTTCCTACCCTTGTCCCAAACGGTACCCTTTCAATTTTCTGTCACGGGCGCCAGTTTCAATCTTCCTCGAATGTACTCGTTCCATATTTTGTCCATTCTGGTTACTCCACGCATCCACCTCAAGACCTCAACATTCTCGTTTCCGTTGCATGTAGTCTTTCATTCAATTTCATTCAGTCTTTTGTTCTTTCATTCATCTTCCATCTATACAACGGCTTCCTCCAAACTATACTCCCGATTATAGGGCACGATGTCCGATAACTATGATTTTTTTCCAGCCAAAATAGATTATAGGTCATTTTAAAATAGTCCCAGACAACACAAATATTGTGCGAGTGTCAATGTTATTACAGTGTGCTATATAATTATCTTTACTTCCCAATTAATAAAAATGCGAAAGTAACTGTGTCTGTCTTTCCGTTACGCTTTCACGCCTAAACGGCTTAACCGATTTTGATGAAATTTGGTACAGAGGTAGACCGTGGAGAAAGACATCTAATTTTGTCTCAAAAGGTCCTTTTGGATGTGAAACTGCTGGCAACCGCTATTGTATTATACTGTAAGTACTAGCTGACATGCCGTTTCAATAAATTGTAAAAAAGAAACAAAGAAAATGGTTTTTGTAGATTTTTGTAATTTTCCGGGCAGGTTTTCAACTTTTTCCTTTCATAAAAACCTCATTCGTACTATTATGTTACTATTCGTACTAACATATTTAAAAAAAAAATGTGTTTCGGTCGCCACTATAACGTGTCGAATGAATTTACCACTAGTGAAAAAATATTTGACAGATCTATACATTTTTCTTTAATTCTTAATGTACAGTGGCCAGCACATCAAGCTACCACAATCTGTCAAATTTCTTTGATTGATTTTCAACTTTAATACAATATCGTAAGGTTCATATTCAATTGGGAAAATTTGACAGTTTTGGTTAGCTTGACATGCTGGCGTCTGTACTTAGTTTCTAGTTCTACTTCATAGCGAATCGACAGCAAATGGAACGAGAAGAGTTCATTAATGTAAGTTCAAAAACTAAGTATACTGTAAAACCATGCTGCAAAAAGTATAAAACATGTTTGAAATTGTTATGTATGTATAACTCAATATTTTATCGTCTATTATTACAACCTTACATATTCATTCAATTTATAAATAGTGATGTTCAGCGGATAAACTTCCTTCCACTCTTCTGCCAAAACATCCAATAATGGTCTAGCTGGTCCCGCCATCTCCTTCTGAGATTGTCGTACAAAATTCGCCTTCCGAAATCAGATTGGTAGACACTTTCTGTCAATGTACTGAGCTTAAGAACGCAAACTCAAAAGCAAGTCCCTCCCTGTGCGTGACGTCATTTACCGCCATTTTCTAAGCAATTATTTTGGATGTCGCGGCGATCTATTAATAGTTTAAGCTCTGGCCGCCTCAATTAGATGCAGTTTATTATTAATAATACTTAACGGAGAGAGGTTAAGTGTTGAGACAAAAAGGGAGAAATAATTTTCCTTTTTTAATCTTTCATTTAGGAACTTATGTATTTTGTGTGTAATAAAAACTTGGATTACCTAGCCAGCAGGTCAACCTATCCAAAACTGAAATAAAACTACTTTTTACGGATTTTATCGCGATATATTGATATTATTACAGCGTCCATGTAGGTCACGGGTAGACTGTCAGTCTACTCGTGACCATGAACGCTGTAAAAGGTCCGAAACGTCGGGATTAATAATATCAATATAACGCAATAAAATCCGTAAAAAGTAGTTTTTCAATGTATAATATTCGCGTAAATGTCAGAAATCACTATACAAAACTGACAAAATTTGCCAATTGAATATGTACCTTATTTTGTTGTTATAGTTGAAAATCTATCAAAGAAATTTGACAGATTACGGTATTTCTATATACCCCAGCTTTTTATATATATATATATATATATATTTTTATGTATGGCAGTCGTTAGTGGTAGTCAGAAACTTAAACTGACAACCGGTCTATCCTCAATATCGGTGTAGTCCAGAAATTGGGTTGTGGAGGTCTGATGGCAGTCGCTTCGTGTAAAATACTGATATTCAGCCGCATCTGGTTAGACTGGAAGCCGACCACAACGTAGTTGGGAAAAGGCTCGGAATATGATGAATTTGAATATACAACTTTTTTTCTTATTGAAATAAGACAACATAGACTTAATTTAAGTTTAAAATGGAATTTTAAGCATATTGTCATAATTATAGTATGTAGTCCAAGTTAAACTAATATTTTTTTTTTATAACACTAAGGTGGTAGTGATAGCCTAGTGGTATGACCATTGGACTGCCAAGTCTCGAGTTCGAACCCAAGGCACGCACCTCTGACTTTTCGAATTCATGTGCGTATTAATAATTAATTATCACTCGCTTAAACGCTGAAGGAAAAACATCGTGAGGAAACCTGCATGCCTTAGAGATTTTCTCACCAGTTTGTGAAGTCTGCCAACCCGTAATAGGCTAGCATGGTGGACTATAGCCTAATCCCTGTCAATATGAGAGGAGACCCGTGCCCAGCAGTGGGACAGTATATGGGTTGATGATGATGAACACTAAGGTGGCAAACAAGCATACGACCCGCCTGATGGTAAGCAGTTACCGTAGCCTATAGACGCATGTAACACCAGAGGTATCCCTTGCGCGTTTCCGACGCTGTAAAATTTTTTTTCCACCCTTCTTAAAGGGTGCTAGTCCAGTCTCTCGGAAAACCTGGGCCGGGGGCTGATCCCACAACCTAAGCGTGCGTGGAAGAAAATACCTCGGAATCGCACGGTATGAGACCAAAGTGGTTCCAGGGTATGTGGATGAACTCCACGCCGTCGCCGATGGCGAGAGGTATATCATATTGGCTTGTGTTTAATAATAATAATAATAATAATAACTCTTTATTATCAGGCTACTTTGGCCCATAGATACATGCCTTACAGACTAACATATATATTATAATATTACAAAATGTGTTAGTATATACAGAAACTTAAGCCTATGTTAGTAAAACACTTCACTGAGCACTAATCCCTGTGCGTTCTTGTGGCACTTGTCCGCGGAAGCGACGGAACACCACGTCCTGCGGCCAGAAGTCCTCTTCCATGACGAGGTGCAGAAAACAATTTGGTACTCGCACTACGAACGCCTTGAAGTTGACGTTGCGGTGCGATTCCAATAGCTGCACTCTCGGCGTGTACTTGAGTCTTTGACGCACGTACTCCACAATATCCTCCGCCTTAGTGGTGTAGTGTAGACGGGAGATGTATACCGGAGTGTTCGGCTTCGCGGCACGTATAGTTACCTTCGGCTCAGCAGGAGCCGTGCCGCAGCGGTTCTTGTTGGTTCGTTGACGGCGCTTCCTCCTGTGCACCACCACGAAACCATCATCATCCGCCCGCTTCGATGCCTTTTCAGGCCCGGGCTTCGTTGAGGGAGCTGTTGATACGAGCAGCTGTTCGGAGGGTCGAGAACCTCGGGCGGCAACGCTGGGAGGAGCCGCAGGGGCGGGAGCGGGGTTGCGGGGCGCACACGGTGCGCTTTTTGCAGGCTCAGCGTTCGGGAGTGACGGCGACGACAAAACTGCTGACGCGAAACTTGCCACCGATGTATCGAGGCCCGCTCCGCGACGCGTGTTTATGTTCGATGCACTCGATGGTGACCCAATTACCGCTACCGTCTTACGCAACTCTACGAGTTCGTTGCGCAAATCGGCGACGGTGTTTTGGGATGCATCTAACCTCTTCTGCACATCCACCAGGCTTGCCTTTAGAAAGACGATGTCTTTCAGAAGGCTCGTAACATCGACGTGGTCGAAGGTGACGGGAGGAAGCTTGTACAGATCCTTCGCCACGAACGTCGGCACGTCGTCAGGGTCGGTCTCTTTTAGCAGCGTTATGATGTCCTGCACGCTTTTCTTAGTCCCGTCACGTCTACGGGACACCATCTTGTCGGTCTTGTTCAACAGCGTGAACAAGAGCAGCTTGGAAGCAGCGATGTCATCCTCACTGAAGTTAGTTGAGCAGATTTGGACTGCGGACACCTCGTCCATCACGTCCAACTTCTGCTGCAAAAACGCTAGTAGTTCGTTCGCCACAAGTTGTTGACTCATGGCGAATAAAAATTACGAGCGACGGCTTTCGCCGCGCTACACGACTTATAAAAAATAATAAGCAGTCAGCAACACGTCTGCATCGAAACGCGACTAATGCGAGACTGATAATAGATTCTAATGAGATTTAAACACCGCCCAAAAAAGTACCTATTTTACTACCAAAAAAATTCTAAACGGTTACCAAAATGGATAAATGGTCACCAAATTTTTGGTGTTTTGGTGACCATCTAAATTATACCCCTCAAAATATTGTTATATACACTCAAAACATTCAGATTTGGTTCTGGCGTTGTGTGGTCACAGTTCTAACCTAACCTAACCGATATCTGTATTTTAGTGCTCAATCAGTAATTTTGTCGCTCAATCAGTATTTTTGATACGCGGTTTATTATATTCCTATCATATTTAAACAGAGGCCGTACCACATATTATTGCGATCATTTTCCGATTGAGAGAGAGGGATGTCGCTCTATAAATTCAATACCGCCATCCCTTTCTTACAACCTAAAAATTATCGCATTAACACGTTATGGCCCCAGGTCTCCCGTTGTCATGGCCATCCTGTATCTACATATATTATATTATAAGTACGTGCGTATAATCCTGCACGCATGTCGACAGTCGCGCGCCCCCGGCCAATCTCCAGAAATAGCAATCACAATAGATCCATTTCATAATAGAAGTACCGATATTAAAGCTGATTTAGGCGAAAACATTTTATTAGGCTTTCACAACAACATTTTGATGTTACAATTTAACGAATTTAGCGGGAATTTTTATAGACGGTGTCGTGTTGAGCTATTCTTTTTTTTTTAAGTTCAAAGTCTTATTTCAATAGCACTTTTGAAAAGTCAAAACTAATTGCACGGTTCCAAAAAGTGAAGAAATAAACTCCTTAGACACTATTTAAAAAAAAAAACATGATAATAGTTCAATTCCTACCTCATTTATACCTGAAACAGATTTTTTTTGTCAATGAAATAAATTATTATTTGTAGAACCACATCATCATCATCATCATCATCAACCCATATACTGTCCCACTGCTGGGCACGGGTCTCGTAGAACCACATAATTATATTATATTTGGTTTGAGTCTACCTCGTTAGTCCTAAGCGCGACTGCTACGCTAAAGGTCCTGGGTTCGATTCCTGCGTTAAGCAAAGTGTTATTGGGTACTCTATGAAATTCTCAGTGCCAGCTCAAAGTTTGGATATGTCCCCGGTTAATGGCAATAGATTAGCCCTCTTTGACATGGTACCTAAACATAATGGTGAACTGTGGGTGCACATTAGTAGATTTCTGCCTACCCTTCAGGAGAATACAGGCGTAATGATAATTACGATAACTGATACTTGCATGGTTTGTCTGAGTTACATCCTATTCAACGCAGACATATCTCACCCCTCCCACGCGATTTAATAAACAGTTTTTTTTTAGACGACTTCCATAAAGTTAGTACAGATGGCAGCAGGTCAAGCTATCCAAAACTGTCAAATTTTCCCAATTGAATATGAACCTTATTGTTTTGTATTAAAGTTCAAAATGAATCAAAGAAATTTGACAGATTGTGGTAGCTTGGTGTGCTGGCCACTGTACCTTGGTATGTAGTTTTGCTTAAATGTCTTATTATGTTATTAATATGTTTTTTTTTATATATACCATTAAGGTGGCAAAAAGGCATACGGCCCACCTGATGGTACGCGGTTACCGTAGCCTATAGACGCTTGTAACACCAGGGGTATCACTTGCGTGTTGCCGACCCTCGAACAGAATAGTCTGGTTGACAGTATAAGGGTCGAAGTCCCCCCACTACCAACACAACATTTCCTCGTGGAGCACTGGCAACCTTGCTCACCGTAAGAAACACAACACAGCTTAAAGCAGCGTTATTTCACTTCGATTTTCTGCAAGGCGGAGGTACTTCCCCAGTCGGGCAGCTCCAATTTGAGTGGGCATAGTGGGAGTAATTCTCCCACTATGCCCTACCTTTCTTGAATGGTAGAATAAAAATATCATTTTATCATTTTACGTTCTCTCCGTCTCTCAATCATCAATCAATCAATAGAACAGTGATAGCCTAGTGATATCACCATTGAACTGTCAAAGGTCTCGAGTTCGTATGCTATACACGCACCTCTGACTTTTCGAAATTGACATATGCGTAATAATGATTTATCACTCGCATAAACGGTGAAGGAAAACATCGTGAGGAAACCTGCATGCCTGAGAGATTTTCTCGACGAATGTCGAATCTAGGTGCACGGGTCCAAATTAGTTGTTTCATATGGAGAAGAACTGGCAAGAAACTCCATGGTTACTCTTTTAAAAACCAGCTCTTTTTAAAGACCAGTGCCTAGCAGTGGGGCAGTATATGGGTTAATGATGTACCGTCTCTCTCTCTCTCTCTCTCTACCCCTCTCTTTAACAACCACGATCTTGCTCCAATTAGGCCGAATTCAGTCACTTTATGTTTTATTATCTAAATTGAACGCTTCCCGCCCACCGGGTTGACGTCCCTTTACCACTGTACAGAAGAATTGCAGTAGGAGTACTTAGATAACGTGTTTAGCGAAGTGGTTGAGCATCGGCTTTTGTGCCACGTGTCGCCGGTACGATCGACGACCGACACAAATATTTCTGTGACCTGGTGCAAAAAGGGCCAAAGACCATTTTTGTAAGAATCACTTTTTGTATAATAAAGTGAAAACTAGAACGATCAAAGCTCATTTTGTATTACAATGTTAGCCCTACTGCAGTTAGGGCTAACATTGTTTATATTAACAGTTTTTATTAAAGCAAAATGTCTGGACTACTTGCAACCTTCTAGCAGTCCGTTTTAAGCTATTACACTTGAAACTTTGGTCATTACTATAATGTTATTAAATAATGCGAGAAATAGAATTTTTACACTTTGGCCGTTTTAGCACCAGGCCACAGATTTGTATGGCATACAGGTAGTTGTTCCGGGTCTGAATGTTTGTGTACAGTCAACAAAAGAGTTAAGTATACAGACAGCAAACGAAATATATGCATTTTTATACAGATTTCGACATAAATAATTACGCGCCAAAGGGTTAGGCTGTTTACAATACCTACGTTTCGACACATATTGCGTGATACATTATTACACAATCTTTATCAAAACACAGATGTTTAATTAGCTGCCTGGATACCTAACTCTTTTGGTGATCGTATATGTGATAATTTGTGTTTGTAAACACACTCACGATTAAGGATAAAAAAACCTAGTGTAGGGTTGCGTTTAAAAAAAAAAGGGCAACTGTGGCAAATCTCATGTATCCTATGACTGTAGTCCACCACGCTGGCCTAGTGCGGGTTGACAAACACTATCGAGAAAAATCTAAAGGCGTGCAGGTTTCCTCACGATGTTTTCCTTCCCCGTTTATGCGAGTGATAGATAATATTAGCTTAAACCTTCTCAATCTGAAAGGAGACCCGTGCCCAGCAGAGGGACAGTATAAGTGTTGATGATTTGTGCTTGTTTTGTTGGCAATAAATAGGCTCTCCTCTTATTTACATAGGAAGTACGACATACCGGCGAACTGTGAAAGAAAGTACTTAATATAGAAAGAAAAATAGAGCTGCAAAGCAAAGAGCTCTGTATCACACACAGTAGGAAGCGGCTCAGCTCTGTTACCACTGACCACCAGATGGGCCGGTTGCTCTTCTGTCACTGTTGGCAATAAAGAAAAAAATATATTTTATTCTGCCACAAGACAACGTATCAAACAACAAAACAAAAGATTCAAATCTTAACCTTAATAGGTACTTACTTGTTAGAATAGGTTCTTATCTCAGCACTATGCTGCAGCTAACAAATCAAGCTGCAGCGCTGATACTGTGGGTGTATATCAGTAGTCATCTTTGCCTAAACTTTAGGTGTTTGTTGATTAAATAATCTCAAGGTTGTCTGCACTGCATCCTCCGCGTAGACACTACTATACTCCCACGCTAGAGCACTCGTTTTTACAATGTATTTACACGCGAATAGCTTTTTAACAAAAATATTTATAGAAAAGTTGTTTGATTAGTTGTTCGGCTTATTTTTTGTATAATCCTTACATTCTGTGGGACGAAAGTTCATCAATTATTTATTTATTTATTAATGTCAGAATCTCCAACAAAGAAAGTACACATTTTTATTTCAATAAGTATATATAAAGCTTACTTTTCTATCTGTGTGACGGCGAGCCGTTCATATTGTGGAGAGGCGAGGTGTATTGCCCCTCCGATGAAAAGGGAGGATCCTCCAACCAGGCAGGTGTTATGCCTGGCGGGCCACGGCCCGACGGTTAATGTCGGGCGGTTGTATATATGCAACTTTTCGTTGCGAATGTTGCTTGCGCGATTCAGGCCTTCGTAGTTCGATGTAGCGCGGTAGATGTCGCTACAATATTATTCTAAAAATTTATGTTAACATGATACATCATAAAATTGATGTTATTACACAAATAATTTTAGTCGGTATACTCCTATAACAGGAGACCACATAATGCATGCTTAAATCTACACTACTATTATAAAGAGGAAAGATTTGTATTTTTGTGTGTATGTTTGTAATGAATAAACTGAAAAACTACTGAGACGATTTCAAAAATTCTTTCACCATTGGAAAGCTAGATTCACCCTGAGTAACATAGGCTATATTTATTGCTAGAAAAGACTAGGGAATCTTATGTCCACCCTTGCGAAGCCGGGACGGGCCGCTAGTAAGAAATAAAACTACACGGAAATAGTTATATATAAAATAGCTATATTAATTTTACAAAGTTAAGGCAAAATAATACTGTGTGAACTCGTGAACGGGTGCCGCCTGTCAGGGCTAGCCAGCTCTTACTGTCATTAGCAATCATTTTATATTTAATTTTTATATTGAATTAATTATTATTAAACACATCCTGTTATTCGCATGAGTGTAATGAACTAACAACTTGCATGTATTATACATAATTATAAACCTACCCTAAGAAAATAACTATCTAAGTAAATGGTAGTTAGTGAAAACCGCATTAAAAAGTTGATTCAGATCTCAGCGTACAGATAGACAGACAACGAGTAGTTTAGAAAACTTTGTTTTTAAATACTGTGTATAGATTATCTATCGCTCGAAAGTTGAAGGGAAACGTCGTAAAACCTTTTTTTTTCTCAACGACACTATCAAAAAATCGGTAAAAACTCTCGTCACTAGTTACGACGATCGGGAAATTACTTATAGAAATATTTATTCATTACAAATTAAATTTTATTATTGAAATGTTGAAGGCTGAAGATAGACTAACTAACAAACAAAAAAGCATGAAAATGTTAAGTTGCATGGCGGCGGCAATTGCATTCTCAGTGTAAGTGGTTGCTACGCTAAGTTAACTCACTGCATTCGTTTAAATTAAAAAACAATATTTAGAGGAGAGGTCTATGTGAAACAATGGATGAGAATTTTTATGGTTCTGTACCTCATTACTTCGTTGTTTGTGTGTTTGTCTGTCCGACAATTTTAATAACGTGTAGACTTATCAAGAGTCTATGGTTACTTACTTGGAGGTGGAAAGATTAAAGTTTCTATTCAAGGTTGATAAAAGAGAGGTAGGGCATAGTGGGAGTAATTCCACTCAAATAGGAGCTGCCAAACTGCGGAAGTACCTCCGCCTTGCAGAAATTCGAAGTGAATTAACAATGCTTTGAGCTGTGTTGTGTTCCGTACGGTGAGCAACGTTGCCAGTGCACCGCGAGGAAACGTTGTCTTAGCAGTGGGGGGACTTTGACCCTTATACTGCCAACCCAACTATTCCTCTTTCATTTTACAGGGTCCATGGTGTTGCAAGCATCTATAGGCTGCGGTAACCGCTTACCATCAGGTGGGCCGTATGCTTTTTTGCCACCTTAGAGTTGGTTTAAAAAAAAAAGGTTGATACTTCTGCGCATCACACTTTACAGTCTACAGTCCTACGCACGACCATTCAAGCTATAAACGCCCACGTGGTGAACGTAGACGACCACTTTATACACAGAAGTGATATCGTATTCCGTTAATTATACAGTACAAATTAATTTTTAAAATGTAATTAATTATACATTGAAATAAAACTACTTTTTTAGGATTTTATCGCGTATATTGTATTTGTATTTATGAATCATATCCATTGTCTAGTACCCATAGTACAAGCTCTGTTTAGTTTGGTACTAGAGGGTACCTACTGTGTTCAAGCGATAAAATCCGTAAAAAGTAGTTTTATTTCAATGTATAATATTCGTGTAAATGTCCGAAATCAATTATATATAATTAATTATATTTTGATTATCAACCCTTAAAATGTCCCACTGCTGGATACGGGTCTCCTCTCACAAAATGAGAGGGATTAGGCTATGGTCCACCACGCTGGCCTAGTGCGGGTTGGCAGACTTCACAAACCGTCGAGAAAATCTCTAGGGCATGCAGGTTTCCTCACGATGTTTCCTTCACGTTTAAGCGAGTGATAATAAATTATTAATTCACACATGATTTAGAATAGGTAGTTAGAGGTGATGGAATATGCAATTTTTATGAACTGTCATATTTTATAAATAATTTATTTCATGTAAAGTATGAGGAGTCGTGCAACCATTGATGTTGCTTATATTGATATGCATTATCATCATCAACCCATATACTGTCCCACTGCTGGGCAGGGGTCTCCTCTCATATTGAGAGGGATTAGGCTATAGTCCACCACGCTGGCCTAGTGCGGGTTGGCAGACTTCACAAACCGTCGAGAAAAACCTCTAAGGTATGCAGGTTTCCTCACGTTGTTTTTCCTTCACCGTTTGAGCGAGTGATAATTAATTATAATACGCACATGAATTCGAAAAGTCAGAGGTGCGTGCCTTGGGTTCGAACTCGAGACCTTTGACTTGGCAGTCCAATGGTCATACCATTAGGCTATCACTGCTTCTATGATATATGCATTATAATTACTTTAAATTACATTATGCCCTTCAGTTGCCTAGCGGTCTGAGCTTGTCATGCTCACTAAAATGTCCTGCTGACGGTGGCGTTGTGTGTCGGGTCGTTTTATTCCCTACAACATGGTTGAGTCGAACGACGCCGATACGCACGTCATACTAGTGACCGGGTGTCGTCTGTCGGGGCTGGTCAGCTCTTACTGTCAATGGCTATCTCTTTGTTTCTGTTTATTATACTGGATTAATATATTAGTACACATCAAACTGCATTGTTCTCATGAAGTATTCAGATTTAGATTGTAAACCAAGATGAACACTGTAATGATTTTTTTAAAAAGAGTGTATGTAGTTTCTTGCCGGTTCTTCTCCATAAGACCCACTTTTTGGAACGTGCAACTAGTTTTGACTTTTCAAAAGTGCCGTAATGGTCTTATTGAAATAAAATGTTTGAATTTGACTTCAAACTAAGCCGAGCTTTTACTATACCCATAGTAAAAGCTCGGCTTAAGCTATTTTTATCACAATAATGTCTCTTTCCGAAAAACATTACACAACAAACAAAATAAAAAAGGTCAGAGTTCACAGGAACTATCAAATTAGTGATGCCCGTTTCATTTACGGGAAAATATTTATAAAGACGGGATTACTATACTCCATAATTAAACATAGTTATTTTCATGAAAGCTATAATAAGCTCTGGTATTTCATTAAATACAAAGGTAATAAATAATAGAACTAAGCAGAGCTTGTAATAATAATATACTTATTTTTTGTAAATACATACTTAATATACTTACATATTAAGAAACACTCAGACAAACCCAAACTCCACGAGGAATCGTTGTGTTGGCAGTTTTGGCTTTTGGCTTTGAACCTTATACTGCCAACCCAACTATTCCTCTTTATATACAGGGTCGGCAACGCGCAAGTGATACTCCTGGTGTTGCATGCGTCTATAGGCTACGGTAACCGCTTACCATCAGGTAGGCCGTATGCTTGTTTGCCAACTTAGTAGAATAATAACAAACGCTTATATTCATCACATAAATATTTGTTTTCCGTGGGAATCGAACCCACGACCTCGTGATCAGCAGTCTGACATGCGAACCACTAGACCACAGACGTCGTCAAAATGATGTTTGCATGACAACCGGGAACGACGGCTTTATGTGCTTTCCAAGACACTTTGAGAACCCTCAGTGGTTCTCAAAGTGTTAATAATGGTCTTCCATCCACAGTATGACCGCGGCTAGCGTAGCTTAACCTTGCAGATCGGTTGATCAGGGTAGTTATTACTAAGCCACGAGTCCCTCTATAAGTCACCAACCAACTATTAAAGAGTTTCTTTTTATACCACTGAGGTGGCAAACAAGCATACGGCCCACCTGATGGTAAGTGGTTACCGTAGCCTATAGACGCTTGTAACACCAGGGGTATCACTTAGGCGTTACAGACCCTGTAAAACGAAAGAGGAATGCCCATCTTGCCCGCGGTCGATTTTTTCCTTCGCTAAATAACTTTAAAATCTTAGCATGTAAAATGGCAAAAAATACAAAAGATATTATAATATAATATTTTTGGGACATTTTACACAGCACCATGTAGTCCCAAACTAAGCAGAGCTTGTACTATGGGTACTAGACAATGGATATAATACTTATATACTTTTTTTTTTGTAAATACATACTTATAATACGTAAGAAACACCCAGACAAACACAAATACTCATGTTTTATCCACACAAATATTTGTGTCCCATGTGAACCCACGACCCCATGATCAGCAGTCCGGCATTCGAACCGCTAGACCACCGAGGTCGTCAAAAAAAAGAGGAATAGTTGGGTTGGCAGTTTAAGTCCCCTACATAACGTTTCCTCACGGAGCACTGGCAACCTTGCTCACCGTCAGGAACACTACACACAAAACAGTGTTATTTTATTTCGATTTTCTGCAAGGCTTTGGTACTTCCCCAGTCGGGCATCTCCAAGTTGAGTGGGATTACTCCCACTATCCCCTACCTCTCTTAGTTAATGAAGTATATTTATTTACTTATATGTGTATGTGTTGTTGCAGGCCATTTCTTGTACTTGGCTGTGGATCCCACTATGGAGAACATGGTGGTAAAATCTCCACCATTCAGAGGACTATGGGAATTTTGTAAGGTTTGTATTCTTTATTTTGTAAGGTAAAACTGGCTGGTCACATAAATTATTTTACTTAAAACATCACAGGCTAGTATTAGGATGTGCGATAGCCCAGTGGTACGACTATTGGACTGCCAAGTCGAAGGTACTAGTACACTGTCCCACTGCTGGGCACGGGTCTCCTCTCACGGAATGAGAGGGTTTACGCTTTTGACCACGCTGGCCTACTGCGGGTTGGCAGACTTCACACGCCGTCGAGATAATCTCTTAGGTTTAATGAAGATGTTTTCCTTCACCGTTTAAGCAAGTGATAATTAATTGATAGCCACAGCGTAAGTACTATCAGCCATTCAATGGTGAATATAATAAATTTCTATTCCGTGGGTAGGTAATAGAATTCAATTATTAATACACACATGATTTCGAAAAGTCAGAGGTGCTGGCCTAGAATTCGAACTCGAGACCTTCGACTTGGCAGTCCAATGGTCATACCACTAGACCTATAAACAATATTTCCTTTTTTATTTCGGATCTCCAACGATAATCGTACATAAGGTACCTTACGCATAAATTAGGTACTTAGGTATTTTATAAGTGTAGGTCTAATCCATCACTTACCTACAAGAGACCATAATTTGCACAATATAATATAAATATACACAAATAAATTAACAATGTTCAACATTAAAATAAGAAAGGATATTAAAAATTTAAAATTAAATTAACAAAGTAGTAGGTACATATGTATGTACTAACCTATGTACTAACCTATGTACTACTCATGCACTTACCTATGTACTACTCATGCACTTACCTATGTACTACTTATGTACTAACCTATGTACTACTCATGTACTTACCTATGTAAGTACTGCTTATGTACTTACCTATGTACTGCTTATATACTTACCTATGTATTACTTATGTACTTACCTATATATTGCTTATGTACTTACCTATGTACTACTTATGTACTAACCTATGTACTGCTCATGTACTTACCTATATACTGCTTATGTACTTACCTATGTACTGCTTATGTACTTACCTATGTACTGCTTATGTACTTACCTATGTACTACTCATGTACTTACCTATGTACTGCTTATGTACTTACCTATGTACTGCTTATGTACTTACCTATGTATTACTTATGTACTTACCTATATATTGCTTATGTACTTACCTATGTACTGCTTATGTACTAACCAATGTACTACTTATGTAGTTACCTGCGCATCCGTTTGCAACGGCAATTGCGAAAAAATATTTAAAAAAACACATGCTTCTCCTTCGACAGTTCGAGGCCAAGCTGCATCAGAGCAAGATGCAGAATGCCAGTATCCGGCTGGTCTCCGAGTCAACAATGTCAGAGGTCCAGTGGATCCTGCAGGAAGTCGCTGGCAATAACTTCGAAATGTGAGTCATAAATATAATAAAAATGTATGTATAAGTAAATCAAGATTGAATTGATCATAAAACAGAAAAAAATAAAGAACAATATAGTAGATAATTACATCCCTATCAATTTTATACTTACCAAATACCTATAGTGAAGAATTATTTAAGTATTCATTAGGAAAGGCATTATTGCCCGAGATACAGGGAGGAAAAACTCCTTTGTATTGTTAATTATTTTGTTGCTAATAAATGAATTATTAATGTTAAAGTTATTTAACAAAGGATATATTCGACCGCGGGCAGGATTCAAACCTGCGTCTTCTGGTTAGGTACACGAGACGCTATGGCCAGTAAGCCACCGCGACTCCCACCTGTCATGTCGAATTTTGCGTTCACATTTTTAATTACGTCTTTTAGGTGAGAAGCAAAAACTTGCTTTTCAATAGGTGTCACTGCCGTCTGGTGTACCTAATCGGAAGACGCAGGTTAGAATCCTGCCTGCGGTCGAATTTTTCCTTTGCTGAATAACTTTAGGTTTAAAGAATTTATTCTCAAAACATACTAGCCACTTATATGAGAACTTATTTTAACTTAAAAATAATAACATTTCAAGCAATGGTCGTCTATAACATTCAAATATTTAATGACAGTGCAATAAACATTTGTTTAAGCGAGAAACGAGCGATTGTTTATAATATAACGAGATAATCTTTGATTATATTATAATCAAAGGAGATAATGTAGTCTTAAATAAACTAAATGTGCTAACATTTCTTAAATGTGAGGGTAGACTGTTGTAAAGTTGAATACCTTAAAACTTTAAAATCTTAGTATGGAAAAAGTAAAAAAAAAAAAAAAAAAGATTAGTTAGTAATTTTAGTGAAAGACAAATGCAGCTGCAGGTAGAATCGAACCTTGCGTCTTCCAGTTTCATATTAGACGCCTTTTCCGACTAAGTTACCGAAATCAGTTCAAATCTCTTCCCCATTGACCGCGTCAACAAGCTTTCAGCAAGCAAGCAAGCATGCTAAATACAAATAAAAAAATAATGAAGTTTATAAGTAACTACGAATCTTCTCCAATTCGCTAAGTCAAGGAAATAATACTTCCTTCCACACAGGGCTTAGACAAGTGGCAAACGCTCCGTATCTATTCCATGTCGAAAAACGCTTACGCCTTGGCGATATGGTTAGCGTTCGCTAAGTGTCGAACGCTAGCGAGCGAATTCGTTTGTCAAAAGTAACACTTGGCTTGGATTTCTAGGGAGAATAATGTGAAATACATTATTCTCCCTAGAAATTAGCGTTTCGTTTAAACGAATTGACTAAATGGACGTTTAGCTACACATTTTTAATTCTATTCGTTGGCTCAAATTACATGTAAGCAAGTGTCATTCCCATACATTAAGAATTCTATATTATTCGATTAGCGTTCATGCCACTTGTCTAAGCCTTCAGGTCTCTTCACCTCATCAAAAGATAAATAGATCAGAATTTAACAGCATCTTTTTTCCAGATGGCATCCCATGCGGTTTATGATCGGCAAGGTCCTGCAAGAAGTTCGAATAATCATAGAGATCACGCGGCCGTCATACGTCAGCTTGACACATGCGCTGCCGCATATCGCCATAGACAATATACGTATGATAGAATGCGTCCCAGAACCACCAGTGGTCAATGGAGAATGTGGGGCGGGTCAGATCAAATGCCAGATCATGAATGTAAGTTTTTTTTTTATACTTACTACTAAGGTGGCAAACTAGCGTACGTTCCACCTGATGGTAAGCAGTTACCGTAGCCTATAGACGCTTGTAATACCAGGGGTATCACTAGCGCATTCCCAACCCTGTAAAACAAAAGAGGAATAGTTGGTTTGGCAGTATAAGGGTCAAAGTCCCCCCACTGCCAACACAACGTTTCCTCGTGGAGCACTGGCAACCTTGCTTACCGTAAGGAACACGGAAGAATTAAATAAATGGAAGAAATAGTCATACTGCGCCGACTCCAAGTACAGAAGCCAGCACATCAAGCTACCACAATCTGTCAAATTTAATTTCTTTGATTGATTTTCATCATTAAAATAATATAAGGTTCATATTCAATTGAGAAAATTTTACAGTTTTGGATAGCTTGACCTGCTGCTTGGCTTAAGTTAGCAGGATAATGGCAATCATTTGATTTTGTTCGTCTCGGTGAGGCGTTCACTCAGCAGTGGGTGAATAGATTGATAGCAACCACCTTTAAACTTCTGGTTACTCTACTGATAGTTACCGTGATACACCTCTCATCATTACGTGACTTGGTGCAGTTTCCCGCCCAGCTTCAATTCATCAATGTCTCTCATCATAAGTTTCCCTTTACAGAAAGATTCGTGCATCAAACTACAGCAAGTCTGCGATCTGGTCGAAGATTGTGATGACGGGAGCGACGAAACACAGAATTGTGGTAAGTGACATCATCAACCCATATAGGTACTGTGCCACTGCTGGGAACTGGTCTCCTCTCAGAGTAAGCGTGTAATGTTAGGTACATACATACATACATACACTCACGCCTTTTTCCCATAGAGGTAGGCAGAAACTAAAGAACGCCACTTGCTACGATTCTTGCATACTTCTTTCGCTTCGACCACATTCATACATCTTGTCATACATACACGCCGGTTGCGAGTACTAAGCACCTGACCTTTTTGAAGAACCTCACCAATATGGTCGGTATAAGTTTTTCTAGGGCGTCCCCTCTCGGCGGTTCCACTGACATTCGCCATATAAATCCTTTTTGTTAGTCGCCTTACATCCATTCTCTCGACATGCCCAAACCATCTCAGCATATTCTTCTCAATTCTCGTCACTACATCGTCTTTTAAGCCGCAACGTTCTCTTATCACACTATTTCTCAATCTGTCATTCCGAGTTACACCGCACATATTTGTAATGTTAGGTATTGTTTAAATTGATGTTAAGTAGGTATAGCACAACAATGGATGTAACAACAGAGATCAAATCCTTATTTGTTCTCTGTGTTGAACGTAGAAAATTCTTTATGATACGTAGAGACAGAAGCGGAAGGGAGAGAAATTAATATTCTCCTCTCTGGTGCTTGCCGCCACGCTAGCGGACGCCGTGTGTGTTTTTCGGGCTATGTCGGACTCTCCGGCCAGGTGGCCAGCATACCGAATAAAACCACCACCACCACCACTTTCCGCATACTAATAGGATCACGGGAATCGCACTCGCCTGTTCTGCCATCCCACCACGGACGTCCAGTGTCGGACCCTCCTCGAGGGCCAAGTGTAATGGGCGAATGACGACAGAAAAGAAAATAATTTATTCTGGACTCGCACAGGAAATTAATGAAAATAACAAACAGTAGCAGTCCCTAGTTTACATTTTTTTTTTTTGTATGCGATAGGTTAGCGTTTGACCTTGTGGCCTCACCTGATGGTAAGTGACGATGTGGTCTAAGATGTAGCACGCTTACCTAGAAGATACCTATTCACTCATGACTTGAACACCCCCAAATTGTACACGTCAGGAAATACAGACTCAGGCAGCTGATTCCATTCCCTCGCTGTACGGATAAGGAATGTCGAGGCAAAACGCTTAGTGCGGGTTTCGGGAATTTCCACCATGAAACGGTGACGCTTTTAAAGTTTGCCTGGTTGTGCGATGTTAAAAGGGAGATGGCAGAATTAAATTGTGCGGTTCTGATACATACTCTCCGAAATGTATCCGGTAGAAGACCGTCAAGCCTGCCACCCTACGACGATGATCAAGGCTATAAAAATAAAAAAACCTGAGGCCCCTATCTCAGCATATTGCTACAAAATGTTCACACACATCTTCGACAGACGAACTACCTAAAAGTTAAGTAACTTAGTATACTAAGTACTTAACTTTTTCTAGGTGGCAACCTAAACCTGATTGCTATAGTAGTAATCAGGTTTAGGGTACTTTTACCTAGGCCTATTTTGAGAAAGTCTGCCATTTAATTGCAGTTCGTTTGTCCATACCCACATTCACCTCGTCTACTTCTTGCGTCTTCTATAAGTGATATTACTTTATTTCAGACAAAATGCCGTATGGATCCTATTGCAATTTCGAACAAGACACGTGTGGCTTCGAGAATATTCCACAGTAAGTTATTGTTATAAGAAGAATATTTTTAAGGCCCTTTCGGCAATGGAATGCACAATTACACATTTAATCTTTGTTGTCAGAAAGTTCGACTTTCATAATAGAGTTCTAGAAAAGCTACCAACACATATACTGTCCCACTGCTGGGCACGGTGCTCTCTGCTCTCAGATTGAGCGGGATTAGGCTATAGTCCACCACGCTGACCTAGTGCAGGTTGGCAGACTTCACACGCCGTCAAGACCATCTCTCAGGCATGCAAGTTTCCTCACAATGTTTTCCTTCACCGTTTAAGCGAGTGATAATTAATTAATTATTAATACGCACATGATTTCGAGTGAAGTCAGAGGTGCATGCTTTGTATTGGAATTCGAGACCTTCGACTTGTTAGTCCAATGGTCATACCACTAGGTAGTCACTGCTTTTTGTTGATGGTATGTTATATTATGTTAATTCTTTCTGTATTTCCACACAGGCCAATCCTCAAATGGTCACGCCACAACGGGCCCACGCCTACCGACAAGACAGGTCCAAATTATGACCACACATGTGGCCCAATGCCACCACACCCCACAATAATGGTGCCACCGCTCTTCCCTGCCCATCTCAACCTGACCATCGCCCAGTGCGTGGGCTACTACTTCTTCGTGAACATGAACGTCACAGGTCCTAATAAGGAGAAGGCGGATTTCGCTTCCACTGCTGTCATGAGAACTGTTATCTTCAATCCACCGCCGAAAGTTCACGGGAATATTACATCGGGATATTACAATTGTTGTATGGTAAGTGTGATGTGTACTGGATGTCTATATGGCAGATTTGAACTTGAAGTAGTTAATCATGATTTGGATTAATTTTATTCTTTAATCAATCTTTTTACCTTCTAACACATAGTCTGACTTATGTTAGTTTATAATTGTAATGCCATTTTTTACCAGACGACGGCTGAAGGAGGCTATGTATAAATGATTATATCTACGTTAGATTCGTCTCAGCTATTGGTGATATTTTAATTATCCCTAAATTTTTTTATAATAGGGTAGACATTATTTCAATAAGGCGCTCGCAAAAAAAAGGGGTATAGGTATTTAAAATATGAATAATATACCAAAACATTATGCATATCAAATAAAAGGTAATAAATAGCTTTATAATAATAATAAAAACTAAAAAATGTGAATCAGGATATCTAATATATCAAATTCTCGTGTCACAGTTTTCGTTGCCATACTCCTCCGAAACGGCTTGACCGATTTTGATGAAATTTATTGTGCTTATCGGGGAGGTCTGAGAATAGGCCAACATCTATTTTTCATACCCCAAAATTTTTTTTTTTATGGCAAAACAACGTTTGCGGGGTCAGCTTGTGGATAAATAAATAACCCGTGGCCGAGGTGTTTTAAAAGCAACCTCTTTTACGTTTTCAAATAAATGCAGACATAATTTAAAACTTTAATTTTAGAACGCAATGAATTTAAAAATAGGAAGCTTCATTTAATATTTTTTTTTATCTACAGATACGGTTTTACTACCAACAAAACGGACGCAACTACGGGTCTTTAAGCGTGAATGTGGTGGAGCTTACCAATCGTGGTAACATCACCACCTCTGTCTGGTTCTCCACTAAGGACAAGGGCGAGAACTGGTACAGGGCATCCATCTTTCTGCCTAATATTACTAGGAGGTGAGTACTTATCTACTGTAGACTATCAGAAAACTTCCGACCCTCGCCGGAAGGTATTCAAGCGCCCATTTTCCGCCGAGAAGAACTTATTTTTTTATTAATTTTTTTGTTGAGGTTTTAGTGCAAACTTGGTGTCTATATCAGCCTCATAAGGTCCCTCTATATTTATAAATTTAAGTATATAAAAATATATTTGGAAAATAACATTCTTCTCGACCAACCACATATTACTGTTTTAAATTTTAATTTTTTAATTACTTGCTTGTTATTATCAGCTCGTTTTAGTCAACTTTTTGCGCAAAGTGAGCAGCTCAGCTTGCGAAATTAATCTGGGTGCACGGCAGTGCCCCCGCCCAGTCGAGCTAAAACATTAAATTTATATAAGGAACGAGCTCAACGTGGCGCATTAATAAATTCCAATATTTCAATCGTCCAGAACCGATGGTTAAACACCGACCAGTAAATTAATATAAATTCATTAATTTAATACCTATAGGAATTTAGCATTGCGCGCAAGTAGGTAGTAATAAGTGCGAATTGGAACCTACTTATTTACTGGTCGGATAAAAAATGGTGTACCTAAATCGGTTTGCTGACCTAACTTAATTTTGGAATGCAATAAGTATGAGTACTGAGTATATACTTTAAGAATATAAATATTATTGGATAATGTTACACAGTACCTAAACTAAGCAGAGCTTGAACTATGGGTACTAGACAATGGATATAAAACTTATATACATTTTTTAAATGTAAATAGGTACATACTTAAAACACATAAGAAACATTTTGACAAACACAAACCTACGTTCATCATATAAATATTTATGTCCTGTGGGAATCGAACCCACGACCTGATGATCATCTGACACACAAACCACTTGACTACAGACGTCTTCAAACACAGGAAAATTGAAATCCTTTTTTTGATCACAGATATTTCCTCGAATTCAAAACTCGTATGGGGATGCGCATATATTCCGACTCGGCAATTGACGACTTCTCGATGGCGCCGGAGTGCTTCGGCCTCAACATAGACCCCGAGGCTCTGGACGGCTACAACTACTACGACCCTGTGTTTGAGGAGAAGACCACACCACATCCTGCCTTTGCTGACAGGCCTTGTAAGTCTAATAGCTTTTTTATAGGAAAATATATTATGATACACATATTTGATGCTAATTATAGAGGTAGGGCACAGTGGGAGTACTTCTACTCAAATTGGAGCTGCTCGACTGGAGAAGTACCTCGGCCTAGAAGAAAATCGTAGTGAAATAACTCTGCTTTGATCTGTGTTGTGTTCCTTACGGTGAGCAAGGTTGCTAATGCTCCGAGGAAACGTTGTGTCGGCAGTGGGGAGACTTTGACCCTTATACTGCCCACTGTGTTTGTAGGAGTAGGAGTGTAGGTGTTATTTATTTATTGTAGGAGTGTTTACGATTTGTAATAGACTATGACGTCACACTAAGCGCACCAAAATGGCGGCCATAAAGTTCCCGGTTCAGTTGGATATTTTTAATCATCTTTTTTGGTGTTACTCATGTGACGTTTGTTTTATTCTTCTGTATCTTTCTATCACTGTATCCTTTGATGTACGATAAAGATATTTTTAAAGTACCTACTGGAACTTTGCATAGCAATTTCACCCAATAACTACACGATTTTAATCCCTTTTCTATATTTTAGTTACTTTATTGGTGGCATACTTTAATTTATGTAATAAACACATCTTATTTATTATCTATTTACATAATGTACAAAAAAAAAGGAAAATGAAAAGAACTAATAAAAAATTATCACGTCCAAGCGTCAAAGTATTCCTCCACATCGCTGTCATCTGATAACGTTCCCAGAAGACTGGCCGCATTGCCACATTGAATGGCAAAAAAAAAAAATTCTATATGTATATTAAAACCTCTAAACCTGATATTTCTCGTCTAGTCTACCGCTTCACAACGTGCGGGGCGACGGGCCAGCACGGGCCTAACCAGACGATGTGTGACATCGCGTATAACAACACGCCGGTGTCCGTCAGCGTCATACAGAGTCCGCCGTACCAGGGCATCCAGCTGTGGGAGGTGCCTGCTGAAGGATTATACACGTAAGTTTGCGCCAAAAGCTGCCAGGAATCTTCGGTGGTCAATGTATGACATCGTGTAGAAACACTCCGGCTGATGACAGCGAGATCCACAGTTCACTCTACCATGGCATTCGGCTAAGGAAGGTGCTGCCGAAGCGTTGTTCACGTACCTAAGTTTGCACCAAACCAAGACCTACCAGGAATCTTCTAAATCATCATCAACTCATATACTGTCCCACTGCTGGGCACGGGTCTCCTCTCAAAATGAGAGGGATTAGGCGCTGACCTAGTGCGGGTTGGCAGACTTCACATGCCGTCGAAAATATCTCTAAGGCATACAGGTTTCATCACGATGCTTTCCTTCACAGTTTAAGCGAGTGATATTATTCTGGAGAATGTTTTGGTATACAATAAATGGATGTCCCGTGACGGCATCAGCGTGTATCGGTTATTAAGCGATATATTAGTTCAACTCGACCGATTTTTTGTACACACAGTGCTCGAGGTTTTCTTTTTCTAAAAAGCTATTTCCTATTTGCTTGGCTCCTATTGGTCGCAGCGTGATTTTATATAGCCTTCCTCTATCAATGGACTATCCAACACAAAGATTATGTAGCTCCAACGTAATCTAGGAATGACAAACAATCAAGCAAACAATAGGTACCTGACCGGGTAAACGGCGGCGGCGCGCGGCGGTAACCAAATAACTCGGTACGTCTCAATAAGTCGGTTTTCTTTTCCTAAAAAGTTATTGATCCGTGGGTTTGTGTAGGCTGATCGCGACGGGCGCGAGCGGCGGATTGGGTTCGGCGTGGGCGGGCGTGTCTCACGCGGCAGCCGTGCGCGCGCTGTTTGAGCTGCACAAGAGTGAGCGGGTCTACATCCTCGTGGGGCAACAGGGGCTCAACGCTTGTAAGAAGGTAAGGACTCATGACACCTACCACAACCGTTTGTCAAACTTTTTCTGACAGTTGTGAGTATTTCACGCGACCTACACAAATGTCTTGCTCAGGGACCGAAAACTTTTATAAATTACGGTACAGCTATCGAAGAATTTAGGTTTCCTAAACACCTGATATTAGCAGACATTACTGCAATAAATACTGTGATTATATTTTTTCTTATTATTTAATAATGTTTAACTCAATAAAATGTAAATTTTATATAAGTACTTTGTAGGCTAAATATACATACTCAGCTTTGAACAGTCTGGTGGCTTTGAGCCTTTTTTATGTGGCCTACGAAAATGTTCCTCTGATCTGGTATCGTCGTGCGACGGATTGTTGAGCTACCTAAATAATGGTTGAGCTACACAATGACTGATGCATGCGTTCCGTCAGTTGGGTCTGGTCTACTCAAAGCCACAATGACTCTTTCTTCAAAAGGCCATTTCAGACGTTGCCCTACATTGTAAGACACATATTTGTTACCACTACTCTATGTCTGGACTTTAAAAGAGACTATGATTCTCTGAGTTTATTTCGGCGTTTCTTCTCTGAGGTCGTCAGCTAGGAAATGCCGGAGCCATCTAGCTTTAAAAATAATTATTTATTATTGACTTGTAAAAGTATACCTGTAATAATACCTGTAAAAAAAGGTTGTAACCGAAAAAATATCGGTATGATCGTACCGGTTATGTCTCCACGGTCGTAGTTCGTTCTTGGAGACATTGGGTACAAAAAATCTTACCAGCTGAAACAAGTTCTGGGCAATGTATAGGTGCTGAAACGGTATGAAATGATATTTATTTTCTGTAAATAGATCTTATAAAGACACTTTTACAAGTCAATATTTTAATTATTTTTGCTAGAAGGCGCCGGGTATTTCCTAACTGACGACCTCTGAGAAGAAACACCGAAAAAAACTCAGGGAATCATGGTCTCTTTTAAAGTCCAGACATAATAATATCAAATATGTGAGTTTCACTATGTAGAGAAATGTCTGAAATGGCCTTGTGAAGAAAGAGCCACAGTGGCTTTGAGTAGGCTAATTCTCCAGCCGACGGCACGCATCAGTCATTGTGTAACTCGACCATATTAGAGGGAGTGCAATGTTATGTTAGCCTGTTATGCAACATACCACCTCATTCTTACACCTCTTGTCATTCACAGACACTCTCGGCACAGGAGGGCCAGCCTGAGTGTTCCCGGCGCCAGGGGAACGACACTCAACCTCAGGTCTTCACCAGCAAGACCCACGAAGTTAGGAACACGCACGTGACAGACGGAGGTGGAGGCGGCGGTGGTGCCACCTATGTGTTCCTGGTAAGTTGCCTTTGAATTTCAGAAGATCCTCGTGTGGAGACGTGTTACAATAGGATACAAAATCCTCATTGCCAACAGATCGGCATTCAGATCGGTATTTCGTAAGAGGTGAGATAATAATATCCCATCAAAAACATTCTGTAAAAAACTAGCCAAGTCTCGATGGAGCTGCTTGTTTATCTCTAAAAAGTAATGAAATCTAGCTAGACAAAGTCGTGCCAAGTCTAATCTGACTTGGCCGTTGACTTGACCCTTGTTGTAAATTCAAATATAAAGGTGTTTTATATGTCGATATATCTCTAATAGTTTGGTTGGGCTCTTGTGTTTTCTAATCAGGGTCAGATCACCAGATCTTCCATTATCCTAGTTTTTATAGTTTTCCCTTTATGTGGCCATTTAACCCTAACTCTGTACCATATTTCAGCTCTCTGAGTTTATGGGAAGTACTAGTTCTATTTTGATGATCATGAGTGAGTGAGCGAGTGTCATAAATGCGAAACTTTGCTTTCGCTTAACTTCGGACCTAAATGACCTACAGACTTGAAATGTTGGATTTTAAGTATGTGATTATAGCTTACTGGATGACGAAAATTTCTGCGTTCTGGTCTTATCCAGAGGTTCTCAAATAGGGGCCTGAAAATGCGGCGAAATGATTCAAGTAAAGGATGGTACGGCAGTGTTTGCTTCGCGCTCGACTTGGCGGGGGCACTGCCGTGCCCCCAGATCTGACTTGCTTCATGGTAAGACCTCTTGGGTTTAACTGGCTGATGGTCTGTTGTAAAGAACCGTTGTGTATTTCGACCTTTGCGTGTGAGAGACAGTTTCCCCTCTCTGTTGCTGCGGTTACAGTCTGTAGTTGGAGCCCCCCAACACATCAGCAACTCCTCCGTTCCGTTCCAGGTATTATTGGCCACTCAACATTAGGTGTTCGTTTGCCGACATACAACATAAAAATAACCTTTTTAATGTTCAATGTTTGCAGCTACTAGATAGACTATATTTATCTGTGTTCTATAGGATTCATTTCGGTAGTATCCCAGGAACTTCACAACCTCTCCATTCCTTCATCGAACCACCAAACGCGGGGAGGGATTCCACCTCTTTGTAGTTGATATTCCACTTAAATGCACGAAGCGTTTTGCTTCATCCTTTATCATGCGAACGGCCAAGGAGTGGAATTCTCTGCCGGCTGATGTGTTTTCCGATACATATGGTTTAGGAACCTTCAAGGTGAGAGTGAATAGACATTATTGGAGTTTGCGTGATACATCCTCGGCAGCATCGTTACTTACCATCAGGTGAGGTGCTGCCAAACGCACTCAAAAGACTAGTAATAAGGCAGTCCAATATCGATTTGTCATTTTATTGTTTTATTGCAGCTGGACAAAGACGGGCAAGCATTCCCTTTGCTGGTAGCGGGAGGCGGTGGCGGCATCTCAGTAGGCAGCTTCCGTGATGACGGGTCCCAGCATGCCCGAACACTGACCAACGCCACTCCAGAGTCGGGCTATATGTATGGACAGCCTGGAAAGACTTCGGGTAAAATATTCTTATTCTTTTTGACAATATCATAGGCAAAGTATACCATCATAATCATCAAATCCGCAGCCAAAAGAGGTCCAATTGCACAAAGGACTACCTTATGGACTTCTACAAGGACCAGTTATAATGTATCCAAGGACCAATAACCCAACGTATCACCCATTTAAGACAATGCTTCGAATTATCAGTAATTGCATATATTATGTTTATCTACCACGGGGGTGGTTCGAGGCAGCACAAGAAAAAAGTACCTGGATCCTTCCAGGTACTTTTTTTAGGACCTGGGGGTGGCATTTGCCCAGCAATGGGACAGCAATGGCTATAAAAAAAAATATTTTTGCACCTTGCAGCCGGCCTAGCTATTAATTTGCTAATCGGCTCATCTTTTACTACGGCATGAATTTATTATGGTGAAGTTCAGTGTCAAGTGGACACGATAGGAGAAGAAAATGTGTATTAACTTTTTGACCGCCACGGACGTGTATATAGACGTCAAATGAAAACTTGCTCACGACACCACGTCGAAAATACCATACCATACCAATAGTTCAAAATACATACCTATATAAAAATTTGTTGTTTTTTTAACCTATTATTTATTGCGGTATAAGAAACATACAGTACTATAATTACAATAGGAAGGAAATAATAATGTTAGCAATGTTAAATGTTAGCAATATTAAATATGTATTAGAATTTGTCGCTTGGCGTAGAGAACACGGATTTTCGTTATTGATGTGGCGGTTATACTCATAAGGTTAATGTGGGATTGTCGTGTTAGGCGCGGGCGGTGGGTGGGTGGCGCGCTCGGGCCCGCGCACGCCGGGCTTCGAGCTGGTGGGCGGCGCCGCGCTGCACGAGGGGGGCGCGGGCGGGGCGGCCTGCGCCGGCGCTGCGCACGGCGGCTTCGGCGGCGGCGGCGGCGGCTGTCTGCGCGGCGGCGGCGGCGGTGGCTGGCTCGGTCAGTTTTAACCATATTTACATTTAAATAAAGTTTCTTTTTACTGATTTTATCGCGTATATTGATATTATTAATCCCGACGTTTCGGACCCTTTACAGCGTCCATGGACGCTATATACGCTATAAAATCCATAAAAAGTACTTAGTTTTATTTCAATTATTGATTTTATTGATCCCAACGTGTCGGTCCTTTTACAGAGTCGCGGACGGCGGTTGTTTAAGTAGTTTAAAAACAACTTAAATTTCATAATTTTTTTAGGTGGCAACACGAACGAGGGCGCCGGCGCACACGGCGGTGGCGGCTGGTCGTACATCTCGCCCAGCCGCGCGCTGCGCCTCTACAGTGACGCGTATGTGGCGCCGCGCACCGGACCCGGCGAACTGCTCATATTCCCCGCCATACATGTACGTAGGACTATGCTGGACATTTCTTTATTTATTTATAATGTGAACCGTATTAGTTCATCAACCAGAAGTATTAATTATCAGATTTATTATTAGTTTAAGCAGTACCGTTTAATTAAACAGCCTAATGGTGAAAATTATTAGACCTCGATCTATAAATTCTATCATCACCCATCTAAAACCAATGAATCCCCGCTGTTTTTATTCCATTTCCGCCAATTTACTTGCTTCTGATTGGTCGTTGAAGTTTGATAGTATCTCGACCAATCATAAGAAGTATAATATCAAAATTTATTAAAATTATTAGTAATTATAATATCCAATATGAAAATAATAATCGATATATTTAAATATTTATAACAATAATAGGTACACCAACAGCATACAAATCACACATTAAAAGAGAAAAAAAAATTTCATTAACTGATGTCTATGACAATAGAATCTCGTGTGTATACCACACACGAGATTCTCTTCATGCGGGATAGTGATATTCATTATATTATTGAAGTGAAGGTCATGTCAGTCAGGCATTTCCTAACTGACGACCTCTGAGAAGAAATACCGAAACAAACTTTTAAAGTCCAGACATAATAATATCAAATATGTGTGTCACAATGCAGGGCATTGTCTGAAATGACCTTTTGAAGAAAGAGCCACAGCGGCTTTGAGTAGACCAGTCCCAACCGACGGTACGGATGCATCAGTCATTGTGTAGCTCGACCATATTAGAGGGAGCTATAAATGATAAATGATATTTATTTCGGTAAATAGATCTTTTAAAGACACTTTTACAAGTCAATATTTAACATTTTTTTAAGCTAGATGGCTCCGGCATTTCCTAACTGACGACCTCTGAGAAGAAACGCCGAAACAAACTCAGAGAATCATAGTCTCTTTTAAAGTCTAGACAATGTACAGCAACAAATATGTGTCTTACAATGTAGGGCAAAGTCTGAAATGGCCTTTTGAAGAAAGAGCCATAGCGGCTTTGAGTAGACCAGTCCCAACCGACGGCTCGCATGCATCAGTCATTGTGTAGCTCAACCATAATTTAGGGAGCTCAACAACCCGTCACACGACGATACCAGATGAGAGGAACATTTGTGTAGGTTAAATGTAGGTAGGTTAGCTCAAATGTTAATCGTTAATTATCGTTAATAATCGTTGGTACAGGACTGTGAGTGCGACTATCGCTGCGTGGCGCTGAACGAGTACCGCAGCGAGGTGAGCTGCTACTGCCCCGCCACCTGGACCGCCGACGCACATGACCCCACCAAGTGCATACGTACGTATACTTCAGCCACAATGTAATAGCTGGATCTGGTAGTACCCTTCACAGTACTTCCAAATACATCCTCGACCATCGTGGACGAACCAGATCTACGATCGATTCATATTTAAAATCCACAGCTGCTTCTTAGAAATTCTCTAATTTCGAATGATATTAGGTTCTATTTTATAGTCGACCTTTGTAAAAAACTAGCTGGAATCCTTTTTTTTTTAAGTACGGAAAATCCTCATGGATTTTCACCCACCCGGGTATGTCGGACTCCGGAATCGCACTTGCCTTCCCTTTCCTTAAATGCCATGGGTTTAGTGACATTCGCCACGACCGTAACAGTCTGTGATCCAGTCCTCGCTGGACCCCTTCAAAGGACGAGGCCTCTCCTCACGTGCTACTATAAGGTGCGCGTGTATCAACCTCACGTGCCGCCTACAGGTGTCATTGACTGGTCGGACGGCGGATTCCGCAAGTCAGCCCCTCATAGACCTAAAGTACCACGCATTTGCTGTTGGTGCACTCAATACATAAATAAATAGGTAAAACAAAAGTGGTTATTTTATGCCGGGCTTGATCATAGTGTCGTAGATCGGTACGAGCCGAATATAGATACAATATTTGTTTTTCAACATAACAGTCTTTAGTGGTAGTCGAAAGCGCAGAAAGCCTGACAACAGACTAGTGTCTCATCAGGATATCAGTATTGCCCAAAAATTAGGTTGCAGAGGACGGATAGAAAGAAAGAAAGAAAATGTATTCTGACAATCACAACACAAAACAAAATACAGAACAATAACAAAACAATAGATTCAAGACTTAAACTAATTATGTAGATACATATTACATTATCCTGTGTGATGCCAGAATAGGTCCTTATCTCAGCACTATATACTGCAGCAAGCTAATCAAGCTACAGAGCTGATATTCTGATAGGGCCAGCTGAATGAGGCCACGGACAGTATGTATAAATTAACCGTCGCTTTGTATATAAAATACCGATATTTAGCCGCATCTGGTTAAACTGGAAGTCGACCCCAACATATTTGAGCATTTTGCTCAGAGGATGAAGATTTGTTGTTATTTATTTATTTATTAAAAAAAGCACAGCCACATCACATGCATTACACTTATACTAAAGACAATCTTAATAACTACAGGACTCTAATGCACATGACAATTAAGCGCGCTGTACAAAGTAAAAGAGAAAAAGAGCGCTATGTACGCCTCATTCTCGCTGTAAAAGAGCGCTATGTACGGCTCATTCTCGCTGTAAAAGAGCGCTATGTACGCCTCATTCTCGCTGTAAACGAGCACTATGGACGCCTCATTCTCGCTGTAAAAGAGCGCTATATACGCCTCATTCTCGCTGTAAAAAAGCGCTATGTACGCCTCATTGTCTTAGGCAGTTGTTGAACTGTTGTTCCACAACTGCCTAAGAGAATGAACCAACCCGCTTTAGTGCAAGCCTAAAATTGCTTTGATTTTCAGTGGACGATGGCTGGCCGCCGATACCTATGGTTATAACCATCGCACTCTCCGTCGCTGTGCTGGTGTGTACGGTTGCCATCATCGGTGTCTGTCTATATCTATGTAAGTACTTCAATGTCACTACCAAAGCCTCTGTCATTAACATTCACCGAACACTACAAACAAGTCAGTGTATTCAAAGATTTCTTTGAATTCTTTGAGTGTATTGATAACTTCATTCATATTAGCCCGTAAGTTTTCCTCGACTGCCGTCACTCAAACGGTGAGTGCGTATATAACTGTACTCACTTGTGGCAACAGGGCCACGCCCAATTGCCATTTCTATGTTTTCTGTGTCATCACACTTCTATTCCCCGAAGGATAAGCGGGGGTAAACTAACTAATGTACTACCGATCTACGGAATGTACAGACGTCAGCACGTCAAGCTATCCAAAACTTTCCCAACTGAATATGAATCTTATTGTTTTGTGTTCAAGTTGAAAATCTATCAAAGAAATTTGAGAAATTGGGGGTAGCTTGATGTACTGGCCTCTGTACCTATAGGTCCCATGTAATAGGGAGCTAGCTACTGAGAATTTCATAGAAAACCCTAATAACACTACTTGACCTGAGAATCGAAACAGAAATAGTAAGTAGAGAAACAGAAACACGGACGCGAATAGTGACTTTGTTTTGTACTATTTAGAGTGGATTAGAACTAAACTCACGTGCGAACATAAATATATATCCTCCTTGGACTCGACACGTCCATCACACCGGGCCTAGACCTAGAGGGGGAGCGGGAGGGGGCACTTGCCAGGGGCGGATAAGATTGGTGGGGAGCTAGTCTATCTAGTTATCTGCACTATGCTGGACGCAATTTGTAGATGAGCGGCAAATTGATACTCGGCACCTCCCATTTAAAAATTTAGCCTGTATCTTCACAAGTTCTATAGGGGGCGATCGTCCCAGTGATTTAATAATGTCTTTGATGTTCCGATAGAACTTAGGTCGAAAATTAGGTACATAATACAATGGTCCCAGTATACACCCCTGTGGAACTCCTCATTTCTTATTTACTAATCCATTCCTCCATCTTCAGACAACACTTACCAACGCAAGAAGGAGGCTGAGTATCAGCAGAAGCGTCTTTTAGAACAAGATGTGCAGCTGCAGCGGTTGAGGAATGCTCCTGGTGGAAATGATAACCTGACCATGGCTTTCAACCCTCACTATGGCAGCGAGAGCATCCTGCCACAAGGGATAGACGTGAGGGGGCTACCGCAAGTGTCCCGGGCGAGCTTGAAGCTAGTCAAGTAAGTTCCTGTAAAATGCATTCGTCAACCCATATACTATCCCACTGCTGGGCACGGGTCTCCTCTCATATTGAGAGGGATTAGGCTATAGTCCACCACGCTGGCCTAATGCGGGTTGGCAGACTTCACAAACCGTCGAGAAAAATCTCTAAGGTATACAGGTTTCCTCACGATGTTTTCCTTCACCGTTTAAGCGAGTGATAATTACTTATTACTACTATGACTATAGCCTTATCCCTCTCAATATGAGAGGAGACCCGTGCCCAGCAGTGGGACAATATATGGGTTGATGATATGATGATAATTACTTATTAATACGCACATGAATTCGAAAAGTCAGAGGTGCGTGCCTTGGGATCGAACTCAAGACCTTCGACTTGGCAGTCCAATGCTCATACCACTAAGCTATCACTGCTTTTTTTTAAATGTATTAAATAAGTCATTATCATCATTCGTATCTTTATGACATTTCTTAGTTTTTTTTTTTCACAGTATTTCGCTAAGCATGTCATTAAGCACGTTTTGTGCCTGCGTACTCCGTTCTTGTATTATAGTTTTTTTTAATCTATGGTTACCTTATCTTACTTTGAGGGCTGGCTTAGCCAGCAATACTTCGACCAAATGTGATTTTGTGTTGTCCCCAGCCTTGTGCATTCCTTACTCTTCAAATACGTGGTTCATGAAGACTGCTAGCCCACTAAGAGGAAGAAACCTGTAGTCTTTTGGCTTCGGGTATCCGTTGCCAAGATGGCTCATCCGTTTCGTCCCGGACGTCACAATCACACAAGATGTACTGCATTGTTTGCTTAGATATTTTTATTCTGTACATTTCTTTTTATGTTTTCATCGGCACATGCAATAATAGCATAAATTTCAGCCTGCCCTTATGTGTTGATCTAATAGTTTCTCCAGGGTTTTAAGTACGTCATAGTACTTAAAACCCTGGAGAAACTACTCACGCTCTGCGTAGTTACTATAAAGTGATGTGTAAAATGTCCCAAATAAAAAAGGAAATTAAAAAAAAAGAATTTAAAGAAAGAAGATTTCTATTTACAAAAACACGACGCGAAAGAATGTTATTATTTTTTACTAATCCTATAATTTTCTCTGCAGGGCGCTTGGCCAGGGTGCATTCGGTGAAGTCTACCAGGGTCTCTACCGACACCGCTCCGGGGACACCGTAGAGATGCCTGTCGCAGTCAAGACCCTGCCAGAGCTGTCTACAGGGCAGGCCGAGTCCGACTTCCTGATGGAAGCAGCCATCATGGCCAATTTCAGCCACCCCAACGTAGTACACCTGATCGGCGTGTGCTTTGATAGACATCCAAGGTAAAATGATGTCTTCATCATCATCAACCCATATATACTGTCCACTGCTGGGCCACGGGTCTCCTCTCAGAATGAGATGGATTAGGCTATAGCACACCACGCTGGCCTAGTGCATGTTGGCAGACTTCACAAGCCGTCGAGAAAATCTTTAAGGCAGGTTTCCTTTTTACGATGTTTTCCTTCGCCGTTTAAGCGAGTGATAGTTAATTATGCTTAATTCAAATTTATCAAAATTTATTTTCAATTTTTCAGTTTGATTTTCTAAAAAAGCGTGTTTTTAATTTAAATACTTTTACTTATGTTTCATTTTTTAATTAGATTTTCTATGAAATTATACTGTTTAAAATATAGAATTTTCTTTGGTTCTTGATACTTAAGTATGCCAAATTTCGAGTTAATCTAACGTTTTGAAAGGGTCAAAATCATGTTCAAAGTTTCCGTTACATACATACATACGTATGAAACTAATAAAAGCGTTTTATAAATATATCATAACATACCATACCATTACGCTTTCTTTTTTTTCTTTCGTTACAAGCAGAGGTGTACTATGGTCCTTAGTGTAATTCCATCCCCAGGTTCATAGTCCTGGAACTGCTAGCGGGTGGGGACCTGAAGACCTTCCTCCGCGAATGTAGACCTAAGCCTGAACGGGCCAGCGCTCTTACCATGAAGGACCTGCTACTCTGCACCATCGACGTTTTGAAGGGCTGCCGGTATTTGGAGCTGAAGCGCTTTATACACAGGTAAGGATATACACTGTTGCTTGATCAAGCACATGTTTAACTTAAGGCTGAGTGACACGCGAACCTGCCGGCGTTGTGAGGAGGGAAGAAACGCCACTTCACCTCCTGGGAAAATGCGGATTGCTAATACACAAGCGTAATACTCATCCAGGGAAACACATCTTAAGCCCGGATTTCCGCCATCGTTCCACGCGACAGCAGTTCCATCCACATCATCTAGATGGTTGGCAGTCCACTACTGTGCGTTTCTCTAGAAACTTTCTGCGTCGCACAACTAAACTGTGGAATGAACTGTCGCCTGCAGTATTTCCGGACTAATATGACCTTCAAACCTTCAAGAAAAGAGCGTACTCCCTTTTAAAGACCGGCAACGCGCTTGTGACTCCTCCGGTGCTGCGGGTGTCCATGGGCGGCGGAAATCGCTTACCATCAGGCGATCCCTCTGCTCGATTGCCCCCTATCCCATAAAAAAAAGCAGTTTACCCCTAAGCAAATCCTGCAGTTTATAGTAGCCGCAGAGTTTAGCGGTAACTCTAACTCAACCAATGGCGATCACAATAGACCGGCTACGGTCGCAGTAACACTATAGCCGCGAATTTACAATAAAAAAAAGCTTATAGGTGCAAATGTTCTTTTATAATTTTATTCTATTTATATTCTATACCAAAAAAGGGAGTTACTACATAACATAAGACGACGTTTGTCGTCTGCTGATCATGGGGTCGTAGGCTCGATTCCCACAGGACAAAAATATTTGTGTGGTTAAAACATAAGTTTTTTTTTTTTTTATACCACTAAGGTGGCAAACAAGCATACGGCCCACCTGATGGTAAGCGGTTACCGTAGCTTATAGACGCTTGCAACACCAGAGGTATCACTTGCGCGTTGCCGACCCTGTAAAAATCTTTTCACACCCTTCTTGAGGAACCCCATGCTATAGTCTCTGGGGAAAACCTGGACCGGGAGCTGATTCCACAACCTAAGCGTGCGTGAGAGAAAATGCCTCTGGAATCGCACGGTATGAGACCAAAGTAGTTCAAGGGTATGCGGATGAACTCCACGCCGATGGCGAGAGGTCCGATGGTAGAAAGTTTATTTGTGTTTGTCTGGGTGTTTCTTATGTATTATAAGTATGTATTTACAAAAAACAAGTATCTAAGTATTATATCCATTATCTAGTACCCATAGTACAAGCTCTGCTTAGTTTGGGACTACATGGTGCTGTGTAAAAATTTTCCAAGAATATTTAATACACATATGTCAGGGTCGTGCCGAAATTCACGGATCCCATGGCTATAGGGGAAGTGAAGGCAAGTAGGTACGGTTTTTAGTCGGTAGGAGTCCGACATACCCTCCCCACGTGGCGAAAGATCCATAAGAATTTTCTGTAGTGAATATAAAAAAAAGTTACTGCTTATCAGAATCACAAGGGGTAAAATGGTAAGCAGGCCACCTTATATGTCATGACAAATTGAAAATGACGGAAAGAATAAAGATGGCGGTATGTTTAGGTCCCTTGTACCTAATAGGAGCGAGCCTATTGCCATTAACCGGGCACAAACCCAAACTCCGAGCTGCTACTGAAAATTTCATAGGTAAACCCAATAACACATTGTTCCACCTAAATCTAATTTTATACTTGCGGCACGCTATGATGGCCGTTACGTTAATGTACGAAAATAAAAAAACACAATACATAATATACATATTGTATATATTTTTTGTAGTAGTATCGTTAGATCAATATTGACAATAAAGAACAGCAATTTGCTCCTTCAAATGTAATTACTAATTAATACGAAACTTCATGAGTGGACAAACGTCAAAACGGCCATCATAGCGTGCCGGTAGTGTAGGGAGGGTATAGTGGGAGTAATTCCACTCAAATTACAGCTATCCGACTAGGGAAGTACCTGCGCCTTCCAGAAAATCGAGGTGAAATAACACTGCTTTGAGCTGTGTTGTGTTCCTTACGGTGAGCAAGGTTGCCAGTGCTCCACGAGGAACGTGGAGTGGGCGGAACTTCGACCCTTATACTGCCAACCCAACTATTCCTCCTTCGTTTTACAGGGTCGGCCACGCACAAGTGATACCTCTGGTGTTGCAAGCGTCTATAGGCTACGGTAACCGCTTACCATCAGGTGGGCCGTATGCTTGTTTGCCACTTTAGTGGTATAAAAAAAAATCGCACCTAGAATAGAATAGCGTAGCAGGCGAAGATGAGTAAATATTCCACCCTGCAGTTGATATTAATTAAAAGAAATCCTCCAGGGATATAGCAGCGCGCAATTGCCTCCTCACATCCCGGGGTCCGGGGCGCGTGGTCAAGATCGCGGACTTCGGTATGGCCCGGGACATCTACCGGTCTGAATACTACAAGAAGGGCGGCAAGGCCATGCTGCCCATCAAGTGGATGCCGCCGGAAGCCTACATCGATGGCGTGTTTACAACCAAAACTGATGTTTGGTGAGTTTTATAATATTTTCTGGACACAGTAACCCATACTACTTATGTTTACGCTTGCAACATTCCTTATTCCCGCCAATTTCCCTCTCCAATAATCCGCAATCAAAACTTACCGCTGCGCCCAGTAGGTACGCGGCGCCACTGTCAACGAGTCTTCAACAACTAAGCAGCCGCCATTGCCGAGCGCCCAAAAAACAATTGAAAAACAGTGAAAACCCCTGTGAATTACGGTGTTATACCTTGTGGAACATTATTCAAACAACACTGCACTGTAACGAACATTCATATGATCTTAAATTATAACTCGTGATAGTGTACTTCCACCCAAATCAAGCGGAGCAGTTCGCCGGCAGTGAGTACTTACCTACATTCTACCTTCAACTTCCTCTTCTTTCCCACTGCAGCGTAAACAAAATTTACAGTCCATTCCATTTTGACGACCTCTGTGGTCTAGCGGTTCGAGTGCCGGACTGCTGATCATGAGGTCGTGGGTTCGATTCCCACAGGACACAAATATTTGTGTGGATAAAACATGAGTATTTGTGTTTGTCTGGGTGTTTCTTATGTATTATAAGTATATATTTACAAAAAAAAAGTATATAAGTATTATATCCATTGTCTAGTACCCATAGTACAAGCTCTGCTTAGTTTGGGACTAGATGGTGTTGTGTAAAAATGTCCCAAATATTATTAATATTATTCTATCAATTAAAAACCAAGGCCACTGGTTTACGGTCATTGAGCGCCGTTCAAGTCACGCCAACTTAAATAATGCCAAAAGTAACTCCTGACAATTTGTCTCTTTGTTACGTTTTCACGCTTGAACCACTGAACCAATTATGATGAACTTAGCTTCTGCTCGCGACTTCGTCCGCGTGGAAAAGTTACTTTTAATTATCGTTGTAGTTTGGCAAATTAGCTCAAACTCGTTATAAATTATAGCAGCCTATAATAATATGTTATTCTGATGTATATACTGTAAAGTTTCATCAAAATCCGTTCAGTAGTTTTAGCGTGAAAGAGTTTGAAAAACTTTCACATTTATAATATTAGTAGGATGTACGTATATATTTCCGGACCAATATGACCTTCAAACCTTCAAGAAAAGAGCGTACTCCCTTTTTAAAGGCCGGCAACGCGCTTGTGACTCCTCTGGTGTTGCAGGTGTCCATGGGCGGCGGAAATCGCTTATCATCAGGCGATCCCATAAAAAAAATAGACAAGTATTTTAAACAAAATGTCCCCCATTACAATGTCTCTGGTTCCAGGTCATTCGGCGTTCTGCTGTGGGAGGTATTCTCGCTGGGCGTGATGCCTTACACCGGCTGCGCCAACCGCGAGGTCATGGAGTTGGTCTCCGGAGGAGGACGCCTTGAAAAGCCTTACGGTGAGTAGAAGAGAGCTTGATTATTGACACACAGTGTTCAAACCATGTTATAGCAATTTTAAGCGTTGCAGACGTTGCGTACGTGGGATCAGCCTGTTGCTGATCCCACGTACGCAACGTATTATGACATCTGGACTCTAGATTTTATATGAAAATGTACGGATTAGAAACATACACGTATAGGATTGCGTGCACCTAGACTTAAGTTCTTAACTTTTACATTAATAAAATTACTAGCTGACCCCGCAAACGTTGTTTTGCCATAAAAAAAATATTGGGGTGGGTCACCCTTTTCATTTAGGGGTATGATAAATAGATGTTAGCCGATTCTCAGACCTCCCCGATATGCACACAAAATTTCATACAAATCCAGTGGTTTCGGAGGAGTACGGTAACTAACATTGTGACATGGAAATTTTATATATTAGAAGATGTAGTAGGATAGTAGGATTTATATTACCCCAAAAGCATCTCTCTATCATAATGCTAATTGTAGTAAGTATAGTTAAGTACATAATACTTACGTACCTATTCATAGGTATTCTAGGGTCATTTCTTTGAGGCTACAGTGCTTAGGTATGTCTTTGGATGTACCTATCTCATATTATTATATATTTGCAGAGTTAACTATTTCCTAGTTATTTTACCATAATAATTTATTTTAAGTGGTGATTTTGCTTTTACTAAGTGTTTTGCACTATACAGGTTGTCCACACGACATATACAGGATGATGTGCGAGTGTTGGAACCCGACACCAAGCGAGCGGCCCTCGTTCCAGAACATGTTCGATAGGATGCAGCGGTTTGTGCAGGTATGTGCTAGTGATGGTTGATATAGCATATAGCATTATAAAGTGGCATAAAGCAAATGATCGCACTTTATGCTATAATGCTATTTTGCTTTATATCGCATAACACTCTATCTCTCTCTATCAAGCAACTGTCCGTCGGGCGCGGCCCGCCCGTTTTGCCGTAACATGACAAGTAGGCATATAAATTAAGCATGCTATAATATAGCGTGCTTAATTTATATGAAAAAAAATTCGCATGCTTAAAAAATTAAGCATAGAGCATTAAGCATGTTATTGATTTATAGCAACTTTGAACACCATTAGTATGTGCAGCACCAGAAAACTTCATAATCCACCTCTTTCATCGTATGAAAGTGACCGTCTGAAGGGCAGAGAGATATCTTAGACTCCTACCGACTTACACCGACAAATGACACACGGCCATCTCCAGCAGAGGGGCTGAGGAGGCTCCGAGATCTCTGGAATAGACGCGCCGGTGGCCCTCCAGCGTAATCCTACTCATAGTCTCTTTCCAAAAATGTAGGGTCAGTTTTCAGTCTAAGAGAGGTAGGGCAGTCCACTGGGGAAGTACCTCCACCTTGCAGAAAATCGAAGCGAAATAACACTGCTTTGAGATGTGTTATTTCACTTATGTTGAATTAGGAAATAAAACGACCCGACACACAATGCCCAAGATAAAATGTGGAACCTTAATATCTGAAATTATTGTTGATGATATATATGTATACATGCAGGATGAACAGTTTGGGGAGCCTGTCTTGCTCATGAGGTGTTTGAATTTGTTCAGGGGAATGTGCCCAGAGCGAAGTCTGAATGCTATCACCATAACTTTTGACGGATTAAGTATTGTAATTTGTTTAACGTATCCGCCGTTTCCTCAGGACCCAGCCATAGTAAACGCCCAACTACCGATAGTACGGTCCCTGTTGCCACCTTTCCCTCGGATGCCCCATGCCGTCAACGGACCTCAGGTGAGTAAGCCATTCTGTTTTTAAAATTAATAAAATTAAATAGAGGCGTTGTTCTGAAAAATTAAGAAAAAAATTATAACATTTTGATAAAAGTAGGTAAATTTAACTTGGAACATATTTGACCACTTGAATTTTGATCCCTACACTCTTAATTTGAGTACTACTTTGACTGAAAACTACTAATTTTACGGAATTAATTGCAGAAAAATATATGATAGTTTTATTTTTGGACCCTGACGGAAGTCAGGTCTCAGTTACGGGTAGGTGTTAGTCAGAATAAGCTCAGAGCACAGAATAAAAACTGTCCTGCTTACAGAACAGCTAGTAAATACTAAAGAGGTTTTAAATAGATAACTCATGAGCCATAAACTACCAGCGGAGGTATTTCTGATCCGGTACGATATGGCAACCTTCAAGAAGCGAGCCTATTCTTATCTCAAAGTCCGGCAACGCACTTGCAAGCCCTCTGGTGGGGATTTCACTTACCATCAGGTGACCCACATGATCGCTTGCCTCCCTCTTCCATAAAAAAAAATAAACAATATAAAAAATATAATTGTACATAGTCATTTCATTATTGGAAACAAGCTTTTTGTATAATTTAGGGACCCTAGAACATGTCTATCTATATAATAATGGAACAACGCCTCGGATGTATAAAAAAATTTACTAAATAATGTAAAAAGGTCCCCTTCACACATTATATACTTAGTGTATAGCCCACCTAATTTAAAACAAAAACTAATAAAATCAAAGTACTAATGCGTAACTACATTTTTCTTTTTTTTTTTCAAATGTTTTCGCTCTGGCTACTAGAAGCAAGTAAATGGATTTTTTTACTAAAAATAATTTATAATTAAATATTTTTCTTAATTCGGTGTTAGCGATCCTTATGAGAGCCCGTGCTGAGTTCGCATGATAACCTCAATTTTTATTTTTATTTTCTTAATCTACCCGCCCTCTCCTTGAATGAAATTCGCGTAGATAACTAGATCCCTTGTAGTTAGTCAGAGATTCATTGGAATGTGAATAAATATCATCAATAATCGCATGTTTTACCATAACATGTTCTGTTCATTATTTAATTTTGTTGTCCGCCATCTTGCCTACATTTCAAAGAATCTCTCTTAACGGTTATTTCAGAGAAGTGTGTTTACTTGCCTAGTAGCTATAGCGGGAATCTATGACCTATATATCTATTTTCTTTTACTACCTTTGTCCCTGCCTCTGGGTTTTGTAAAATGAAACTTAAGACTGGAAATTTAGAGTTCAATGTTAATTTTACATGTAAATTCAAAGTTTTTACAAAACACAGTGGTGTGCACGCGTAGAAATGAAAAGTAAAACACAGGGAGATTATTGATGTAATAGTAAATTTATACAAATACCTACACAATAAAAGCATCTCCGCGATCTTTTGGAAGAAATTTGGTTGTTAAAACAAAGAAAATTTTAAAAGAAATATGATATAATCCTAAACAGTGTATCGCTTAGTTAATGTAAAATAACTAAGCTCATGTTTCAAGATAGATTTTTTTCGTTTTTACAAATTAGGAGAAAATCTAGTAAAAATTTAGCAAAAATGAAGAGCAAGAATATTAAGATATAACTGACAATAATAAGATAACTGTTTTACTTTCTGCTTTAGTCCAAGTTTAAAATGAATTCTTGTGGCTTATAAACTAAAATAAATCGGCAAAGAAGAGTTCAGTATAAAGGGTTAGTTAAACCAAATTATATCGGAGAGCTAAATGTAAGGCAATCTCCCTGTGTGGTCGTGTGCGTGTACTGAGCGTGGCATGTTGGCAGCGAGCGATGGCGTGCGACTACCTCGTGCCGATGTCGCCGCAGGACAACTCGCCGGCGGACGATAGGTAACGCCTTTTTATATCTGAGGAAGTTGGCAGGATGGACAAGATCCTGTTTCATTGAAATTCCAATTGTCCCAAAGCGACTTAAAATCAATGTACGCTTCTCTTGACAGACAGTCTTGAAAAATTTCATTTTCTAAATTTATGTTTGGTAATATTATCAGAATTAATTGCAGTAAGCAGTAACGATTTTACCAGCCAACAAAGGCATAATAAGAACAGTACTAAGAAAAAAAAAGAGTTTTTTATAAATTGTCATTGGTTATGAAAAAAATACAAAATCATCCACGTATATACTGTAGAGTTATATTAATAAACTTTGATATAATTCCAGCAATCTAAGCTCAACGATTATTATCTTAATAAAAGTTTTATCAAGTTTTTGGCATACGCTTAATGTTAGAAAACATTATCTTGAATAAAATCATCGTCAAGATGATGTTCTTACAACTTGATGATACGCCAAAACTACATCCAGATTGATGATTTTTCAATTGATTTTAGAAATATAGTTTTATATGAATTATGGATTTATTTTCATTCTTCGATGAAAGATGTTAAACTTCTTAACAATTCCTGCCAGTATCCTCAAGTACTAATTACTCAGCTACTTCTAAAATCTAACTTTTATGTGGCACCTCTTTTCACAGTTCGATGTTGTATAGCAACAAAATACTTTACAACTGTTAAATATATTTTTAATGTCTAAATTTTCTCAAACCCTGGTACATATAGAACACCTATTAAACTATCAGTCTAGACTGGACTTGCCATTTGCACATCTTAAAATATCAATTTCTGTACTATACACGCTTGCAAGTCTTGACGAAATTTTAATTTCACTAAAGTGTTAAAGCACTTTCTCAATAGAATATTTCTAAGATGAAAATATAATTTAATTTGGTTATATTACTATCCAAATTTTTTGGGAAAGTTTAGACATCAAAATCGTCAGTAACAAAGTATGGAACTGCTTTAGACAGACTGAGCAGTGGCCGCATGCGTTAGACGCTGATCTTTCCTTACCAGCAAACGTTTCTAATATAAAAAGGGATTATTTAAAACAATAAATTAATATGCTACGTTTAAATTTAGTTCGAACAGAATTCTTGGACTTGCAAACAATTTTTAATATGTTATATAGTGCTAGTTGCTTTGATACAAAATAAGAAACTTTTACTCTTATAATCCACCTGTTTGTAAGAAATAATGAATAACTCTAGTGCTGAGTTCGTCTGGGATAGTACTATATTGTCAAATATAGTTACTAACATTATTTCGGTTTGAAGAATAATGTAGCCAATTAAATTACTGGGTATATGACTTGGTAACTGAGGCCTCATGATCTATAGACTGCGGTTGCTGCTTACCATCAGGCATACCATATGCTTGTCATCTTATTACAATAAGAAAACTTATTTAGAAATCTAACTAAATGAAATAAAATAGACATTTCTAAACCATTTTTAGATTTATACAGCGTGAAATTTTAGTCGTTTTGGAACCGAAAATTTTAGACTATATCAGTAATAGAACCTATTAAAATATAATTTAAATTAAATAAAAATATATTATTTTATTGATTATTAAAAGTAATGTCATATTCGAACAAAAAATGAGAACTCATGATAACTCCACTCATTGTTATGTACTACGATCACTATGATCGATGTCATTCAATGTTACACACACAACACTAAGCGGTAAAACATGCCTAGACACGTTATCCGCCCATTGGATGCGGCGCGGCGTATTATGTACCTACCCCTAATAGCAGGCTGCGCGGCGCCGGCGCGGCGAGTGCTCCCGCGCCCGCCGTCGCGTCGCTCGCGCCGCACCCCCGTTAACCGCCCCGCACTCGCCACTTCGCCAGTTTTGCTGTTGAAGGTTGCATTTTTAACGTTTTACGTAGCCACGCGAAAATGAGTCTTCAGTATGAATATTCGAACGCGGAGTAGGTACTTGACAATAGTTCAGCTGTACGCTGTTGCCAGTTACAATTTGGAAGAGGCCAGGCGGTACCTAATATTCCCGGCCAGAACATTTAAAGGCGCTGCGGCTACGAGGGATTCAAAGTCCTCAAGTACCTTCAACCCCTACCAACTTGGCTGCAATCCAGCGCCTTCTCGATCATGGACAATTCCGTGTGCTGGCTCACGCGCAAGGTCGAGGGCGCCTGAATGACTCGCAGGAGAACGAAGACGTTATTCTGGAGTAGCTACTTCGAGCAGGCTCCGCGGCGAAACACGAGAATGGCGGCACAAGAATTTAATGTTAGTCAATGCTTTGTATGGAAAACGTTAAATAATAATGGCTTAAGATCCCTATAAGTTAATTGCCCTATGTCAGCTGCCCGGCTCATTATGCAAGTGTTGTGCGTGCTTACCCAAACAATCAGATCCGTGATCGATGGCCAGTGAGCCACGGCGCGCGGCGGTCCTGTGGCTTGCCCACCACGAAGCCCGGACTTAACGCCCCTGGATTTTTTGTTGTGGTTGGAAATAAAAAGACTCGTTTATACCCGTGAACATAAAACTAAGATAATATTACCGTGATGAAAGTCTTAACGAGTTACGCAGTGCGATAGTGGACGCCTTTGATAAAGTGAAAAGTGATAGGCTAAAAGACAATAGCATAAAACGGGCACGTTTTTGTATTGAACGCGGCAGACTCCATTTCGAGCAGTTGCTTCGGTACTGGGGAGTGTAAACAATTTGTAAATAAACTGTTAATAGGTAAGTGCTTAGCTATGTACATAAGTTGATTATTTTGTAAATAGCTCAAATTCCAAAAATCCAAACGCCTCCAAGTACCTATTCAGTTTATTGGCTCTCTGTTTTTAATTATACCTACAGTAAATAAAGATAAGTTCAATTCAAATAAAGTATTTCTGCCGGTCCTAAGCCCGTGTAAAGTAGGTATGAACGAGAAATTGGAGTAGGTACAATTTAAGTAGTTGGCGTTCAGTGAAAATGCGCAGCGGCTGTGCGAGCGACTGCTGCGCCTGTGCCTGTGTCGCGGGTTTGATCCTCGCTCGGAACCAATTTGTATGATCTGTAGGTGATTGTTCTAGGCTTGCGTGTTTGTGTATGTGAAAATTTATGTTTGTAAATGCACCCATGACACAGGAGAAAATCTTAGTGTGTGCAACGTTTTTTTTTCCTTAAATAAGAACTACGATAAAACCTACCTACACACAATCTTATTCTAATTTTTTTAGTAAGAATGTAGGTATTACGTTCGTGTCATGTATCAGCTGATTCGCTGGGCGCCATACTTGTCGTATTTGAACTGTGATCCTAGGTACCTACCTAACATCAAATTACGTCGCTATCTGCATCGTAATGCAATTTATTTTAATAATAAATGTACTTGTCTAGCTACTAGCTATTAAATCACGCGTAGTAGGTTCTCGGACGGATCATCCGACCGTCCGTCGCTCGCGTTGCTGTAGGTAGGTGACCAGCTGATGAGCTGACTCGTACCGCGCCCGCGCCCCGCGCCCGCGCCAGCGATCCGCGCCCAAACTCCGCGCCCGCGACCCGCGCCAGCGATCCGCACCCACGACCCCCGCCCGCGACCCGCGCCCGCGCCGCACGCCGCGCATCATTGATAAATCGCAAGCTTAGAAGGCGGTTTTAAAATGAAACATTCGTGCACTACTACGAACAAACTCGATCAAGTGAAATTTTTTTTTGAAATGCCAACTTTAATATTATTAGCTGTACAGTCAACTTAATATTTTTTATTTGTACTACTAATTATCCTAAGTTACCACGTTGCGGTTCCAAAACGACTACAAATTCACGGTGTATTACTATATTAAAAAATCATGAATTAAAAGATCATTGTTAAAGCTAAAATGCTTACGCTACTCTATTAAATTTTTCTATTATTATGTAATCAAAGCAACTCTGCGATGAATATCATAAATTTTTCAATGCTTCTAAACATTTTGCCCAATTAATATTCAACCTAAGTTAAACTACAACTGTACCAATCCGAGAACGTTGTTGTAGCCCAACGGAACTGCTGGTCCGTCATAGCAAATCGCAAACGGTGGCGCAGGATCAACCGGAAACGGAGGATTCACAATATCCACCTCTTCTGAAAGGTAAGTTAATGTATTTCTGGACTTTGTGGCTGCTCTGCCACCGTAAAATATACCTTATCGATACGCAATCAAATGCAATTTTACAGCGGTATTAAAGTATTACATTATCTACCTTTTATTCGTGGAAAATTTCGCAAATAGGTACCCTTGGAGGACGAGTCGAATATGGAACTCTTACAAATTAAAATCACATAGTTATCTGTATGACGCCTATAGGTTTTGGGCAGCTACTAATCAAGAAAGCCTTTCAGGTCCTACTATAGATTTGACGTCAGGTAATTCAACCTGATGTATCTGAATATCAGTGTTTACGAAGCAACAACTAGGTACATGACTTTTGCAACTAATAGACGGGTTATCGGCGAATAGAATTTCGGGCTTCTAACTAACCTAAAAGGTTGACATTCAAGAGAAATTGATCTTGGTTGTCACTTTCATCTTTCAAAAGCACGTTACATCGTTTACACATGCTTTTGAATCCATCGAAATATTGGTTTCAGTACCCTAAACCGTCGAATTGATCTGTGTGATTATAATTGAGCCAAAAGTGCCACGTTTTACATAATTTTATTGATTGTAGCTTTCTCTCGTTGAAATCAGACGACCAAGGTATAAATACTAAAGGTATTTTTTTATTATTTTACATTCAGGAACGTTTATTCCCCGATTACTGAATGTTACCTTAACTACCTTGCTCGATACTGTACCTTATTCTTAATTTAAATCATGTTTGGGTTACGATATATCCTCTTGTTTTATTGCATCGTGTAAATACAATAATTGAGTATAACATTGATTAATGCACTCCAACGGTAACTTACTTCCAAAGAACTACCGATTTATATAATAAATTAATAATGATTCGAAAAATGTGAGTTAATTGCAAGAATTAAAAAAAGTATGTATTAAAAACGGTTTAAAATAAAATTTGATATATTATATTCATGAAATGTCTTAGATAATCGAAATTTCCAAAATAGTTTGGGTGCATTAATAATGTTGTAATATTTTAAGGATAATTGTTGTTAAAATGGAATGGAATATAACAATATGATTTTAACAGCATCACAAGAATATGGCAACATTCCAATGGCGTCCCGGAGCGGCGCAAACGCAAAACGCGATATCTCCGTTACCTGCGTCGTCGAGCCAAGGACGACAACACCAAAGTTTCTGCCGTCTAACTCAACAGATAGGTAGGTACAATAAATTAGACAATCTTAGATATATCTTTCTTGGCACAGTGATTGTCAAATCTGAGGGTGTACTCCCTATCTCCGTCAACGAAGTTACGGGCCGTTCGAAAGTTTTCTGAAACTTCGGAGTCCGATAAAACAAATGTCAAATTCAATTTTTCGAACGGGTAAAAACACATCGAGAGTATTATAGATATTGATTAAAAACTGAGTAGAGAAGTTGTGCTTATGCTGACTGCATAAAATGTCCGCAGACTGCTAAGTTCAGTAGAGGGAGCGTCACTGGACGAGATAACAGCGGATGCAGAGGACCAGCCGGTTATCTGGGAGACATCGTTCACCGAACCACCGCGAAACCACACGCCGCGCAGCCAAACGCCGCGACAGAGCATCGATAATGGACCTGTCGTAAGTTTCCAATACAGCTTTCCGTTAATGGGATCAGATTGTGACAAAGTGGAGGTACAATAGAATTCAAATACATAGATAGGTACATAGTTTTAACAACATAACTCTTACAGGTCGAGAAACTAATAAGCATAACTCCAACCTCACCCAAACCGCCTGAAAACGTCCTAACTATGGCCATAGAAGCAAACGTTAACGTAATAGACAAAACAAACCATAAGAACGCGTTGGTGCCGGAACGAAAAACAGCGCCAATCGCGTCACCAGACCCACCCCGGATAAACGCGTGGGCCAAAGAATCCGCGACATACACTCCAAAACCAAAACCTCTTTGCTTGGATGCTGCTCAACTAGAGCAAAACTTGAACGCGTTAAAAAAAAATAGCGGATCTGTCAATTTGACAACCATGAACATTTTGCCACCATACATAAACGTCGTCACCCCAAACAAGTTATCCGAATCAAAAACAATACAAATAGATCCAAAGAAGGCGGTTATAGACGACTTGCCGAAAGAAGCCGAGCCAAAAGAGGAAAAAACTAAATTGAAACAATCCAGCTCTGCGGCGAGTTTGCTCAATGGTCCGATGACTGATGTGCCGTATGCAGACAGTGATAATGCATCGTCGAGTTCGAGTAGTAATCAAGCGAGCAAGAAGTTCGATGATAGGAATACAGGCAACAAACAGGGTAGCAACGGCGACTACGTCGGGGACTCAGAAATTAGCTGTTAAATCGTTCCAGTGACACATTGGTTGTGTTTGAACTGTGCCACAGACACTTACGTGCTATGTTACATATTATTAGTTGTAAATATTTTTTTAAATAAATAGACTTTGTGATGAAGAAAATATTTATTTTGAAATTTGTATTTTTATCGTACGTGTACAAATATGTCTTTATTTTCGTTACAGATAGTAAGTAGTTTATTTTACAAATGGCTTACTGGTCGCTTTTAGTCATAGTTTATTGTTGCTCAATTAGCTCAATGTTTTGCGAAAAATATTACCTACCTACCTAGACGGAATAAAAACAGTTTTTGCTACTTAGATAATAAAATATCGGAAAACCAGTTGTGTAATTTTAAAATGTAAATAAACTGTGCTTCTTAGTTATCTTTTTATACCATTTAGTATTATTTACGCCAATTTTAAAAATAATGGCTCTTTTCTGACCAACATTTGATCTCTAACTTTTAGACAAATGTTTGTGTTAGACCCAATTTTTTACCGAATTTTATTCAAATTTACACCCACTAAACCTTTTGACTTCAATTTTGAGAACAAATGTGGTCTGAAAATGGGTTAAACTTGACATATTTGTTGAAAAGAAACGCACAGGCGAATGTTGTATTGCTTATTAAATATCTTATACGTAAAATAAGACCACGTAACGAATTATACGGTTCTGTCTTATTGGTTCAAATTTCAGGACCTTTCGGAGATTTTTACAATGGCAAGATATTTATAACAAAAAACTTACGATGTTGGCAGCATTGTATTGTAATTTTTTTATTAGTCAGTTTGATCTACTTAGTAAAAAATCACGAAAGGCCCTTTCTCATTCCTAGAATAACTAGGCCACCGTAGTCGCTTAAAATGTTTGTAAATAATATAAAATGTAGAGATTTGTGTACATCCGCCCTAATAATATAACAATTATGCAAGATTATTACGATTCATGTAGAATTAAAATAAAAAAATATTTATAATTTCGTGTGTATAAAAAGTTTATGTGATGTTAAATAAGATATTCTGGAGTTTTCATTTAGTGTTATCGCATTGTTAGAGTGGTCATTTATAAATATACACGTCTAGAAGTTATGTAAGTAATAGTTTTTATTATATTATATAATATATATATTACATATATATACGAAATTAAAATGTGAAGAAAACACATGAATGCTTTAATTACTGTAAGATAGTGTAAGATAATGTTTGTTTTTACTCTTGGTAGTCCATTTCCTTGTGTTACTGCCTACTTTTTGTGCATTTAGTTACGGTTTAGGCATACAGGGTATCATGGTAATTTTCCTTTTATTTCAGTTAAAAAATCGTGTTTTTCCGCATTTTCAAAAAAATAATTGTTCCTCGTGCCAACTTTTAAATAATTTTTTAAGTGACATTTACGTCGAAATATTATGACCCCATTATTTATAGCTAGCTTACTATTAGGTACTATAAAAAAAAACATGTGGAAAGGGGGTTCAACAAAAATTCAGTTGTTAGCTGGAGTAGGGTACCTACTCCAAATTTGAATTAAAAAAACTTAAATCATTAAAAAAAATGCAGAAAGCTTTTTTGGTGAAAATAATACCGTATTTTTTTTTTTCATTCTCAACGACATCTTTGTATTTTTTATTTATTAACCTAACGTAAGCACAATAATCACATCATAAATATAACTAGACAAAGATAAGCTATGCTATAAATATTCGGAGGAAAATAATTATTTATCTAAGTAGCCTTTGTTTTACCCTCAACATTTTTTTGTTTCATACCTACACTGCAAATTTAAACTAATAGGTATCCCACTATATTAAAACGTATATTTAATAGTTTTAATGATAAATAATGTTGTAAAAATGATGTACAGTTACGAATTGTTGTATTTAGTTTGTAATTTTCTGTGCAGTTAAACTAGGCAATGATTAAACGTTTTTAATTTGAACAGATTTCAGAAATTTTATGCTGTCAATTTTGTTTAGTAAACCCTGTTAATAATTTGAATTCTAGATACCATTCAAAATTACGAAAAATGTCAATCGTAGTCGTAAAAACGACTTTAAATTTAAAAGCACAAAAGTGTTTCTTGACGAATAACGTTTTATTGTCACTTTTAACTTTGCTCAATTTAGAAATTACTTTTGAACTATTAGAAACAATCTTTTTAAACCCTTTTTTTAATAAAATGTGTAATGTGGTTGTGAAGTAAATATAGTTACGGAAGACAATGCGAAAGAGATGCAAAAGAGTTCCTTTTTATTGAAAAAAAAAAATAAGTGACTTTGAAATGTTATTCTTCATAATTCTTAGTTATAAAATTAAGTGTTGTGTACTGGTTTAAAACAACGAAAAAGATATTGTTTAACATAAACGCAGGCGTTTTTATTTTCCTAAAAAGAAGCAGTATTTGTGTTTCTATGTCCCAGTTGTATTTAGATAATGTAATACTAAAATAATTAGTAATTACATTTAGGACAAGTTGAGATTTTGAAAAAGCATTGCGGTAAGGAAACTGAATCTATGCATCAATCATATTACGCTCATTAGCATTGAGTGTAAATAAAACTGAACTTAAATATTAAATAAGGGGCTCAATGCAATACACAAAAGAAATATCGCTCGGAGAATGTAGTTAATGACTATTTTATTTTAATTTCTCATACTTTCAGTTTTCTTACTACAATCCCATTTCAAAAAATCATCGTGTACATTATATGATACTTATATTAAATATGAAAAATATGTATGTAAAGTTTATAAAATAACAATAAAACAAAAAAGTGTAATTGATATTCAAAGATAAAATCATTAATAATAAATGTATATGGTGTTTTAATTTGTCACCTTTCTACTCTCTTGCTTTTTTTAGTCCATAATACTTAACAGGCAGTCTTTAGTGCTCACTACAATAATACTACAGGGAATGTAGAAACAGAAAACCATATTATTAGCAGGTACCAATATCAAAATTTTATCAATAATAATATTAAAGCCAATAAAATGATAATTATGATATGGCGAAAATAGTTAATTAGATATAAAGATTCTAAAATAATGCAATAAAAATTGCACTTTATGAAATTGATTTAAAGTAGCTCAGCTGATTTCAAAGCTCGTCGGTAGGCTCGTTTTATTTAACATAATCTTACGGCTTCTCTGCCACGGGTTGTGGGTTCGATCCCCGCACTGAACAAATAAGGTAGTTGAAATAAAACTACTTTTTACGGATTTTATCGCGTACATTGATATTATTAATCCCGACGTTTCGGACCCTTTACAGCGTCCATGGTCACGGGTAGACTGAGGTGGTGGGCGTCTTGATGATATAATTACTGACAGCTACCCTAAATTATTTATTGTTTCATGATCAATGACATTTATTACTAATTATTAATTAAAACTAGATGGAGCCGGCATTTCCTAGCTGACGACCTCTGAGAAGAAACGCCGAAACAAACTCAGAGAATCATGGTCTTTTTTAAAGTAACAATATTCAATGATCATGTTTTAGTTGTTAATTATTGGCAATCCGATTCACGCAGAACGAGCTCACAGTATCCTTTGGTCTTGCAGTTGTAGGCCTGGATTTTGGTTTAATAGAATCTATAACAGGATTCCAAGCAGGTGGTAAGACCCACCCATCTTCTCTATTGAAATTTGGATGTTTTTTAATTTCAATAACCTCACGAATCATCCTGGGTAGGTATCGACTTTCCTTCGCAAGTATTTGTGGTTTGTCAAATCTGATATAAATATATCTGATATAATAATATCAATATACGCGATAAAATCCGTAAAAAGTAGTTTTATTTCAATGTAATATTCGCGTAAATGTCAGAAATCAATAAATAAGGTAGTTGTTCCGGGTCTGAGTGTTAGTGTTTGGAGAAAGTTTGTGTTTATAAACGCACCCACGATACAGGAGAAAAATCTAGTGGGCAACGTTTTTCTTGAAGCAAAAAGAAATCTCCTTTTCTTCTAAACAGTTCCGCAAGGCAGCATTTTTGGACCTGTTTTGTTCAATTGCGTTTTGGTATGATCTAGTCAGATATTTTTTTGTCTTATAAATATTAGGGTAACTATATATTCATACGAATATGCTTATTTTTTTGTGTTTTGTTCGAGAATTAGGTAGCTTACCTCATTAGTCTTATGATCTGAGTCTGAGTATTGGTGTCAATTCTTAAATCAAAGTATTCTGGGGTTTGTCCCTTTCCTCAGCATTATGTATTCAATTATTTCAAGTTTTTTTGTGAATGAAACATCAAAATTAATTTTAAACAATCTGTTTATTTGTTTACTATTTAAATAATATTTTTACAAAACTCTACACATCAACTATGTTTTACAAATCTTAACGCTTCCAGCGTCTATGGTACATTTATCGCGCTCATTTAAATAAAGCCAGGCTTACTACTATTTATAGTAAATCACTACTCAAAATTGAGTTAACGAACTCACAATTTCACCACAAAAATCGCCATTTTGAATTTGATCAGTAATTCAGAAAAATCTGACGTTTTGTTCGTGTGCCAACATTGTAAGACTAACTTAGAATTATTTAAACTTATAAACATTTCAGCAGACTTGTGTGAGTTAGAATTAAGATTTGTATTCTCTTTACTTAAAATTATTTATTTACGATTTGTTACAAAAGAAGTTACACTAGTATGTAAACTATTTTACATATTTATTATATTTGAAAGTGGTGTACTCAAAATTAATGACTTAATTAGTTTATATCCTGTAATAATTTTAAGTAAAGAGATTAAGATTGAACTTTTTCAGCGACGCAAATATGAGTAGGTACATAAAAAACGCGAAAGCTATATCAAGTGCGGAGTCTACAGCTTGGCAAAAGTCTTAACAACGCAATGCTTTTGTTTCATTTCTCTCATAAGTATTTTTTCACAGCATATAATTAAACATCGCAAAAAATACTGTACTCAATTGCTGTGAAAAAACAAACAGTAAACACGCAAAAATAATTTAATAATTCAGAAAACCTTTCGATAAGTATTCAAATATAGGAAAAAATATCAATAAACGAATAAATTTTTGTTCATATTTTAAGCTGGTAATAAAATGTGATGTGGTATTGCACTATAACAAACACTAAAACTAAAAAGAGGTTAAATATTTCTAAAATACATCGATGTATGATTGATATGAGCAATACAAAGGGATATTTTATTATTCTATACTTTAGCGAAGATTACTTTAATATTCATCTAAATTGGACATAAAATGAAAACTAATCTCATACACTTTTAGTGGTAAATAATATTAGCCAATCCTATAGATATTGTAGGCATTATTAATTAAATCACATTTAATTATTATTTAATATATTATCTTAATTAAATCTTAATTTTACGGAAAAATATTTTACAAAAACAGATATCAAGTATTTCAGTATAAAATATAATAATTAAAATAAAACGGCGATGCCTTCATTATCTTTTTAAACAAAATTTTGATTTTGTGCGAACTTAATAGTACCTATTAAAAAAATTGTATCGCTCCCTACTTTTCTTTCTCGTTTTCTTTTTTCCATTTTAATCGTCAAGCAATTAAAACTCGTGATATTTTTTTAAAACATGCTGATTTACACTCAAAAGAGAATCAATTATGTATATGGCGGATTTTTTTTTTTATTGTAAATTACGTTTTCTTATTTCACATACTTGATGTTGCTGAACCTAACAAGGAGTAAAGTGGCTTCCTTGATTAAAATAAAAACAAAAAGATTTTTAAATGTAAATATTAATATGAGTAAAGCCAAATTTTCTATTGTTTATCATAAACTTTTTTAAATCAATCATACTTATTCTTCCTAATTAAAAATACAATTTCATTTGTTTTTGTATGAAATATTCAATAAAATAAACTTTACTGATTTTTTAGGTTCTATGTTTTTCTACTTTTTTTTCTCGCAATAAATTATCCGATCAGTAATATTGAATAATGTTTTTATTGCATCGTAAATTATGCTTTTTCTGGTAAGTAGCTATATATAAATATTTCATATTACATACCTCCAAAAAATAACACATTTTAAAGTTCCCAAATACAGAAACAATGAGTCAATTCAAAGCAGACACAAATAAAATTTTACTAAACGAATTAAAAAATGTGTACTGATATTTTGAATGATTTTATCTTTTGCAGAATAAACCAGCAACTAGAGACTTGAACAAAAAGCATTATTATTCTGCATGCTTCCTGTATTGTAACATCATAAACATTTTTAAAGAAATAAATATCATAGTGACTTGTTCAAAATTAAACCGCGCTGTCGTCAATTCCAACTGTGGACAACAATTCGGTTCCTTGGAAATATTACCATCACATTGCACATCACGACTAACTGGTCCAATCTCCAGTTTGTATCGATACAAAAGTGATACAAATGTAATTTTGTATCGACATCAAACATACATAACACTAACAATTAGTATGAACACACTGCGTTGTATCCTTAATTTGTATAAATACAAAAAACGGTAAAATCCAGAAAAAACGGGAGATCATTTTATTATTAAAATTATTTGACGATATAATTCGGGGATTATACAGTTTTTGTATTTAATACAAAACGCTACAAAGACTATCTAGTCTACCTCAATACAAACGCGGTTATCACAAGTCGAAGTCGACAGTGTCGTTAGAAGTCGTTGTCGCTAGAAGCGTCATACGTCTCACAGATCTGGTCGGGGGCCGCGGGGCGTAGGCTCGTGTATGCTTGCACCGGGCCGTGGAAGGATTGTGAACGGAGCACGCTACTGTAGAAGAAAACAAATACGTAAAAAAATTACAAGTTTTGTAACAAAAGTAATAAATGAAAACTTTCATGTGTTATTTGCAGATGCTATTCTACTTTAGTTGCGGTTAAAAAAAAACTCAAGCCTTCAAACATGAAATGTGACAGATGACAGGTAATTTTTTAATTCGTTTTTTTTGTAATATTTTAATTTGCTAAGAAAGCATTTGACGTAAATACCCACTAGATTGTAGAACAGCGTATGTAAACAGTGTATGTAAAGAGCCTAATTATAGGCAGTTTGCCCAATAACACATGTACCTACAGTTAAAAAAAATTGTATCAATTATTATACATAGCGACAGAATATTAAAGCCTAGTGGTATGATCTTCGAGTGCGAATAAAGGTCTGGAGTTCTAATACAATGTAAGTAGCTCTGACTACACGGTGAAGGAAAACATCGTAAGGAAACCTGCATGCCTGAGATTTTCTTGACCGCGTGAAAAGTTTGCCAACGCGCACTGGGTCCTGTAGTGGACCTGGCCTCACTAGTTCTGAGAGGAGACCACACCCAGTATAGTAGGGCAATAAATGTAATAATGATGATTGAATTGTAGCTATTTGGTACTTCATAGTGCAGTTTTTACGACTGCACTGTGTTTTTAGTGATTTAAAATGTGTAAGTATAATTTTTCTGTATACAGGGTGTTACAACACTACCCGTAAAGCCGAAAGAAGGTTAAATGGGGCCTTATAACCTGGATCCCTGACATGACAGCTGACAAAATTTTTGGCTTTGATATTTAATATTTGTACGGGGTATTTTGTAACACGTTGTATACATTGCAATCTAGTTTGTGCCATGTTTTTTACAGCTTTTTAACTTACCTACAGATCTATAATTTGTTCAGTTGACTACAAAAATAAATGTTTTAATACTTAGTTAATAATATTTCATTGTGGAGCCAAACGAAAATTTTCATTTATCCATGCAATTTTAAGATAAGGCTTGAGTTAGTTGCTAGCTTAACACCATCAAGATTGAAAAATAATGAAAAAAGAAAATATAGTTACATACCTACTATAAAAATTATAGTAACCCAAAAAACCACACATGATCTTCTATAAAGCGTTAATATAATCTATAATGTTGCCAATAAAAAAATACTGTGTAATATTTACTTTGCACCAAAATAGTTAAATGGGATTTTGCTAAATGATTAAATGATAATTAAATGATATTTATTTCTGTAAATAGATCTTTTAGACACTTTTACAAGTCAATATTTTACATATTTTTTTAAGCTAGATGGCTCCGGCATTTCCTAGCTGACGACCTCTGAGAAGAAACGCCGAAACAAACTCAGAGAATCATAGTCTCTTTTAAAGTCCAGACAATGTACAGTAACAAATATGTGTCTTACAATGTAGGGCAAAGTCTGAAATGGCCTTTTGAAGAAAGAGCCATAGCGGCTTTGAGTAGACCAGACCCAACTGACGGAACGCATGCATCAGTCAATGTGTAGCTCAACCATAATTTAGGGAGCTCAACAACCCGTCGCACGACGATACCAGATCAGAGGAACATTTGCGTAGGCCACATAAAAAGGCTCAAAGCCACCAGACTGTTCAAAGCTAAGTATGTATATTTAGCCAACCAGCCAATGGACACTTTATTTTGTGTTATTTATAACAATTAGAGAGTGAACCAAGCAGTAGAAAAGCAGACTTGATTTTTCATACAAACAGATTTTAAAACAATAATACTTATTATATTTTTTTAAATATAAAATACAAAAATGAAAAACCAAGAACTTTAAAAGCATAGATGTGAAAGCTTTTGAAACATTTGTTGTAAAATACACCAAGAATGGGTGCAAAATATCACAGCTGTCATTTTGAAAATCCGCGGTCGCCACAGCTGTCAGTTTGACATTCGACTAACCTTACACGTCAAGATGGCGGCCTGCATGTCACTTACACGGAATTGCATGCATTTTGATTTGTCACGCTCTAAAATTTACAATAAATTATGTTTTAATCGTATTCACATAATGACTTAAGCTTATATTAACAGAAAAGAAATGTTAAAACAGAATATTTACAACTGAAGAAAAATATTAAACAAAAAGTTTTAAATGCAAAACTAAATGTTAAAAACTTCAATGTTTTTTAGTAATCCCTAAGTTATGTTTTTTTTTTTTAAATAAAATACTTCCATTAATTGATGTTACATTAGTATATTTACCCCCTCCTGTTCTAATAAAATCGGCTACCTACTGTTTCTGATCCAAACTACAATTTTTACAGCCTTTTGAGCGTCCAGGCAAAGGCAAGTACCGCAAACAGCCTACCACAGACAAGCCAACTTTTTCGAGCATAGGTCACTTACCTAGCAGTTTTTGACGGCGTTTTGGTCGATTTTCCGAGAGCAGCCGCCTTCCTCGGGTCGTACGAAGCCCTTCGTTTCCACTTCTCTAACTCTTGTTTCTTTTGTTCTATGTAACAAAAATATTTTTTTAATTCGATTATAGTACAGTAGAGGTCGCTACCAGGAGTCAGCATAAGACTGGCTGGTTTAAGAAGAAGTAATCATTTGAATTTGATTGTAGAATGTTTATCCAAAGTGATTAATGGCTGTCAGAGAGAATTCCCTTGACCTTTGAAGAATAAAGTCGCAGAGTACCTTTTAACCGAGAGTTTCTTTGAATAAGCCTCCTAGGATCCCATCAGGATCCTACAACTGGTGGAGGCGCCGGGTATCGATCCCGGTACCTCTCGCGATTGTAGGATCCTGATGGGATATATGTATATATGGGATAGTACTTCACCTGTAACATAAATAATGCAAACCCTGAAAGTAGTTTGCTCAGAATCGATTTCGGTCATTTTTAATATAGGTACTTTATATCCTAAAATACACAGTGGAAACAAATGAAAAAGAAACGTAAGACAAGTCAGTTAGCCTATTTAAAATTGGCCCCAAAATATTCACATTAATCAACGTAATCAATGCAGGTCAAGCTATCCAAAACTGTAAAATTTTCCCAATTGAATATGAACCTTATCATGATGTGTATTAAAGTTAAATATCTATCAAAGAAATTTGACAGATTGGGGTAGCTTGATGTTCTGACCTCTGTACTTATGTAGATACGAAGTCTGTACTTAAAAGAGGCCATAATTCTCTGATTCTGATTTCGGTGTTTTTTCCGGCCAGCCCACAACTATTATTTGCGATTTGTAAAAGTGTCTTTAACTTAGCCTTTAATAGAATCCAAAGCCTTTGCAGCCGAAATTTATGAAAGTTTAAAGAACTATTTGGAGAATTAATTATCATTTAACTATCACTAACGAAACGCTCCGCGGTCGCTCGGGTATATTATATAACTTTTAACTTAAGCTTTTTTTTGAGAGGGGACGCCCTAGAAAAACTTATACCGACCTTATTGGTGAGGTTCTTCAAAAAGGTCAGGTGCGTAGTACTCGCAACCGGTGTGTATGTATGACAAGATGTATGAATGTGGTCGAAGCGAAAGAAGTATGCAAGAATCGTAGCAAGTGGCGTTCTTTAGTTTCTGCCTACCCCTATGGGAAAAAGGCGTGAGTGTATGTATGTATGTATGTATGTATGTAACTTAAGCTTCTTATATAATCCCTCTTTCTACTGGTGAAAACCGTATGAAAATCCGTATAGTAGTTTCTGGGATTAGTTTGAACAAACACAAACTCAGCGCGGCGGAGATTTTAATATCACTACATAGTATAAAACAAAGTCGCTTTCTCTGTCCCTATATCCCTATGTATGCTTATATCTTTAAAACTACGCAACGGATTTTGATGCGGTTATTTTTAATAGATAGAGTGATAGAAGAGGAAGGTTTATATGTATAATACATGTATATTGCACTCGTGCGAAGCGGGGGCGGGTCGCTAGTATATAATAATATGTAGTGATTTACCCATTTCATAATGCTGTGCGCTCCCCTTGCTGACAGGCTTGTCGGTGTTGAGCACCCCCACGTAAGTCTTGCTGGGGTCTCGCCGCAGGAAGTTCTTGGGCGATTGCTCGTTCTTGTACTTCGATATGTCTAGGTAGCGCGGTTGGATGGCCGGCTTCCGTTGGCTGATGGAGGTGGTGGACGATGACATCGAGTAGTCACCGCTATACCTAAAAATCATGTATATATCAGTAATACGATAGATAATAGTTGCTGGGTTTAAAAAAAATTACACATTAGTGTTTTGGTTTTAAACTTTGAGCAGAGATTGAAATCAGTAAATTTGCCCTCACCGTACTTATACTTGAAAACGTGTCGATATAGAGATGAGTGCATGCACACATTCAATGTGACAGAGAACGACAGTGTGCAATATTCAATACGAGTGAACGGGACAATAACGGATTCGATACTTCCGATGTCAACCAGTCTACCTACGGAAACGTGACCATTATTTGACGCGGTAGGGCGCATCTAGCGATTTAAATCTTTGACTTTGAGTTTGTTTCCCAGGTCGATCAGTGTCATTGGATAATTCTACGAAATTCCTTTTGAAATAAAACTACTTTTTACGGATTTTATCACGTCATATTGATATTTTCCCTCACCTCAGTCTACCCGTGACTATGGATGCTGTAAAGGGTCCGAAACGTCAATAAATAATAATATCATTATAACGCCATAATATCCGTAAAAAGTAGTTGTATTTTAATTTTGTTAAAAAATGCCCTAGAAATCCGCAACCAACCTCTGTTTAGCCTGCACTGGAGCACTCCTCTTCCCTCCTTGATGCCGCATCACTACAGGTGCGCTCTCCGTCCCACTTTCCCCTTCCGTATCACTCGTGCCAGTGGTCAGAGAATTCTTCTCATGGCTAAAAATCGACGAATTCCTAGGACTACTCCCATTTGTAGTTGAATTAGTATCACTATCGAGGATAAAAGTTTTCCGCTTGTCGATGGCCTCCTCTCTTGTCTTTGTCAGGAAATCTATATTCTCTTTGGTTGGGGTTATGTCATCAATGATGAATGTTTTTCTTTTATCCGCGTCGCGGGCGTCGCGGCGTTTCTTTTCCTGTGTTTGGTTTACCTGTAAAACGGTGAAGATTGTTATAAAAGATGTTTGATTTAAAAAAACAATACTTCGTAAAACATAGTTTGATATCGATGACAGATGTCAATAAAACGTCAACTTCTTACATTTCTCCTTATTAGAATTATTTTAGGAGGGCGAGTTCGGCACATAAAAAAGGAACTAAGAATTTAATTGTACCCCGAAGACTTATTGTGCCCTGAAGACTTTTATTGTGCCCAGTTAATGACAATAGGCTCGCCCTCTATTACATGGGACCTAAACATACCAGCGAACTGTAGTACATTAGTAGATCTCTGCCTTACCCTTCGGGGAATACAGGCGTGATGGTATTTATGTATGAAATTCCTACCTGGAAATTTGTGACATAATCCCTGGACAGGACCACATCGTTGGTCATGGCTTGTCTCCTAAGGTTACTGTAGTCTTTAGGCCTGAGATCCAGTATGTCTGAATGAGTGGACGTAATCATGGGGTCTACGGGCAGCGTGATTATCATCTGGTCGTCTTCTGTCTCTTCTGAGGAGTAGTCCAGGGTTTCTAGGTCCGCTATGTTCGTTGTGTGGAACGACTGGGAGCGGTGGACGGGTGATGAGTGACTGGAATATAAATATTACGATTTAGAATTTTTATTGTTATAAAATTCCAGAAATTACAGAATGGTCCCCAGTAGGCGGCACGTATGTGTCCTACACACGTGCCTAAAGTAACGTGTGAGGGAAGGCCTCGCTGATTGAGGGGGTCCAACAACTGCTGGCCGCAGCCTGTCATGGTCGTGGCGAATTTCACGTCTCCCATGTCCATGACAATACGGCAAGTGAAGGAAAGTACGGTTTTTAGTCGGTATGAGTCCGACACACTCTGCCGCCTCCCTAGGTGGCGGATAGTTCATGAGGATTTTCGGTACTATAAAAAAAGGGGTAAAGAATGGTGACAGTACTGAATTACTGAATGCTGGGCTTCTATTAAACAACACCTGTTAAAGCTACACGTAGCAGAAATGCTCATGTTACGCTGGTCGGGGTCACATTGCTCAACAGAGTATGCAACATCCACGTCAGAGGAAGCTACAAGATTGCTCCCATTATAGAGATGTTAAAAGAACGACGCTTTCAATGGTATGGACAGGTGCTCCGCAATCCAAAAGACCACATGGTATGAGTAGCCCTTAACGTACTGACAACAACGCACCACCGCGGTAGAACTTCTGCCACCTGGCTTTCATCAGTCCAAAAATACTTAAAGGACATGAATGTTGGCGCTGAGACCGCGCAAGATAGAACAAAATGGAGAATACAGAGAGGAGAGCCGATCCCTGATAATGGGATAAGGCGAAGGAAAGAAGTAGATAAAATAACAGTGGGGCTAGTGGCTATGTTATAATTACGCTGATCAACCGATATGCAAGGTTAAGCTGCGCTGCGGTCAGTTTATAGACGGATGACCATTCTTAACATATGGAGACGCCTCCGTGCCTTGACGAGCACGTAAAACTGTTGGTCCCGGTTGTGGCGGTTTTTGTAACAACCCAAACCAACTTAGGAGCAGAGTTTTAGGCAAAACCAACTTAGTAGCAGTTTTTACCAAGTCCTCGAAATTCAAGTCATGATACGTTACCTGGGCGAACTCAGATCATCCTTGTTGCAATCCTGTCGTTTCGCCATCTGCTGGCGTCGCTTGCCCTCTTGGGCCGCCTTCATGGGGTCGTACGACGCGCGCTTCTTCCAATTAGAGAACTCGATCTCTTTGGAGGCCAACGCTGATGATGAACGGTACTGGCTTGGCTTCTTTTGTCCTGGGGGCGGGAAATTTGAATTGTTAATATTTTGAAATTGGAACGTCATAGAATTTCCGTGATTAGCGTGACTCAAATCTTTTGTTGAGTTTGTCTTTAATATTGTCAAGAATCTATGCTAAGAGTCTATGAATTAGGAGTATCGCAATAAACCACTGACATCTATACTTGTATTATAGAGCTCAGTGCAATAAACCCAAAGTTCGCAGTAGTAGGTAAGTCATTTTACATATACAAATTTATGTTTTCCTTATGGAAAAACCTAATAAGTTTTGGTTTAAAATGGGGTAAAATTCCTCCACCATGAAATTTATAATCGCTAGGCACCATTGATAAGCAGTGATAGCCTAGCGGTATGATCATTGGACTGCCAAGTCGAAGGTTTCGAGTTCGAACCCAAGGCACGCACTTCTGGCTTTTCGAATTAATCGTGTGCGTATTAATAATTAATTATCACTCGTTTAAACGGTGAAGGAAAACATCGTGAGGAAACCTGCATACCTAGAGATTTTTCTCGACGGTTTGTGAAGTCTGCCAACCCGCACTAGGCCAGCGTGGTGGACTATAGCCTAATCCCTCTCATTCTGTGAGAGGAGACCCGTGCCCAGCAGTGGGACAGTATACCTATGAGTTGATGATGAGGCGCCATTGTGACTAGTATTTTTGTATTACTTAATGAAATTGACGAACCGAACCTCTATCATACTTAAAGGAGACCCGTGAGTTCCTGTCAAGGAGAGATCGTAAAGTCCGTCAATGACTTGTTATTATGTACATAATTAAGACATTTGTTTTCATAATATATGAAAACAGATCGAATCATCGACTGATTCAGTGTGTCATTCGAGTGTAATAGGCCTTTGAATCGATAAATCGATGATGTAATTGCTATCGGAATCGATTACAACAGCCATTCGTTCCGGTTATCAGTAATGGCAGTGGTTAGGCCATGTGGAGCCTACGGCCGTTGTCCGATATTGTTTATAATGTAGGTATCAAAACGGAGATTTCCATAAAGCGATTCTAACATTTTTAGATGTATTTAAACTTTATGTAAAACTAGAAATATTGAAAGGTCTTATTTTACGCACGGTGCTCATGGCTAAGTAATAACTAAGTTGATCAACCGATCTGCAAGGTTAAGATGCGCTAGTCGCGGTCAGTCTGTGGATGGGTGACCATTCTTAAAATATCGCGACCCCTCCGTGCCTCGGAGAGCACCTACAGCCGTCGGTCCCGGTTGTCATACGAACACCTATGACAATCATAAGTGGTCTATCCTCAGGATATCGGTATTAACTATTACCCCGAAATTAAGTTGCGGAGACGGCAGTCGCATCATGTAAAATACTGATATTCAGCCGCATCTGGTTAGACTGGAAGCCGACCAACATAGTTGGGAATGGCTCGTAGGAAGAGGTATGTACGAATGGTATGTATAAAAATATCCGAGTCTTTTTATTCTTTCTTCAGTAGCGAATCTCTTCCCTACGTCACAATCTAACCTCAAAATAATCTGTCAGAATCAAAACCTACTTGGCGCCAAATTGCATTCCAATCCATGATGGCCGCCGCTGTGTTGCAAGCATGACGAATTGGTAACTACCTACTGCCTAAACTCAATTCAAGGATAACTCGATTCTTTATTAGCAACGCTGTGTGTTAAATAGAAATTATCAATTGTATTCTCATTTGTGAAATTGTTATTCAATGAAGTGTTGCAAACTTCAAGTTACAATCTCCATTGATTTGTTTCCTTTATTTGTTGTTTTAGGAAGGAAAAGTAAAGTATTGTGTCGTATTGTGCAAAGGATTTATGATCTTTATAGTTTTTTTTTATTTATAAAGTTTAATTTGCAATTCCCCTGGCAGCGAACGATCCATGAGGACTTTCCTTAGAACAAGAAAAGGAAATAGTAGGCGTTATTAGTCTATAAATAGTATAAAACAAAGTGGCTTGCCGCTCTCTGTCCCTCTGTACGCTGAGATCTTTTAAACTACGCATCGGATTTTCATACGGTTTTCACTATCATTTAGATAATTCCTTTTGGAAGTTTCGTCACTCGGAAAGCTGCCCCGCTGAAATGGGACTGGACTGGACACATCTGTCACATGGCAGACGATCAATTGCCAAACTAACAACCCAATGGGTCCAACCGCATGGTAGATGCCAACACAGCAGGCCCAGACGGAGATGGTGGGACGAGCTGGACTCGTTCAAGAAAGACTGGTGCTTGGTAGCAATGCGCAGAGAGAAGTGGAAGGAGAGTGACACTACAAGCTTCTAATAATAATAATTATTATTATTTAAAGGAATAGGGTCAAAGTAAGACCACTCTACGTAGATTGGACATTTAAACTAATCAGTTTTTCTTAAAATACCAACACACACACGTTCACATTTTGATGTAGCTAAGACCGAATAGAAAATGTTAAAATAAGATACCTTTATAATCTAACTAATGTTGAATTAGAATTTTAAATGTAGATAATTTGGTTCAATAACTAGTTTGAGAAAAAACTGCTTGTTATACAATAAACGAATGTCAAAGGTGCCTTTCACTAAGACAGATAAGTTGTTGATTAACTAATATCGTAAAAACTACTTAACCACAGTATCGCATTTAGCAGATATTTACAGCTCCCGCTAGACGAGACACTTCAAATGAGGTGAATAGGTACAAGGCAGGAGACAGTTTGAACTACGGTTTACCTTAGACATGATATATTGCTCCATAACTTCATCATCATCACTATTTATGAGGCCTACGCAAATGTTCCTCTGATCTGGTATCGTCGTGCGACGGATTGTTGAGCTCCTTAAATTATGGTTGAGCTACACAATGACTGATGCATGCGTGCCGTCAGTTGGGACTGGTCCACTTAAAGCCGCTATGGCTCTTTCTTCAAAAGACCATTTTTCAGACGTTGCCCTACATTGTAAGACACATATTTGTTACTATTCTATGTCTGGACTTTAAAAGAGACTATGACTCTGAGTTTGTTTCAGCGTTTCTTCTCAGAGGTCCTCAGCTAGGAAATGCCGGAGCTATCGGGCTTAAAAAAAATGTTTATTATTGACTTGTAAAAGTGTATTTATGAGATCTATTAACAATAAATATCATTTATCATTCTTTCAATCTGACTGATTAATCTCAGAAACTACTGTACGGATTTTCATACGGTTTTCACCAATAGAAAGAGGGATTATCTAATCTATCTATTTAAGGGTTTAATTATGAACATATCCGTGCGCTAGTCATTTTATATAATGTAAAGAAATGCAAGTTGTTCCCTGTTGAATTCATAGATCGTTTAAAATGGAAAACTACCTACTATATAATAAATCCTTTTTGATATTTTTGATGTTGAGAATCCGGTTTACCATGAACTTTAAGCCGCATTCAAGAATTGTGAATCTATAAACGCCCCTGCTAATGAATAAGCAAAGGAGTTCGTTAACACTGCTTTATCTGATTGGCAATATTACTTTTGGTTTAATGAGCCTCACTGTGGAAGCCAGATTATGAAAAATGCTAGTAACATCATGCTACGCGAGAGTGCTAAGTTCAATTTTCAGGACGAAGTCTTATTGGGTTTTTCTAGAAATTCCCAGTAGACTTTGGATTTGTACCCGGTAAATAGCGGTAGGTACGCTGGGAGGTACGGTCAGCAATGATAGTTCAAATTTGAACTTCACAAAGAACCTCAATTTTGAAAACATGACAGCTCCAAAACTTGTCAAGAGATTTTTTTATTATGAAGGTAAGGTAAAAATTTAATGATCATCTATGCAATGATTTCGCAGAACCTTCACAGATCAGTAACTTCATATTAAAATTCGTATTGAAGATTGCAACGTGTTTAGCGAGTTTCGTTGCTGACTGTACAGTGTACATTAAACCTCCATTACCCTCCGGGGAACACGAATTTGTAATTGGATAAAATCTGAGACAAACATCAAAGATTAAAGAACATTACAGAACTGACATTCCTTCCATCTAAGTATTTGGTCACAACACCACGAGCCTTTGTCATAACCTTCCCCAATTGATCTTCGTCACGGAACCGTAACCTACTTACAAACAAAAGCTTGATAACTTACCTTTGTCTAGATGTTTAGGCTGTACTTCCCTCGTCGAAGACCTAGATTTAGTCAGTCTGTTTAAAGTTGTCTGCCGTGGTTCCGCAGACCTCCTGCTTTGATGATTGGTCTGTTTCCCTCTTTCCTCTCTCACTATTGGCTGTTCAGATACCCTCGGACTCAAACGCTCCTTAGTGGTAACTCTGACAGAGTTCCTGACCAATCCCGGCCCGAATTTTCTATGCATTTCAGGTGTATTTGGACATCTTCGCGGAGAATTGGCCGGTGCAATCGATTTCAAATCAGGGGAATCGATTCTTCCTCTGTTTATTATCTGTCTTTTGTATCTACAATCTTGCGACTTCTCGTAAGACCCGTTGTCAGATTCATCTGAATAATCCTTGTACTGTTCCGAGTGACCACTCGATCTTCTAGAACTTATTTTAATATCAATATAATTATTGTTCTTATTTACAGTGTTGAAGGAACTCGATCTTTTTATCGATGATCCGAAGCCGATGTTATTCGGTTTATACTTGAGGCCGTCGCTAAGGACTCTCTGGTGGCTCTTCTTGTCTCCTTGGCAACGCGTTGGTTCAATACGAGGGTATTTAGATTCTAAGGCGTTGTTTTTCAGTACAGTCTTGAGACACACCGCCGGGTTAGCGTTGCTTACATCATTAGCTTCGTTCTTTCGGCTTTCAAGCACTCGATTTCGCGTATGTGACTTTCTATGAGGAGACTGAATCGTTTCATCATGCGGTGGTCGATTCGACAGTGTTTTATCATCAGAACTGTTACTCAACAACCCTCGGTCTGAAGAAGGACTGTTCATATTCAAGTCATGTCGTCTATCGGTGTCTAAGGACCTCGATGCGGAGTTGAGGAGCATTTTAGTGCTTTCTGGGACTTTCGTGGATCCTGTTATAACATAATGGCCAGGACTTCTAAGTGGACTGCTGTCATTTGAGTGGTTTTTCCTTCTGAGGCGGTAGTTCAGTGAGTTGGATCGACTGAGCTGTGAGATCGGGAGGCGGGAGATCGCGGTCTTCTCGCTGATGAGGCTAGAGGTAAGCTGGGACGGAATGCTGCTGAAGTTATTGGTCCTGGAAGACTGTAGCTTGGCTTGTAGATTCGTTATGGCGTTTTGTGTTTTCAGCAAGTAGGATTCTGTGTCTTGAGTTGGAATGAGGTCCTGTAACAAGCGAAATGAAGCATTATTTCTCTTCGTAATCTTATTTAACGTCTTTTTAAGTTTGATTTTCTTATTAGAAACCCAACATTAACAGAAATAAGAAAAACTGATTTATTCGAGGTCAATGTTCTTTTTAGTAATTTAAACCCGTATCGCAGATATTCCGATTATACTTGTGTCAGTTTTGTGGTACTGGTAACTTTAGAGGCACAGTTACAATTATCGAATAGTACAGACGCCTGCAGGTCAAGATATCCAAAACTCTCAAATTTTCCAAATTGAAAATGAACCTTATCATTTTTTGTTATTTTAGCGAAGGAAAAATTCGACCGCGGGCTGTATTCGAACCTGCGTCTTCTGGTTAGGTACACCAGACGTTATGAACACTAAGCCACCGCGACTCCTATTCGTCAGGTCGAAATTTGGCTTCACATTCCGAATTTACAGTAATTCAGCGGTCGAATTTTTCCTTCGCTAAAATAACTTTAAAATCTTAGCATGGATAATGCAAAAAATACTTTTTATTTTGCATTTAAGTTTAAAATCTATCAAAACAATTTGACAGATTGGGGTAGCATAATGTGCTGACCTCTGAATATTAATAAAAGAAATCGCTACACAATACAACTACATGTAATTTTTCCGCACGTTTTACTAAGAAGTCCTTGTCAAGATTGTAAACAATCAAAGTTAAGCTGTTGTAAGATATGACAAGCTAAACAATGGTTAATCGTCGTTAGTTATTATCGCTAAACTGACTATTGTTTGGACACACCGCGACTGGGTAGAGGATTCGGAAATATTGTAGATGTTATATTTTTTAAACGATTACAAAAAGGGGGTTCTTAATCCTATCCTACTAATTCCTATTCCTACTAGTCATCATCAACCCATATACTGTCCCACTGCTGGGCACGGGTCTCCTCTCATATTGAGAGAGATTAGGCTATAGTCCAACACGCTGGCCTAGTGCGGGTTGGCAGACTTCACAAACCGTCGAAAAAAGTCTAAGGTATGCAGGTTTCCTCACGATGTTTTCCTACACCGTTTAAGCGAATGTTAATTAATTATTAATACGCACATGAATTCGTAAAGTCAGAGGTGCTTGCCTTGGATTCGAACTCGAGACCTTCGACTTGCCAGTCCAATGGTCATACCACTAGGCTATCATTATTCCTACTAGTATTGGGTATAAATGTGACAGTTTTTGAGGATGTATGGATGGATGTTTGAAGAAAGAAAGCAATAAATTTATTTCGCTACAGTTCGCGTACACAAAATTTTGCAGGAGACAACAAACAAAATATATAAGAAAAAGCTATAATAAAAATATACTTAATCCTATTTAAACATAACGGTCTGGGCCTCGCGACTGCGCCAAATAGGTCTAGTTCAGCATTATGTCAGGCTTGACGCTGATTGCTTGACGCTGATTTTCAACTAAACCTTTTCGAGATGTCACGGATGAAAATCAGTGGCAAAATATATATAATAAAGTGTAATAGTGTAATAAATAAATTGTGTAATAAATAAATTGTGTAATAAATAAATTGTGTAATAAATAAATTGTTTAATAAATAAATTATAAAGCCTACAATTAGAAATAAATAAATTTAAAAAGATTGTTTGTTACTCTATCACGCTAAAACTACTGAACGGATTTTGATGAAACTACAACATTATTATTTGTACATCAGCATAACATATAGACTATAATTTATAACGATTTTCAAATTACAACGATACTTAAAAGTAACTTTTCCTCGCAAACAAAGTCGCGGACAGAAGCTAGTTCGTCTATATATTTTTTAAGTATATTTGTGGGCCCGTGTATTTGTGGCCCGTAAGTAAATTTGGTTGGTGTCAATTTATGGATTCTAATGAAAAAGTACTTAATGCTGTTTCCTTTTCTCTCATTTTCCTCATTGTAGAATAATACCAGGTATATTTAATAAGAGGTAGGGCATAGTGGTAGTAATTCAACTCAAATTGGAGCTGACCGACTGAGGTACCTCCGCTTTGCAGAAAATCGAAGTGAAATAACACTGATTTGAGCTGTGTTGTGTTCCTTACGGTGAGCAAAGTTGCCAGTGCTCCGCGAGGAAACGTTGTGTTGGCAGTGGGGGGACTTTGACCCTTATACTGCCAACCCAACTATTCCTCAGATCAGCAGACTGACACTCGAACCACTGGTACACAGACGTCGTCTGAATGTGTTTACATAAAACTGCAATAAATAAAAACTATAAGCTGCATTGTCATTGGAGACGTCTGACTTTTATGTAAACACAGATTCAGATTAGGTAAGAGAATCTTCTCTCACTTTCTTAATATGACAAAATTTATTACTTACTTACATTTAAAGCAAACACACCATTACTTGTATAAAACCATTCTTTATGAAAATATTCATATTAGATAATTTACATATTGATTTCTGACACATAAGCGAATATTAAATATTGAAATAAAACTACTATTTACGGATTTTATCGCGATAAACCGATAATATTAATCCCCTATTAAATCAAAATCCAGCTCTACAACTGCAAGACCAAAGGATACGGTGAGCTCGTTTTGCGTGAATCGGATTGCCAATAATTAACAAAAATGCAGGGTAGCTGTCAGTGATTATATCATCAAGACGCCCACCATCTCAGTCTACCCGTGATCATGGACGCTGTAAAGGGTCCGAAACGTCGGAATTAATAATATCAATATAACGCGATAAAATCCGTAAATATTTAATATTCGAGCAAGTGTCAGAAAACAATGTGTAAATACATTCAATAATTAAAATAAACATTAATTTTATTGTTGTCTTCTCTTATACAGTAGTTACAGTTAAATAGGTCGAATATCTAATTTTATCTTTAAAACAAACAAAACAAGGTCTCCATCACGATTAGATTGTTAAAAAATTGTGTCGCCAAGCTGTGGGGAAATTTTAACCTATAAAAATGATGATATTTTGGGTTTGGATGGGGTCTGCTTTCAGGCTAACCAGATACGGCTAAAATCGGCCATCAGAGCTCCACAACCCAATTTCTGAGCAATACCGATATTGTGACGATAGACTAGTTGTCAGGGACTTGAGGGACCTTTAAAAATAACTTAGTAATTATGCCTAAGGAATATAAACGACTTCTACGCTGCAGGTGCAGTGTTATTGAGTTTTTCTATGTAATTCTCAGTAGCAGCTCGGAGTTTGGATTCATCTTCAACCCATATACTGTCATATTGCGAGGGATTAGGCTGTAGTCCACCACGCTGGCCTAGTGCGGGTTGGCAGACATCACAAACTGTCGAGAAAAATCTCTAAGGTATGCAGGTTTCCTCACGATGTTTTCCTTCACCGTTTAAGCGAATGATAATTAATTATTAATACGCACATGAATTCGAAAAGTCAGAGGTGCGTGCCTTGGGTTCGAACTCGATACCTTCGACTTGGCAGTCCAATGGTCATAGCACTAGGCTATCACTGCTTTTGTTTTAGTAGTTTGGATTCGTGCCATGATAATGATAATAGGCTCGGCCATATTATATGGAACCTAAACATACCGGCGAACTGTGGGTGCACAACTGTGGACAGTAGCTACTCCTCTGCTTAACCTTTCAAGGAATACAGGCGTAATGATAGGTATTTTTATGTATGTGGAATGTAAAGGAAACAAAAAAAATTACAGCTTTACATTTCCGAAAGTCAGCGCAAATTCTGCATTGCGATTCTTATGTAACACGCCAAATAAAAGACGATTTGGCGCAAATCGGCCGACCTACTTAATAATATGTTATTTTCGTGAGGTAGGTCAGATGGGGACAACGTTTGGAACGCTCTGAGTTACATTTACCATCGCGTCGGGAGAACTAAAACAAAGAATGGTCTTTATAAATGCAGATAAATAAATAATTGAGAATAATACATTAATTGATATAATTGACGACTTGACGACGTCTGTGGTCTAGTGGTTCGTGTGCCGGACTGCTGATCATGGGGTGGTGGGTTCGATTCCCACAAGACACAAATATTTGTGTGGATAAAACATGAGTATTTGTGTTTCTCTGGGTGTTTCTTATGTATTATAAGTATGTATTTACAAAAAAAAAAGTATATAAGTATTATATCCATTGTCTAGTACCCATAGTACAAGCTCTGCTTAGTTTGGGACTAGATGGTGTTGTGTAAAAATGTCCCAAATATTTAAAATATTTAAATCATAGGCTATTCTTGGCGTAACATTTAATCTCTATTTCATCAAAATCAATCCATAATACCATCAGTAATTAAAAGGACATTCCCCGAAACACAGAAACGTCCCTCCAACACAATTATTTCAGACAAAATATCTATAAACTAATTAATAGATATTTTTCCATAATTAAATTATGCGGAGCTCACCCGGAATTGGAATTTATACAGAGGTAAGCATTATTTTGTTTTAATTTTTTGCTTATTATTATTAACTTTTTCTGAATGTGCAATAAATGTCTTTGGTTAACACTATTAATGTAATCGCTAATCCAAGTTTTTTTTAACATACAGATTAGCAAAGAATATTGCTCGCGAATGAATAAAATGAAAAGATATTTTAAAAAGTGAAAGTTCGTTACGTGTTGGAATGTAACATGCTTAAACGGACCTCATTCATTCGGATCTATGATTTGTGTTGTGATATTAATAAAACAATATTATCATAGACAATCTATGAGTAAGATAACCTCCTTTCATGGATTGCCTTATTGGTATAGTGGCCGCAAACACGACTGCTGAGTACGAAGCCCTGGTTTCGTCCCCAGATCGAGTACGTAGTGGTTTATGGTTCTACTATGAGGATATTATTTGTAGCAGTCTCGTGTTTTGATTTATGTTCGTAAATTGCATTAGGTTCGCCAAGTATAGCATTGGATCTGAAACTAACTCTGCCTAATATCTTAGAATACAGACGCATAATTTAAAAAAATACTGTTTGACAATTAGCTCTTAACTTTCAAAATAGATTTTTAAATTATATTTTCTGAAGTTTTGCTATAAGTGAGCTAGTTATTTAATTCTTACTGCAGCCAAAAAACTATCGATTTTGAAATCCAAATTCATTCTTATTTTAAACGCTCACAAATATTTTGTAATGCACGGAAAGTTTTTGTAAGCGTTCTATTATCAAAGTATTTCTATTTATACATTATAAATAATTTCTCTAATCCAAAGTTAAGTGTAATAAAAGAAACTACGTCTTTATAGTCAGTTTTATTTTAAGACAAAATCTAACGTAATAATAATCTAGACTGTAAAGTTACACTAGCCAGAGCGAGTTCGTAATTGAAAAATCTGATATTTCCGATAATCATAAACATGAATTTGACCTGAATTATTCAGCCTTGCAACTTTATTATTACATATTGTTTATGTTGTAAGTTTTTGTTTTTAGACTCGTATTGTGATAATTATTTGTGGTAACATAAATGGTTTAAAAATATCAAAGCACGTAAGTAAATTGGTAGACGGGCATAAATAAGATCAGTATAACCTTTTATATCGATTCGATCGTTAGAGTGCAACTTGTCTAGACCTCCAAGAGACTGACATCGGTACACACCGACATAATCTTTATCATCAATTACGATTATACGATTATAATCGTCTCGAATCATTTTCTCAGTTTAAGGTTTTATTTCATTGACACGAGAAAAAGAAACATAAGATAAAGATACGACTTTAAATTTATTTCGTTACACGCTTTGTAGCCATTCTAGTTTTTCACAGTATCACGAGAGATGTAGGAGATAAAAAACCGCTAAGTACACGCATTGTTTCTAAACGAACAAGCTTAAAAAATCGGTGATAAAAAACCGTAAAATCGTCTCACAGGGACCTCACTAGAAGCACGTTCGAATCGATAACAGTAAAGGTACGGTCATTCACAACAAACTGATTAATTGCATTAAATTAATACGTGTCTTTGTTAGCAATTAATTTATATTGTTATTAATTGTGGAAGTTGTTATGTCAATGGCGGAAGCCGTAATGATAAAATTTATTCTTTCTTCAAATTACTGTGAGTGAAAGAAAAACGCGTAACTTTTATATTTCATAATTCGATGTTGTTCATTTAAGTAGATTAGCTGACCCGGCAAACGTTGTTTTGCCATAATAAATTATTTCCACATTTATCACCTAGGAGGGGTATAAAAATAGCCTACGACTTATTCTCAAACCTACCAAATATACACAACAAATGTCATAAGAAACGGTCAAGCCGTTTCGGAGGAGTTCGATAACAAACACTGTGACATGAGATTGTTATCTAATAGAAGATAGATATGATCGGTAATCGATAAGTATATAGGTATATACCTAGATATTTTTTTGGATACAGGATAATTAATTTTCATTCACTCTTTTCTTTAAAAGACCAAGCATTAAGCATTGCGACACACATATTTGATTCTCTGACTTTGTTTCAGCTTTTCTCATCTGGGATCATCAGGTTGTTAGTGTTTCAGCGTTTCTCTTCTGAGATCGTCAGTTAGATTTAGCCCTATCTAGCTGGTAACTACAAAAAACTTGTAAGTTTCTTTACATACATACATACACTCACGCCTTTTTCCCATGAGGGTAGGCAGAAACTAAAGAACGCCACTTGCTACGTTTCTTTAAAAAAGCTATTTACAGCAATACACATAATTTATTCTTTTCTATGACTGATTGTTCATTTCTTAATTGATTCACCGTCCAAAAACTAGCATAAAGTTCGACTTAGCCAATAATAATAAAACTTTATAGATATCAGTGTGACTTTGAAATGTTATATTTCAACGGAAACCTGACAAACCAGAACCAAAGGAATTGGTATTCATGAATGCATTTTTCTACGAGGCGAAGTTCTGCTTAACCTTAAAATCAGTTTGATTAATACATTAAATTAACATGTTAATTATATACCGTTTTGCGCTTTGTTTACAACGCTCTGACCTGTAACAGTCCGTCTGTTTTACGTTAGAGTGATTCATATATTTTCAAGAAGGTAAAATATAAATAAAGCTTTTTTATTTGCACACTGTAAAATGTGTTAGGGAATGTGGAAATTCTTGTAGTAATAGTATAGTAAATATTGTAAAATTTACACGTTTGCTACGTTACAAAACTAGATATTCCATGAAACCAAAGATAATCATCTCTACGAAGTAGAAAACCTCCGAAATACTGGAACGCCGCGAGCCGATAAAGTTTTGCTAGGTGTTTCTAATATTTTTTATGGATTTTGCGGCTATTGTATCACAGCTGCACTGTCAGTGTAGGCGCCATCTTGTTTTAAATAGTAGGTAAAGTGTCAGACGCAAGAAAAACTGCAGTTTGATTGAAGTTTAAAAAACAATACTATTGTTAGTTTATTTTATATTCAAACTAAATAAGACTCAAAAGGAATTAGGCAAATGTTACCACTTTTTGATTATGAATCATATTAAAAAAAAACATAAAATTTACTACATTATTGTTTGAAATGGTCATTCAGTTACTTCGGAATTGTATATTTATTTGGTTTTGTTACACACACAGGTTTGTCTATCAAATCTATGACAGTCCTTGGGTAATTCAATGTTATTGAACGACCACTCTCATAACAGTAAAATAGCAGATATAAGGCCCTATCCTACTCCAGTCTTGTTCGGGTACTGTTCATGTCAAACCTTCAAACAAGACTAGAGTAGAATAGGGCCACCAAACCTATCACTATTCACCACTGTATAATTATGACCATCGTTTAGCAAGTAGATATTTTATCTAAAAATAAAATAAAGAGCGCTTTCGCCTTTCTTCCGTTCTACTTCTGAGGATCAACCCTAACGATGTTTCTTGGCCACCATTCATTGGCCAATAACAAATCAGTCAGTAGATTCGCTTACAGCTGATAGCATTTTGACATATACATACAAGTAATATCAAAATCTCTCGTAAGCAAATCCATCGATAGATTTGATATTAGCGGTTAGGTAAGGCAACACAGATAATGAATATTACACCCGTGTTTTGACACATGCTAATAATTTTGGACATGGACAAAAGCGTCAAGGTTGAGTGAAAGTTAGACCGTCCGGTCATTGTCTTACTAAACTAGATCATACTGAAATTCTAGACAAGAAAGACCGCTGAAGTTCTAACTATATAGATTGTTTCTAAGATTTGGAGTTGAGAGGATTGAGAAATTCCAGAAAGACCATAGAATTCTAACTATAGTAAATTTTGGAATTGAATTAGCATCGTGCGGGCAAATTGTTTAGAAGCTGTGTGATATTGTTATAAACATTTGATCAATAATTATTTGGCTATCATGAATACCGGCATATAATTGGTTAGCCGCAGTTTATTGAGTATTTTTGCATTAAAAACTTGATGACAGAACTCGAAAATTAAGGGCGGGTCCCGGAAATAAATCCCAACATACTTAGTCGATTTAGTATCAAAAATCACTACATTTCTCTACAACACACTGCAATATTACTACTATTCAACAAGGACCAATAAATACTGTTTACTTATTACCTCTTTGAACATACATTCGAAACCAATAAATTATATCGATTTGTGTCCGAAGTCGAATTTTATCGAGATTTCAATCGATTAATCTATAAAATCACTGTTATCTCTTATTAACGGTTTACAAATAAAGCAATGACCACAATATGATGTCATGTGGCACATCAAACATGATTCAGCGTCTGACTCACAGCTCTTGACCAAAAATGGCAAGTCAGTCAAGATTCTTTGTGCTTATTTGAACTTGGCCTTCAGGGTTATGTCATCTCGAATTTTGGATTTAATTGTAAATAATGATGCCTCTGGCGATTAAGGTGAAGACCATAAACAATATAGACAGCGAATCTTTTTAAAAGAGACAGACACAAAATTGACGTTTAAATACGCGGGAGAATTATAAATCAATGTCGGCATACCAAAACAATTGGTAGAGATGATTAAAAATATAGTCCTAATAGTAACAATAAAAAACTTAAAACATTGTTTTAGAAGAGACAAAGGGTCAGGAGCGACAATGAACGGATATGACGTCAGGAGCAGGTGCAGGTAACATTAGATCACCCCTACACCACAATGTGGTCTATGTCATAAGCTGAAGGATGAAGTTGCAGGAAATAAACTTCTTTCTACATTTTATTGTATGCGTGATGTTATGTTAGAATGGACGAGGAATGACCACAATCTAAAACCTCTTCATCCTAGCCTTTGACCAATTACGTTTGGGTCGCCTTCCAGTCGAATCAAATGAGGCTATATATACATATAATATACCTACTACTAATAAATAATAAAAACAATATACATATACACATACCAGACTACGCAACCTGCGTCTTGGCAATACCGATATCCTTAGGATATACTGGTTGTCAGGTCTTTCGGGCTTCTAAGTAACTACCATCAGCGAATGGTCTACTCCCTAAGCACGAAGTCCGTAGTTTCGACCTTCGTTACGGGCGTTTCCTACTCCGTATCACCTACGGATGAATGATTCGTTCGGGGCCCGAACTAAGAATGAATGACAACACAATTTGACAGTTGTCCCTACTCCCGATGTGTTTTTACCCGTTAGAAAAATTGAAGTACACCAGACGCTATGACCACTAAGCCACCGCGATACCTACCCGTCATGTCGAATTTTTCCTTCACATACTGAATTTACGTCTTTATGGTGACGTCAGTAACACCTATTGAAGAGCAAATTTTTGCTTTTCAACCGACACAACTTACTTTACAGTTAGTTTAATGTCGAACGGTGCCACTTTACCTTCTATCTTTTTGTATATTTTTGGCATTTTCCATGCTAAGATTTTAAAGTTATTTAGAAAAGGAAAAATTCGCCCGCGGGCAGGATTCGAACCTGCGTCTTCTGGTTAGGTACACCATACAATGTTTATGGTATTCACAACAGGTCAGACATTTGTTTAGACAGCGCGTAGGCGCGCCCGCCTAACCTAATTTTTATAATAAAAAATAGGAGCGCCATATTTGTCTAGTATTTAATTACTAGAATGAACCATAATCGAACTGTTTATGGGTCAAACATAACATGTAAATTCGTATTTATATAGAAGTGTGAATGAGATACATCTGCACAAATTTTAAAAATGGCAATATTAATGTTTCTTTTTCTACTACAAACAAAACGGCCCGATTGTAAGAGTAAGAGTTGACTACAACCTATGGACGTTAGTAACACCATTGTTGCAAAGATTTTTATAGGCTTTTTTGTTAAGCCTTGATCGTTCCACTGCAGGGCAAAGGCCTGACTTCCTAACCTATCCCCATTAAGGTTTTTATAATGCAGAATATCCTTATAATCCTCAGCCTTTAACGCCCTAAATTTCACACTTGCCTTTCCTTGCCCTTTGTTCCGGGTACCTGCCTGGGCCCGTGGCGCTGCCGACGACCGGTTTGTGGTAAACATTCAGTATATACATCCAGTTCCATAACCATATAAACTGTGGCCTGCCGTTTCAGGTATACCTATTACTAGTTTTGCAGAAGTGCAGTTCTCTTCTCTCCAAGCACCAGCTTATGGCTTGCAACATACGATGTCCACACTTGCATCGTGACCGCCAAAGCGTGATACCTCGATCGTTATTGTTACTGTCACTACGTGTCAAGTTACTTTTGTTTAAAACAAAACATGACCGCACTTCCGCTTGGCATTGACTCACGATTAAGTTATTTTGGGGTCTCGATATCCTAATCAAGCGTCGATATAATTAAGGCCAACTTAGGTTGAACAAATCGAAAGTGTAACAATGACCTGCCCCCTAGACAAATGACACGTTACACGTCATATTAATATAAAAATATGTAGGTTGACATTTGCGCACGTGGACATGACATGACATTTGTGGTGTCAAAGCGTCAAATTTCAAACCCTTTGCAAACATAATGTCCCGTTCGGGGGCCTGTGTAACATTTATTATGATAAAATTTCTAATTTTTTGTAAGATTTCTTTGACTCTTAGTTTTAGATTATCTATATTTTAAACTGTGTAATTAGCCCAGTGGTCAAAAGTTTGACTGCTACGCTTTAGGTGTCCCTCTAAGTTTGAATTTGTGACCGGTTAAATGCACTAGACTCGCCCCCTATTAACGGCGAATTGTGGGTGTACAGATGCCAGCAGATCAAGCTATCCAAAACTGTCAAATTTTCGCAATTGAATATCATCCTTATTATTTTGGATTAAAGTTGAAAATCAATCAAAAAAAAATTTGACATTGTGGTAGCTTGATGCGCTGGCCTAGACACCTCTGCATAACCTTTCGGAGAATGCAGGCGTGAAGGTATTTTATGCTATACTTTTAATGAAGACTAAAAATAATACTGTTTAATTATTACCTAATTATTTTTGATATTATACTGTGTGCACCAGGGTATTTTAAGTCTCACCACATTTATGTGTACGGCCAATGCCCAAACTGTCTAAATTTTAATCTTCATAAAAAATAACAACTTTCAACTGACCAGAGCATGTACAATAGCCTTGAGCAAGTCATTAGCCAAAAATTAAATTAACTTTATACCATCCATGCCTCCCACGCTCAAGGCTGTGTGGCGGCACCCTAATATTGCATGTAAATGGTAACATATGTTTCATACTTGATATTCGAATTTCGTTCGTGAGCGTTCATATAATGGTTTAGTATTTATGAGAATATAGCCCTCTCCATTTTAGTTTTTAAAAGAGTTCTTTTCAAAGTCATGGATGTGGATAAATACCTAATCAACAGGTATGAGGTAAGTAGTATATTAACACTACAACTATATCGATACGTGGTAAAGACAAAAGCACTGGGTCAAGCTATTCCGATTTTTTTTACGACAAAAACAAAATCTAAAAAAAAAAGCTTTTATTCTGTAACTAATTTTGAGTCAGCGCCAGACTAACAATCAGTGAAGATCATCTTGGAACTCCTGAATAGTCACCACGACGCAACAGCCTAAAACTTACCAACTACTGAGCACATTTTTCAGCTAATTTAGAGCTGAAATTCTGAAATCGCATCTTACGACATTGTAGGAAGAGAAAAAAAGTGCACGAGTAAAAACACGTGTTGAAAGTACATTCAGGTATCTCATACAGCAAAAAAACTAACTATTGTAGGTCGAACATCGATTGCGTGATTATAGTTACATAATTTGAATATTAACTATAAGTAGGTTTTATACTATCTGTACTGCAACAACGAGAAATAATAGTTTTACAGATAAATGGGTAGGTACCGAAAAAAATTTAACGTCATCGTCACAGCAAAATTTCATTATTTTTTCTAGTTTATTAAAATCATTAATGACAGCAACACTGACGGATATTTGATTTGACATTGACTTGTTATTATAAACGCACGGCCTCTTTAGTCGTAATTCTTAGCACGGCCCAAATCAAAACATGCAATTTGTCTACAGACGGGATTTATAATTATATAGATTGGAAGTCTCTGGCAATCTGGCAACACTGCAATGCACAATTAAGTAAGGCCTGTATCCAGGGACCGTAAAAATAAATATAAAAACTATATCTATCGGTAGGTAAAGTTTGTAAAATAATTTACTGTATTAAAAAAACAACGAGTACTTGTAAAAATGTTTTATATTATATATTATGTTACTTTTAATCCATTGATGTTTCCGTCTAGTGGTTATCTGGTAATTAATTGACACACATTAACGAATATAAAATCAAGCAAAATCAAATAACAAAGTAAAGGAACCATGTTGTAAAAATTTGTCAAAATGACATTTTTTTAATTACTGGTGAAGCTGCTGTGTAACCTGCCAATGAAAAAACTCATAAAACGTCAATGTTCGATTTTTTTATCAACTGTACGGTTTTTCGCCAAATTATTTCACGTTCAAGCAGATTTAGCAAGATACGTTAATAGTGTTTCTTATTTTTATTTTAGAGTGTAAATGTTAATTGGACTTACGGTTGAAGCCCGGCCTCTAGCGGAACCGATGAGTCAACCGTACTAGTGGTGACACGAGTTTTTACGGTTTTTTGCAAGTAGTAAAAGGAGGTCAATATTAGTCGCATTTATGAATTGTAAATATGTATTTATGTTAATGTACATAATATTATTTGCATAAGTACAATAGTTTAAACATAATTTTTATATTTTTGACAATATTTATTACCAAAGTTGTTGCCTAAACGAATTAATACAAACTATATTTCATACTTGACGTGTTTAGTAGGCAACTCTACGTCTAAGGGCGTCGAAGAATTCACTAATCATATATCAATATGAAAATTGATGAAGACTTTAAAACTACAAGGCAAAATGTATGCAATATAACCTTCCTTGCCATTTGCAATAAGTGAACTACAGTCATAAACACTGAATGCAAATCTTAATTGAGTATTTTCACCGATACGATTGAGGCGATTTAATTCATCAATTCAAATTATATTTGATAACGTACAGTCTAGTAGACCGTCTATTAAATTCATTGCTTACATCACAGTTCCTAAGCCAATTCAATTAAAAATCGAAAACGTGGCAATGCGGCCAGTCTTCTGGGAACGTTACCAGATGACAGCAATGTGGAAGAATACTTTGACGCTTAGACGTGAAAATGTATAGTTATTTTTATTTTCCTTTTTTATTATGTAAATATCGTTTTTTTATATTATTACTTGTAATTATAAAGTATTGTTGTTATCAGAAATAAATCTGGTAATAAATAAATCATTAAAAAAAATTGAAAACAAAAGCTGTTCTGGAAACATACAATAAAAAAATTGAAGATTTGTCTAGCTTTTATTGGCTAAAGCCAACGGCTTAATGTCCCCTGGTCATTTCAGTCTTTTAAATGCAAAGAAATTGTGTTATTACATTTATGTCGACGGGTGTACATTAAAAGATGATTATTTAGATAAAGCATTACAGAAATTGCGGAAGCGTAAAGCCGGGCGTGACGGCTGTGGATTTATACCACTTTCCTTTGCTCTTTTACACGTGTGTCATGTGCAGTTTCCTTGTCTTTGATGTCTTATGTCCCGGAAGAAAGATATTATTCTACAAATCTAGTGTTAAATACAAGTTAGCTAGTGTACTGCTTGAAGTTTTAGTTTAATGGCTACCATGGTTAATGAAGTAATAAACTAATTGAATAATTATTTTTATCGATTAAATAAACGATACCTATTGATGTTAGTTTTGCTCTTAATTAACGTCTTCATTTTCTATGCACGTTTTAATTATTTGGTCCCATTTTGATTATCTTCTGTGGTCAAGAAACTGTTTTAACTGATAAAATCAGATTAGTTACAAGCAGAATGTGTCAATCATATTCTCATTCTACTAATATGGAATAGTTAGGTATCTCAAAATCTTTTAATGAATAATTTCTCTCATTTTTACAATTATATAATGCCTTAATTAACTGTATTTATTTTTATTCAATACGTAATTATTCTTATCGAAAGGAGGTTGCAATCACGTAGCGGTTTCTAAATACAAAAAAATACTCCCACGTCCCTGATCTATGCTAAATAACAGAACAACAACTATGAAAAAATTACCTTCTTGATGCTTGCAATTCCAACCTTACTTTCTTTATATTAAAGTCACAATCAAATCACGTTTAGTGTCAGTGTGCCGAAATACATAATATTCTAATTTCTTGTGTCTTGTGCCCAATGTCTTGTCATCATTTTTAAAATAGCGGGTCAAGTTTAAATGGTATTCGGGGCATATACCTATTTTTTTCTTTATGATGGTAACACACAATGACGTTAAAACTATGGTAATCTCAAACGTAAAATCGTGGTCGTCGAATTACCAAATTCTACTATCATGAATAATGCGATGACTTATTTATCGGACCAAGCGTCTAAGCTTCACCTGGTACAGCATAATACACATTTTGAAAGCTGACGAAAAATTCCAACGCAGGGAGGTCCAGAATCATTTATTAAGTCATGGTAAGCCGTTGCGCGTCGATGTCCCTTCCACCCGGTATAATATTTTTTAGCTAAATCCTTTTTAACCGAAACGCTCATAAACCGTATTTTACCGATTATATTTCCATCATTAAAAAACATCACGCGTTCCAAAATAAAATACGAAAAATATACGAAACGTCAAACCTTAAATTCCATTTTCAAATCGTAAACATTGCGAGACCGCGCCTAGTCTATTAATTTGCTTGTCCTTAATTGACCTTACTGTACACATGATAAAGTTCATTTTGCATGAATTACTAATGAATATGACATCAAATTCAACAGCAAGCCACTCCTTTGAGCTTTCAAGTTATTTTATTTTAACAATTTATCTAATGATGAAATATGAATATTTTGACGACCTCTGTGGTCTAGCGGTTCGAGTGCTGATCATGGGGTCGTGGGTTCGATTCCCACAGAACTCAAATATTTGTGTGGATAAAACATGAGTATTTGTGTTTGTTTATAATTTGTGTTAGTATTTGTGTTTGTTAATATATTTTTTTTAATAATGTAGGTAATATTTTACCTACATTAAAAAAAAAATTAACATCCATGACAGACGTCTGTGGTCTAGTGGTTCGCGTGTCGGACTGCTGATCACGACGTCGTGGGTTCGATTTCCCCAGAATAAGTTTGTGTTTGTCTGGGCGTTTCTTATGTATTATAAGTATGTATATACAAAAAAAAAGTATATAAGTATTATATCCATTGTCTAGTACCCATAGTACAAGCTCTGCTTAGTTTGGGACTAGATGGTGTTGTGTAAAATGTCCCAAAAATAAATAAATAATATAGTATAATAATAGTATCATATACTTAATCTATATATCATATAATATATGTCAACATGTGTTCGTTATTAGATAGAATTATTTTTCTTCATACCTCGGTAAGTACATTTATTATCGATAACTCCAAAAATTATTAAATTAAAATAATTAGGTACTTAATAACGTGGTAATCACACGTTAATAATAAACGCACGCACCCAACCTTTTAGGGAAATCCTTAGAACCTCTGTCACTGTGCCTTTCGAGATATCTAGGAGGTTTCTTTTCTAAACGTTTTCAATACATTTTTTTTTTTTTTTTTATTCACGATAGGCCTACGCTTGATCACTAGTTCGCCTGATGTTAAGCGACACTGCGATCTACGGTGGAGCGCGCTGGCCTAGAAGAAACCGATTCACTCGAGATTTAAAAACACACAGATTATAGTTATTAGGGAAGACCCACTCAGGAAGCTCATTCCACATTTCAGCGGTACGCATGATGAAACTTGATTTAAAGCGTTTCGTTCGGGCTTTTGGGATGTCCACCATGAATCGATGACGCTTTTTCGTGCTTCTGGTCGTCCGATAGTAGAAAGGGCAAGGGGGTATAAGATCATGGAGATCTGATGCACACTCTCCGAAATGCATCCGATAAAAAACTGACAAGCTAGCGACTTTGCGGCGATGTTCCAGACTCTGGAGTTTAGCTCGGACGAGCGAGTCGTTGCCAATGAGCTTCTTGGCGCGCTTCTCAACGGATTCCAACGCCTCAAGCTGGTACTTAGCCGAACCATCCCAAAGGTGCGAACAGTACTCCATGCACGACCGAACTTGTGCTTGGTACAATATAAGCAATTGTTCCGGCGTGAAGTAACGACGCACCTTTGAGAGGATACCCAGCTTTCTGGCAGCTACCTGAGCCTTGGACTCAATATAGGAGCCGAAGTTGAGGGTTGACGTCAGAGTAACGCCCAAGAGCTCAAGCCGATCAGTTACTTGAATAGATACATCTCGGAAAGTAGGAGCCAGTAGGAATGGGCTCTTTTTGGCGGAAAACAGACACGCCTGGGTCTTTGCAGCATTAAATTTGACCAGATTGGCATCGCCCCATTCGGAGACTGCCTGAAGGGACAAATTCATGCGATCGACCATGGCCTCTCTTAGATACTTGATTTCCGGTCCACCACTCCGCGCATTGGATGAGTAGCTCTCTACAACGGTGCTGTCATCTGCGTACCCAAAGATACCGGGCTTCAACAGATCATCTATGTGAAGCAGGAAGAGTGTCGCAGAGAGCACTGACCCCTGGGGAACACCGGCATTAATATCCATTCGATCGGACGAGCAGCCATCAATGACGACTCGTATCGATCGATTCCTCAGGAAGTCTGATATCCAAGCTACGAGTTTGGTAGACAAGCCATACCATGAAAGCTTGCTAATAAGGCTATCGTGCCAGACCCTGTCGAAAGCCTTCGAGATGTCAAGAGAGACGGCGAGCGCCTCCCCGTGCCTCTCGATGGCCTCACTCCAGATATGTGTGACGTACGCTAGAAGATCCCCAGTAGACCGATTTCGGCGGAATCCGTATTGTCGGTCACTGAGGAGATACAATAATACATAACTTTAATAACAAAAAAAAAAGTATGTATTTTATTTTTATTTTCACACAACGTTGAATTCTGATAAGCACATGAGCTAAAGCTAGGCTTAAAATAAAATGAATAAATAATCCATTTCATAATTGTGGTTTAATATAAACTTAATTATTCGTTCAGTCACTATTCTTAGATCATAACAATTTCAGAATTAGATACTGCATTAAGTTCAAATTGTCAATTTAAAATTTAATCACACGGTTTATTTAGCACATTATTTTTCAGTTACACTGAGAACTCGGTAATTTAATAGTATTAGAAATTGCTTCTTACTTATAAATACATTCGTCAGACAAATTCTACAAAAAATTGGCTTCTTTTGCGTGTATTTTTTATTTATACGACTAAGGTGGCAATCAAGCACATGTCCCACCTGAGGGTAAGCGGTTACCGTAACTTAAAGACGCTTGTATCTAACACCAGGGGTATCATTTGCGCGTTTCCGACCCTGTAAAACGAAAGAGGCATAATTGGGTGGGCAGTGTAAGGATGAAAGTCCCCCCACTGCCAACACAACGTTTCCTCGCGGAGCACTGGCAACCTTGCTCAATGTTAGGAACACAACATAGCTCAAAGCAGTGTTATTTCACTTAGATTTTCTGCAACGCGGAGGTACTTCTCCAGTCGGGCAGCTCCAATTTAAGTGGCATTACTCCCACTATGCCATGCCCCGCCATTATCGTCCTACGGTTTTTCTATACGTATTTTTATATTGTATTAAGATTAAAAATGAGCATAAGTACTAGCCGATGGTAAACTGCAACAGCCTATAGTCGCCAACAACACCAGTAGTAACACTAAAAACAGCACGTTGTCATCTTAAGACCTCAGTTGTTAAGACTCATATGCTTAATAATTTACTGGCTACATTGTCCTTCAAACTGGAACATAATAAAGTTAGCACATTATTGCTTAGAGCCAGAACATTTGGCAATACAATGGTACCAAATCAGATGAACTCCAGTAGCGGAGTATTACCACCATATCTCCAGGTCCAGTCTCTATCATCATCATCATAATATTATAATAAAAAACTCACCACTATTTAACTAGAAACAGAGATAATATAGAACCGTGTATGGAAAGAGAAATATACAATTTGAGGGAGCTCAACTATACTATAACAAACTGCCCAAAATAATTAAAGATTCTGCTTCTCTAAATGTTTTTTAAAATAAATTAATGATGTACCTCAGTAATAACTAACTATCTATGAAGCTATGTAGCTAAGGCAGATCGAACATTTATCGTTTCTAATAAATCTATTGTTATAATTTAGTTAAGTTTCTCTTATTAAGTGAACTATGTTAAATGTTCTTTTGAGAAATAAATTCTTTAAACCGAATATCAGCTACAGGAGCACGAAAAAGCGACATTGATTCATGGTGGACATCCAAAAAACCCGAACGAAACGCTTCAAGTCCACTTTTACCATGAGTACCGTTGAAATGTGGAATGAGCTGGTGGGTCTTCTCCGATAGACATAATCTGGGTGTTTTTAAATCACGAGCGATTCGGTTTGGTCTAGGCAAGCGCGCTCCATCGTAGATCGCAGTATAACAGGCGGTTTAATGTAGGCTTAAATAAAAGGAGGTCCATTGCTGAACAAATCCGCCATAAGGACCGTTTATAATGTATGTACCAGTCTCTATACATAATTAACATTTACTTCTTTAGATTTAGCATATAGATTCATAAGTATTTATAACAGTCATGCGGCTGAATATCATTATTTTACACGAAGCGACTGCCATCACACTACGTATAACACTTTTTGTGGGCGGCAACACCGATATCCTAAGGATAAACTGGGTGTTGGGATATTCCGGCTTCAGACTACTTATTACTGACCTTTTTTTAAAGTATCTACGGAAAATCGTCAGCCACTTGAGGAGATGGTAGGGTATCTCCGACTCGTACCGACTAAAAACCGCACTTGCCTTCCCCCTGTAGTCATGACCATCACATCAACTGCGACCATGACAAGAATCATAACTAACCTAGGACCTCACGTGTCACGCGAGAGCTTAACGGTAGACTTTCGAACACTGTCCAGTGTCCAGCAGTATCTAATTAGAAACTATTTCTTCGTACCTCCTTTGAATGTATTTATTACTGTTGCAGTACGTAAATTCGCTTGGATTATGTCCAATATAGTAGTATTGATGTTACTTTTTGGCAAGACTGTTACCTAGTAAGCCATGCCAAATGCCATGAGATTCTATGAGAAAATATTGATGATATCCAAGATGAATCTTGAAATGATATAATATAAATGTGGTTAGAATAGAGGGGCTCGTATAACTACGCTGATCAACCGATCTGCAAGGTTAAGCTGCACTAACCGCAGTCAGTCATGGATGGGTGTCCATTTTTAACACATCCAGACACCTCTATGCCTCGGAGAATATGTAAAGCCGTCCCGGATGTATGCGAACATCTTTAGCAATCGTTAATAGTAGTCCGAAGCTTAAAAAACCTAACAACCAGTCTCCTCAGGATATCGGTATTGCCCAGAAATTGGGTTGCAGAGGTCTGATGGCAGGCGCTTCATCGATGATGGCAGTCGACTGGAAGGCGACCCCAACATAGTTGGAAAAAGACTAGCAGGATGATGACATGTGGTTAGACTGGAGCCGACTCCAAAATAGTTAGGTGGCATTTTAAATGTTACTAGCGATAGACGGGACATCACGAACAAAATTGTAATCCATTACTTTTTCCAATTGGAAATAAACCTCTTCGTCTAAGTCGCTCGACTGACATTGACAGAGATATCTGTCAATGTCAGCCTGACAAAGAGAATACAAATCAAATCAGGATCAAAATGTTTGTATGAAAATGTTACCAAAGTATTTATTGCGCGTGCGGCATAGATTTAGCATTTATAAGTAATTCTGTCTGTTTATTATTTATTTTATGCGTCTATATTTCTACTTATCCACAACCCTTGTTTTATTATAGTATATTTATAATTGTTTTATTTCTTAAAATAAAGAGAACATCCCTGGCCTCATCAGCGGGTCCTATCAGAATATCAGCGCTGCAGATTGATTTGCTTGCTGCAGCATAGTGTTGAGATAGGGACCTATTCTGACATCGCACAAGATAACGTACCTACTTAAGCTTAACTTGAACCTATCGTTTTGTCCTGTTTGACATTTGTCTCGTGTGGTGTGTGACTGTCAAAATAAATTTTCTTTCCTTCTTTCTTTCTAATGTCCGGTCTGTAACCCTTTTAAATCTTTGATACTTCTATATCTCTAGGTTATTAACTTGTAAAAGTCGAAGGTTTTGTTCAATTTACAAGATTACTGCTTGACTAAGTAGTATTCTAGAAAAGTAACCTTTAAATCCCGCATAATACGTGGAAATTTAAGTCCATTTAAAAAACAAAAGATATTTAAAGCTTCAACATTCCCCAGTGTTGCCAACAGCTTAAATATTAATCCCACGTTCCCAGTACACTCGTTTCTTCCTGAATATGCATAGAACCTCCTCTTTCTAAGTATCGTGGCAAGTTTAACTTTATCTGTGCTACATAGAGTTTCAAATTGAATAGCTGCGGTGTTAGTCATTGTTAATTCAGCTTTACACCGGCCGACTACATTTTTGTTTGCTTAATAGAACTTGACAATGGTAAGTTCAAGTGAAAATGTATGTATAAGGAACTACTATTATGTATATGAAATTAATTATGATGTAAAACCTAATGCTTGTATATCTTTTGACTGCACGTTTGGTTCTCGCCATTGCCCTTGCGCAGTGTCGTGGGTGAGATTGGGTCACCCAAGACAATCTTTGTGTGACCCATACATATTTGTTTCTAGTCTGCTGGCGTGGTGTGCTTTGTGTCTGTTAATTATAATATCTGTAAACTCCCCCGCAACACTGGGCTTGTTCTCTAGAGCAAGGTGTCTTATTTTTAATAGACAAAAACTTAAGGATATTAGTGCATTTTGGACAATGAGTTTTCTCTACTACTCAGCGATGGTAGAGCAGAGCGGTAATGTACAGTGGCCAGCACATCAAGCTACCACAATCTGTCAAATTTCTTTGATTGATTTTCAACTTTAATACAAAACAATAAGGTTCATTTTCAATTGGGAATATTTGACAGTTTTGACCTGCCGGCCAGATAGCTTGACCTGCTGGCGTCTGTACGACAGTATTACAGAGGAGGAAGGTATTATACCCAGTATAGTTAAAAAAAATAAACTATTGTTACGTACGGAAAATAGCAAATTACTGGAGCAAGTAGATACATAATGAAAATAGAAAAACATACTTATTGTAAATATAAAATATTTCTATTACGATAAAAAAACAATACCTACTTAATTCAAATCAAACCCGCTAGAATTTTCAAATCCAAACTCAAACCATATTTTTGAAGAAAAAAACAACTCTCGTGAGCACTAAGCGTTCTACCGAAAAAAATAAAATGTCAAAAGAAAGCTCTACAGAGGACAAAGACAGCCACTTTACAAACTGTAAGTAGTTAATAAATCTTATTTTATCATTCTCTTTGATAGTTGAAACGTAGCTGGATATAATTAAAAGCTTTTCCCTTTTAAACGACGTTTAATATTTCAAGATCTAGGTAGTTGGACGAGGCAGTTATTTTAAAATTAAAGTTTTGATGGATCGTAAAAGCGTCTACACCGCGTTTTTAAATTAAAACTTCAGCAAAATTCGTACATAGAGCCTAAATTAAATGATGTTACGTGCGAAAACTCGTCTTCAATAATATTGCATAGACCGACCTCACCTTCAAAGATGTAAGTAGACGAAATAAAAATAAGCACGTAACGTTTTTTAGTTTCTGCCTACCGCCATGGGAAAAAGGCCATAAGTGCATATATGTAATCTTGATCATTCCAAGCACCATACATAAATGCAAGAAGGTTAAGTGTTTAAGTCTCGTCATGCATTCGTTCGTGCTTGCCTCACATTCCGTGCCGTGGTAGGTATCGCCTGCTAATGGCGTCTAAAATCGTGCTGTTGCCATTCAAAACGTACCGTATCCCATCCATTGATTGCTTACGAAATAGCTATAATATTGTATTACGTAGTATTAATGAAATCTATAATTAGTATTAATTTAGTTTGTAATTGCTTCATTGATGCGGCTGCTGATCTGACTCCCTTCGGAGAATACAGACGCGATTGTCTTTTACAAGTTTCATCATAATAAACTTAAAAAGTATGATTGTAGTTCCGTCACTGCTCGTGTCTTTCGAATTTCAAATGACATCATCAAACGTCAAATATTCAAACGAGTTTCAAACAGAACGCACGATTCCACAATGTTACCAACATACTCATACGAGATATTTCTGACGTCATAATACTGGACGAAAGGTGCGACCTTGAAGAAGAAAATGCAAGTGAACGCACATTATCTAGACGTCACGGAATTATATGGGTATTATCAAATTTCACGTATAAATCGCTATATTATCATGTGATGATATTTTTAGAGCTTTTGAAACTGGTGAATCCGCGTGATGAATTGATTTTACTGCGTTTGTTTCGCAATTTTTATAGTCTTACTCTTTATTGACAGACAAAAAGCACTCTAAATGCTGTGTTTCTGCATTTGGTAAGTAAAACCAGACCTGGTTACTCAGTCAATTACAACACAGTTTTGAAAAGTTAGGCTTAAGAGTCAGTTATGATTGCATTAGATACCTCTACTTTAGCTTCTTTCCTTGAATCGAAGGGACCTCAATAAACAGTAAGCATACAAAGTCTAGATAAATATACTACTAGGTGTAGCCTGCAGTTTCACTAACCATTTCACCATGTAACTTTGTAGTAATCTCAGTACTTATAATAACTACACGCAATGTCATAATAATAAAAAAGTTACCTAAAAGTTTATGATAAATGCTTCACAAAAAATAATCATATCGAAAACAAGGTACCAAACACGAATTAAAAAATACATTACCATAATATAACAAGCGTGATGTCAGGTGTTATATCATAATGTTTTCCTTAACTGGCCTGGGAAGATGCGTAGATAACTTTATTCTATGAATATTGTGATCGTAATAGTTTAGAATATAAAGCTTGTTAAACGGCACAGCTCGTGTGAAAAATGCTGCCTTATCGAAGATCTTTTTGATGTGAGAACACTTTGAGATTGACATCTATCTAGTCTCTTACCAAGTGTGTCAGCTTCTAATCTTTAAATTAGTATCACTATCAACATCTACCTCCATCTACCTATCGACCTCAACATCTACTATTTTTTATGAGAATTTTCGCGTGTTGCAATACTGGCAATTAAACGTCAAAAACGTCTCGTTAGATTGAATACCAAATTTAGAAAGTCATTTATTGTTTTTTTTTTGCTATAATTACATCAATTAACATTAACTGTGACTATAAAGTGATGTACCCAGTATACATATTTTAATTGTATATTGACTCCTCCGTATAGTGAGAAAACTGGCTGTCTACAGGTGGATTTGAAAGCGTCAAACCATCATAAATCATTCATACCAGCGATCTGTGAGTGTACATGATTACACTTCTGCCTAAGCATAGGTCTATGGCTCTGCCGAGGACAACGGCGTGATAATACTGCGTAGTACTATTAATTATTCTGTAAAAATACTGTAAGCTAAGTCAAAGCTTAATCCCTTTAAATATATCCATTGCAAAAACCAATTTTAAAACCGAGATTCATTTAAGTCCATTTTTGTAATCTGTCACTGTTATATTCTAGGGTGTTTAACAAATGAAGTACCTACTTCTGTAGTCCAATCACTGCATATTCATCTATCTATACTAAGTATAAATCTCGATGATTCGATCTAAAAAAGGTGTAATTTTTGTTAACCTCGCTTCCAACTGTCAAGTTAACTTTTTAATTTTTATTTCTTAAATTGCTCGAGACAATGCACCGCTTGAGTCATGGACGAGATCGTTGCCCCCGACTCCCGCGCAGGCAGCAAGGCGAGGGATAACTTCCGGCAAGCTTAACACACTGTTTATTTATTTAACTATAATATTATGATTTAGTATTTATTGTCGCATCGTAAAATTTTACAAGTTAATTTCATAGTGTTGTTTTTATTAAGTTGGTATCATAATTTGTTTAAAGTTGGGCGGGCTGCGAGCCATAAAATATTTATATATTTTTTATAAACAGCCATCTGACTGGTCTACATAAAAAGTTAATATAAGAGCAAAAACTTACTGGACCATAGCTAATAAGATTCAAATTACGAATACTTAAGTCTCTTCAGTTGACCTATAAACACACATTGTTGAAAAAAGGTGCTAAATATATACAGTTACGAGTAAATGTATTATCTAACATACACTGAGGACAATGTACTGAAATATATTATGAGAAAAATACATAAAAGATGACTTCTATTCGAACTTTTTGTGATGAGGTCTTGGGTTGAACATATTTTTTACCTACTGATTCGCGTTTAAGCGTTTCTATCAACATAGTTTCTATTCAGTTTACCTTTTTATAGTTAGAATTAAAAAAAATTGTATTCCCTGAAAAGTTACCAGAGGTGTCCAGTACACCCTGTATACGGAGTTCGGCGGTATGTTTTAGGTCCCAGGTAAAAGGGGGCGAGCCTATTGCAATAAACCGGACTAACTGAGAATTACGTAATCCAAAGACCCAATTACACTTTTCTCGACCGGGGAATCTTACTCAGCTAGTCTAACATCCATGCCTCAAAATAATAATGTTTATTGTTTATTAATAATGTTTATTTCTAAAGTATGGCTAAAGATGAGGTAAAGCGACGTCAAATTTATGTGCGACCATTGGACAAATAAGGCACATTTAAATTTAGAAGAATAAAATTAACAGACTAAATTGAAAGGTTTAATGTCTGAAAACAATGTTTCATTGCACACAAACCACACAATACAAAAAAAAAACAAAGTAACTTGTTTTGAAACGTCTAATACCCGATTTAGCTCAGTCTAAATGTCAACAATTCAATTTATTTCAGTCAGCACTCGAAAGTCGTAACGTTTTATTATACACCGCAAATAAAGTTTTGGAAAGAGAAAGTTTCACCTAAATTGGTTCAGTGATTCTTGAGCCTGTAATTTACACGCGTGCAAAAATATTCGTGAATATTTTCTGCTATAAAAATTACAGTAAAAGTTGTAAACGTAACGTCTCGCGTAACGTTTACTTAAGGGGAACACGCTTTGTGGCGGGACGCTTGAATTTGGAAAGAAACATGAAAGTTAAAATTTTAAAGTTAAACAAAGACTAGATTAGAAATAATTTTAACCACACATTCTTTGCGCGAAACAAAATAGTCTCACTGGACTAAAAAAATACTTTGTAAAAACCGCGTGCAAGTGTTTGCAGCGGTTTTTACAAAGACAAAAGAGGTGTTTTAAATTATTGAACGACAAATATAGTTTACTAGCTTTAACCCGCGACTTCGTACGCCTAGACTTAACACAATTGTTGTCGGATTGTATTCATGGGATAAGAAGTACTCAATGTTAGGGAAATTCCCGCTTTCTTCCGAAAAAAGAAGTATTCAATATGCCAGCCCCAATCCAATATATAATACTAGTACCAACATTTTATTTAAATCCCGTAAGTAGGTCTCCTACATAAGTTTTCTGGGAATTCCCACATAATTTTGGGGTAAAATGTGTTCTATTTGTTATCCCCGGTCACATACTGTGTCTGTATGAAATTTCATTCAAATCCCGTAAGTAGTTCTCCTATATCCATTTTTCGGGATTTCCGGGATTTTCCCACATTTTTCTGGGATAAAAAGTAGCCTATACTTTATTCCCAGTCACATACTATTAGGGTACCAAATTTCATGCAAATCGGTTCAGCCGTTTTTGCGTGATTGAGTAACAAATAAACAAACAAACAAACATCCAAACTTTCACTTTTATAATATTAGTACCTATTAGTATGATGTGATTACAAGACGACAGGTTAAAATGAACAGATAATATATTCCTATATCAGAAATTCAACTCAAGATAATCGGTGAGTCAGTCTCAACGCAATCTTCAACAATAGTCCTGCGACCTAAATACCTATTAGGAAACCGGGAATTTCATAACATTCACATTCCGTTGCATTTTGAAATGTCATTGTTACAGAAAATTTATCGTTGGAGACTTGGAGTATAGCTGTTTTGACGTTTTGTAGAATTGTTGAGATTTAAGTCCCATGTTTTATAGGACGAGCTCAGCATACATTCAGGGCTGCCAGTTATTGAGAATTTTCAAAGATGACACTTTTCCGAAACTTATTTTTTGTTTACGCGGGCAACTTTTAAAAAGCAGACCGGCCTTTGGGGATCAGACCGGGGCGTGTGGGATTCTTACCCTTTAAAACCACCCCGGTGGCTATCATCAGCTGGGTGCACTATGTTCTCTTTAAATACCACTTCAGAACGCGAAGCTTGTTAGAAGACATCCCTGGAGACTTTCCAAACCTAGAAATTCTAACTTATACCAGCATCCGCGTTTACAACTACTACACCAATGAGGAAATCTATTTCATAATAAGGGCAAATTCTAGTCTACGGTGGTATGGTGGTAAGTTTTATGCAGCTAACCAAATCTAACTTACAACCAAGGCAAGAGCCATCTTTTCAGCTAGCTTATTGTACTCAATGGAACTTGGAAGATGAAAAGAAGGTGAGCTGGTACCTAAGACTACATACTCATTAGGCTGTGACGAGCACAGTGAGGAGTTATCGTTCATACAATTAATTACAGTCAAAGTCATTTTGGACTCATATTTTGATGATATTTTTTACGTTTACACAGTGCCCAAACGCAAAAGTAATATTTATAGCGTCTTATCGTAAATCGGCTTCCTGAAAGAAGAAAAAGATCTTCTTATTCTTCAAATTGTCGAACCATTAACACGAGAACCTGATGATTAACTAGAATATGACAGGTAGGTATGTACTAAAGTATAATGTAATGTTGTAATGTATGCAAAATGAATACAGGAAAGCGTTGCGTTAGTCAACCTGACGAAGCGACGTGCTTACGATACATCGTAGTACGAAGAATTGTCTGACGAAACCAAACTACATACCTACATTATAAAATATAGTAATATGGGAGCAGTAGATAGTGTTGCCATTGATTATAATATTTCTTATATTGAATAGGCTTATAGAATAATTATCTAAAAACTAATGATAATATCGACACCTACTTTTACGGCACGCGTGCGCGTTTAGGATGTGAGGCAAGGCCTCGCCGATTAAATGGATCCATCGACTGCTGGACCACAGCTTATCATCGTCGTGTCAAAATTATGGATCCCGTGGCCTGACATCAGGGCAAGTGAAGGCAAGTGCTGTTTTTAGTCTGTAAGAGTCCGACATACGACAATATCTGTATAACAAAGATCGCCAGAAATAATATCTTTTACGGCACCTTTATGTTATGTTTTTCATAAAATGTAGATGCTACAATTCTTATATTATCGATTACAACACTGGTACAATTGAAGAACTAAGGAGAAGGACTAATTACTGTGACTCAGGCCCGAAAGCTATATTTAATGTATGGAAGATTTTGTATAAGGTAAATAAATGTCATTAAAATAATGTCCCATTGTTAATAGGTGGCGTCAGCTTTCAGTCCTTCAAAACAACGTCAGTAGCTCTAGCAAATATTTTTAACTTTCTCCCCAAAAACGATTAGACACAGAAAATGGCGATAAATCTGTAATTTCTGCGAAACTGAAATACACATTAAAGGAATGCAGCAATACAACAAAAAAGAGAGGCAAACCGCAATCATCGTGATTCACCGGCCACCGTAACGCCGCCATTTTTGTTGAGCCCGCCATTTTTCATGCGCGAAAGTTTGACAGGTGAATCACATTTGACATTTGTTAGGGTTACCACTAGGTCATGATTGAAGTTGCAGATTATTCCGACTTCAAATAATTATGATTCACTGTTTAAGCGATCAATTAGGACAATTCATTTTTATCGTCTTTCGATAAAGAGTTAAAATATGTATTATAAAATTACAGTTTTATACAACTTCTCTGCTAGCAAGCAGTTGGCTGTAAATATTGAAGGCACCGCCTCCCAGAATCGATAATTCGCTGCTGGCTATCACTAGTTTTGTAATGTAAGATAAATATTTTCAGTTTATATATTTTGAAAACGAATGCACTTGTTTTTATCACCGATATGATATTTTAGGAAGTTTTAAGATAAGATTAGTAGTAATATTTGGTTGAATCCATCTTGTACTGCTGACTGATAATCGATCCATCGCAATCATGAGATGCTATCATTCTGTGAGGCCGTCGAGTTATCATATAAATAATATTGTTTGAATACCGTCGCCTACATTAATAAGCTGGCAATCTTTAGGCGATGTTGCTAACTTGCCACTATGAGTGAATGTCACAAATGCCATGGCCATCGCTGTACGGTAAGGTAAGGCAAGTGTAGTTTGTCCAACATGCCCTGTCCCAGGTATCAGACAAATCCACCTGGTTTTACAATTCGAATAATTTAAAAAAAATCTTCATCATGATCATCTTCGCCTTTTCCCAACTATGTTGCGGTCGTCTCCCAGTCTAACCAGACATGCGACTGCCAGGCCTTACCAATTCCCGGGAAATACAACATCCTAAGGATAAACTGGTTGTCAGTTACAAATGTTCATGCGACAACCGGGACCAGCTCATCGTGATCTCTGAGGCATGTCTTACTATAAAAGTCAAAAACTAATAAAAACCAACAAAATATCTTCGATGCATTTATAATAGCATGCTTCAGTGCGCTTATTGTTCGTAGAGCCGCATAATTTACTATTATTATGACGTAACAAAAGATTTGCAGGTCGATAAGCAGGTGACGCGGTTCCTTCCCGATACACGTGAGCAAACATTGATATAGATAATACCTATGTTGCGCCACTTTTGTGTGACATTTTGATAAGATAAATAGTGCATAGACAATAGTGATCCACTCTCTAACTAGAAAGTGCTCCACTGTCATACATGGTCGTTTACTACTTCCATAAGTTCAAATGAGGAGTACGAAAGACAGACAGAGCTATGAATAACTCATTCGAATTATGAGACGCACTGATGACTTGTCGAATTCAGCAGAAAATGATTATCACTGTACTCTCGTTGAAGTAATGCGAATTATCTTTCTTTTTTTATAAGGGTTTCACTATCGATGTAGAATTTAAATGACGAGTTAAATACTACAAATATGGGTTCCATAAAGTTCTTGAAGCTTCTAGGGCAATGGCCTATGTCCTGATCTCTTATATTCCGAGTGAAAGCCTATGCCCAACAGTGAGATGGTAATAGGTTAAATGAAAGCGCAGCGGAAAACACCGAAGAATCCTATACGCTTTCTTGACTAGATAATAATAAGGTGGCTATAATAAAAACACGAGAATGTCGTAAATATACCTTATCAATTTTTAACATCTAGAATATTAACATCACAATAATATCAAATTTATAGGTGTAACCATTAGATCATCCGTGGGTTTAATTAAGTAAATTGGTAATACTAATATAATTAAGTAAATTAATTTTCTTTCTTTCTTCTTTCAAATTATTTTTAAGTAACGTGAACGGTGTGATATCGACAAGACAACATCTCTCGCTGCTGGATGAACTTTGTATTATAAAATTACCGATTTGTAAATTGGCAACCTAATTGCTTCAACTATTTTTTTTCGCGGTAAATACAACGGTAACCTCACTACATAGCCATCCCATTGTTTTATCGATTCTATCACTCGATTTCCATGGCTATAATTACGTTACTATGAAACTAATTTTTATTTTAATTACACTTGATAATTTAACGTCTAATTACAAAACATGCCTAATAATTGTTTTTTATTACGACACTTCATTATTATTATGGTTTACCTTAATTACTTTGAAGGTTTCGTTAAATTAATCGATTATTCAGTTTTGAAACCATTACTCCTAGCAATTTATTTACTAGCTGTGCCCCGCACTTTTACCCGTCTTTAATCCTACTTTTTCCCAACCCTGTACGAAATTTCCTAAAAATATTTTTTTATGATGCCTAAATTTTACCTTTATGAGATTATCTTTTTGTATATTTTTGGCATTTTCCATGCTAAGATTTTAAAGTTATTTAGAAAAGGAAAAATACGACCGCGGGCAGGATTCGAACCTGCGTCTTCTGGTTAGGTACACCAGACGCTATGACCACTAAGCCACCGCGATACCTACCCGTCACGTCGAATTTTTCCTTCACATACTGAATTTACGTCTTTATGGTGACGTCAGTAACACCTATTGAAATGCAAGTTTTTGCTTTTCAACCGACACAACTTACTTTACAGTTAGTTTAATGTCGAACGATGCTACCTTACCTTCTAACTATCTTTTTGTATATTTTTGGCATTTTCCATGCTAAGATTTTAAAGTTATTTAGAAAAGGAAAAATACGACCGCGGGCAGGATTCGAACCTGCGTCTTCTGGTTAGGTACACCAGACGCTATGACCACTAAGCCACCGCGTATTTTTACGCCGCGTACCAGGTCGTATTTTTCCTTTTCTAAATAACTTTAAAATCTTAGCATGGAAAATGCCAAAAATATACAAAAAGATAGTTAGAAGGTAAGGTAGCATCGTTCGACATTAAACTAACTGTAAAGTAAGTTGTGTCGGTTGAAAAGCAAAAACTTGCATTTCAATAGGTGTTACTGACGTCACCATAAAGACGTAAATTCAGTATGTGAAGGAAAAATTCGACGTGACGGGTAGGTATCGCGGTGGCTTAGTGGTCATAGCGTCTGGTGTACCTAACCAGAAGACGCAGGTTCGAATCCTGCCCGCGGTCGTATTTTTCCTTTTCTAAATAACTTTATGAGATTTCTTAAGCAAGTGAGCAAATTATATTTCGGTTTTACATAATATACTTACCTATACTGGTAGATAATAGGTTGTAGGTAATATAATATAATCTAAATTAATATTATAAAGAGAAAATATTTAGTTTTTCGTGTGTATTTGTGTAAAGGTTACCTAAACTCAAAAATACTTAGGTACTTAATCGATTTTAAAAATGATTGAATCTTATAAGAATATACCCATGTGAAGCACAGACGGGTCATTATTAATTATAATCTGAAATGTTTGATAAATTTTAACAAACCGCACTACTTATATTGAAATATTTAATTGTATTAAAAACTAAGCAGCCTTTTCATGGCCTAATGTAGCTATCAGATTACCTGAAAAAACGCCTAACAGGCGTTAAGTTGCCAATTTAATTTAAAAATAAGTGGTTTGTTTTTTATTATGCCGTAATGCAATTTAATGTCAATTTTTGAACACTAGCTATAGCTAATTCGGATACAGTGTTCAAAAATTACTGGGAGTGTACTCCCGGATATAATTGCTTCATAGAAAATGTCTAGTTACAATAGTTCGTAAATGAACTAACCTTTTTTAAAAGACACTCCTGGCTGTATTTCATAGAAAGCGTTGTTATTGTAACGCTTTCTATGAAGCATTTATTATTAATAATATTTTATATTTTAGTAGGTGGTAGGCTCTGCCCATGCTGCTGAGTTGTTTGGCGTGGTACCACCACTTTTCAAAACTGGCAATGTGCTAAAGTTATTGTGTTCCGGTTTAAAAACAATGTAGCCAGTGAAATTACTGGGTATATATGTATATGAGCCTTACCAACTGCGGTCTCAAGTATAACAATGCGCTAGTAGTGTTGCTGGCAACTATAGGCTACGACATCCGCCTACCATCAGGCAGCCCTTATGTAACATTTTTGTCATCATATCACATTAAAAAAAATAAGTCATACCAGTTTAATGTCAGTCGCAATTTTAGTAACATTCGCATCACTAGCGTCGAGGACTCGCCTAACGACAGCTCTAACTCGACTATTTATATCGACCAACACAAATACGAAGCTTCCTTGTTTAGTCACGATTTAAAACAAAATATATAAGAGTAGACTGTTGTTACTAAATTTAACCGTAATCGGTTGAGAAATAATTACTTGTCGCTCTGTTGTCGTATGCCATATTTTATTTCTGTAAAGTGGTTACAAAGCACTGACGGATGGTGTGATTTTACTTTAAAATGTTATTTTAGTCATTGAGGTTTTATTAATTTACTGGACGCCACATCATCAACCAAATTGTGAGCTAAAAAATATTTTACTTGCTCTGCAGTCAAATCTTTTACTAGACTCATCAAATTTATAAAGGTTGCTTTTCCTAGCTAGTTTAGAAAAATGTGAGTACGTTTTACTAGATTCAATACCCGCAAAACTTCCAGACATTTCATTGATTTTATAAAAAGTATATTTTTCAACAATCCGTCCAGTACAACTTTACAATTATTATGATTATGAATGATCACTAATTAACAAACTGTTTCGTTATAAACATAGTTTCGTAACAAAAGAATATTTATATTTACGAACTTATTATCTTTTGCTTCCTGAAAAAAGAATATTTGATATACTGTTACTGTTGACGTCAAGAGGTAGTGATGCGCTGTTTAAACTATAAACATTATATTTTTAATGAAATACTTAAATGCATATTTTGTAAATTTCAAGGATTCCCACAGAATAGAACACGACACGTTTGAAGTAATATTTACGGTCTATTAGTGAGACTAGTTGTTAACTAAATGCGTAACTTCTAACTGAAAACACGTACAAAACATAACAGACCGCCACGCCTGTCTCCCCGAAGGATTAGGCGGTGGTGTACTGATGTACGCCTAACACATCGTCGGGCGAGTCTCACAAATCGAAATTACGAGCTGTTACTAAGAATTTTATAGAAAACCTCAATAACACTGCCCATTTATATCAACAACTATAAAGAAGAGTCCTATATGGCACGCAGGTTACATCACTATTTACACTACTTTTTGGCGGGAAGTTCGAAAAAATAAGTAATCAGCTATAAAAATATTTTAATAAAATAAAAAGTATTTTATTAATAACTTCCCGGTACAAAACAAGTGTTCCGCCTCAAATCAAGTGATAATTAGTTTATGATTTGTAAATGTACGTTACCAAATCTGGCAGCTGTATGTAGGTACTTAAAAATTTTTACAAGGCTGTACTTACCGTGTAAATTTATATTATTTAATTATGCAAGCAAGCAAAATATTCAGACTGGAACAAAGTGGAAAGCCAATGATTTCACTCAACTCCACATAGTAATCATATTTGATCCGTTTTTACTACGTAGCTGTCCATATTTTGTATTATCCGAAACTGTCAGCAAGATTGTAGCCGATTTTTATTGTCATAAGATGAGAAACAATAACAAGCAGGCGGGCCCGCCCGCATGATGGTAAGCGCCAACCGCAATCTATAGACGCCAGAACGCCAATGGTATCACTCGCGCGTTATTTTGAGACCTGAGTTATTAAGCATTTATTCTTCTCTCTTTAATCCTTTTATCTTGTAAACAGACTTCCAAAAAGGAGATACCTACGTCTTTTGTACAGACGCCAGCAGGTCAAGCTACCCAAAACTGTCAAATTTTCCCAATTGATTAAGAACCATATCAATTTGTATTAGTTGAAAATCTATCAAAGAAATTTGACAGTTGGTGGTAGCTTGATGTGATGTGCTGGCCTCTACTTATTGTGTTATGGCATAAAAGACAAAAGCGCATATTGATATGACGAGCTTTTTTAATCGTGTTACTATTAAAGTAAAACAAAGAGGAAGTGTTGCCCTCAATATTCATGTTATTGTTAGTCGCAATAATTGATAAATTTTGCATTACGAACTTTGATTCATCGCAATTTGGCATCTGGTGTTTATATTTTTGTTTAAAAATAAACTAGCGCACAGATAAATTAGTAACTTATGTAAGTTTATTACAAACTTTTGAAAGTATAATATTTTAATTTGTAATAATTTTTTTCGTTTCCCGAGTCACAATTTTTATACATATGTACTTATTATTTGATTGAATACCTCTCTCATTTTCGATGAATTAATTTATAGTTTTTTTTATATAATATTGGTAGAATCTACCTACTACTTAGTTATTTTGTGAGTCAAGGTAAATGCCTTCCAGGGTTTGGCTATGCCTACTTACTGATTGGTGATAATTTTAAACTTAAAACGCAAAGTCAATACCGTAACTTCCAAATTTTCTTACTGGCAACATTACTCATGCATAAAATACACGTCTTCACTCACGTCTTCGTTTAAATGTAACATCATCCAATATTATAATTTAAAGGCTTATAAAAACTTAACACCTGCTGCTCATGTTTATTAATATTTTATTGTTTTCCATTTCCAAAAGTTCATAAACTTCCATTGATAGTTCATGGATTTGTTTGGCCAACACGGACGCTAAAAATGGCGCGAACATATAAAAAAGCAGTTAACTCCAAAACAGAGCTATTTTATGTCCGTGTGGTTTTTATATTGTTTTGAGAGCTATTATCAATTTTATTTACATACATAACATACATACCATCACGCCTGTATTCCCCAAAGAGTTAGGCAGATGTGAACTAAAGTAAACCCACATTGGAGCGGCCCTATTGCCATTAACAGAGCACAAATCCAAACTCCGAGCTGCTGGTGATAATTTAATAAAAAAAAATCCAATAACTCATTGCTCCACCTGGGAATTGCACTTAGGATAGGACCTCAAGCCTAGCAGTCGTTATTACGACCACTGGACAGAGGAAGTAATTTGCTACCGTTAAACAATAAAACGGTACTTAATTAAAATTATTTAATGCAGTAATACTTCAGTGTCTGTACACTGAAGTATTACTGCATATACCTATATACTGCATAGTCGTATGCTGATAAGATCCCACTGCTGGGCACGGATCTCTCCAATCAGAATATCCACCACCGCTTGCCAAGTGCAGGACCGCAGATCAAGAAAAACAGGAATGCATGTTTCCTCACAATAATTTCCTTTACCGTTTAAGCGAGGACTTCAATAAGTAAAAGGTGCGTGCCTTGGATTAGAACTCAAGATAACTTGCCAATTCCATGGTCATATCACATTGTTCATAATCATCATCAACCCATATACTGTCCCACTGCTGGGCACGGGTCTCCTCTCAGAATGCAAGGTGTGTCGAGCCTTTACCGTTTAAGCGAGATTATGAAGTCAGGCATGCGTGTCTTGGATTAGTTCTCAAGACCTATGAACTTGGCTGTCCATGGTCTCTTAGCAATCCATATCTCTAGTAGCCTATGGATATTACCATGCATACAAAGATGCATTTCTGACAGCAAAGTGATAGCTCAGTTGTTCATACATACGCCCTTCAACTCCCTCATAACGCAACGAGTACAAAAACATATCTATTTTCAAAACAAACATTTAGATTCAGCACGTAACCTTGATTACAGAAATAGACGAGACTGCGTTAAAATCAAGTATTTATTAGAGATCACCACAACGTTATTGGACTTGGGGGAGCTTCTCAATCAGGACTAGGAGGGATATAGTATATTTCCTTTGGAGTGGGGACCTAGAATAAAAGGAAATATTAGTAATTTACTATAAAAACTAACTACGATAACACTACTTAATCCAATATAATATAATAAAATAAATCCTATATAATAAAGTTCATTTTTTTATTTAATACCCTAAATTACACGAGCTTCCGAAAACCGATTCGCGATCTTCCGAAAACCGATTCGCGATCTTCCGAAAACCGATTCGCGAACCTTACGAAAACATTTTACGTAAATTGCAAACTTTTCCCAGATTTACTAAAACAGTGTTGTCAACTGTCGGCAAATTAAACCGTTTCTAATTACCATAACAGTGATGATACTTGATGCTTATTGTTCTGATTTCCCAGAGCTTCATGTTGGAATCAAATTATTTCCATTTGATACTTACTACATGAAGCTATGGGGAATCGCAACGTTAAGCATCTGCAATAGTATAATATTTAATTAAAACGATATCCTATCACTTTGAAATTGAAGACTTGCGGTATCTTTAACGCTAGCATTTTGAAAAGTTCAGGTCCAGAGATGGTCAACCTTGTTGAATTTGCTCATGTGACAAAAAATGCTATTTTATAATTATGCTTTTAATAATTCATCTTCTCAACAGTTACCAACAACGCTTTGCACGAATACAACTTATTTACTGTGATTTATTTAAACTGGTGACGTCAACATTTTGTCGCTTTCTATCCATAGATCTCGTGCCAAAGGTTCAGCAACCCTGAGCTATGTAATAACATTTGAACAAGCGCATATTCGCTCATAAAACGACGACGATAAACGACATTCATAACAGATGGATTGACAGATGGCCTGCCCCACATCAAATGAACCAAAAATATCATAGCTGTTTTTAGTTCTATCAAATCTACGATTTTGATTTTTATTGTGGTCCAATTTTAAATTCTATTGTGTGCCACGTTTTGTTTATTATCTTATACAAAACGATTATTTAATAAAAGTAAAGGTTTTCATCCATTACACCGTACCATACTATCATGCTAACTATAATCATAATGACGTTTTCAATATGACGTTTTGTATAGTATTCGAAGCATTCCTTTCGTTGATGATGACGTGACTACGGTTTATGCCGCGAACGTAGTGATTATAGTGTGTAGTAAACTTTATACATTTCTAGGAATCGAGAGTAACAATGGCACTAAAATCTAAAACTACGCAAACTACTAAACCAGTGTTTCTCAACCCTTTTCCGGGGCAGACCACAAGGACCAATTTACCATGATCCGCAGACAGCTAATAAAACCAAATTGCCTATTATGTACAGACGCCAGCAGGTCAAGCTATCCAAAACTGTAAAATTTTCCCTTGAACAAATTGTCAAATGAACCTTACCACTTTGTGTTAAAGTTGAAAATCTGTCACGGAAATTTGACAGATTGTGGTAGCTTGATGTGCTGGCCTCTGTATATAATAGCAAAATTATTAAGCATATTATGGTTTATAATTTTGGACCCCCTGGGATAGACCCCAAGTTGGGAAACGCTGTACTAAAGAATATTATAAAAGTATCACTCACCGGTGTCCTCCTCGATAGCAACGTGCCAACCGGGCTCGGTATCTTGGTGGGCGTCCCAACAAGCGGGCTGCGGGCTGCCGACAAAACGAATAACTGTTAAACTGATAATATTGATACTATTCACACGTTTCGTCACGTAAAATAGTATAGTTTTGATGAGGTGTAACTGAAGTAAAATAAACCTGCTTTGAGCTGTGTTGTGTTTCTTACGGTGAGCAAGGTTGCCAGTGCTGCACGAGGAAACGTTGTGTTGGCAGTGGGGGGACTTTGGCCCTTATACTGCAAACCCAGCTATTCCTCTTTCGTTTAATAGGGTCGCTCCTAGGCTACGGTAACCGCTTACCATCCGGTGGGCCGTATGCTTGTTTGCCACCTTAGTACCAGATGATGGAAGGGGCTTGGGGGAATTGAACAATTTCATCACACACTCACCAAAATGCATTCGATATAAACCTTTCCTAGGAACCACTTTATAATGGTTAAGTTTTTGCCACCAGCTCCAGTCGTGACAGGAACAGGTGGCGAAAACTCAACCAACGCTGCCTGGACGGCGTCGTGAACGGTGATGGAAAGTGAGCTACGGATCTAGTCTGCCCGCCTTATTGGACTGTGGCCTCGTTGTCTTCTTCCTTCTACTTTGCTGGTGACAATCAGATTTTCTAGATTGTCACCTGTCTTTCTTGCTACATGGCCAAAGTACTGAGGTCAGCACATCAAGGTACCACTATCTATCAAATTTCTTTGATTGATTTTCTACTTTAATACAAAACTATAAGGTTCATATTCAGTTGGGAAAATTTGACAGTTTTGGATAGCTTGACCCTCTGGCGTCTGTACTCTAGTATCCCATTTAGGTAAGTAGATAGTCACACGGTAACGGTGGGCTTTGAGTAAACATTATCAATAATGGCGGACGGAGAATCGTTTTTTTTAAACTCGTGATTAGTCAAGAAACAGGACATATAAAACAAAGGTAATATTGAAACTACAAACAAATAGTGTACGGCTCACAAGGCTTGAGTCACTTCATGGTCGTTATGGTAATGTAATAGCAACCGTTGTGGTCAGGTACTAGCTTAATGATGCAATAATATTGTTGCTAAGTCTACGAGGCATAGAAAATTTCAACTAATATACCTATATATTAGTAAAAAGCAGTAATAGCCTAGTGATGTGACCATTGAACTGCAAAGTCATAGGTATAGTTCGAATCCAAAGCACGCACCTCTGACTTTTCGAATTCATGTGTGTATTAATGAATTATCACTCGCTTAAACGGTGAAAGAAAACATCGTGAGGAAACCTGCATGCCTTAGAGATTTTTCTCGACGGTGTGTGAAGTCTTCCAACCCGTATTACTCCCTATAAATCTGAGTGAAAACTCGAGCCAAGCAGTGGAATATGGAATATGCAGTATATGGGTTGATACACTGCACCAGTGGGAATCCGGAACTTGCCGCTAGTATATGTATTTAAGAAACAACCAGCCACACAAACATTTATGTTCATCACGTAAATATTTGTGGGAATCGAAGCTACGACCTGTGATCAGCAGTCCGACACTCGAACCACTAGACCACAGATGTTGTCCAATAACAAAAAATCCAGATTCAAGATCATCGCAGACAAACATACTCCCGTCAAAACTAAACACAGATGTGGGCACAATATCATAAATAATGAAGTTACCTTTGAAGTCAGAATAAATTTTACTAGTTGAATACATAATCAGTTCTTAGTAATAGTTTCTTTGTTTATATTTTCATTATGATTCGGAAATCAACGTATTAAAGATGTTAAAATAACAGATCTTATTGTCTTTACCTTAGTAACACAGGGTTTCCAACATTATCGATTGTTATTTTATTATTTTTCAGTTGTTTATTACTTATCAGATTTTTTTTTAACAAAAAAACTTGTACATTCTTACTAAAATATATCATAATATGTGTAATATTAATATATTTTTCGTAATCGTTGCAAATAATCGATTGGATTGGATGTATTTCGAACTACATACATTTATAATATGTGTATGTCTTCAACAGCCTACGTACTGTTGAAGACATACACATATTATAAATAGTACGCAAACATCAGAAAAACAAATGGTTTAGTTACAATCAAGATTAAAATAATAATAAAATATTCGAGAAGTTATAATTACAATTGACGGCATGGCATAAGTATGGTTGGCAACCCTAGTGACAACTCTGGACTGGCCAACAAACATCCCTGCCTTTGCCATCCGCAGTGGAATAATAAAGAAAAATTATAATCTCGCCCGACCATAAACCATATTAAAAAGGTCAATGGAACTAAATTGTGACACAAATGTTCATTGATTGGTTCACGCCCTTAAAGCTTATGGTCTATGTTCAACGATCGAAGTAATAAACTGACTTCAAAAGAATGAGGAGGTTCTTAATTCAGGCATACTATTTTAATATTATCTTATCCCTACTAATCCCTACTAATATCCCTACTAATCCCTACTAATATTATCCCTACTAATCCCTACTATAATAATATATTATATATTATTATATTATATCTAATATATAAAATTCTCGTGTCACAGTTTTCGCCATACTCCTCCGAAACGGCTTGACCGATTTTGATGAATTTTTTTGTGCTTATCGGGGAGGTCTGAGAATAGGCCAACATCTATTTTTCATACGCCTAAATTTTTTTTTTATGGCAAAACAACGTTTGCGGGGTCAGCTAGTATTATATTTATTATATAATATTATAAATGCGAAAATAACTCTGTCTGTCTGTTACGCTTTCACGTCTAAATCACTGAACTGATTTTAATGAAATTTGGTACAGAGATAGAGTTGACCTTGAGAAAGAACATAGGATAGTTTTTATCTCGGACTTTTGAAAAGTTCTCTTGGAAACGCGATATAACCGAATTCGATGCGGGCGAAGCCGCGGGCGGAAAATTAAATATATTTATAATGCTAAATGATATTTATTTCTGTAAGTACACATTAAAATAATGATTTGGTGTGAATTTTAGACCGTAGTACACCTCCTCTGAGTGGGAATTCATCATCAACCCATATACTGTTCCACTACTGGGGACGGGTCTCCTTTCAGAATGAGAGGAATTAGGCGATAGTCGTGATAAACCTTAGTATAAGGAACCTATTTATACTAGACAGATGTTCTAGTTAAGCTATAGAAAAAAATAGTGATTTCGGTAAAATACCCGACGAACTTGAGATCTTGCAGTTCAATAGTCATACATCACTAATTAGATAAGAGAAAATTATTTTTAATTCTAAAACAACACCCCACAATGCGATACTCAAATCCTTTGTTCCCACTTGACTCACAGTAGCTCGTAAACATTCGTAAGGTGCACACATACTCATTAATATTTCAATAGTTCGTTTGAAAGGGAAACGAACTGAAAGGTATGCTAGCCATTGTCGATGACAAAACGATTGCTTTAAGTGTTTCGAATTTTTAGAAATCAAAATGTGTGTTTGTTCGTCTTTTATGCGTTCCTATTACATTCAAGAATAAATTACGTCCCAAACACATCTGTTCTTATCTAATTAGAGGAACAAAATGTTTACAAGCAAAAGAGGCTAATATGGGTCTCGTGTCTCGCTCCGTTTATCTTGAATGGAGAAATTGTAGCATACTTACTATAAAGTATAACGTACTCATAGTAAGTGCCTCAATTTTGTCATTTAGGGAAATCTCTTGCTAGTATCCGTACTACGTATAAACACACTCATATTAAGGTTGTATAAGAGAGAAGGGGCTATTCTTATAGAGCGACATCCCTGTCTAAAAACCTATTAATGATCGCGTTACCTCGTTGTATTACGGACTCTTTAACAAAATTATGCAGTTTGTATGTAGGTACTGTAATTTATATTCTCACGTCACGGACACGTCTGTCGCATGTCAAATGAGCTGTGGGCTAAAAAAAAGTACCGAACGGGTCCCACAAAATAGCACACGACAGCGGGGCAGGCCTAGACGAAGATGGCGGGATGAGCTTGACTTTTTCTAGAAGGATTGGCCCAAAATAGCGTTGAACTGTGAGGAATGGGAGTAGGGTAGCGAGGCCTTTGCCCTACAGTGGGACGAACACTACTAAATAATAACAATAAATTTTATGTTAAAAATAAACACCCTTATCTATGGCCACATTAGAAATAATGACAATAAACGTTAAGGTAAGATCATTATTGCAAATTAACAACAATAAGTAAGATTGTTTATTAATTATAAATAAACAATAAGTTATATACTCACAATAAGAATGAATAAGATAGGTTATCCTTTTGTCATAATGACTTTCGGCTGAAATTAATTACCTATCTCTTGATTGCTTTCCCCCCTACTGGTAGGGTTGCTAAATTCTTACTTCCTTACTAATATTATAAATGCGAAAGTAACTCTGTCCGACTGTCTGTTATGATTTCACGCCTAAACCCCTGCACCGATTTTGATGAAATTTGATACAGAGATAGATTAGACCACAGAGAAGGACAATGGACATAGGTTTTATGTCCCGGTAACCAGGTAGGTGGTGCTGCAATCGGGTTGCGGGACAACGTCTGCCGAAATTGCCTGGAATATTGGAAAATTTAGGGAAAAACGTGTGTGCGTGTGTTTTCTCTAAGGATTTTTTGTACGAAATTGAAATTTGAACAGGACAATGTCTGCAGGTCAGCTAGTTGTATAAATAAAATTATGATTAAGTACTTATTATACCTAACGCCTACCTATTTTTTACATTAACGTTATCAGTTTATTGTTCCGTTCATATCATCAATATCCACTATACAGACTTGTATCACTGATAAGGCAGAAGGTTAGCTTCAGTGTAAGCCAACACATGGCTTACATTGGCGTAGTGGCTGTACTATCTATAGGAATCTATCATATCTATAAGTGACTTCCGTGTCATGTGTAGCAGATTCGATCCCCGCACGGAAAACTCACTACATATTGATTTCTGACATTTACGCGAATAAACATTGAAATAAAACTACTTTTTACGGATATTATCGCGTATATTGATATTATTAATCCCGACGTTTGGGACCCTTTACACGTCCATTGTAGTTTTATTTCAACTCACTACATAGTACAAAACAAAGTAGCTTCCCACTGTCTGTCCCTATGTATGCTTAGATCTTGAAAACTACGCAATGAATTTTGATGCGGTTTTTTTAATAGGAGTGATTCAAGAGAAAGGTTTATATGTATAATACATGTATGTTATTAGTACATTGTACGAGAGGGTCCCTAGTATTTCTATAAAAGTACATAGTTGTACCAGATCTGGGTGTTTGTGTATGCGATTTGTGTTTGTAAACACACCTGTACGATACACGAGAAAATCCTAGGGCAACGTAAAATTTGAATGAATGAAATATTGATTTTTATTTTATGTAATTTAAAGACAGCTCTCGCTATTATGGATCATGCCATGTCGCGGGGGACTTCACAAACGTAAAAAAAAAATAAGAAAAATATCCAGAACCGAAAAAAATATCCGTAGAAGACGCAAATACATAATTATCTGTCTCATGTCTCGAACCCGTGGCGCAACGGTGCAATCAAAACTTCAGTATGATGGTACTTCTGCATCTATATATCTTGTCCCTAGATGAAATCTTGATTGATTAGGTACAAGGAAACGAAGTTTGGTGAGGTTAATACCACATTGCAGCAAGCGACAGTCATTCTATGCGACATGATGTAAGCTTTATTGATGGGCTCCATAAAATTACTGGGCCATTTGACAGTGGCTTGACATGTTTACACAATGGCGTTGGATGGTGTTACAAGCGCAACTGTGAATTCGAATAAATGTCCTTAAACGACCTTCACATTGTTTGTTAAATTTTATCAGAATTTGTTCAGCAGTTTTATCGTGAAGATGTTAACAAAATGACTTTTAATTTTATGTGGTTTAAATTATAGGTAATTAGAAGCGAATGCCCTTTTTTGAGAGACGGAATGAGCATTTAATCACCTTGCCACTCTTGTTAATTAAGTGCAACCACTTTGGCAAATCAATTAAGATTTTCTAATGATGTTTTCCGCATCGCACATAATTACTTTGGCAATAATTATCTTTTATCCTTTACAGAAAATTGCCCTTACCATATTTACAAGAGATTTGAGACTACTGGGAGCTGTTGGATTCGAAAATTGATTCGAAACAAAATGTAGGTAGGTAGGGCATTTGTCGAAAGCCATTCTGAGAGGACAAAAAATGCAATGGGGTGATAATCGACACAATACATTTTCTTTCAAGTACCTAGTTCGTCGATTTTTAAGATATTTAACAACTTGTTTACGAAAGCTAATACAGAAATATCCCTACTAATAATACCTAAACGCGAAATTAACTCTATCTGTTACGCTTTCACGCCCGAATTTGATGAAATTGTACAGATAGATTAAAAAGGAGAAGGACAACATTTTGTCCCAAAACGCCCTTTGCGATGTGGGTGTAGCAGCAGAAGAAACGGAGAAACAGAAAGGCAGGCATCTGTCTTTCTGTTTCTTCTAAACTACGCAACGGATTTTGATACGGTTTTCACGAGAATTTCTTCCGGAAGATTTAGGTATAAAATACATGCATATCGTTCGAGTGTATGACTGCTGATCATTGGGTCGTGGGTTCGATTCCCACGGGACACAAATATTTGTCTGGGTGTTTCTTATGTATTATAAGTATGTATTTACAACAAAAAAAAGTATATTTAAGTATTATATCCATTGTCTAGTACCCATAGTACAAGTTCTGCTTAGTTTGGGACTAGATGGTGTTGTGTAAAAAAAAATGTCCCATCAGTATGTTTCACCTGTGTAAAGCTGGAACGAATCGCTAGTTAGCTATAAGACCTCTAGATAATAAAGTAGCTTATAGGGATACTTACGTTTGATGGCTAGCTGCCTCGGACTCAGCGGCGGCCTGTCGTCTAGCACAACATCCTCCTTGGTCAGACTATTGGTATTATACTTCTTGACACTCTCCGCCCAGTCCTGGATCCAGGTCTTATCCCCTTTACACCTATTCAAGCTCAAATACGACAACTTCCCCACCACTTGGTCTGGAGTCATGTCTGAAGTTACTCCAAATTCCTCCCTCAAAGCTTTCTGAGCATTTTTCAATGCGGTACTCTCAAATTTAGTGTCTTCTAGTGCTAATTTGTTACTAGGTAATGACACTGGAACAGAAGATTCTCGTGACAATCTATGGATGTAGTCAGTCTGATCAATGTCCGATTTAGTTAAACTACACCTACGTTGTACGGGTTCTAATTTAGGAGGGATCCTAGAGCTCAATACTCCTGATGTTGTGACAGATGTGAAGCTACCAACGTCTGCATCATCGTCAAGCTTTACAGGTGGCTTTGCAAACGTTTTTTCAGTAATATTTCTCACTCTATTCTTTATTTTTTCTAGGTAGCTCCGTGTAGATTTAATCTGTTTTGATGTTTGAGCTGCTAAATCATTTTCAGTTGGTGATTCGTAGCAGCATGAGATTTCTAATACATTTTTGTCTTTAGAAACCTTTGGCATTTCAAATGATTGGTTTAGTAATGGACTACGGAGGCCTATCTCTCTTCTAGGCTCCTTTGTTATTACTCTTTGAGGGTTAGGAAAATCGAAAACTAGTTCTGGATCTCTTTCACTACCTTTCTTCTTGAGCGTATCATCAATCATGTTAGTAAGAGAATTTGTACCAAAAGTTCTATCGATACTCATTCTGGCTTTTTGTTCTTCTGTGTAATTATCACCTTCTATTGTGTATGTACCAGTAGATGAATTATCTGACTGGGCATCAACCTCATCATCAATGTACAATGGTTCTTTTGCAATACACTTCTTAAATAAATTTGGGGTCTCTGAAGAAGCTCTACTCTTCCTTATTAATGGACTCTTAGAATGTTCTGGAGTGGACAAACCATTATCTGGAGTCAAAATATCTAGTTCAGGACTTGATATGTCTGTCAACATCAATCCTTCAGGACTTTGATCAATTATATCAGCCATACCGTGCCTATTAATATTACTGTAACTAGGTGTTCTATGTACTCTGTCTCTCATGTAGGAATTACCTTTCAGTGGCAAGTTTAGACCTTGCCGAGAAGTAAAGTTATCACTCCTAGACATAATACTATCAACTATAGGACTCTTGGACGTGCGTTTTGGCAGGACAGTGTCAGTAATAGGGGACTTAACGTGTCTATTTGTAATAGGACTGGTTATGTGCGAAGCATTTTGTGCTAATGGACTGTTCCGGAGTTTTACAGAGCCAGATAAGCCACTGTCTTCCTGGTCCGAGGAGAAATAACCTTCAGAATTGTACCCTTGAGCTTTGCGGGGGAGTTTAGCACTCATTGGAGGCCTCTGAAGCGTTGGACTTGGCCTCGAGAGACTCGCGGACATGGACTGGACTCGCTGATGCCTAGCTTGCGATTTCTTCGCCAACTCTTCCAGTTTCCGAGTGTCAACAGGCTTTGTTGCACCGAAGTCGATGGTAAAAGCCATCGGATGGGGTTTTGGAGTACTCGGCTCGGATTTCTCATCCTGACAAGGCTCAAGTTCGTCATTCTTCAAGCTGTCCGACGATGACTTGGAGATGGTCGCGTCCTGCCCGTCCGACAAGGGGCTCGACACGTCCCCCTCGACACTAACACTCATGTTTTCAAGGTATCACGCAGAATAAAAGTGACATCATATTCACAAAACGACTCGTAAACAGCCTTTACACATCACTTTAGAAAGCAAATATCAAGGTAATCACACCACACAGCATTTAATTTTGAAATTATAAAAGATTACTTTCGAAAAGTGGAACGAGAGCGCATAAACTAAAAAAAATATGAGCTCCACCTATATCATTCGCGAGCGTACACGAACTATCAACGCGAACGGGCCCGAATTCATAACAATAATGTCAGACGTGACAGCTGCTAGTGACGTCCGACACGACACTGACTGAGATTGGAAAATGATGTGTAAAACCTAAAAAACTGTAAATGATTGTATTATTGATTTGGCAACACAAAGATATTGTGCAAGATCAGTAACCTTGTTTTCATTGTTTTGAAACATTTTAATTGAATCACTATTATAATCTTATACATATTTCACTAAATGTGCTTGGTTAATACATTTATTGGGATATTATGGAACAATACGCAAATATATTATTTTGGCACGACAGATGGTGAAAATAACTTTTTAGTTTTTGCGTTGTAAACACTTACGTATCTGTCAAACAACTGTCAGATGCACTATTGTATATTTGTAGATATTACGTTCTATTCTACGCTATATTACTTACTAAATTTATCAGATAATCTAAAAAAAGGGCTTTATTAAATATTTTAGTATCGTATCAATGAAATTTTTATAAAGAAAGCTAAATGCAAAAGGCTTTGGCTTTGGTTGTTTAGCAATAAAATACAATGTTATGTTTTCAGATAATCTCAAATTCTCAATAACTTTTGGGATCATCACGTGGTGATGATTCCAAGTGACAACGAAACGGAACGTCGCCTGTCAGTTCGGAATGAACCATGGAAGAGGCGGCGTTTTCCGAAGACGGGAAATATTATTCTGCCATTACCCAGGATGGTAGACTGAAGATATGGGACACAGAAACTAACGTACTCAAACAGGAGTACACGCCAGATTTACATTTGACCTCGCCACCGTCTTGTTTACAATGGATCTCCGTCACACAGTCAACGGTATGTACAACACGTGGTTTTTACATATTTCTTCACATACTTGGTTTTCCCGCGGCTTTCGTTGTATTTATAACCCTCAAATTCCATATCGCTGATCGTGATCTGTGATATAACTTACTGGAATACTGTAAGAGATAAAAAAAGTTATTGTTTTGACATTCACTGCTAACCTACCAATGATATGGGTCACTATTTATGTTGTATATCTGGCTTATCAACAAAATTCAAATTTCTAAATAATTCAAATTACTTAGTAGGTTTGAGAGAGGACTTCTTTAAAACCATAATGATAAAATTTATGTAAATATAACCTCAATACATAATTTTGTCACATTATTTTTTATGGTAACCTTGGCACTCATTCAAATATTCTTTATTTACAGTGATATCATAGTTTTTTAAATATGCCTATGTTTAAAAGTTGAAGTAAATGAAAAAAATGATTTTATTACTTATGATTACAATATAAAAATATTGTTACAGGGATCAAGCCAAAAAGGAGCAAAAAGGAAAAGTATATCCGAAGAAACACACTGCATAGCCCTTGGAACAACCAGTGGAAAGATTCTAATATATTCTGTATCGCAAGCAAAAGTTGAAACCACATTAACAAACGAAAATACCAGTAGTGGTATCAGTTCACTAGACTGGCACAAAAAATATGGCTTATACAGCTGTAACAAAGAGAATAATGTGTACGAGTGGGATGTACAAAGCTCGTCTATTAGATATAAGTATAATGTTAATGTTGACAGTAAGAATAAACATGGGAACAATGTTTGCGCCATCAAAATTGTACCGCATAAACAGGTGAGTGATTAAAGACTACCTATTTAATTTTTTTAAACAGCTAAATGATTGGAGTGACACTTACTATACAGTATACAGAGAGCATAGTAAAATCTATTGTTCCCTGGCACTAGGACCTTGCGATATAGTAAATTAAAGGCTAAATATCCATGTGTCATGCTTTATATCTGAAACCAAATGGCACCTCACAAAAGGATTTCTCCCATATTGTTGATGTGTTTATGTGTAAACATGCAAACACAACAACACTAGCGTTCCGCCCTGGTTTTGCACGGGTGCAAGGTACTACCCTATTATATGCACATATTATAGCCTATGACACTAGCAAATAATATGGCTTTCTATTTTAAAATAATTTTCAAAATCTGTTCAGTAGATCTAGAGATTACCCCCTACAACATCACACACTTTACCTCTTTATAATATTAGTATACTTAACATACCATCACACATGTTGAAGGGTTAGGCAGAGATGTACAGTAATGTAACACCCATATTTCACTGGTATGTTTCGGTCTTACTGTAGTGAGCCTATTGCCATTGATCAGGCAAAAATCCTAACTCCAACCTGCTACTGAAAGTTGCACCTGGGCATCCAACCCAGCTCGTACTACTAGTTTTATGAGTCACTGCAAACATAAATTCTCATAAACACCACTACACAAGCTGATCATGTGGTCAAATTTGATTGTAAAATGTAAAAACGTAATGTAGAATACGATTACATATGATTTTGATTATGGATCTCCTTAAGGTGAATGTTCCGCGGTAGCCCGCGAAATTCAAATTTTAGTACGTTTTTTGCAATTTTCCGGTCACTTTCAGGCTGTACATTGAACAAAATACTATTTGCGCTTGTAATGTTACAGAATTATAATCATTTAAATCATCAAAACAGCCCTCAAATTGCATACAACTGCTATGTATGACTTTTTCATGAAATAGACAAACAATACAGTTATATGCATTTTGAGGGCTGTTTTGATGATTTAAATGATTATAATTCTGTAACTAAATACCTATTACAAGCGCGAATCATATTTTGTTCAAATTGCAAAAAACGTACGAAATTTTGAATTTTGCGGGCTACCGCGGAACATCTACCTTAACATGCTCTTTCATTAAACCTAGATTGTAAAAATTCTATTTATTTAATAATTTATGTAAGTACTCACTTAAAAAACAATAAAAAAGAAAACTGTTATTTTCTTTATTATCAGTACTGCTTATTTCTAAAAAAATCTCTTCTAGTATATTTTTTGGAAACCAGCCCGCTATAGCCTATACCATACCATAGTATATTTTTGCTTGTATTAACTGGAAATACATCAATCAGTTCCGTCAAGTTATATGAACGGAGTATTTTCTATAGTTTATCTAACATCTCCTCAGAGCACAACAGCCCGGTTCCTGGTGGTGGCATCATACCAGGTCCGGTTATGGCGGCTTTACGAAGGAGATGCCACAGTGGCTAAAAACTTGGGCCACAATGCAGCACCCACCGCTCTGCTGACTATAGCTAGTTTGAATGATGTGTGTTGGCTCATTGAAGGTTCACAGTAAGTAGAATTTGTGTTACCATAAAAAAAAAAAACTTTCTATACATCCTTCGACTACTTCTTCACTACTGTGCCAACAATTTAACCGTGCCTCTTTGAAAGTATATTTAGCAAATAAATAATTCTTGCGGTATATTTGCACAGCTAGTCATCTACTCTCAAACTAGAGCTTGTACAACAAGTCAACAGGCCAACACGTCAAGCTACATCGTTCTGTTAATGATTATGCGCCTTATTCCAAAACCCGGACTAAAAATAATTCTAGGATAGTACCAGGTTTAAACTATGAACTAAATAAAACGTTATTACAAAATGAAGATTATCACTAGTCCTGGTACTATCTATGATACTAAAGTTAAACCGCCGAGACCCCTAGTTTATCTATGGTACTAACTTTGGTAATGACTTATTTTGAGGTTAACGTTGATATTATTTCGTAACTTTTATTTGCAAATCGAAAAAAATGGATAATAACATGATTGACTTGGGATTTGGAAGATTTGGACATGCTGGAAACTCGGCAATCTGCTAGAAATTGAAATAATTAAAAAATAATAAATAAATAATGATAATAAATCTGAACCCACTTATCTGTGCAATACTTATAAATACGTTATGAAATACAAATTGTATTTAATATAAGACGCAAAAATGTTTGGAGTCTCAAATAACGCGCGCTCGGCACTTATGTAATTCGCTTCATTTCACGCACGAGTTGTTGAAAAATATAACAACTTGATTATAAAAAGAGCGTCAAAAATACAAAATTGTGCTTGTTTAATAGATTAGAACCTAAATCACATACACAATAACAATTTCTGATATATTTTTTATTTATAAATACTTATTAAAAGCGTTTCAAGTGTGAAGTCAATATCAATATTTAAAGAAACGGAACGTTGCTCCGATTGAGACCTGTATGAACGAATGAAAGAACGCAATATTTTGATTTTTATCTGTGGATAATACTTAAACCTGTAACTATCTTTGGTACTAGCTGATCCTGGGATAGTCTTGGTTTTGTAATAGAAACACGTTTTAATCCTGGTACTAACTTTAATACTGTAACAAACCTAGATCAATTAGTTCTGGTTTAATCCCAGTACTATAGAGATTTTTGTAATAAGACAGTATGTGTTTATTAATTAGTGTAACAGTAATTTATGTTTTTTTAACACTAAGTTAATAATTTAATAAATAATAATGTAATGTTAATCTGTGTTAGGGCCACGACTATAGTTTCCAAAATAAATTAATTTCAATTTAATTTAAACCTTTCTCACTGCTTAATACTCTATTTATCTTTATAGAAATGAGAGGCTCCTCTCATTCTGGGATGTAACAATATCAGAAGAACACATACCACAGTTAAACGGAGACGAAACCCCTCATAAGAAACAGCGCAGGAAGTCCCTCTCCAAGCCTATTACCACCACACCGACATATAACTTTGTGCTGGAGGATGCTCCTAGAATTGTGGATGTGGGGCTGAGGGAGGAGGAAGGGGCCACACGGTTGAGCCTGGTTGCGGCCACGAGAAGTGGAGTTGTACATTATTACGGACATATGTTGAATGGGTGAGTTGATTTCATACTATTTACCTACATTATGAGAATTGGATCTACGAAATCTGTCAGTCCTTATGTCATTTAGTGCCATTGGACGACCATTCGGGATTCTGGATTGACTTGGATCCCTGTTCTAGAAAGTTCAGTCAAACTTAATATTACTGACAAGCCATCTCTCAGATGAGAATGTACTCAAGGTTCAACAAAAATTACTATTATTTATAAAATTTTATAAAAAAGAAATTTAAAAAAAGCAGTGATAGCCTAGTGATATGACCGTTGCACTGCCAAGTCAAAGGTCTCGATTTGAAATCCAAGGCACGCACCTCTGACTTCGAAATCATGTGCGCAACGAAAGTGCTCCAATAAGCGAGTCTATTCTTTTCTCAAAGGCCGGCAAAGCACTTGCAATCCCTCTGGTGTTGTGGGTGTCAATGGGCGGCGGTGATCACTTACCATCAGGTGAACCGCTTCCTCGCTTGCCTCCATCTTCCATAAAAAAAAAGTTGAGTCATATGCCTAACAATTACATCATCATCCTCAGATCTTCAACAAAGCCAATTAAGCCTTCAGTGACAATACAAGTGTCAAGCGAGGAAGCTCGACCACTGCCCCTCCAGTGCTGCAGACTACCCCCCACCGGCGACCTACTGCTAGGATACTGGAATGGACCTGTTCTGACCTTCGAAAAAGTGGTATGTATAAATCTAGACCATACTATATAAAACTTATTTAGCAAAGAAAAAAATCAACCGCGGGCAGGATTCGAACCTGCATCTTCTGGTTAGGTACACCAGACGCTATGACCACTAAGCCACCGCGAGTCCCACCCATGTCGAAATTTACCTTCACATTCAGAATTTACGTCTTTATGGTGACGTCAGTAACACCTATTGAAAAGCAAGTTTTTGCTTCTCGACCGGACCAAGATAAAACTTATTAACCTAGTGGTTTTAAGCACGACTGACTCGCTTGATTTCGTGCCCGGGTATTGGTAATAGCGTCGCCCCCTATCACTATTAACCGGGCAGAAATTATAACTGCGAGCTGCTACTGGGAATTGCTCAGCTTGCTCGACCCGGGATCTCATTCGGCACCACCATGCCTAACGGAATTAGGACTCTGGACTAATGAGGCAGTTGATGGTGGATTGATGGAACAACGAGGGGGCTTGTTCATAAGGGGCTTTAGAATAAGGAATCAGTGTGTATTTCTTATGTATTATTATTACATAATGACATATAGCAATAGAATAGAATATTTTTTTTCACATAATTAAAATCCATATCTTGTTAATATGTTAGATACAATATTAGCTTATAACTATGTTAGTATTGTTAGTACTTAATAGCAATGGAGATATATTTAATCTAAGCAAAATAAAGATTTTGTTTTATATGTATAACATTTTACGTAATATAAAATAACAGAGAGACGTGTTGCTGGGGAGTTTGTTGCACCGTTTCTTCTTCCCAGCCAAAACTAGGAAGCGGTGAAGGGCGGCCATTTTGGGGGCTGTTTTAATGTAATAATGACGTTCAAAAGTACTACCTAGTAATCTCTCTTGAATTAATTATTTTGACTTTGATAAGTATATTAAAGTATAAGCAGCGACCTTGTACAAACAGTACTGTCTACCTTTTGTGCGACTGAACACTGTCTCCCAAGATACAGGCTTCTAGCCTAGTTTGGGATTCAGTAACAGTACATAATGTAATAATTTGCCCAAAGATTGTGCCTACTTTAATACCAACAATTGTAATTTATGTGTTAATAAACAATTTTTATTTTTTATATTTTTATTTATTTATATAATATATTTACAAAAAATTTTATAAGTATATATTTACTATCCATTTTCTAGTACACATAGTAAAAGCTCTGCTTAGTTTGGGACTAAATCGTGTTATTTAAAAATTACCTAAGAGTTTTCATTATTACATACATACCATCACGCCTGTATTCCCCGAAGGGTTAGGCAGATTTATATTTCGCCGGTATGTTTAGGTCCCATGTAATAGGGGGCGAGCCTATTGCCATTAACCGGACACAAATCCAGACTCCGAGCTGCTACTGAGAATTTCATAGAAAAACCCAATAACACGTTGCTCGACCTGGGCATCGAACCCAGGACCTCTAGCGTAGCAGTCGCGCTTAGGACCACTAGACTAATGAGGCAGTCGTAGTACATACATACTCACGCTTTTTTCCCATGGGGGTAGGCAGAAACTAAAGAACGGCACTTGCTACGATTCTTGCATACTTCTTCTTTTCATTATTATTAAAAATAAATTCTTATTTCACAGATGCCCGACCTAAAATCCAAAACACAGATTTTAATTAGAGGTGACACCAAAGAGTCTAAAAAGAAAATCAAGCAGACGAACGAGATCAACAAAGTGCGGAGTGAACATGATCCGAAGCAGGTCACGTATGTGGAGCCTATGGGCGGCGTCGCTAGGAAACGAGCGACGCCGGGAGACAAGGTCAGTGGATTAACAATTTCGCTTTTTTTGTGATGTAACGTCGAGGGATTCGTCCGCTAAGTAATAAGGAGTTTGGATTTTTACCCGGTTAATGGCAATAGGCGCATAGGGTGGCTCGCCGGTATTAGGTCGGACCTAAACATACCCGCGAACTGAGAGTGTATAGTGGCCAGCACATCATCACATTGATTTTCAACTTTAACACAAAATAATAAGGTTCATATTCAATTGGGAAAATTTGACAGTTTTGGATAGTTTGACCTGCTCGCGTCTGTTCATTTCTGCCTAACACTTCTGAGTATAAAGACATCATGGTATGCTTCATTAATGCACAGGTGGAAGTTCCAATGGAGGCTCGTCTAGCGAACCTAGCCCTCGACGTGAAGGGGCGCGGCAAGTCGGCCGTCAGTCAGAACCTCACCAAGCTGCTGATGCAGGGCCTGCACTCCAAGGACAAAGGGTGAGAGAGAGAGCTTTTATTTACTACTAATGTCACGAGGTCGACACGCTTTCAAGAACGTGGCCGACTGGGAACTATTTAGTAGAGATAAATTACACTCTGAACACAAAATATACAAATTTATTGACACTAGGGTTAAAATTAAAATACATTAAGGCAAAAGTAGGGTGAGTTAAGCTCAGGGTGGGTTCGGCGAAGACTTTGAGGCGAGGTTCGACCGGTAGAGGGCGGCACTTAGCTTCGGGCAGCTGCCAGCGGGAAGAAAGAGGCCCGCGCGATGTCTGCGAATGTATTTATGGCGCGGACCATGCCACAGTAGTTGCCCCTCCAACCAAAGGGAGGATCCTCTAACCAGGCGGGTGTTTTGCCCGACGGTTGATGTCGGGCGGTTGTATATATGCAACTTTCTTTGCGAATGTTGCTTGCGCGATTCAGGCCTTCGTAGTTCTATGTAGCGCGGTAGATGTCGCTACACCATAGAAATTTCCAGATACTGACTTCATTGTCGACGCTTTTAGTGTCTCATTGCTAGGGGAAAAATGAATATTTCTTCTCCGAGCCTTTTCACAACCATATTGGGGTTGGCTTCCAGTCTAACCAGATGCGGCTGAATATCAGTATTTTACACGAAGCAATTGCCATCAGACCTTCGCAACCTAACTACCAACCTAACCTTTTTTTTTATAGCACCGATACCTGAGGATAGACTGACTAACCAGCCTTTTGTGCGCTGACAGCTAGACTCTCATCCCCACCCAGTATGTCCGGCGGCCACAGCTACAATTATGTTTTCATTTATAACTAGCGGCCCGTCCCGGCTTCGCACGAGTGGACATAAGATTCCCTAATCTTTTCTAGCACTAAATATAGCCTATGTTACTCAGGGTGAATGTAGCTTTCCAATGGTGAAAGAATTTTTGAAATCGGCACAGTAGTTTTTAAGTTTATTCATTAAAAACATGCACACAAAAATACAAATCTTTCCTCTTTATAATAGTAGTGTAGATTTATATTTATAATACGTCACACGCACTATTTATTTTTATTTTTTGTTTGTCTTAATGATAGTCTTGGAACGTTTTGTAAAATGCACCAGGGATCCACAGCAAAAATTGTTAATATTATGTACCCATTACTTCTATTGTCTTTTGTGTACTCTGGTGTGCTATACAGTCAGCGTCAAATAGTTAGTGACACTCAGGGTATTCAAATAAATAGACGCAATCAAAAAGTCAATAATATCGGTACAAACAAAGTTTCCATATTGTTGTCAACATTATAGTCGCTCAAAAGGTCGAGACGTTTAAAACGTCATATAGATAGGTTCAGTCAAACCGTCATAAATAAGGTAACAGTCATCCCGCCAATGGTATCCAAGCATTCTAAGTGTTCAAAAATATGGAACACATTAGAAAAATAAACTTTACTGCTATACATTTTAAATATTATTTCTCACATCAATTAATGTGAAAACATTTATACACATAAATGAAAGGAATAGAAACTACTGTTGTCCTTTTCATTTTAAGCATGACGTCATAGACGTGTCTTTTGTTTTGTAAAGAATTTCGTGCATAACCGTTTACGATACTTAGCAATATACAGCTGACTGAAAATAGATGTACCTAAACCTCATTGATAATGAGTATGACTATATATCTCATAGAGCAAGAGTGCATAATTAAAATATATGATTCAATATCATGATCATTTTATTTTATTTTAATTAACAATGAACTTCGACAAAACTAGACTCGATAGTGCTTGCAAAAAAGAGGTGCAAAGTTTTCAACCTTATTGACTATTATTCAAAAACTGCTATTTTAAACATAAACAAGGTAATAGAGTGGATGAATAACTAAAAATAAGCAATAAAATAATGTCAATAAGGTCGATAATCGCTTGCATCTTTTCAATTTTCTCTAGTTTTCGACTGCTTACCATCAGGCGGGCTGTGTGCTTGTTTATACATCTAGGTGCGAATATGCAGAAATGAGAATCTAGAGAGATGAGAATAATTCGATAGGTAACTACACGTAACATCTAAAACGATAGGTACATAAGGATATTCCCAGTTCATTTGAAATATCTGTTACGGAGACACCTTCCTCCCTCAAATATATAATTCGATGTTTTGTGGTGTCACTAATGCGTAGCCATATTTCTAGCTTGCTTTAGTTTTGCACTTGACATTGATATTACTGATAGATAAATAGAATGACATGCAAATAACACTAGATTGCCTAAAGAGGTTTTCATCTTTGGGAAACCGTTTATTTCTATAACATGCTGGTTTATTTTTCTAATGTGTTCCATATTTTTGAACACTTAGAATGCTTGGATACCATTGGCGGGATGACTGTTACCATATTTATGACGGTTTGACTGAACCTATCTATATGACGTTTTAAACGTCTCGACCTTTTGAGCGACTATAATGTTGACAGCAATATGGAAACTTTGTTTGTACCGATATTATTGACTTTTTGGTTGCGTCTATTTATTTGAATACCCTGAGTGTCACTAAATATTTGACGCTGACTGTACAAATAAATTTAGTTTCTTTCTTTCTTATTTCTTAATTTAATTGTACACATCAAACTGCACTGTGTCATGAAGTATTCAGATTTTCTCCATAAGACCCACTTTTTGGATCCGTGCAACTAGTTTTAACTTATGTGCTATAATTGTTATAAAATGTTTGTCTTTGACTCTTTCCTAACCCAACTGTTTCTTTTTCAGCATAATTCTTACAGTTCTGCAGAAGGACGATCCTCTGGTTTCACTGCGCACAGTGAGCAACTTGCCGGCAGATTACGTGCCACAACTGCTGGAACAGCTGGCCGACATGGCCACGAGGAAAACCAGCCAGTGAGTAGTTCAGGTTTTATCCAGGATGTTACAAAACTACCCGTAAAGCCGAAAGGAGGTTAAATGGGGCCTTATAACGAGTCCATTCACAATGTATTTTTTTACCTTTGTGGTCTAGCGGTTCGAGTGCCGAACTGCTGATCATGGGGTCGTGGGTTCGATTCCCACGGGACACAAATATTTGTGTGGATAGAACATGAGTATTTGAGCTTGTACTATGGGTACTAGACAATGGATATAATACATATATACTTTTTTTTGTAAATACATACTTATAATACATAGGAAGCACCCAGACAAACACAAATACTCATGTTTTATCCACACAAATATTTGTGTCCTGTGGGAATCGAACTCACGACCCCATGATCAGCAGTCCGGCACTCGAACCGCTAGACTACAGAGGTCGTCGTAGAATTTGTCGCTTGGCGTAGAGAACACGGATTTTCGTTATTGACGTGGCGTTCAAAAGGTTAAAGACACTTTTACAAGTTTTGTTTTAATTTTTTTATGCTAGAACTTATTTGTGTTTTGACCAGATGTGCGGCGGTATGTACGTGGTTGTCGGCGGTGGTGCGGTGTCACTCGGCGCTACTGCTCGCCACGATGGGCTCTCGATCCTCAGACCACCTCACCCAGCTGCTAGCTATATTCACACACAGGTTAGTTCATACTTGTTGTTACAAATCATACATCTAATATATAAAATTCTCGTGTCACAGTTTTCGTTGCCATACTCCTCCGAAACGGCTTGACCGATTTTGATGAAATTTTTTGTGCTTATCGGGGAGGTCTGAGAATAGGCCAACATCTATTTTTCATACCCCTAATTTTTTTTTTTATGGCAAAACAACGTTTGCGGGGGCAGTTAGTAGTATATAACACTTGTACTGTGAGTACTTAGACAATAAATATAAAACAAAAACAGATAAAACACTGCTGGGGGCTGTCAAAATGATATTATTTAGCGAAGGAACCCGCCATGATGAATTTTGCCTTCACATTCATAATTTATTTAGAATGTGAAGGCAAGACAGGTGCGGCTGGGACTCGCGGTGGCTTAGCGGTCATAGCGTCTGGTGTATCTAACCAGAAGATACAGGTTCGAATCCTGCCCGCGGTCGAATTTTTCTTTTGCTAAATAACTTTAAAATCTTAGCATGGAAAATGCCAAAAATACAAAAAGGTGTAAAAATGATTTTCAAAAAGTACTACTTAATAGTCGTTGAATTTTTCCTTCGCTAAAATAACTAAAATCTTAGCATGAAAAATGCAAAAAAAAAATCATACAAAAAGATAAAAAAAAACAATTGCTGTTGTGTTTTAGTTGTTTGCTAAAAATGAAAAACGGCTTGACCAATACTGATCAATTTTTTGTATGAGTTTACATTCACATTTAGACCCGGTAGGTGGCGCTGCATGTTTGCAGGACCTTTGCCGGGGCCGCTATTTTGTTTTTAAAAACTACTTATAAAAATACAATACTTTTTTTTTCAGGCGGTCGCACCTGTGTCAGTTACTAAACCTCAAAGGTCGGCTAGACCTCACGATATCCCAGCGAAGCGCCGCCGATATCGCCCAAGACGAACAGGAACCAGTGCTTAATTATAATGGTAAGTATCATTATTTTTTTAATACACCACGCCGGTATACCTGGTGACTAGGCAGAGAGTTTTTTCTATTGTATGTAAAATCTTCACTGATCATTTACTGTACTCATACCCCTTCCCTAGAAGATGAAGATGAGACGGAATGCTCACAAGCCGTAAAGTAATATTACGTAGGTAACTTCACTACATAGTATAAAACAAAGTCGCTTTCTCTGTCCCTTTATCCCTATGTATGCTTAAATCTTTAAAACTACGCAACGGATTTTGATGCGGTTTTTTTAATAGATAAAGTGATAGAAGAGAAAGGTTTATATGTATAATACATTTGTATTTTATTAGTACATTGCACCCGTGTGAAGCGGGGACGGGTCGCTAGTTATTAATAAACAAAATCAAAGTTTGTTTTATTGATAGGCGAATGTTGTAAGATTGTACATACTATAAATGCTTGAATCTAGATTCGTTTTTCATTTTTAACGTAACCTGTCCCACTGCTCATGCAGCTTTTACTTTAGATATGTTTTAACATTATCGATAATCGAATATCGACATCAATACCAAGTACTGATGTTCATAATCGATTATCAATAATCCATTATCAACATTACCATAACAGTATTGAGATGACAGGAAGCTAAGATAAATAAATCTTTCGCTCCATTCATTCATGATTATTATTTTCTATTATTTGAGTGAGATTTATGTATACCTTTGAGATAGTTAAAATAATATTTATTTCTGAAGTTTACGCGAATATTATACATTGAAATAAAACTACTTTTTCTTTGAGTCTACCCGTGACCATGGACGCTGTAAAGGGTCCGAAACACCGGGATTAATAATACCTAAAATCTATAACAGGATTCCAAGCAGGTGGTAAGACCCAGCCATCTTCTCTATTGAAATTTGGATGTTTTTTAATTTCAATAGCCTCACGAATCATCCTGGGTAGGTATCGACTTTCCTTCGCAAGTGTTTGTGGTTTATCAAATCTGATATAATGCTGGGCCTTGTCAAGAGTATGTTCACAAACTGCTGACTTCTTGGAACGGCGGTGTTTGACATCGGCGATGTGTTCTTTGTTCAGTCTAGATGTGTTCAGTCTACCCGTGACCATGGACGCTGTAAAGGGTCCGAAACGTCGGGATTAATAATATCAATATACGCGATAAAATCCGTAAAAAGTAGTTTTATTTCAATGTAGATATAATACTCACGTAAATGTCAGAAATCAATATAATTTTACCTGTTTCGATCGATTATCAACATCACTAATTTTTGGTCCCCCCTCATAACAAAATCCTAGCTATACGCCCTTGTTGCGCAACGTCGTCTAACTGTAGACAATACATGAGATATTCACGTTCCTACATAAAATAAACGAATGAGTTGGAATATTTCAGACACATCATCAGACGAGGAGATGGAGGCAGAGCCATATCAATCAGACAGCAACGCGTCGTGGGGCGACGACAAGTTCGAGAGCGACGCCAGCGCACCGGACGAGGAGGCGGACTCCGACGGGGATTGACGTTATGTAATAAATAGATCGTTTTCATATTAATGCATTTTATTTATCTACCATAGAACAAGTACATTATTAGGCGATAAATGTTGCACATCGACTTTTGGAAAGAGACAATCGGCTAATTTCGGCTTCGTAGAGCGTTATCTCTGTCGCACGAAATACAAACAGTCCGGTATCTATTAGGAGCTGTTAAAACAATTATGATTTGCTTCTTTTGCTAATTCTTTTGATTCTTTGTATAAAGTACACCAATTTTTCTATAAGTGATGGCTTTAGGTTGGGGTAAAATTAAATAAAAAAAACATATCGACATTATGTTTACTTTTTTTTTTTATTTAAATTTGGGGGTGTTAACAACTCTAAATATATATTTTAACCTGAACGCGACCGCACTCTATCACACTTGAACAACGACTGACAAAACGTCACGTCACATAGGTAGTGTGCGACAGAAATAATGCTCTATGAAGCCGAAACTAGCCGATTGTCTCTTTCCAAAGGTCGATGTGCAATATTTATCGCCGGGTACTGTAACTGTGTAGATAATTGTGAAGGGGTTCGTAGCTAAGTACTAACAGGCGGCTATCCTTCAAAACCTGTGTGCGCAAATACTTGCTGGACAAAACCGTATTAGATTCTTTTCGACACTGATTTGTCTTTTTCGTATAACATTATTTATTGTATATATATTGGTCTGCCTCATTAGTTTAGTGGTCCTAAGCGTGACTGCTACGCTAGAGGTCCTGGGTTCAGTGTTATTGGGTTTTTATATTAAATTCTCAGTAGCAGCTCGGAGTTTGGATTTGTGCCCGGTTAATGGCAATAGGCTCGCCCCCTATTACATGAGACCTAAACATACCGGCGAAATGGTGTACATTAGTACACCTCTGCCTAACCCTTCTGGGAATACAGGCGTGATGGTATGTGTATATGTATGTATGTAATATATTGGTGTTCTGTATTTATATAATGTATATAAGTATTTGTGTAATGTTTATGTAAGTTTATACTGTTTGAGCAATATTTTATAGTTTCTTGTAGTTTCACCTCTAATCTTTGGTGCATCTACCATGACCGTCTCTGCATCACCCTAAGGTTGTCTGGTAGAAAATGCCTAAGGCATTAAGACCGCCTTTGTACACTTTTCTGTACAATAAGTATAAATAAATAAGTGATAACTATCATTGTCAGATTGGGTTCCTGGATCACTGTTGAGTTGGAATGGTTTTCAGTGTCTATGATGTTGAAAGAGGTGCGAAATATATTTTCAGTTTCCCTAATACTGTAAGATTTGATTTACAATATTCTAAATCCCGGTAAAGTTGCATTAGATATTGTTACACAGAAGACAAGTCCTTTATATAATTGTAAGGAATCTTAGTTACATTTTATTATGCGTGTGCGATTGTGGGCTATATAACCCCACTAGGTTGATCAACGTCAACCGATCTGCATGCTTAAGCCACACGGTCGCGGTAGTCGCGGTCAGTCTGTGGATGCGTGACCATTCGTAAATCCTCGAACTGTTGGAGAGCACGTAAAGCCTTCGGTCCTGGTTGTCATACGAACACCTATGACAATCGTTAGAGCTAGACAGAAGTACAACCGGTATTATCCAGAAATTTACCTACTTTAACTTTACTTTTTATTTGTTCCAGACCTCTGATAGCAGTCCCTTCGTAAAAAACTGATATGTACCTAAAATACTGATATTTCAGCCGTCTCTAGTTAGACTTGAAGCCGAAACCAATATAATTGGGAAAAGGCTGATGATGGTGGAAGAGGTAACTGTGTCGACCTTTTCATCATCGGTTACGCCTGTATTGCCTAAATGGGATAGGCAGACTAATGTGTACTAATAATGTACATCCACAATCGTGTATTTAAGTAATAATAGTACCTATTTTCATTAACCGGGCACAAATACAAATCAATTTATTTGTTCTTCATATTAAATTCAAAATCGTAAATGGTGTATGATTTGTTCCTGTAAATAGAAACTCTTTTGTTGTTACAATTTCTATGTTTCATGCATGTCTTCTCTGCGATGGTAAAATTGCCGTCCGGTAGGAAGAAATATGTTTATTTTTATAAACAAACGTATTTTTATTAAAATAAAGAGCCAACTTGACTGTTCTTTTCTAATGTAATTGTCCCTACCATGTAGTTCTGATGTATTTAAACAGATGTCACTATAATCAAATACCAACACTTACAGTTTATGAGAGTCGTTGTTGGCGCTAATAGTCACTGCGTAGTTCTCACGTCGCAGCATAGATGTCGCTACATACAATATCGATTACCTGTTATCTGATCGCTTCCGATTTATGCATTCCTGGTACCTGAGAGCTGAACTATTGGCCGTTCCATGCAATTTTGACTTAGCAATGACAATAATTTTTTACAGGCCAGTTTAATCCGCTAATCCCCTTCCAATTTATGTGATCTTGGTACAAAAGCTGAAGTTACAAATGACATTTTAACCTTATCATCACACCCACAAAGATTTTTTCCATCTATCCCTCTCTGTATTTTTTTGTATGGAGGAGTACTTTAACTACGAGTGAAAATGTATTTTATTTATTCTTTTTTTTTTGTAAGTACAAATCGATTTTTTTTTAATAATATTTCTGTCAATTATTTTAATTGACTAGGTCCATGAAGTTTATGAGACAGAAATTATTAGGGATGTTTATAGGTATAAAATGAGCTGTCTCGTTCTTAGCCATTAAAATTCAAATCTTTATTGCTTTCATAAGTAGTTACGATGTTACATTATTTATAACAAACAAATAATAACCTCTATATCTCTACTTTTAAAATTTAGGAGTTTACACAGCACTTTGATTATATACTTGTCTAGATGCCACATTGACACGTACAGAACGGCCCAAATAAAGTCTACTAAAATTGGTAGACTCTCTTCTCACTTACGTCAGTGTCATTTGGATCACTTCAGGGTGTGGAGTTCTCGAAAAATAATTAAATATATCGGTATGTGCTGTCAAATTGTGTCGCAATTATGTGGGAAAACCGTATAATTAATTACACTAAGATCACATTACATCGGTAAGTTTTGTTATTTAACCTCTATTATTTTATGAAAACATGATTTTTCAATTCGTTAATTTGTAGGTTCGACAGATTAGCCGGTGTTGTCAATTTATTACAAGGGAGATTTGGCGAAACTATGGGAGATAAAATGCAAATATCAGTCATCATCTTTCGATCAGGAGAAAATTTTATTATTTTAATACTTACATAATTTATTTGATCAGTGAATGATAAAAAAATGAAATGTGAAGTGAATGCCTTCACAAAATAAATGAAGTCATTCACTAAATAGTATTTTTGTTAGTTCTTTCTAATATTTTGGGTTTCAGATTTCTTAAGACTGGAGAGACAATATACAGCGGACACGAAATGAAATATAAAAAAAAACGAAAACAAATACAAAGAGATGGATTTTGATCTATAAATTGCTGTATATATTTTTTCATTGTATTTTTTGTTTTTATTAAAATAAATAAAACACTAATCCACAAAATAATTACTTTATTCAGCTTATTTCAATTAACTGTCATCCCATTAAATAATGGAGAAAAGGTAAGTTAATAATTTAGAGCAGGCATCCCTAAACACGCACACCTTGACAGTTTGACTACAATAAGTACACAAGCGGTACTCACACATATCACGCAATTTGGCCCCAGTTTTCGCGTGTCGTTTGTTTGCATTGCTCCATCTAGACAAGTATATAATCAAAGACACAGCACTATCTGGTCCCAAACTAAGCAGAGCTGTTACTTTAGGTAGGTAGGTGGTATTATGCAATGGATATTCCTTTGTAAATACATAGTTTAATTACTTTTTTATCAAGATTTTAAGGCATTCCACTTTGCCCTATCAGGCAGCATATGGGGCAGCTTGCACCCTGCAGCACCTCAGTTGATGATATTCTTAATTCTAGCTTTAAATAAATTACGACTGTATAAAGTAGGTATACCTATCTAGTCTAGTATAAAACAGTCGCTACTCGCTGTCCGCGTTAGAACCACGCAACGGATTTTGATGCTGGGGGTCTACTCCCTAAGCACGAAGTCCGTAGTATTGACCTTAGATAAGGGCGTTTCCTACTCCGTATCACCTACGCGGATGGATGATTCGTTCGAGGTCCGAACTAAGAATGAATGACAACACAATTTGACAGTTGGCCCTACTCTCGATGTGTGACTTTTCTGTTTATGGTTTTTAATTTTTTACCCGTTCGAAAAAATTTATTTGACACTTGTTTTATCGCACTAAGGCGATTCTCACACTGCCCCGCATGATGCAGCGTAGCGCGTGGATGCGTGTTCTTCCGTTGCTTGTAAGTATCTCCGTTTGTATGGAAAACACGCACAGTCTAACACACAGAAAATGCATCCACGCGCGTTCATGCGGATCACGCGCATACACGCGGAGAAACATGCACCCCCGCGCGTAGGTGTTGGGCGAGACGCAAGGTATGGCACACCGAATCCCGCAGTGCCGCGCGTGATTTTGAATAGGCGTGACGTGTGTGTTTGAAAATGGATATCGATCGATCGAGCCGCCGTGCGTGAATCTACAAAACGCACCTACGCGCGTGAGTGCGTAAAAAACCCGCACGATGATGCAGATCTGCACTCCCGCAGGAACGCGCGTAGGTGCGTCGACACGCAATATGCAGCATGATGCGGGGCAGTGTGAAAATCGCCTAAGTTACGGAGAACTTTCGAACGGCTCGTAACTTCGTTGACGGACATAGGGAGTAGACCATGTTTTCAATATCATTTAGATAAATCTTTCAGAAGGTTTTTAAGCTTAATAGTAGCACACCCGTGCGCAGGTAGGGCGTGGGTAGTAATAAAATAAAACAACAAATATTAGTCATTCGCACCATCATATAATTCATACAACACTTATATAATAACATACTCAACTCGTATGTTCAACTTATAAACTAATACTTTGATAATAATCAGAACTTATTATACAAAAAATAACTCTTTAAAATTGTGTTTAGTTGGGGAATGAGGTCCGTATAGGTTTCAAACAGCATTCTCTCAAAAAATTGGCAACTCAATGTAGTATTTATTAAAGTTTGGATTTTTATCAACTTGGAAACCTTAATTATAAAATCTGCATTGACACTCAGAAATACACATTAACCTTTAATTATTAGCCAACAATTATGTTGGATTTTTTTATAATCTTGAATCAAAACCACCCGCCATTCAAGTAATCAAATATGGGAATAACGTTAAACATTTAACAGCTTCAAAACCTATACTCAAGATACACTGGTAGCCCAAGTAACCATTAGCCAATCATCAAACTAAAATCAAATTGTATTTTCTGGGTGTAACGGAGCGGTAAGACACTAGAAATTGCTAACTATAACTTATTTTTAAACCTACATCTATGCCTTTTTAGACGGTGGTCTGAAAATGCCTACGACGACAGCGTGATCTCTTTCGTAGGGTTCCAAAGTCAACTGCTCTTGTGGTTTTAATTTGTCTGCTTGTAGTTTCTTCACTTCTGCTGCGAACACTGCCTCGGGCTGTGCTGTTGAATCTATGCAGGAGGCCTGAGAAAGAAACGTGCCGTTAAAATATGGAATTGTTTAAAGAAATATGCTTGTGATATTTTTGGTGTATCAGTGAGAGAGTTCAATCTTATCAACATGAAAGATTTAGAATGTTTTCGTCATCATGGAAAATACCTTAATAATGATGTAAACGTAACAATATTTATGTATAATTTATTGGAGATTTGATTTAATTCTTTTGTTCAAATTTACTAAATATTTAATTTAATTTAAAGTTTTATTCATGTTTCTGTTAATGAACAGAAGCTCAAAAAGCCTGACAACTACTTCATCTTAGGAAGACTCGAAGTCAACCCAATAAAGGATGCTGTACTATTTTTTTTGATAAAATTGATGAAAATGCTTGAAAAACTAACTAAATGATCATCATACCTAACCAAAACAATACTAGAATTCGTATGATCAATGTTTGGACTTTAATACCTAACAATTACAAAAACCACTCACCTTAATGGAAATAACAAAGTGTCCACCATTCTTCAAAAAGTGTTGTGCGTTTAGACTGACTATTCTAGCTTGGTCAGGTTGCGCAACGTCAGCGAATATACAGTCCACCATACCAACCAACATTCTGAAAGAGAAAGAGGGAATAGAGTCGCTTGTTTGGTGGTGGAGTCAGATGAGAAGAGATGGGTTAAGTCAGAGAGAGAGTTCAAATGTATCAACATGAAATATTTAGTTTGTAGAAATCATCATTTCAAATTTCGGAATTTGCCTAAATAAAATCTATAGTATAGCACGACAAAAGGGTTAAATTAATACAAAAATATCAAAACTTCACCTAGGCTAATGTTTTATTAAGATTTTTTTAAATGTATTATTTAGAGCAGGACCCAAATTTTTATATCCATCTCTATGTTTGCCTTGTTTTTCGGTTTTGGGTAGACTAATGCTAACCTGATATTGAAATTTTGCTTATTTATAATTTTATGATTCAATTCAAGTAATTAATTGGAATAAGAGAAAATGTATATTTACCTGTACTTCAGGGGATGTCTAGCATCTTCAATTATAGGTATAATGTTGGTTCTCTTCTTAGCTACATTTATAAGGTCCCTGCCCGATCTATGTGAGAATTCTACTGCATATACCAGACCTTCCTGTGGAGTAGACATGAAATATTGTTAATAATGGAGTTTATGATAGAGAAGATGCATGAAGTTGTGTGTAGATATCAGAAGTGGGTATGTGGACATAGTCTTCATGAATAGGTCTAGATTAGAGGGACCACGATCATCATTTAATCCTATATACAATAAAGAAAACCACCCGCTTTTTTTCTTTCTCTTAAGCTACATCAGCAATCATACTATAAACAGATTTGTTGTTTGTTATGCTGACGAGTCGAGTGTGCCTTCCAGTGAAGGCATTTACTCAGGAGGCTAAGATTTTAGTTTGTTATATGTAGTTGTAGTATGCTTTTTAAGGGACAGCAAAAATTTATCGTCTCTTCTTGGAGTGTTGTTTTTGAAAAATGCGTATTTAAGAATATGTATAAAAAATATTGTCTGTAACAATAGACTTGGTGCTATTGAACACATTTCAGTTTCAACTTCAAGATTCTACACATGGATTTGTGCTGAATTAGCGTCAGTATCATTCTGAATCTTAGCCTAAAATGTTTGTAAGAGAATATTTTTAGATAAATCTCTTAAAAAAACAGTTCTCTTAAAGAGTAACTCGAGAACCTATGTTATACTTATCAAATTTATCTGTAGTAATAATTGTTACACATTAAAAAACATAATATCTAATTTTAAAAACTTACCGGGCCAACTACATCTGAGACATGGCTGACAGTGGTGCCACTAGCAGCACCAAGGTACAGTACCCTGGATCCTGGAGGCATGTGAATAGCATCCACTCCTCCCATGATCGCAGCTGCTAACTTTGACCGGAAGGGGTTCCATACTCTGTATTCTACCTTTTCTCCTTCATTCTGTCGTAAGGGTAATTCTAATTAATAAGGGTAAAATTGAAAGGGGTAAAGGTAATTAAAGGAAGAAATCAGAAGTGGGTATGTGGACATAGTCTTCACGAATAGGTCAGGTTAGAGGGACCACAATCATCATTTTAAGTAGTCTGTTGGCATAGTAGAAAAATGAGAAAATAATGTTAATTTATGGTTATTAATTTACTGTGCTACCAAAAAATCAAGAAGTTTTATCTTTTCATTATATTAAAATCAATATTACAGAATATATTAGATATAGTGTGAATAACTAACCCTCTTAGAAATATAATAAGATAAAGAATACCAACCTCAACTGATATTCTCTTTTCACCATATACTTCTGATCCTGGCACCAAGTTCTTTGTGACCAGGGCATCTTCTTTTCCTCTTGCAATGAATACTCCTGGGTGTCTAAAAGAGTACACATTACGTTAAGAAGGGTCAAAAGCAGAACATATGAGGGGTAAGGAAGATGATGATCAGAAAAAGTTTGGTGTCTTCAAGCGTTTGCTTTCAGAAGAACGAAAGTTATCATAGTAGCATCATTTAGATAATTGTTCTAGTTCTTTTTCCATAGGCAAAATAATTTATTCAAGTTAGACTACTAGATAGTACTTTTTGAAAGTCATTTTTACAATAAGACAGCCCCCAAAACGCCCGCCCTTCACGCTTCCTAGTGTTTTGACTGGGAAGAAGAAACGACGGAACAAACACGTTTCTGTTTGTTAATTTATGTTATATTATACTTTTTAAGTACTACTATTATAAAGAGGAAAGATTTGTATTTTTGTGTGTATGTTTGTAATGAATAAACTCAAAAACTGCTGTGCCAATTTCAAAATATCTTTCACCATTGGAAAGCTTCATTCACCTTGAGTAACATAGGCTATATTTATTGCTAGAAAAGATAAGATGTCCACCCGTGCGAAGCCGGGACGGGCCGCTAGTGTTATAGCTAGTGTTATCACTTCAAGAGTTAGTATTTAATTGACCTAAAAGTTTAATTGATAAGAAAGAACGTTTATTTTTAAATCCTGTTAACAATTTAGGCCATTTTCAAAATCTATTGCGTGTATATTGAATTTGTAAATGAAACACACAAGATTTTTTTAAGTTTCCGGATAATATCCATTAACTATCTGTTGCATAATTTTGGAATAATTATAACTGTAGCTCACAACTGGACGGAAATGTTTCTAACACAACTTCATCTATAAAAATATTAATTTACATACCTGTGTGGTTCAATAATAACTTGTTTGCCCCCTTTGAAGCCACCTCCTCCCCTCCCGCGGCCTCCGCCGGGACCACCGCGGCCACGACCTAGATTATAACTTGGATATTAATACTTAACAATAAAAAATAAGTCTGTTAGTTTGTTTATGTTTATCAGAAGTGGGTATGTGGACATAGTCTTCATGAATAGGTCTAGATTAGAGGGACCACGATCATCATTTAGATGTAATATTTTGGTATAGAAGAACAGTAAGATATTTTGATAACAGACAACAAACTGGCATGCCAATCAGGGTTAGGCAGAGTAATAAAGAACACTTGCCAATATAGTTACATCCCATGTAATAATTTTTCAATGATTTGACATCAATTACTGCTAAACCTGATATAATGTGATTGCAACAGTTAATTTTCTTTTGTCTACAATTATCAAAAAAAATCACTTGATGAGTTAATTATGTCAATTATCTATAAGTCTAATTTACTAAACCTGCCTTGATAAACCTGTGCTTGGTGACTGTAGTCACCAAAATTAATAATGTCTACAAAATATCTTGACCATTGTCTTCCAAAACTTCTATTTATAATCCCGTATAGTACTTTATTTAACATACCTCCGCCACGGCCACCAGCTCCGCCGCGTCCTCCAAAACCTCCCCTGCCGCCGCCTCCCCCGCGGCCACCGAAACCTCCTCTACCGCCCCCACCCCCGCGACCACCGCCGCCGAAACCTCCACGACCGCCACCACCGCGACCTCCGCCACGACCGCCTCCGCCGCCGCGACCGCCGTTAAATTCTGTTGATAAAGAAAAGATCATTTAAATGATGCAGAGCTTAAGTTAGCATTCTCTGTTGATATAACAAATCTAATATCTCTGCAGTACACACTAAGCTAAACCTTAACTTTTCCCAGTAATTGTTCACTGTTTTACTTATTGAATACCATCTTTGTCAAATCAATTAGTTACTTTGTATTTTGTGCTTACTGGTGTTTGTTAATATCTCTCATTAATTTTGTTTCTATCCGTGAGAACCTGTAATTGGCTCTACATAAGTAGTTGTTTATTTGCTGTCTCATGCCGAAACAATGGCTGGAGATGGGATGTGATATCAAAATTATGTCACAGTATGCATTTTAGAACGCCTGGACATGCTCCGTTGTGGCTCAGTCTATATTTTTATTTTTGTATGAAAATGCATTATTCAAATGCCTGATTGTGTAAATATTTACTAGATAACGAGTTTTATGGGTTTCTGGAAACTGCATTTTCATAAACACTTAATTTGCTTACATCGCAACAATATAGATGCATGGATAACCTATTCAACTGATAAATTATGATGTTGAATGATGTTCAACCAATGTAAGTGTATTGTTTGTTTTGAGAGCTATCATGTATCACTTTCTACTATTTGACCATGACCATGGTCAAGGCAGAGCATCAACAAGAGGGTCAGGTTTAAGAAGGCAGCATGTGCTGTGCCGAGTCATACACACTTCGAACTTTTAATCTGTAATTGCAATGGCCAGCAATGAGGGAACAATGAAAAAGTTTTCAATGTCCAAATGAGAAACACCAGTAATGTTTTGTCAAGTGCCATGGTATGTAAAACAACTTACATACCTATAGACACACCACGTGGATTCTTAATTTATATTATAACCAACAAGAAACAAGGTGTATCAAGGACCCATGGATGAACACCCGATGCGTTTGTACACAACGCTTTTAACTTGGGTCGTAATATTAACTATAATTATAATGTCTTGTAGTTAGTAGATACGTTCCCAAGCAGATTTCAAGATATATTTACGTAATTTCAGCATAATACGGTACTTAACTAAAATTGGGTCGCATGGTTGCGGCGTGGTGACAATATAAACAATATTTTATTAGCTAAATTGAGCATTTTAGGTTTTTTTTTCGCACGTTCACGTTAAAGGGATGTAAAGCTAAAAAAGAAGCCTAAAAAGGTTATGTTTACTTATAAACTATGAGAAATGGTACGGGGTAGCAACAAACTAACCTCAAATGTAACACGTGAAAATTATACAAGTAGACTAAACACTGATCAATTAAATAATTATATTGCTTCATAACCAGATTATGAAGCATAGGGGACTGTAGTTGTAATAGTATTTAGTTATTAAAAATTAAATAAAGTTTGTAAAATACCACACGCGGCTATCACGCATGTGCCAAACTAAACTCTCATTAAGTAAATAAAAATCTTACCTGGCTTGCCCATTACGATATCACTAGTTTTTTGAACTATATCCTACTGTTTAAACAAATAACTTTTGCTATCTAAACACAAAAATAAACTGTAATTTCTTCATAAACGGCGCGGAGCCATCACGCCGCGCAGCCGTCCCCGGAAATGACGCCATTTTAAATGAACAATGTTGCTGCTTCACTCACAAAAATTGATTTAAAAAATATTTAGAGTTGCTGCTACAGAAAATTATATTATTCGACACAATAATTTGTGAAGATGAATTTTATAGAAAACACGGAATGTTTTTCCTTTTTGTATAGGTATTTCATTATATTGTTAAAAAAATAAAGTAAGTACATACTGGTTTAAAATTACTGGAAAGTGCTATTTTGCAGAATTTGTGATTAGCTGTATTGATTGCGTAATATAATCATTGACGCCTTGGGGTTTAGACCGCAACTCAGCATAGCCAGTGCTAACTGCTGCCTAAGAATAATTGAGTTAAGTAGATCAATTTATAATAATTATTAAGTATTTCTAAGCACTATTATTGAAGATTACATTATAGTATAGCTGATAGTCCTCAGAGTAGGGAGATAAGATAAATAATAAGACAATTGGTAAACACTTGTAAATATCTTATTTTTGTTATGATTATGTACTATTATAGAGTCATACCACTTCGTTCCTTGTTCACGATAAGTCTTCTGAAATAAACACTCAGCATGGAGTCCAGTGACTTCAATAAAATAACCCTCGCAGATTTCAAATGGATAAATAAGCCAAACAAATGGAATATTAGTGACAATATTCTGGAAGTGACAACTGACGACAAAACAGATTATTGGGAAGGCACTTGGTACAATTTTCACCACAACTCGGGCCACGAATACGGAATAGAAATCAAAAGTGACTTCACCTTTACGGTTAGTTTGAAATGAATCCAATTATGTCTATCACCCTCTATAACCGATTGCGCATGAGATTATCATAGCTGTATGCAAAAAATAGGGAACTCTCCCACTTGTTGCATACAGTTTACCATTATCATTTATCAACATCATTGTCAATAGCCTGTCTCATCCAGCTGATCCAGTCCATAATATGCCTCTTTTGCAAGTGGGCAACTATTTTATTCTTATTCTTCTCTATACTTTTTTTATGTAGCAAGTATGTGAGTGAGTTTGCTTGACACTTACATTATTCTAGACCGGAATGCAACCACACTGCTGGACAGTTTCATTGACTTCACCGCTCTGAAGATAAGTAGCAAATTAGCAGTGGCGTAACTATAGGGTGGCTGGGGGGGCAAAATGCCACGGGCCCCTGGGTTGACGTGGCCCCCGGCCGAGGGGCCGCGAGCTCAAAGCAACCTAACATTTTTTAACAAAATTTAGTAAAAATTATAAAATTTATTAGTAAGTATAAGTAATATTGTGTGCATTTTAATTAAATATTTTACTATTAATTTATTACTGTTCGGTATCTACTTCAGTAATTTATTTAAATTAAATTACGTGACGGGATGGTATAGTTACGCCACATACAAATTACTATGTTTGTATAGTTTGCAATGAGTATCATGTTCAGGGGCCTTGGGGCGTCGACTCAAGGTGTGATAATGAATCACGAAACTCTATAATACTTACGTGGAAATTATTATTATTACCAATTAGCGAAAGCGAGGTGGTTCTTGCGATGCGTTAAGAAAATTAATTTGAATTAAAAATTATTAAACACTCATTAAACTTGATGTCATCAGCATCATCATTTTAGCCAAAAAAAGTTACCCTTATTAGGTCGTTGTTTAACCATTGACATGGTGAGAAGACCGACGATGTCTCTGTGCCATATTAGAGGTAGCACACATTGGTTAAAGACTTTTATCTTAAGCCACTGTCCCCTATCCTACTCGGCCATTGCCCTATCCTACTCGGCTGGGCAGCGATTGATATGTTTTGCCTATTTCTCTGAGTAGATGAGTACCTGAGCGGCATCTAAGATGTAGTAGGTATTTAACTGACGTACACTTCTATGCTGCGCCATCACCAAATATTTGGCAACACTACAACACCCACAGACTAAGAAGATATACAACGGCTATAATCGCAGACAGAGGGTTTCTCTGTCTACGGCGATAATTTAAGTAGCTTTATATGGACAAATTATTTCCGGTATTTTTAAATGATGGGCGTTTTGATTCCAGGTATGTGTTGAAGCGGAATTTACACATTTGTACGATCAAGCAGGCCTCATGCTCTATTTGGATAATAAACACTGGTTGAAGACAGGAATTGAGTATAATGACGGCCAGCCAATGATAGGCAGTGTACTTACAAATGAGGTCTCCGATTGGGCCACAGGTTTGTGAAAAAACAACTACGGCATGTTTTGACGTGGTGGTTGATAGATTGGCTTCTACTACATGAGTTATGGGTTCAATTCTCGAACGGAACAAACATAAATTTGTGTTTGTAACCCTCGATACAGCATACATTCTAGCGCAGGGCAATTTTTTTTAAATGATGTATTCCGAAGACTGTATATGGAAGCACTGTCCAGTCTGCAGAACACCATTGGGGCTCTAGAAATAATTGATAGCTAATGTAGTGTGTGTTAATTGGTACCTATAATTATTTATTAGTACCGTTTTGCGTTTCAGTATTCGGGGCTGTCGGGCAATGTAAATCTAAAGTCCTATGTTATTTTTTATGGAAACACGAAAAGGTGAACGCTTAGACTCCTCTCTCAATATTAACCCGGTCATTGGTTTTAGCTGCTTACCATTTAAGTTCTATAGAAATTAAATTGAATAGTTTACATGCACTTTGTTCGCAGGTATTTACCCCGGTAATCCTCGGAAATTCTACCTGCGTATGACAAGAAAGGGCGAGGTTGTCTGCATTAAGTACTCCACAGATAATAAACAGTGGATTCTACTGAGGCTGTGCTCTATGCCCTTTGCCGTCAACCCTAACCCTTGTTTGGTGGGCCCTATGTGCTGTACTCCGTTGAGAAAAGGCTTGAAGGTCAAGTTCAGTGGTATATCTGTAACCGTGCCGGAAGAGGATATACTGCATTCCAATTAAAAATGCAATTATGTCGTTTCACTTCCCCAAAAGTAGGGAAATATTTTCATAATATCATGTTCTATGTAAAATTATAGTAAAGGCTGACCTCCCACTGTATAGACTTTCCGTACAATTAGAGGTAGCATTCGCTTAAACTGAACGTTAGGTAAAGCTTAATGTGTAGATTTGTTTATTAAACTTTTGTATGTACCCAGCATTCTTATAAGTATGTGTTTATCATCATTCACCAACCCAAAAAGTACATAGGTAAGTACTTAATTATTATAACTATTGTGTTATTTTATGTAGTCTTTCTTGTCTTTGAAACAATATACAAATCCAATACGCATGTTTATCTTTATTTACCCAAAGAATACCTATGTATTTAATAAATCACTAAAGTAGTTTGACACAATAAATATAAATCTTATCAGGCAGGGCATAGAAGGAGAAATTCCACTCAAATTGGAGCTGCCCGACTGGAAGTACCTCCGCCTTGCAGAAAATCTAAGTGATATTACACTGCTTTGAGCTGTGTTCCTTACGGTAAGAGCAAGGTTGCCAGTGCTCCCGAAGAAACATTGTGTTGGCAGTGGGGGGACTTTGACTTTGACAATTTTGTCCTCATTGCGTCGCTCCCTCACCTTTTATTTTGAGCATTACGTTGCAATACTGCATCACTGACTAACGAGCATTATTGTTACATTATGTAACAATAAGACTTCCTCCTTGTCGTTGGATGCAGCCTATAACCGGTCTTTGTGGAAGTCTATGGGGGAGGCCTTTGTTCAGCAGTGGACCTCCTGTGGCTGATATGATAATGAAGACTCCTCGGTCCTCCTCACTAACGTAATATTAAAAATTACTTACCTATATAATTACAGGTTGCACTCTGTAATGCTCCGATCTGAAATGTAACATTACAAGCGAATGGTCCCAGTGAGGGATCACCTTTTTGGTCTAGTGGTAAAAAAAATATTGAATTGTCTATAAGAAACTTCTCTTGAATTTTTTTATTTAGGGCCTTTAAATAAAACCATATTAAATAAAATATTTATATTTTATTTAAGCGGTATACAATCCGCGATAATTTCTCGTAAATCTACAAAATTCCTAACTAAAGGAATGTACAGACGTAACACGTAACATTTTTTTAAATGTCGTAGGTATTTATTGTGTTTCACACATCAAATCTTATGATATTTAGATAGGCAACACTGAATGAAATTATGTTGGAGATTGGCTAGAAGCAACCATTGGATGTAAATAGAAATACATTATTCTCACAAGGACTTTCCACAAAATAAACGACACCATATTATGGGAAATATTATCAGCTTCACTGATAATTATTGTTGTTTATGCTATGTATAGTCACGTATACACACATCACATGCTGTCTCTTTCGTTCAAATACTAAATTACATTGGAATGAAAGAAACAAAACAATGTGAGATTATACAGCTTTTTGTTTTAGTAAGCCCATTATGCTATTGTCCTTCGAATTTCGATCTTTCAACTTTTTTTTTAGATATGTAACACGAATTAACTTTAAACAGCCAAGTATCAATATTGACCTAAAATATTTTTAAGGACAACATATTCAATATTGACGTTATCAGCTTTCATAACAACTCGTATCTTGGTACTTAGGATGCTACCGAGATAATAATAAATGTAAACACGTAAAACATGAAATATTTCGACAAATGTACTAACACTTATGGTCTCAGTAGATGATACACTTTTGCCTGTAAGAGTCCGTTAAAACTGCACTATATAAGTACACAGGCCGTAATTAAACACACATTCGTGGGCCTGTATGAACTAGTTCTAGCGATCTTTCGGGCAAAAGACCCTCGTCTACTAAGACCCTTAAAATAAATTTATTAAAAACTAAAAAATGCTCTTCCCGTAGTTTAACTCTATTGATAATTTTTCAAATTAACACGTCACGCGTAAAACATAGTCTACAGATTCTAAAACAATTTTTATTGTATCGTGGTTTTAAAAAAAACATCAGATTCTTTTTTGAAAGAAAGCTATTTACCGCGCTCTATACACCAAAAAACAAAATGGATTCCTCGCGGCCATAGATTTAATGGTATTTTTTAAATACAGTTTTAAAACCACGCACAAAAATATCGAATCATATTTTGAGATCAGACATTTTGATCGAATTGCTTTACGCCGCGTGAATGTGCGTAAAATATATATTATTTTATATTATAACAACGGTTTTTCCTATTGTGAGACAAGCAGAAACATTGAAGAGGTCGTAAAATGGTACATACCATAATAATAATGTAATAAGTATGCATATTAATATTGATATGTTACCTACAGACTGACCTAAGTTGCACTTGTCATTATTTTATTGCGGATATAAGCAATTATGCATGTTGAGCAATTTTTTTATATTATTTCTGTAATAACAAAACAGGTAGGTACCTACCAATTTCTGTTAATATTACTTAGATTGCCTGTATTTACCGAAAAGTTGGGCAAAAGTAGGTATGTTTTAGTTTCCCGTAGGTGTCAATGTAAAATGGCCATATTTTTATTATAATAATGGTAGGAAGATCCACAAATAATGAGAATTATTTATATTTCTGTGGTAAATACATTTAATAACAATCTATACCAATATCGGGCGAATATTATTTAGATATAAGTACCAGTAAGGTGGCAAACAAGCATACGGCCCACCTGATGGTAAGCGGTTATCGCAGCCTATAGACGCTTGCAACACCAGGGGTATCACTTGCCAAGCGCGTTGCCGACACTGTAAAACAAAAGAGGAATAGTTGGGTTGGCAGTATATGGGTCAAAGTTGCCACTGCAAACACAACGTTTCCTCGCGGAGCACTGATATTAGATATTCAAATAATCTTTTTTTTTTCATTTTGTCTACAATAATCTCTGTTGATCTCACAAGAAAAAAAAATGGAAATACCTAATTTTAAATATTTTAACTTAAACATAATTACATGGCAAAACTAAAATTATATCACATTTCACTCACCACAATCAACTCATACAATACAGATGTTGATTTAATTTTTACAATTCTACTTTTTTTTATGTAGTGAACACGATCCATTACGACAGCACGGCTTCTCCATAATATTGCAGAGACGGATTTATCGTCAGATCATGTCCCAACCTGGATAGGTACTTTTTACTCGGCAACCTTTTTAGGCGTGTTGTAAGTGTGCTCGATTTTTTTTCAGCTTTTTATTTTTTTTAATCTTGTACTTGTTTGAGCTTGCTTGTTTAACATGTATAAGGACTCTAAGGGGATACTATTTCGGTAAGACAGTTCTTTTAATAACTTTTTAGGAAAAGAAAACCGACTTCAAGCATTGTGTGTAAAAAAATCGGTACATTTGACTAATATATCGCTTAATAACGGATCCACGCGAATGACGTCATGGGGGTTCCATTTATTGTATACCGAAACCTTCTCCAGAATGTAACAAATACTTTTCTGAAATCCGCATCAAATCGGTTCAGCCAAAGGCGAGATAATCGCGGACAAACATACATACATTGGATGATGGTAAGCGGCAACCGCAGTGTTGAGTTAGAGCGTGTCGAGACCTCAGTTTTTAAACCTTATTTGAACAATAATTTCACTGACTACACTAGTCTTCAAACGGAATCAATAATTAGCACATTCTTGCTTAGTTACTATAAAAATTAAATCAACACTTCAAGTACAGAAATAAACAAATCAATTCAGTTGTTGAACACACTGCAAGCGTTTTAACATTCATAGAACTGATAATGAGACCTTCAATATAGTCACTACCGGTTAGAGGAGTACTAAGGTGCACCAATTAAACAGTCATTAGTATGGAGTACCATTGTACACCTCTTTTTATTTTACAATGTTATATTACCCTAGGTTTTTACATGTACTATGAATCCGTTAACATAAATGTACACCAATATTAAAAGTCAATATGGTATAAAGGGGTAACAGGTTTCTGTTCAGGATAAAATCCAGCAGTGTTGTTGAAAATCCCGACCAATCGATATTTATATTTCTTTCATCCCTATTTTCACCGGTTATAACTAGTTTTCACCGGTAAAATTCAGTTAAAGCCGGTAAATGTTGGTCTTGACTGATTTTTGTCAAAATTAGTTTGAACCGGTTAGGAGTTTGGACTAACATACACGTATAGACACACAGGCAACTCTGTTCATGCACGCATTCGTATACAAACGTCAACTTGCTTATGCGGTTGTTAAAGGCAACCATATCCAAGTTTCTGTAAGATATCCGGGCCTTTGCAAATCCCATCACAACATTAATTATAAATATCCATTATATTGAAGAACATAGTAATATGTTTTCGATAGATGTCGCTGACTTCACCTTTATGACGTAGAATAAGGAATATAAATTCGACATCAAGGGTTAAGTATAACATTGACAATCAATATTAAAATATATATTTCACAACATTTATGTATCTAATTACCTAATAGTTATATACAATATGTAAATTAATTCACACAATAAGTCCAGTATGAATTTATTGTCCTACAATGCGATAGGGTTAATGCTTCGATAAAAATTCGAGCACCTATCTGGCATATCGACCCGCCCGCCATTTTGTTTTTTTTTTCGAAATCACGGCGCATTGTAAAAGTGATATGTATAGGTAGAGGACACATAAACGAACCAAAAATGTCAGTAACATGGTACCCCAAAATGTCACGTTACTGAGATATTTGGAGATAATGATTGTCGTTGTGCTCATGTGTCGATTTTTACATATTACTTTCATCATGCGCCGCGATTTCGAAAAAAAATCAAAATGGCGGGCGAGTCAATATGCCAGATCGGTTCTATCCCCTTTAGGCCTAAATATAAATACCAGGAAATATCAACACACAAAATCTAAGATGTAACCTAAGGCTAGTGTGCTCCTATCTTGGCTGTGACGAATTTCAGGGTAACTATAGGGCAAGTGAAGGAAAGTACGGTTTTTAGTCGGTATGAGTCCGAACACACTGCCTCCTCCCCGGGTGGCGGATCCATGAGGACTTTCCGTGGCTATAATCTCTTACACTAGCCTATTGCTCATTGGCAGACTTCGTGACGACATGACAAGACAACATGACCATTGATTTTCATGGATTTTCCGTATTTACTAAAAAAAAAAGGCTAAAGTGTGCTATTTCAAGTGCACCATAATCGCAGCGTATGCAATGCGTTATGATATCTGGACTCTTGATTTTATACAGGATGTTACAAAACTACCCGTAAAGCCGAAAGGAGGTTAAATGGGGCTTTATAACGAGTCCATTCACAATATTTAAGAACCGTAGTAACGCTGTATAACATATCCCAAAAAAAGGCAAACAACAACATTTATGAATGAAAAATAGAAAAACTATTAAAGTAGACAATTATTAAGGTACGTAGGCCTTTCTGTTAAATAATCTGGTTCCCTGACATGACAGCTGACAAAATGTTTGGCTTTGATAATTTTATATTTTTACGGGGTATTTTGTAACACGTTGTATAAAGTGTATAGCTGGCTTAATTGGTAATAAGGTCTGGTGTATTGAACTAGAAGACACAGTCATATTGATTACTGACGTTTACGCGAATATTATAAATTGAAATAAAACTACTTTTTACGGATTTTATCGCGTTATAATAGTCACGGGTAGACTGGCAACAGTCTACCCGTGACCATGGCCGCTGTAAAGGGTCCGAAACGTCGGGATTAATAATATCAATATAACGCGATAAAATCCGTAAAAATCGAATTTTTCCTTCGCTAAAATAACAGAAATGTTATCTTCTTCATATTTATAAAAAGCTCAGTTCGTTAGTCTCGCGTAAACTCAAAAACGGTTGGATCGATTTTCATAAAATGTTTTATGTGTGCTTGAGTGGGTTGATGGTTTAGATTCACAATAGGACCCAATAGCACTGGAGTCGGGGCCTTGGACTTTTTAATAATTTTAGTGGGCAGGGGAACGTCTGCCGGGCCCACTAGTAATATTATATTTCTATTTCTACATTTTTAACAAAAAGTCGAGTAGTAAAATACCATATTTCACCAACATACAAAGTATGTACAGACGCCAGCAGGTCAAGATATCCAAAACTGTCAATACTCCCAATTGAAAATGAACCTTATTGCGTTGTTTTAAAGTTGAGAATCTATCAAAGAAATTTGACAGATTGTGGTAGCTTGATGTGCTGGCCACTGTACAAGTAGGTATGTTTTTTTTTTACATACGACCTTTTTTCGACGATATATCTGATATTACAATCTTGTAAATTCTACAATATGTAATAGGCATAGTAGTGCTTAGCTGGGTTGCGGCTCCGGGTCCACTGGTTCGGTCTTGATAGATATATTGCCTGGTGGGGTTACCGGTAACGCTGGCGCGATTTTGGACCTCTCCAAGTTGTATATCTGAAAAAAGAAATGTTATTATTACATAATATACCAATACGCCTGTATTCCCAAAAGGGTTGTAAGTTCTATTGTGTATATAGTACTGCTGTTCTATGCAATGGACTCGGTAGTCCGAAGAGCAAGGAGACTTATCGGCGATAAGTCACTTAAAACTAAACTTCACCTCTACCTTCGCCTAGTTAAATGAAATCTAGTATTAAACAATAATAAATAATTCATTATCACTGACTTAAACGGTGAAAGAAAACATCGTGAGGAAACCTGCATACTTTAGAGATTTTGTCTCGACGGTTTGTGAAGTCTGCCAACCCGCAGTAGGCCAGCATGGTGGACTATAGCCTAATCCCTCTCATTCTGTGAGGAGACCCGTGCCCAGCAGTGGGACAGTACATAAGTTGATGATGATTTGTTTGATGTGCGTATTACTTAGAGATCTAAACTACTGGACTCGTTTTTCAGTTTTATTTTAATTTATACCATGGATTTTTGTGAACATGTAAAATAGTTCAAGGTACCTTCATAAACAATGGTGTTGAGAGTTGGGCGACGCTGGTTGCGTGGCCGAAGGTATCCTCTTCGCAGACGGACTCACAAACCTTCAATTTGGGTAACCGCTTCTTGGCAATCTGCTCGTCATCTGAATCTGAGGGGGGTGGCCGCACCTGACAGGAAATAGCATTTTATAGTCTATGACTATTTTAAATACAAGATGGAGACGATAATTCCGTAAACGATAAACCATAATTCAGTTCATTTCTTATTTAATTACCATTGCAACTGCAACTATTTTGAGCAAATCGATATGTATGTAGTCGATATGCAATAAATTGTGATTGAATGCCACTGCTGAGTGACGTCACACGTCGTCTAGGACCCACTGAAAATCAGCGCTGCAGCGATTTAATGCACTGCCGTATCATGCTGAGTGGGGACCTTATTGCGATGAACAACGGCGACGTACAATACCTACCTTCATTATTTTTTTCTTTTCTTTGTATGTCGCTATTTTTATGGCAATAAAATGTTTCTTTCTTTCTTTTCTTTCTATAACATGACATTTAATGACACAATCACATCACAGCCTATACATACAGGTGGAAAGAAGCCGAAGTGAAATAACACTGCTTTGAGCTGTGTTGTTTCTTACGGTGAGCAAGGTTGCCGTTGTGTTGGCAGTGGGGGGGACTTTGACCCTTATACTGCAAACATAACTATTCCTCTTTTCGTTTTACAGGGTCGGCAACGCGCAAGTGAGACCCCTGGTGTTGCAAGCGTCTATAGGCTACCGTAACCGCTTACCATCAGGTGGGTCGTATGCTTGTTTGCACCTTATTAGTATAAAAAAAGTCCTTTCCTTTCCACGTTTCCTCGTGGAGCAATCGATCTGATCAATTCAACCCCTCGAGAGAAGAATCGAATCGAGCATTCCTGTTCTTCATCAGAGGTATGAAGTATATTTATGATAGAGTCACAATATGTTAAAAGTCAGATTTTTCCTTAGCTAAAATAACTAAAATCTTAGCATGAAAAATTCAGAAAAATACAAAAAGGTGTTAAAAGTTGTTTACCTTTCTGGGGCGGCCTGGACCCCTCTTTTTGGTTGGAACCGGCAGTGGAGATGGTGATCGAACCTAGAAGACAAAAAAGCAACATCAGTATAAGTACCTATGTATTAACAGAAGTACTTTATCTGCAGAACATTGCAAAAACATGTACAACTTTTCAGCTGCCGTCATATCACCAGTATGTAGTTAACTTACTCTCCGTTTCCTGACCGGTCGGCTTCCATCAGCTGACCTCGTAGTCATAGCCAGCCTGGACTCATGAGCTTTCTGGGTGCTTGTCGACACATTGGCCTCTTCCTTTGCCAGGATACTCGACATCCTATCCTTCACATACGAGTCTTCTGTCACTTTCAACGCGTCAAAACACTTATGCCCCTGAAGAGCATACCTGATGATCTTTAGAACTTCAATTCTGCATAGCAATCTGGTATCATCATTCATTTTCTTGAACAGAGGTAAGAGAGAGTTCATAAAGAGTTTGTCGTCGTCGAAATGGTCTTCGGGAAGAATGGAGTTCGCATCTATTTTGATTTCAAATGGTTTCGGTTTCTCTATGCAAGACGCTTGGTTGCATTTGTCCTGAGTCTCTGGTTTGTCGTCGTGTTTGGTCTTCAGGTCTAGAGGCTTCTCCATGGCTTCGTTCTTTATTTTTGGTATAATGTCTTCCGGTGGCGGATGCTGCGGTGAGTTGGAGATCTCTGAGTGAGACTCGTATTTGTCTTGGGAGTACCTTGGTTTCCTGTAATGAGAGGATTAAGGATTAGATACGAGAGTTTGGTTACTTTAGGATAAGAAACCTGAACGAATTTTCTCGAAGGCGAGAGCAGTTTACCGCCACCCCTAGGCCACCGTGGTGGACTATAGCCTAACCTCTCTCATTGTGAGAAAGACATCCTTGCCCAGCAGTGGGACAGTGGGTTTATGATAATATATTTTTGTAAATTAACATGCAAAATAAATTTATCTAAGAGGCAACTGCCGCTCTGAACAAGGCCGGTCCAGCGTGGGCTTTAGAAACAGAAATAATGGACACAAAGTGAACTCAAACCAGAAAGACCCTTGGCCTTGTTGCAATAAAACGTTCCCCGTTAAGGAACTCTACGAAACCTGGACAGATTCCCACCTAAAGAGTATTAATAATGATGTCCACTCACTTGTTCTGCAAGGCCTTTAACAAGAAGGACATCTGTTGGTGGTACTGGTAGCGCCTGCTGCCGGGGGGACACTGCTCCGGGAGCACGCACTTGCCCTGCCTGAAAGTCTTCGTGTACGAGTCGCGGATGGAGCGCCATCGCTTCTGTACTTCTTTACCTGTAGACAAACAAGAGAAGTGTGAATAAATTAGATTTCTCTATGTAACATATTTTTTTTAAAACATAAATTTTTAAGATGAAGGAAAACATCGTGAGGTAACCTGCATGCCTAAGAGACTTTCTCAACGGCGCGCGGCGTGTCAAGTCTGCCAACTCACACTAGGCCAGCGTGGTGGACTATATATAGCCTAAACCTTCTCATTCTGAGAAGGAGACGTGTGTCCAGCAGCGGGACAGTTGAGGGGTTGATGATGAGTTATTAAGTATGATGATTGGGTCAATCTGATGCAAGGTACTCCAACTCCGCAGTAGAAAAAAAAATGTTGTGTTAATATTACTAGTTATATAAATTATCGTACCTGCCTCATAACTTCATAAGCATAATGGTAAATACGACTGGTATGCATGCCTAGATCCGCCACCTAGGAAGGCGGATTTTAAGGAGATTATAGCTATAGATTATATAGCGTGAGCACCAGCCTAGTGCTCATTGGCAAACTTCGTGATGACGACATGACGAGACAAAATGACCAGAAAATCTCTCAAGCAAGTAGATTTCCTTCACCGGTTAAGCAAGTGATGATACTTATTAAATGATTTCAAAAAGTCAGGTGTTTGTGCTCATGGGAATTTCCCAAAATCTTAGCTGATGCCTAACTACATGCTATGTTTTGAATTTCCGGGAAATTATGATTTCTGAAACTGCGTGATTAATCAGTGAGCGGTATTTCGCTTATACAATAAATACTAGCTTTCCCCAAAGGACTTTTCACACGAAAGGTAGCCTATGTTCTTTTTCAAGGTCTAATCTATCTCTGTACCAAATTTCATCATAATTGGTTCAGCGGTTTAGGTGTGAAAGTTTAACAGACAGACAGACAGATACTTTCGCATTTATAATACTATAAGTAGAGAAATATTAATAAAATTAAGTAGGAAAATATTAGGGATAAATTAGTGTCTTACTAACATAGGCTTAAGTTTTTATATTATGTACTAACATTATGTAATTGTAATATTATAATTATGTATGTATATGCCAGTTTGTATGGTATTTGTGTATGGGCCAAAGTAGCCTGAAAATAAAGTTTTATTATTATAATTAATTATTTGATAGATTGACAATGTTCCTTTTAAATTATTTCTTGACACAAAAACGGGAAATATTTCGAAAATACTCAGCTAGTAACGCTACTTCGATAAGGTATAACAATTTAAAAGTCAGAAAGTGAGCGAGGTCGCTTGTTGGCCGGACGAGTCAAGTTGAAGGCCAGATAAACATATTATGTATGAGACTATAATAATATTGTTTTGTAGTTACTAATAACAAGTCTTATGTACTTACTTGTTTTCTTTAAATGTGTCAGAGTAAGTAAAAATAAATTAAATATACTCGAAAATTCGCCTTTAACCTTTTGACCGCCACGTCAATAACAAAAATCCGTGTTCTTTACGCCAAGCGACAAATTCTAGTATTTAATAATAGGTAAAAAAAAAAACAAAAAAAAAATTGTATGGGTATGTATATTAAACTAAAAAAAAGTGGTATTTTTGACGTGCCATGCCGTCATTGGCGTTGTGAGCAAGTTTTCATTTGACGTCTATACACGTCCGTGGCGGTCAAAAGGTTAAAGATCTGAATACAATTTTACAAAGTAGTTTTAGTTTAGTTTATCTAAGTAGCTACGTATAAATTTGCTGTGAACCGATTTTTATAATAAATATTCTTGGACAATTTTACACAGTACCATCTAGTCCAAAACTAAGCAGAGCTTGTACTATGGGTACTAGACAATGGATATAATATTTATATACTTTTTGTTTACTTATAGATGTTTGTAACCACCATAATTATGGTGCCGCTATCAGACCATTCAAAGTCAGATAATTTATATTAGACCAGATTTTTTAAATTGATGTTTACGATAAGATGACAAGAATATAATGAGGAGAGATGACTGATGGTAAGCGGTAACCCATATGTATATGTAGATGGCAGCACTCACTGAGGTCTCATATACCCAGTAATTTCACTAGCTATATTTCCTTTTACTGTTAATAATTAACATATAATATAGGTACTAAATTGAATTTATGCTGTTTGCATATAATAACGAGACGATGGACAGACGATTTGAAGAAGGTGGCTGGCAGCGGATGGATGCGAGCTGCCCAAGACCGGGATGGTTGGAGCTCTTTGGGGGAGGCCTACGTTCAGCAGTGGACGGCAATAGGCTGATATTACTATAATAAAAAAATGAAATAAAAATAATATAGTAAATAACTATAGAACTAAATATAATGCCTTCTTCCACTCTCCTACGTTGCCGTGCCCGACAGGGTCCATGATTGATACCAACTGTATAACAACTGTTAACATTGTGGAGTGCAATAAACGAATTGAGTACCGTCAAATGGGGTGAATAGGGATGCAGGGGTGAATCAAGACAAAACTTTGAAAGGGAGCTTTAAATAATAAATTGTTGGAAAAATGGATTCTAATATTGTTCCAAGTTATAATAAACCATTAGAAGACCTTTTTAGCATCAACTATAATAAGTAAACCTGAAAATCCTTGTCTAATTTTTGTAAAATTTCACCCCTGCATCCCTATTCACCCCGTTTGACTGTATTGAGTATTGAAACATTAATAATGTGAATTATTGTGATTATTGATCGAGACTTATCCAGCCCTACTCAGAGAAGACCTAGGAAGTAATCGAGGAAATCAGGTTCTCAATCAATATAGCTCCATACAAAAAGTTTATACAACCTACCTACATTATTTTTTCTCATACAAACGACCTTTGTATTTAAAACCTATTCGTTACAAACGGCCAGTTTTGAAGGACTTCTGAACAGTTGTGTGTGAGCAGCTATAATATTATATAGTAAGTATGTAATTTTATTATTTAAGCACTTCTGTTTAATGTTCTTGACTAGGTATACAAAAGATTATAAATTTATATGTATTTATTCATTTTATTATCATTGTGAATTTGATATTCTACGAAATAATTTGCGGTATTGTAGACCATCGTATAATATTTTATTCAGGTATTCTCTTAAAAACATTATAATTCTTTAATATCTTTACAAATTTAGCAAAATACTTATTTAAAAATATAAAAAATAGTCCGCCCATCGGTATCGGGAACAGAATCCAAGAGGTTAAGACTCCGAAGAGAGGACAACTCCTCACAATACGTGCCATGACCACTTATATTTGTCACACTGTATATTTTATTAATATTTATTAAATAAAAAGAAAGAGAGTAGCTCATTGCTCTGTCTCTAGGAGGCATTCTCTTTTGTGATGAAGGTGGCTAAACCGTTTCCAAAAGTGTGACAGTACTGCAGACAGGGTAAAATCCAAAAATAAGAGCTACATAAATAAAATATATGCAAACGCACATAGTTCGATGTTAGTAGCAAACATAATAAATATTTCCAGCAAATTTTCCATCGTGATAAAATCGACCGCCATTTTAGGAACAGCGTGTAAGAAATGAATAGCACTCCAAATTCAAATATATGTATATTTATAATGTTGGCAGCACTGCTCGCAGTGGAAGCAACATTACATAATATGGCAGGTGCGTTCTGTTGGCACCCATTGCTATCGGTTATCATTATCAAACGACTGGTTTGAGTATAAGTATAGAAGGCAGCTGGGTCAGACTGGATGCGGAAGGCGGAGAACCGGGTGTTATGGCGCGATTTGGGAGAGGCCTATGTCCAGAAGTGACTGCGATAGGCTGATTTGATTGCTAGAAGGCATCTAATACTTCAAACGAACGAGTGCGAAATTATTTTCAATGCGAAACACGTATATTGGCTTCCGCAGGGTTCTATTTTGGGTCCATTTTCTTCACAGCTACACGATTTTCGTACGATGGATATATGTAGTCTGTTTGTATAGGTACTTAAACGAAAACAAAACACAGAATATTTTTTTTTTAATCTTACGGAATTATTAGACTTTAAAATATATTTTGACAACCGTCATTTAAACTATAGGTACAGAGGCCAGCACATTAAGCTACCACAATCTGTCAAATTTCTTTGATAGATTTTCAACTTTAAAGCAACAGCATAAGGTTCATTTTCAATTGGAAAATTTTGACAGTTTTGGATAGCTTGACCTGCTGGCGTCTGTACATTGCTAGATAAATAAATAACTTATTAATATTCATAGATATAATTTTAATTCTGTAGTTATTGTATTCTCCAAATAGCCTTAGCTCTCCCAATAGCGGAGGTCTGATGGCAGTTGCTTCATATAAAATACTGTTATTCAGCCGCATCTGGTTAGACTGGAAGAAGCTAACTTATACTATGTTGTTGTTGTATACAAAACATCCAAAGATAAGACTGAGCGGAATATACATAATTATATCAAAACTATGTTCCTAATTGAAATCGACGCGTGGATAGGTGATGCCGATAGCCGACTTTTTTTGAGTGGATTCAATATTGACATTCATCATTGACAATAATATTGACATATTTGTGTCGGCGCCGTTATAGAATCAATCAATAATGTCAGTATCATGAATAACGGGTCAAAACTACCAAGTTTACTAACTACTACTGTATTGACCCACATACGTATTGAAAACGTAGCCTAGGTTTTTCTTCAAAGTTCAATCTATCGCTATAACAAAATTCATCTAAATTGGTTCAGCTGTTTAGGCGTGAAAACTTAACAAACAGGCAGACTGAATGACAGAGTTACTTTCTCATGCATAATACATATTAGCAGTTACCCGCAGTTTCACTCATATCCCAAAGGATTTCAGCCTAGATCTTTATCCAAAGTTCAATCTATGTCTATACCTACCAAAATTCATGAAAATTGGTTCAGCGGTTTATGCGAGAAAGCGTAACTGACTGACAGAGTTACTTTCTCATTCATAATACATATCATGTTCTTTTTTTAAAATGAGTGTCTATGGAGTTTCTTGCCGGTTCTTCTCCATAAGACCTACTTTTTGGAACCGTGCAACTAGTTTTGACTTTTCAAAAGTGCTATTTTAATGGTCTAATTGAAATAAAATATTTCACTTTGACTTTATTAGTATGGATATTGTTAATAATAATGAATGTGTAAAAGTCTGTGTAAAATATTTTTACTGCAGCGCCGGCACACCATTTTATTCTACGACTTATCTATTAGCAAAGTATTGTGATAAATGAAATCTGAATATCACTGGATTATAACATAAGTACATATTTTATTTTATGATGCTTTGTATAAAATAATTAGCGTTAAGTATGACCTTCGGTGATCGATAAGGTTGGTACCAATTTTTACATAGGCTATGGCGTGGCGTGTGAAGTCGGACAACCCGCATTAAACCAGCTGGTGGACTATAGCCTCTTATTCTGGTAGGAGACCCGTGCCCATCAGTGGGACAGCATATGGGTTGACGATGATGATTATCTTCCAACGCAAGCGAAGCTGCGAGTACCAGATAAAAGTACATTTTTTAATATCATAGATCCGATCTGAGAGTGGTATCCTACAATGGGCAAGCGAAGCCTAGGACGTCCGGTGATCAGGTGGGCTGATGATATAAAAGAGATAGTAGGAGCAGTGGGAGTAATTCCATTCAAATTCGGAGCTGCACGACTGGAGAAGTACCTCCGCTGTCTGTTCCTCTTTAATTTTACGGCAACGCGCAAGTGATACCCCTGGTGTTGCAAGCGTCTATAGGCGACGGTAACCGCTTACCATCAGGTGGGCCGCTTGTTTGCCGCCTTAGTGGTATAAAAAATAAACTGACTGCCTCATTGGTCTAGTAGTCGCGACTTTTACTCTGTTAAATTCCAGATCGACAATTTAGTTCAGTTTAGCCTAGGGCCTCGCAGGGGCCTCGCTCAACAAACTGAGTAGGTACAAATTAAGTTTTAACTATTAGTTTAAACAATAAAATAAGTTTGGTAAGTATGTTATAAAAAGTACAAAAGCTGACTTTGTTATTTTCATAAAAGCTCTAAATGTATTCATCAATCTTCACTTTAAGCAATGGATATTATGGAACTCGCCAAAATCTGCCGTCCGAACCCTCGCAATGGTTAGAGCCACCGCTGACTACTTTGCGTTGCCGACTCTGTAACACAAACCTTTTTTACTGAAAGGAAGCTACATAATCCTTTAGCAAAAATCTGCCGCCCGGAGCCTCGCAATGGTTAAGGCCGCTGCTGACCAGGGGTATATACTTCATGTTGCCGACTCCGTAAAACGAACTTTTTTTTACTGAAAGGAAGCTAAATAATCCTTTAGTGATAGGCTATGTATTATCAAGACATCCACGGCAAAAGAAACTGCGGCCGGAAACTAGCGTGACATAAGGGGCATAATTAGTAATTCGGTTATTATTGCCAAGTGTTTTGTTACTTTTGTGAGTCGTTGACGTACACGAAGGTTCCCCGTGGGCGCCTTGTGAAATGTCAGCTTATAATTAGTTGGGAGTTGCTTAACTGTTGGTTGCTATGTATGTATTTACGAGTATATCTCAATGACTCATTGTAGCAGTCTTAGGTTTGTGGCCATGACTATAGGGCAAGTGGAGGCAAGTGCGGAGTCCGATATACCCTGCCTCCTTTCCGGGTAGCGGAGGATTCACGAGGATTTTCTGTACTACAAAAAAAAGTATGACCATCAGACCGATGGAATGCCAAGTCAAACATCTGCGTTTGAATCCAATGCACGCAGCTCTGACTTTTTGAAATAATGTGCGTATTCATAATTAATTATCACTCGTTTCAACGGTGAAGGAAAACATCGTGAGGAAACCTGCATACCTGAGAGACTTTCTTGACGGCGTGTGAAGTCTGCCAACCCACAATAGGCAAGCGTAGTGGACTATAGCCTAATCCCTCTCAGTAGGACACTATATGGGTTAGGCACTGTTAAAAGTAACTGCACTGTTCTAAGTCACATCACATCGGGACAGCTTCTGATGCTATACCAAGCTCAAGTCCGATCACGTGTGGAGTACTGCTCTCACCTATGGGACGGTTCGGCTCGTTATCAGCTGGATGCCTTGGATTCTATCGTTGGCGAGGGAGACTCATTGGCGACGAGGAACTTGTTTCTAACAAGCTTCAAAGCCTAGAGCATCGCCGCAAAGTCGCCTGTTTATCTGTGTTCTATAGGATTCATTTCGGTGAGTGTGCCCAGGAACTGCACAACCTCATTCCTCCCTCTCCATTCCATCATCGGACGACCAGACGCAGGGAGGGATTCCACCCCTTTGTAGTTGATATTCCACCTATACCACTAAGCGTTTTGCTTCATCATTTATCATGCGAACGGCCAAGGAGTGGAATTCTCTGCCGGCTGCTGTGTTTCCCGATTCATATGATTTAAGAACCTTCAAGGTGATAGTGAATAGGCACTATTTGAGTTTGCGTGCTACATCCTCGGCAGCATCGTCACTTACCATCAGGTGAGGTGCGTTCAAACGCACTCAAATCATGTATAAAAAATTTTTTTATCAAAAATGACGAAAATGACGTCTTACATTATCTGTAGACCACTAGACTAACGGGGCACTTTTCTTAATTACACTTAATAATTAAATAATTACGGGTTGATGATCTGACCAATAAGTAGTAATCACGTGGGATTTTTTCTTCATGCCTCCTAAGTACACTCGACACCTTTTTGCTATAGGAGTAGGCAGAAGCTAAAGAACTTGCTACGATTCTTGCTTACATGATAGGCTTAATCCACATAATTTATACATACGAGTACCTTTTGTCATACACACGTCGTTTGCGAGTGCAACTGACCTTTTTGAAGAACCTCACCAATAAGGTCAGTGTATCTCTTTTTAGGGTCGAGGGCGTCTCCTTCCAACTGCAACGCTTCCACTGACATTCGCCATATAAATCCTTTTTGTTGGTCGCCTTTCATCTATTCTCTTTATCTCATATTGATTTCCGTAAATGCTTCATATAATATGTTTACTAGTCAATGTAATGTCTTACTTTTAAACAAGATGGTCCGCCATTCAAATCTTAACTGATCATTATGAAAATAAACGACGAAACTCAAAGATTATAATCTTTTTTGAACTGTTAACAGTCATATTGTTGACAACAATACGTGGCAACCTTGCGGACTGACCTCTTTTGCTGTGATACACAATTTATTCAATATTTAAAAAAATGTTTATCTGAGTGCTACGTAGGCTGAATATAAATAAATAAATATTCTTGGACAATTTTACACAGCACCATCTAGTCCCAAACTAAGCAAAGTTTGTACTATGGGTACTAGATAATGGATATAATACTTATATACTTTTTTTGTTGTAAATACATACTTATAATACATAGAAACACCCAGACAAACACAAACACTTATGTTTTAACCACACAAATATTTGTGTCCTGTGGGAATCGAACCCACGAACCACTAGACCACAGACGTCGTCAATATACGAGTACTTAAACAGCTTTGAACGTTCTAGTAGCTTAAAGCTACGTACTCACTAGGAAACATTAGACGCGCGACATGTTGCTCAACATGTTGTGCAAACTTTCGCTCGACATGTTGTCTCAACGTCATCGGGCATCGTTGTCTGTCCTCATATGGTCAGTCGTTGGCAACATGTCGCCTAAGGAGCTAGTGTTGATTTCAGCGGCGTTTTTTATAGTGTCATCATCAAAGAAAAGAATAAGGCGATGGTGGGTTAGAAATTACTTCCAAGATAAAAAAAATGTGTTCAGTGAGCTCCGTATAGACGATGGATCTTTCAGAAACTTTACCCCGTCCCGTTTACACCAGTAAACATTTTCTGGGCAACTGAACAAACAAAATGGCGCGCGTCATGTTTCGCGCCATCTAGGAACGTTACGCGCCATCTGACAACGTTGACTCAACGATCATGCTGCGTGTCACGTGTAGCGCGTCAAATGTTGCCTAGTGAGTATGTGGCTTTAAGACTTATAACCTACGCAAATGATCCGATGATCTTGTATTTTCGTGCGACGGATTCTTGATTCATTGATTGTTGCGAGTGATACCCTCAGTACGGAAAGTCCTCATGGATCGTCATCGACGGACGATCCATGAGGACTGGTAAGGTATGTCAGACTCGTACCGACTAAAACTCGTACTTGCCTTCACTTTTCTTATAGTCATGGCCATGGAATCCGTGAAATGATGAAATGCATATCATTATTCATATCATTCATCACGCCTGTATTCCCCGAAGGGTTAGGCTAAATTGTGCTAATGACAGTTCGCCAGTATATTTAACTTTCCATGTTATAGGGGGTGAGCCTGTGCCATACCGAGTTGCTACAGAGAATTCCAATAACACTGATCGACTTGGGAATCGAACCTAGGACCTCTAGCAGTCGCGCGTACGACCACTAGAAAGAAAGAAACGATATCAAAATATTAACCTAGAACGTATAAATTAATCACAATTAAATTACGGACGTTCTCAAAAAATCCAGGTTATAAGCACCCTAAGCCGATAATCATGATGACTATGAGAAAGTTTTTTTTTTAATTTACTTTATTACCTAGGAACAACAAACAGCTACACTACAAAATATTAATAATAGAACACATAGATAGTGTTATAATTAATAATAATGTAGCCAACAGCGCTGATCACAGATTACCATTTTAATATCAAATAAAAGAACGCTAGTAAATTCATGCATGATTTTTACAACAAAGAACTGAATTATTGTATGTAATACATCTCGCCTATCCACAATATTCCCGCGTGGTTGGAGGATCCTCCCGTTGGATGCAAAGAGGTTCAGGCCAACCAGGCGGGTGTTTTGCCTGGCGGGTCACGGACCGACGGTTAATGTCGGGCGTCCGTATTTTTTTTTTAAATAAGAATTTGCCCCACTAGGATTTTCTCCTGTATCGTGGGTGCGTTGGGTTATTCCCAGTTGTCCCCACCGTCTTCGTCACCACTGGTGACAAATGGGAAAAAAATTCCCATTTGTCACCAGTGGTGACGTCCCCAGTGGTGACAAATGGGAATGTCCACTATTTTTGTTCCCAGTTGCCACCAGTGGTGACAGATGGGAAAAATAAATAGATACGTCCCCAGTAAGGCGGGGCTAGAGCTGAATATATAGTGATGTGAATTCAATTTTATTTCACTAATTATTTTAATTAGATGATATTTATATTCTATTATAAAACGAGAGAAATAAAACTTTTACACGTCATTTTTTAGATTTAAATTATTTCAAGTTTTATTGTGCCAAGTATATTCGTTCTTGTTAACTCTTGTATAATTAAACATAAGATTTACAACATAAATAAACTCTTAAAAAATATGTCAACAATATAATAGAATTTTTAAACAAAGGCCGAAAACTTACTTTTATTTTAACAATTCCTTTACAGTTTTGTCTGCGTTTGGTGCATTCCCACACAATTAACCCACTTTTATGTTTCCTTTTTATATAATATCCTGCGCGAAGCATAATAGTTCCATGACGTCTTTTTATAAAAACTAACGAAACTGCACCAGAACTGCACGACGCACTTGACTTGAATGTACTGATCAGTGTGACGTCACTGATCTACGAACCGACAACAGCATAGTGGAGGGGGGTTTATCGGCAGGATGGGAGTGCGAATATTATTGTAAATGTGTTGTAATTAAGTATTCATTAAGTGCTATTTTATTACAAATTTACATAAATAGACGTCATTCCATGTGTTGAAACTGTGAAAAAACCTAAGAAAATCGTTTTACGTAAAATAATTATCTGTAATAGTTGTAGTACTAAAAACTGTACTTATGCAGTTTTAATTTCGATTACTATAAATATTGTGATTTATAAAAATATAATTATGTCTTCCAAGTGACGTGTAAAAGTTTTATTTCTCTCGTTTTAATGTACATTTTATAATAGAATATATCATCTAATTAAAATAATTCGTGTCAAAAAATTTAATTCACATCACTATATATTCAGCTCTAGCCCCGCCTTACTGGGGACGTATCTATTTATTTTTCCCATCTGTCACCACTGGTGGCAACTGGGAACAAAAAGAGTGGCCATTCCCATTTGTCACCACTGGGGACGTCACCACTGGTGACAAATGGGAATTTTTTTCCCATTTGTCACCAGTGGTGACGAAGACGGTGGTGACAACTGGGAATAACTCGGTGCGTTCATGCGTTCACAAACACAAACTTTCACATGCACAAACACCCAGACCCAGAACAACTACATGTAGGTCATACAAATAATTGCTCCGTGTGGGGATCGAACCCACAACCCGTGGCGCAGAAGCCGATCGCTCAGCCGCTACGCCAAACGTGTCGTCAAAATAATAAGCAACTTACGTTGCGAATTTTGCTCGTAGTTCCATGTATGCATGTTCTGCGATAGATGTCGCTAGTGTACTGATTAGCGCGGGATGGCCCGGGGACCGGGGTCAGGTGACACGTCCCGACTCACCCTTTATTGGGACGCCGAATGTCTCGATATTTCTTTTCTTTTTTGTGTTATTGTAATTTTCATGTTAAGATTTTAAAGTTATTTTAGCGAAGGGAAAAATCGTATTACTTACGTCACCATAAGGACGTAAATTCGAGAATGTGAAGGCAAAATTACTCATGGCGGGTGGGACTCGCGGTGGCTTAGCGGTTATAGCGTCTGGTGTACCTAACCAGAAGACGCAGGTTCGAATCCTGCCCGCGTTCCAATTTTTCCTTCGCTAAAATATCCTTAGTCTGTACTTATGACAGGAAAAACTGACCATACTGATGATTCACGAAAATCAGTTTCTTTTTGTAGCCATTATTTTAAACTTCCGTTTCGAAATTTGACACACTGGACGTGGCAGCACTATCGTCGACTTCTCGCTACAGGACAACAGACGCTTCGCTTGCCTCCTCTTGGTCACCACTTAGTCAACGTCTAATAACTAACATAGGCTATTTTTATCGCGATAATCGACATCAGCAAGCCGCATGACGGGATCGATCATAATAAAAGACATTCTGTTTTATGAATCACTCGATCATCAAAATCTTGTTCCAATATAATATCCATTTAGTTTTGTTATAAAAAACTTTTATGGTTTTGAAGTATGGAAAATCATAGATTCTGGTTTTTATGGGATTTTGCATAAAGCTAACCGCTTCATTAGTTTAGTTGTCGTAAGCGACTGTTAGGTACGCTAGAGGTCCTGGGTTTCATTCCCAGTTGATTGAATTGATTGAGTAGTATTACTTATTGGGGTTTTGTACGAAATTCTCAATAGCTCTGGAGTGTTTCTGCTTGATTAATGGCAATAGGCTTGCCCCTTTTTACATGGGACCTAAGCATACCCGACGAAACGGGGGGTAGAGAAGTACATTACTTAGTACACCTCTGCCTAACCCTTCGGGGAATACAGGCGTGATAGTATGTTATGTATTATGTTTATGGGCGCTCTCGGACGGCCAATGTTCTTAACTGATAAATAAGTATTAAGTAAATGATACTTATTTCTGTAAATAGATCTTTCAAAGACACTTTTACAAGTCAATCTTTTAGATATTTTTTTAAACTCATGCAGCTCATGCAGTTCCTAGCCGACGACCTCTGAGAAGAAACGCCGAGACAAACTCAGAGAATCATAAAGGATAAGAACTGTAGTACCTATGGCCGGGGATTCACCACCCTGCAGGTGGACTGGAGCCTAATCCTATAGTCATGGGATTCCCGACACCCACCACTATGATATGTCGACTGTAACATAGAACTTATTAAAATAGAAATATATAATTATGTACAATTTCCTTCATACTGCATGTATACAGGGTAAAAATGACTTGTTAAAAAAAATACGAACCCTATGAAAATTTTATTTGAATTTAGAACATTAACATTAGGATTTGAAAATCTCATACATTATTCACTATTACATATATGAATTAAATATTGACTTGTAAAAGTGTCATCTATCATTTATAAATGCGAAAGTATGTCTGTCTGTTACTCTTTCACACCTAAACAGTTGAACCGATTTTGATGAAATTTGGTACATCGATAGATTAGACTTTGGGGGGGACATAAGCACCTTTTGTCTCAAAGTATTTCAATAACATGGAAAAATGCGATAAGAAACAATAGATTTTAATTGATCTTTACCACTTTACCAAATCTATTTGTGTATATGAGTTTAAACATAATCGTCAAAACAATTATGAGCTATCAAATGAACTAATTACCTACTTTAAAACTAAATTTATTAATTATATTTAAACTGTTAACTGCCTCATTAATCTAGTAGTCGCAAGCGGGGCTGCTAAGGTGCTGTGTTCTTTTCCCAGGCCGGACAGACTGAGTTTGTTTCGGCGTTTCTTCTCAGAGGTCGTCAGCTAATAAATGCCAGAGTTTAAAAAAAAACATGGAAAATATTGACTTGTAAAAGTGTCTTTAAAAGATCTATTTACAGAAATAAATATTATTTACAGATTTCGTCTGGAGTGCTACCATCGCTTTGCTAAATACTCCGCCGCTAAGCAATAATGAGCTAACATTATTGTGTTCCGGTTTGAAGGGCAATGTAGCCAGTGACATTACTGGGCAAATGAGACTTAACACCTGAGGTTTCAAGATGACAACGCGCGAGTGAGACTACTGGTGTTACTAGCATTTATAAATGGAATATAATAAACCGCGTATCAAAAATACTGATTGAGCGACAAAATTACTGATTGAGCACCAAATACAGATATCGGTTAGGTTAGGTTAGAACTGTGACCACACAACGCACGAACCGAGCGAGCGAAGCGAGCGGTGCCGCGGCAGCGGCCGGCGAATGCCAGAACTTACCTCGGGCAGCCATAATTACGATAGTTATTGTACGCGCGTATTTGAACTATTGATGAGCAAATTTAGTGTGCTATTCAGTATTTTTGGTGCTAATTTCGAATATTTTGATTGAAAAAAGGGGATTTACAGTTAAAGTATTAAATACCACCCTTTATAAATGGTTGCCGCTTACTATAAGGCAAATCAAACACACGGGCCATGTTTGATTGTCATCCTATCACAATTAAAAAAAAAACGAATAAAATTGTGAGCTGTACGCAGCGAGGCCAGTAAAATATTTTTCCATTGTCTCGACGCTCTTGCTCCTTCGATGAAAAAGTTCACTTTTTCGAACATTATTCAAATTTAAATATACAAATTAATACGACCTTCGTGGAGGTCGGTTTATTCTCTACGACTTCCGTTATGTAACTCTTCTGGTACTTACTTTGTTTTTTATTTGGCGGGATACTGTCTGACTTTTGTAAGTTTATTTTAAAAATAAAATGCTAATAAGATAATATTTCTATTTTACAGTCTACCTATACACTTCTCATCACAAAAATCTAAACACCTTGCAAGTTTATGTTTTGTAAGGATTATCAGAAAAATGTATGAAAAATTTCGTTATATGTATATTGCGCCTGCATTTCTTAGCTGACAACCTCTGAGAAGAAACGCCGAAAAAAACTCGGAGAATCATGGTCTCTTTTACAGTCCAGACAGTGTATTCAGTGCTTATCGTAAGTGTTTTACAATGTATGTAAATCTGAACTGGCCTTTTGAAGAAAGAGCCATAGCAGCTATAAGTTAACCAGTCCATACTGACGGCACGCATACATCAGTTATCGTGTAGCTCCACCAATATTTAGGGAGCTCAACGACCCCTGCAGCGGTGGTGGGGTCACCCCAAACGAACTCTACCACATGACGTAGAATACCTTGACAATATAGCTGCTGTCATAAAAATACAGAATATTAAATCCTTCAGTATTACATAACTACAAGCCTTAACGTTACGTTGCCAAGCCCTTACCGATATCGAATGACCTATTTACTGCAACTCCTTTTATCTGAACAAAGCAAGGAACAGGGGCACTCAACATTTATTCCCCTGTTGGATAATGCCTGCAGCTGAAAACTTAAATTGCGATCTCTGACACAAGACTATACAAGATGGCGACACCGTTTGAAAAAATAAAATAAAATAAATCATTTATTACCTCTAGGAATTTAATTGGCATCGATAACTTTAGACTTACAAAATAGTGTCGTTAGATCCCTACATGCTATCACCATTCAACATCAACCCATATACTGTCCCACTGCTGGGCACGGGTCTCCTCTCATATTGAGAGGGATTAGGCTGTAGTCCACCACGCTGGCCTATTGCGGGTTGGCAGACTTCACAAACCGTCGAGAAAAATCTCTAAGGTATGCAGGTTTCCTCACGATGTTTTCCTTCACCGTTTAAGCCAGTGATAACTAATTATTAATACGCACATGAATTCGAAAAGTCAGAGGTGCGTGCCTTGGGTTCGAACTCGAGACCTTCGACTTGGCAGTCCAATGGTCATACCGCTAGGCTATCACTGCTGTATTGATAACTTTAGACTTATAGTGTTGTTAGATCCCTACATGCTATCACCATTCAACATCAACCCATATACTGTCCCACTGCTGGGTACGGGTCTCCTCTCACAGAATGAGAGGGATTAGGCTATAGTCTACCACGCAGGCCTAGCGCGGGTTGGCATACTTCACATGCCGTCGAGATAATCTCTAAGGCAGGCAGGTTTCCTCACGATGTTTTCCTTCACAGTTTAAGCATTGTCAGATAAAAATTTGTGACGTAATCTGTCAAACTCAACACGCAGATGTCTTTCGTTGCAGTCGTTCGTTCATGGCGAAAGTCACGAATTCCATGGCTGTGGCATATAGGGCAAGGAAGGCAAGTACGGTTCTTAATCGAAAGGAGTCCCACATACCCTGGCATTTCCACAAATTAAAAAGAAAATGTCCTTCACTGCCTGTATACCTAACTCATTCGTTGACTATACTATACTAATGTACATACCTAGTAGTTTTATATTTAGCTTTGTAAAAGGTAACTCGTATAAATGCACTTTAAACAAGCACAGACTCTCGCTGCAGCAGTTGAAGGACGTCTATAAGCCTTTTCTTTCCACGAAAGAGAAATTTCTATGAAAACCGTTGCAAGAATTTAATACCCTTAATAGTAAAGGGGACTCGGGAATATTTCTGAGAAATGTAAGTAGCTTGTTTCTAATTAGAATTTTCTACGAAGAAAATGCTTTATAAAATGTAGGTCAAGTACTCAGTGTATCAGTACCTAGTTCACTTCATGAGTCTCTTTTTTTATAGTACGGAAAAAATCCTCATCATCCGGATCCTCCGCCACCCGGGGAGGTAGCAGGGTATGTCCGGACTCATACCGACTAAAAACCGCACCTGTCCTCACTTGCCTTATACTCATTACCATAGAATCCGTGAAATTCGCCACGACCATGACAGATTCATGATATTCTCTGGTAAATTATTAATTTTGTAAGCTGATTTTAGTTCCCCAAGTTACCGCTAGTAGCGTTGTAATCGTTGTATAAGTTTTACATACAAAAGGTTCACCAGAGACATAATACAACAGACGATAATCTCTTTGGTTACTAAACAATATACCCTAGCATTTTATCGTCCCGGACGATCCATGAGGATATATACGTACAGTCAACAAAAGAGTCAGGTAATACAGTACAGACAGCAGACGAAATCTGCATCTTTAGACGCAATGCGATATAAATAATTATGCGCTAAAGGGTTTGGTATGTATATTATAATTATTATAATACCTGCGTTTTGCTACATTTATTACACAATATTTATCAAAACAGACAAACACAAACACAAAAAATAATATGTTGATTAAATCAATTTTGTGTTCGAACCCACGACCTTATGATCAGCAGTCTCTTTCTCTCGAACCGCTATACCACAGAGGTCGTCAAAGATATTTAATTAGCTAACTGTATACATTACTCTTTTGTTGACTGTACCAATTGTACCATGCAAAATGGCCGAGCTAGCGACCAGTAGACCGCTTGGCAGTAAAAGTAAAGAATAAAAAATGCTAAATACTACACATAACATAAACATACCATCACTCCTCTATTCTCCAAAGGGTTAGGCAGAGGAATACTAATGAACATCCACAGTTCACCGTTATGTTTAGGTCCAATGTAATAAGGGGCGAACCTATTGCCATTAACCGGGCACAAATCCAATCTCCGAGCTGCTATTGAGAATTTTAGAAAACCCAATAACACTGCTCGGGAGTTGCACCCAGGTCCAAGCGTAGCAGTCGCGTTTTACAAGGACTAGGCGAGCAGTAAATAAAAAAAAAGCCGGTTATCACGCTAACCCAACTTAAGGCGTGCTACACGCTTGTTCAGGGTGACAAATCCGATTCGGAAGTATTTATTTTGTACGGCTAGGTACGCCGAACGGTCGTGGTGAATTTCGCGGATCCCATGGCCATGACTATAAGTCAAGTTTAGGAAAGTGCGGTTTTTAGTCGGTACGAATCCGCCATACCCTGCCGCAGTGCCGCCCCCCCCCCCCGGGTGGCAGAGGATTAGTGGTGTTCAAAGTTGCTTTAAGTCAATAACTTGCTTAATGCTATGTGCTTAATTTTTTAAGCAAGCAATTTTATTTGCTTTATTGTAGCATGCTTAATTTATATGCCTACTTGTTAACGCTATACGCGACGCCCGACGGACAGTTGGTTGATGGAGAGAGAGAGAGAGTGCTATGCGATATAAAGCAAAATAGCATTATAGCATAAAGTGCGAACGGCGATATAATTTGCTTTATGCTATATATAATAAGCACGCTACTTTATAATGCTTTGTGCTATATTAACCATGACTATAAGGCAAGTTAAGGAAAGTGCGGTTCTTAGTCGGTACAAGTCTGACATATCCTGCCGCAGTGCCGCGCCCCTGGTGGCAGAGGATCCATGAGGATTATCCGCACTATAAAAAAAAAACGCCGAGCGGCTTTTTACCCGAAGGTGTACAGTCACGAACATCAGTATGTATACAATTACGAAATTCTAGTATTTTTGTTATAAGTATTGACTGAAATTGTACAGTGTTACAAATCTATTAGGTATTTTCAAAACGTCGTCTTATCTCCAAGTTGCAATCGTCATTTCGCTTTTGACTCTGAGCAAGTGACTACGTATTTATGCTCGTGACTGTAAATATATTATACATACATTTGAATTTACCGTATCGATTCATGCCAACCCGAAGTGTGTAGCCGGCTTAATCGACCAGCGAAACATAATCAACAATAGCAAACAAAACAATAGTAGAGTATTATCGTGCGTATCGGCACAAAAATTCTTAACGTTATCATGTATATAATATACATACATACATTTATTGTATCGCGCGTACAATAGATAGATATTTTGTTTTGTACCAATACTGACTGGCTGGAAACAGCTGGCAGTTGGGAAAACATCGCAGCGCCAATAAAAAAAATAAGACAGCGCTCGGCGTTATTCTGCAATTAATTCGCATTTCAATTTGCGTTTTTATTTGTAAATTTGTTTTAGGAAATACATATATTAGTGATAGTATATACTAACACCTAATATTGTTATATATAGTTATATAACAATATTAGGTGAATAGAAGAACACACAAGATATGTGGCAAAATAAGTATTGGTTTTGTGTGTAAATAAGTGTCTGATTCTTTATGCCTTCATTTATTATTAAATTTGGGATATGAGTGAAACTGGCGGCAGTTATAATAATTAACCGTCTCACTGCATCTATATGAAAATGACAAGGACAGGTATCGTTTATAAATGACAAAACTGTTGCACACTTTCAATCGTTCTGGTATCTGGTTCCACGCTTACTTTTAACAATAAATTATATTAATTTACATTGGCATTTATCATATTATACAGTACATAATAATGCGTTGCGGTTAAAACACAACATACATATCAGAATAACAATATAAAGCTATTAATATCGGGCCTTGCTACTCCGATAATACCAGAAAAAACTATTGATTGGATTTTTTTTGAAGATACATCGCTGCAAAAAACCTAGTCATCAAAATATATATTCAAACAGAGTTTGAAACATAAATACTTATCGCCGTCACTAATAGGTAAGCGGATGTTATATGAATTATTATAAAAGTCAGTCAGTCATTGACAAAGTTGTCTATATCGACCCCCAGAGGTAGAGAGGTAGACGTAAAGGGGGTCCGTGTCAATGTAAAATAAATTTGAGATGTAAATGGATTAATATATGATTTCCCGTAAATCGACCTAACACAGACAGCACTAATATGTAGGTGCTTATGAAATTCTATCTTATAATTGATTTACAAATTTTTAGCAGTTGCTAGAGCTACCTAAACCAGAAAAAATACCAAGTGTCATCTATGGGAAAAAAAGTTTGGAGACCTCTGGTAAGTCTAGAAAAATAGTAACTCGACGCAGACGCCTCACATGATGACCTATCATGTAACATAAATAATTAACAATACGTAATTCAAATGACTTCATTTGACACGTTTTTGCGAAATTTTAAAGCTGAAATAATACAAATGAACGTTTATACCGTAAATTATTGCATTACTATCTATTCATACGTTTTCTTCGTCGTTTTAATGTTTCCAACTTTACACGACTCGTGTAATGACAGTAATGAGCTAAACATGAACGATGAATTGTTTACTTATATATATATATATAAATGTTTACAATAACCAAATTACTGTTTAGTTACCAAGTCTAGATACTTACAAGAATCACTTCAGCAAGACCAGGAGGACTGGTTATTGCGATTCAATGCTTATATGTACAGTAAGCAACGAAAGTCGCTGAACATGTTGCAATCTTCAATATGATTTTTAAAAAGTATGAAGTTACTGACCTACGAAGGTTAAGCGAAATAATTGCATAGATGACCATTAAATATTTAGGTTACCTTAGTAGAAAAGACCTGTTGCCAAGTTCTGGAGCTGTGACAATAAAAAAATTTTGCTGTGTTCAGCGACTTTCGTTGCTGACTGTACCTACGTCCATGTTTCTCAAAGTCAGCGATGAAGCCCCCCCTTGTGAACGCTAGACGCTTTAAGTGGAGCAATAAAAAAAAAAAACAAAATTGTATTAATGCACGTTAAAAATAATATTTTGTAATATCAGTTTTTAGATAGAAGTTATCGAATTAAAAAAGGGGCACTAGGAAAACAAACAAATTGGCAGATATAATAAGTTTGAGAACCTGTGCTTTAGGTAATATAACCACCAAAGGAAGCGTGGGTATATTTACTGAGAGGACATGGGTATAAATGGATCAGTGTTTATCAAAAATCGATAAACGACCACTACTTGCTAATTGGAACGATAGTCACTCAACGCCTTTGAGATATAATGCGATTTCCTCGTTATACCCCTGAAGAGAATCTAGTCCTCGATACGAAAGAGGTTTTTATTAACGTGAAAAATGTTCAAGACAGAAATATAAAAGTAACTAGTTAAGAGGTCTCGTATTACGATAATTGGAAAAACCACAATCTCCTTTTTGTTATCAATGTTGATACTAAACTACAAAGGTATTTTTCCAATGTGGTCTTGGTCTTGGAATTTAACTCGAAGATAAAAGAAGATCGGATATTAAAAGTTGAAGAAAGAACAAAAATATAATATTTTAATTATATTTAAAAAGCAACCATCAAAGATGCCAGATATGAAATATCGAAGTTAACAGTAAAACATCAGTAGTCACGATTTCCATTTAACGGTCACTTCTCAGTGTTCACTGAATTTTAATACAATTACCATGTTTCTATATTTGAAGAGACTTTATTTTGATCTCTTTTATTCGACTTAAAAAAGGAGGTTTTCAATTCAACTCACCTTTTTTGTGTATGTTACGTGATATTATCAGATCGTGAACTAATTTCGGCTTTCCGTTTTTTATTTGATAGAATACTTGTGAAATGAAGAAGTCTGCAGACAAACCCCAAAATGCTTGACCGATTTCAAGCATTTTTTGTATGTTTTTTGTATTACGGAAAACTTATTGTTTTATAAAATATCGCAAATTTTAGGCTTCGAAATTTTTGAGTTTATACCTAACCGGATATGGCCTATGAACTTTGTATGATATTTTGGTGTGCTTAATTGATAAGCACAAACTTAAACAGGATGTTGATAACAGATTCTCTTCTTCAATACTGTTGGTATAAGCTAAATGAGTATAATTTGCCAGTCAGCATAAAGCAAGATTGACAACCGCCGGATGATCGTTTATATACCGTCACATCGTGCAGGCTCTCTTAATATTTTCCACAGAAGAACAGCAAAGTTGTTATTATACATTTAAAATATTTTTATTGTAAGTGGTAAGTCGAACTGGAGTAAATATGCCGAGGAGGGAAAGGATAAAACCTTCCCAATCCCAGGTTTTCGTAATAAAATATTATATAAATATGCTATTTATTTTTAAATAGTTTTTTCAAAGACTATGTACTATAGTTTTTAGTAATTCAGCCTTTCAGTGATTACATGTCTTGCACAAACAGTGTTGTACCACAAGGAATAATTTTAAGTCTACGGGAGTTAAAATGATTCCTTGTGGCACAACAAAAACTCATTTTTTATAGATATACCATCATCTGTAATTAAATCTATACCTGACAACCGTGACGTCACATGGAGCTATTACGGGGAAATTACAGACTTCCTTTAAGGGGTTTTCCGGAGGGTAAAGTAGATAGATGTGGAGGCACTGTGGAATACCTAATAACATTATATTTAGTATGTTGTCAGGACGAGCCATCATTATTTCCAAGGGACATTTTTAATTTTCAAAGATCGATAAAAGGTAATAATTTAGCTCTAATTGACGTTCGTTAAAATATTTCAAAACATTATAAGTATGACTGGCATTTTTTTTTTTAATGCAATATCATATTGTAAACATTCTTTATTTTGAAATAAAACTACTATTTACGGATTTTATCGCGTATATTGATATTATTAATACCGACGTTTCGGACCCTTTACAGCGTCCATGGTCACGGGTAGCCACACGGAGTCTACCCGTGACCATGGACGCTGTAAAGTAGTTTTATTTCAATGTATAATATTCGCGTAAATGTCAGAAATCAATAGCATTCTTTATATTTATTGTCTATGGATACAATCCCATTTTTCAGTAATCTTCTTTATACTTAATATAAATCTATACCCTTGAAAGTTAAGTGTCTGCTCGAGATATAAATACTTTATATTATCAAAAAGAATCCAATAAAACCATGCCATTCGATAAAAGTAAATTAGGTACAGCATAGAAATCTTCTCAGTGTTCTGCATGAGCGAGGAAATATCTGAAATTAGCACGAATGCCCTTTTGTGGGCGGTGGGGGGACATGGGTGGGGGCGGTCTGCAGTTCGCATAATCAAATGCATTGGACGACATAAGTATAAATACATTCTGTTAAACACAAATCGTGTTTGTTTAAATTTGGTGCCACAACATTGACGTCATTGAGTAACCATGCACCATATTTAATAAATATCTACATTCTTTATTATATATTCTTTATATTTCCTTGTACGACCATCTAGGTCGTACAAGGAAAATGTTAATATTTATTGTTTTTTTTTTATGTTACTTTATCTCAAAGCACAATTCCAAAAAAATAATTGCCACAATTATCTTTTAAAATAATTAATTAAACATTTTATACTCACTCATTTTCTTTTTCATCGCACGAAACACAATTACTTGTATATTGTGATAAGACAATAAAACAAGACTTCATTTGCCACAGCGTCTCTGCAATACGACTTTATGAAACCGTCACTAATAGCAAAAAGGAAAGGAAAATCGCAATCGAGCAGCGATTAAAAAAGATACATTTTATATCACGAAATGAACGGTCTTAATTTTCACAATAACATTTAAATTGTCACTGGCAAACAATCACTAAGCAAAAATTATGAGAATTAGACTAAAAATAAACGCGACACGAAACTGGGACAATCCACATCACCAGTACACAAAAAAAACAACAAAATTGACAGTATCAAAACCGCGGGAATAAAAATCAAATATGGCGTAAATATTTTATTTTATTTCGCGTTAACAATTTCAATGGAACGCTATTTACGGGCGTTCGATAAAGAATCTTTCGAATAATAAGCGCGTCGCGAGACCGCCGCAGAACTAGTCTGTCGTCAGTATGAGGCTTCGCTTCGGTCTGCGAAACGCTCGCCTCATACAACCATTTCAAAGTATATAAATAACCTCACTCGCTCTGTTCCGTCCGCATTTAAAGTAAATTAAATTGAAATATTTTCTGTGTCACTTTAATTCTGACTGAATAAGCAACTGATAGTGAATATAATTTGTAAAAAAAATACCGCTGCTTTTACGGGTTTTGTTGGGGAAACCATAAGGATATTAATTTATAAATGAAATGCATATCTATTTCGTTCCATATTTTGTCGAGCTGACGAATACATACTTTTTATAGGTATCACCGATATTAAATTAATTTAAATTCACTTCATCGTTCAGACAGTACTTTGATATAAAAATTAATCTTCGTTACGCTACATAAAACTCACTAAATAAAAACTTAGTTTTTAATAAGCTATCAGTTTTTCTGGAACGTCGCCCGACGCAATTTTGTGCATGATGTTGGTAGGTGATATTGATTCAATTATTTAGTGAACGGGCGCACAAAAGAGGGAAGGTAATAAGGTTTCTGCATCCTGCTTTGACGTTATAGCAGTAGCCATACTAAAAAAGTTCTCTGATTTATGGAGACTTAATAACGTGATGAAAAGAGACGCAATTTTAGCTCGTTTGTGTATCAATTACCTACGCTAAACGTTAATTATTGTAATATAAAATTATGCAATTAATAAGTATAGAATAACTAAATTAGGTATTTGATAATTATCTATTAAAATAATAATTATTAAATGAGTATGTAGATTAAATATTACCATTTTAGTGATCAACTCTACCACGAGGAAATGAATAGTCTAATCGTGCGTGTCAGTAGAATACAAGATAGGTTCTAAGGACTTCAGTGGGACCTTTAATATGACTTTTTCTAACCCAGTGATCCCGCTGATGAGCAAATCTCCCCATCTTCTTCTACTTATCTCTGTTCAGTGCCATCTGAGGCTAGTCTGCCCGGAAAGCGGGCAAATTGTCCCGCCATCGCCAGCGTTTTCTGGGCCTTTCTCAGCAACGACGGCCCGGTTTCTCCGGGACACATGACCCGTCCAGTCCCACTTCAGTCCAGCCGTCTTTAAAGCAGCTATAACAGTTTTTGAGCGCAACTCGGTGTTTTTCGGTATTTTTTTTTTCTAGTTTATTCAAGAATATAATTACATTAAAAAATATAATTACAAAGTAAAGACAATAATTAAGTTTCAAAGTTTCATCCTCTTAGTACTTCAGTCCTTATTCCGTTCACTATACATCTAGTTTCATAAAGCTATTACGAATAAATGGAAACTGGATTGACATAAGCACAGAATTGCACAAGCCACTAAAACTAGATAGAAAACAAGTTTCGCTGATATTAATTCACATAGAATTAGCCTTTGTGCTCTATATTCCTAAACAACCTATCTTCAATGTAATTAATATTTAATGTGTTAGTACAGAAATAGATTGTTGCCTATTCCTAGCTTAGTTCGGGCCGGATCCGAAAACAAAGGATTTTCTATTGGCCCTGACTTTTTTCTTTTATTATTTTAGAGGAAGAGGTTAAATAACATTTTATGTTTCTAAATAACTTTATTTTATGTTTATTTAGGTACTATTCGAAAGATCTTTTAATCAGGGATTTCGATTCCCACAGGACACAAATATTTGTATGGATAAAACATGAGTATTTGTGTTTGTCTGGGTGTTTCTTATGTATTATAAGTATGTATTTACAAAAAAAAAGTATATAAGTATTATATCCATTGTCTAGTACCCATAGTACAAGCTCTGCTTAGTTTGGGACTAGATGGTGTTGTGTAAAATGTCCCAAAAATATTATTATATTATTATTATTAATGATTTCTTTTTGACACCGGTCTTACATGTGAGATTGAGAGCTAGCCAGGTGGATCAGCCACGAGCCCCTTCAAACTAAATATAGGTACTTAATAATATGATAAAATAATCATAAACATTATAATTTTATACTATAAGGGCAATCAATCTGTCAAATTGCTGCTAAAACCTCTTTCCTCTCTCCTAATTTTGCTGTGCCCGACAGAATACAGGGTCCATAATGATCAAATTTAATTATAGTCCAACTTTATAAAACAATATGGAATGCAATAAAATATTGAGTATTGGATTTTATTGATTATTGCAGAGGACATTTTGTAGGTATTCTTTTTATCCTCTCACGTTAAAATAATGTGCCGTCAGGGGAGTTCTGAAACCTTTACAGCAACCATGGTCACGTGCTGTTGGAAACTAGCTGTCAGTAATTTAAGCAATAAGACAGCCAGCATCTGGTTCCGTCGAAGACCATGAATCCCGTAAAAGGTTCCACGGTAAAAACTAAAGTGTATTTTCAATTTTTATAATCGCTTATTACATTTTTTTGTCATACTACCTGGACCATGATCACCTATTCAAGTCTAACCAACTATATTAGAGTAAAGTAAAACAAAATATTTTAAAATTCTCAAATAACCCAAAGAAACCATCATAAATATAAATCTGTAATTCTCTTTATAATTGTTTGTTTTTTATTCTTTCACACAGTTCTCAACCTTAAAATATTAACCGGTTTTAGCGCAGCTTCTATCATACTTATTTCACAATTAAATTTAAATGATATATGAATTATAAGTAGTAGACTAGTACCTACCTACACATTTGAAATTTTTTGAGAAGTTTTTACAGAACTTGACGTGGCAGAAAAGGAATATTTTCCAGGGCTATGTATATTTACTGTTACAAGTACTGGAAAGTCACACCTCGACCTACACTTGTTTTTTTTATTGTGTATGGTAATTAATATTACTATCGATTTTATGTTTGTCTCATAGTTTTTAATTGTGTTTGAACTAGTGTCAAGTTTTGAGCAATATGTGCGACTGCCGTATTGTTGAGTATCTCTCAACAACTGACTGAAGCGCAAACCTGCTTTGCGTGTCATTTACAGAATATTTTAGACGACCTCTGTGGTCTAGCGGTTCGAGTGCCAGACTGCTGATCATGGGGTCGTGGGTTCGATTCCCACAGGACACAAATATTTATGTGGAATAAACACGAGTATTTGTGTTTGTCTGGGTGTTTCTTATGTATTATAAGTATGTATTTACAAAAAAAAAAGTATTTAAGTATGATATCCATTGTCTAGTACCCATAGTACAAGCTCTGCTTAGTTTGGGACTAGATGGTGCTGTGTAAAATGTCCTAATAATATTAATATTATATTATTATTAATATCATATTGCTAACTAATAATGGTTAAAGTCTCAGTTCATTCTACTATTACATTGTTGCGCATAACTGGTTTGGTGAAACGAAATGATAATAATCAAGCTGGGAAAATTGTGTAGTTCGGTCTAACTAAAAACAGAAATATATTAACGTATTTGTTTTTTTTTATAATCGGTTTATAACTTACTACCTATCGGCTATCCTTGCTGTTTTAATTTAGGAAAGAAGACTTTTAGATTTTTCTAACACAAACTGGTAAAAAAAAATGGGAATATTTTCTGTCCTTGTCAGCATGTTGAAAGGACAATCCTTTGCGGTATTCCTTTTTTTAAATGGGTTTACCTGACATAATATGATGTTAATCATTTTAATAAGCAGAAAAATATTACCATGAAGGATTTAAACAAAATCTCAGTCTAAGACCAAGATTCGGCAAGTTTTACCTTGGAAGAAAAAAATATTTTTTTGCAGGAATTGATTACGTCACTTTCGTCGCCTAACGTAACATAAGTATAATAAAATTTTGGTAATTAAAATAACATAAGCTGTTACCATAATAAAAAAACGAATCAAAAATATCTCGATTTCCTTTAGGTTGATAGTATGTTAATTATCATGGTCACTTTAAAACCCATGTTTCCTTTTTTATTCAATCTTGTATTAAATATACTTATCTCAATGTGACTTTAATTTGATTTAAAATATGAAGGAACAAAAATCAACATTACCAAAAAAAAGTAGAAAAAATATATGCGCGTCACTTAGGAGGTTGCTTAGTTGAAGTAGATATCTATATTTTTTAACGCTAATGTGGTGCTGGCATGGAACTGTCGACATCGTTTAAATATCGTTGTTAAATTTAAAGGTCCACGCTACCGTTTTTTCATGTTGACATTGTTAACGATTTGACTCAATTACAAAAAAAAGTTTAATGTGTCCGGTGTGTGTCTGTATTTTCCTCACTCACACACACACACACACACACACACACACACACACACTCAGGTGACATTAAACTTTTTTATATATACTAAGTATATCAATTATAAAGGAAATTACAACCAAAAAATAAAGCTACATTACATTTATAAAAAAAAAACAGTAAAAAGCGTAGGGTAAAAACCCCACATGCGATCTCTACGTAATGCTTCAAAAAATTTGAACAATGCATGGTATCGATCGAGTTTACATGTTGACTCATTGACCAGTCTAACGACATTCAACCATGTATACAGTGTGTCTTCATAATGTACACATATTAAAATAAGGGAACCTATATTGATTTCTGACATTTACGTGAATATTATACATTGAGAAAAAATACTTTTTACGGATTTTATCGCGTATATTGATATTATTAATCCCGTGACCATGGACGCTGTAAAGGGTCCGAAACGTCGGGATTAATAATATCAATATATGCGATAAAATCCGTAAAAAGTAGTTTTATTTCAAGGGAACCTATATTTAATTTTATCAACCATACTTGAAAATTTTAAAAAAATATGAAAGAAACTAAATTTATTCCCGTGTAATCAAAACTATATATCTTTTAAACTAAATGATCTATCATAACAAAATAAACTGCATAATGATTAGGTATAGCGTCTTTTTAAAATTAAAATTGGAGAATAAACTGTGCTCAACTGAAAATCAAAACAAAATCTGCTTTTTTTACTACTAATTTTAGTTCACACTAAGGTATTTAAAATATGGTTCTTATCGATAAAATTAAGCAGATTCCCTTATTTTAATATGTGCACATTATGAAGACTCACACTGTATAAATAATTTAACATGACTAATTCAATGCATTGGCCTAAAATTAAAAAAGCAGTGTTAAAAGTATTGTAAAGAAAAACATCGTGACGAAACATCCTGCACGCCTCAGGTGTCTACAGAATCCTCGGAGTGTGAAGCTTGCCACCCAGCTCTAGGCCAGCGTGGACAGATTCTACAGCAGGATTAATACAGCAATGGTTTAATTTTATTTGGAGTATCATATTCGTATCATCGTAAGCAGTGATATAACCACTGGACTGTCAAGTCAAAGGTCTCGAGTTTGAATCCAAGGCACGCATCTCCTGATATTTTGAATTATTCATGTGCGTATTAATAATTAATTATGATTTCCTTAAATGGTGAAAGAAAACATCGTGAGGAAACCTGCATGCCTTAGAGATTATTCTCGACAGTGTGTAAAGTCTGCCAACTCGCTTTAGACCAGCTTGGTGGGCTAGCCTTATCTAGCTGATCTGAGACTGCTCCACTACTGAGCACGGGTCTCTTGCATATTGTATACAAACGACGTGAACGTGGCTGCGGTATGTAAGAGTTTAAATTATTTAAATTATTACTGCCGTGTCAAAAAAAAAACAGCAAATTGATAGCAATACTGACTCCCAGGGAGAGGTGAAATATCATTTTCACTATTACAGGCATTATGTAATGCCTCGAATACAGTACTCGCGAAGTTGCTTCTACCAAGTAATGGTCGAAATTGACCGAAGTTCGAAGTACGTGACTTTCGTGCAACCTCGCCAGGAGCTGGGACGGAACGCTTCGAGTCCTTTGCTTTGACTCGGGCGTAAAATCCGAAGCTGCTTTTAAGTTTTACCGGACTGACTGACAAGCGCGACCCCTGAGGGTCCCGACCCTCAGTTTGAAAAACACTGCCATAGAGCACTGCTGTGCTCTTCTATACCTAAGTAATGGGGCAATTGGATATCTAAGGTGAGAATGTATATTTTTATCAGTGAACTCAAATACTCGCCAAAACAAGAAACCTGGCCAAAAAATATAAATTTGGAATATTTGCTATCACGGATGTTGACGTTACTGAGTGATGATACAGCTATTAAACTTTCGATACGAAAATGGTTATCGCACGGATCGATTAGCGTACAAGGTTAAGCAACGTGGCCACGGTCAAGGCTTTGATGGATAACCGAATATTTACATACATCATATATCTAATCATTTTATCGGAAAGAAAACTCTTTGCTGTTGGCGAAGATTTGTAAATGTGGCGCCATCTAGCATTAAATATTCAAAACATTGACTTGTAAAAGTGTCTTTAAAGACTTACATAAATAAATATCATTTCGTTACATTTACAATAATTTATTGCTTTGCTGTTGTTCAAAATGTGAATTTCAAGAACATCGGAAAGACATTCTAATTCTAATGGCAAAAACATACCTATTTACTTATTTTGTTTGCTATTTCCTTTCTCGACCTGAGGAGAACTGCATGCCTTAGCAATTTTTCTCAACGGTGTGAAGTCTGTCAACCCACACTAGGATAGCGTTGTGGACCATTAGGCTAATCGCTCTCAATCTGAGAGGAGACCCCTGGCCAGCAGTGGGACAGTATATTGATGATAATTGTCTATCTCGGAATGATGCTGACTCATATTTATATTATGTATGTAGGTATTTCATTCACATCGATACCACTCCGTCCCTCGGAGAGCACGTAAAGCCGTCGGTACCGGTTGTCATACGAATATCTATGACAATCATTAGTGGTAGTCAGAAGCCCAAGAGCCTCACAATCAGCCTATCATCAGGATATCGGTATTACCCAGAAGTTGGGTGGTGGAGGTCTGCAGGTTTCTTGTAAAATACTGATATTCAGCCGCATCTGGTTACACTGGAAGTCGACCCTACTCAATACGTTTATTGCTCCTACAGTTTTAACAGTTGATAAACAGTTTCACATGGACCCTGTCGGGCACGGCAATCTAGTTGGGAAAAGGTTCGAAAGATGATGAATCACCGGATGCATTTTCCGTCCACTTACCGCGAACGCATGCCATACATATTCATATGATGACAAGAGGATCGAACGGCTTAAATGCACTTTCGGAGGTGAATCTCGATATGAACTATCCATATTGTAGAGCTGTATTCATTTCGTTGAATATTAATGAAGCGAACTTCAATAATTATAACATTTTAACAAGAAATAGAACCGGCGAAAACAAGCGAGGAGACGTTGTGCTGGCAGTGGGGATACTTTGACCCTTATACTGTCAACCCAACTATTCCTCTTTCGTTTTAGTGTCGGCAAAGCGCTAGTGTTACCCCTGATGTTACAAGCGTCTATAGGCGACGGTAACCGCTTACTATCAAGTGAGCCGTATGCAGGTTTACCACCTTAGTGGTAAAATTAAAAGTGAAAAATAACAGTCTTAATAACAAATTTTAAATCGGCGCCGAAAAACAATCAACATAGATCACACTTTGAAATTAAGTTTGTTTAGCACCGACTCAAAATTATTTATTGAGAAAGGGTTATTTTATTTTCTGCCTTTTTTCTTTTTGTTTTCGTAAAAAAGAAAACAAAACTTACAGTCGGATATAAAGCCTCCTCCGTTTGAAAATAGATTTTGTTTAGTACACCGAAACATTTCAAATAAACGTCTCGCTATAACAAATATGATATTTCCGTTACTAATTTCAATCTCGTCTCCTCATTAATGCCTATATTAAGAAACTGGTATTACTAACTTGGCAGTATTAATAAGTTAATGGTAACTTAGCTACCTCTCTTGCTGCCCACACTATATTTTGACTCTCCCACTCTACAAGATCGGAATTAATATCATTTTTCGTCGATTCTCAAAGGAATTTCGTTCTTTCAGATCTTTAATGATTATGTGATTTTTATAAATAAAGAAATAATAGAAGGGGCTTTCAATTTTCTACTTGAATCATCATCAACCCATATATTGTCCCACTGCTGGGTACGGGTCTCCTCTCATATTGAGAGGGATTAGGCTATAGTCCACCACGCTGGTCTAATGCGGGTTGGCAGACTTCAAACACCGTCGAGAAAAATCTCTAAGGTTTACGTTTAAAGCGAGTGGTAATTAATTATTAATACGCACATAAAGGTACGCATGATAAAAGTAGACTTAAAGCGTTTCGTTACATTTTCACGACACTCAACGATAATGTGTGTCTCACCATACTAAATGCATGGACCGGATATGACCGATCGGTCACGACACGCTAATATGCAAGCTATAGACTCCCAGTATGAGCTGACTTTGCAATGTATGAGTTTTCCATACAATAATAGTTCAGCTTATACTGGAAATGGAAGTAGAAGTGTAGCCAGTAGTACAAACTAATTTTCTAAACAGGAAAAGACCGCGAGTTTTAGCGAAAATAAAATTATATACTAAGTACTAGCTGACCCGACAAACGTTGTGTTGCCATATTAATTTTTTTTTTTTTTTACGTATCTGCGATCGGCTTTTAGCCATAATCACATGTTTTCTGAGATTAATTTGGGTAGGGTGCGATTCCATTAAAAGGCACCTTATGAATTGGTAGAGACTAAATAGTTAGTCTCTCCAGTCTATGTCAAGCACCTGCCATCTCTTCAAGCGTGTCACATCCTCTTGCCGATTTAATAGGTTCTTAGCCAATTCATTTGTGTGTTTATTAAGTCTTTCTTTATATCTCTTGCTTATTTTACAGGCTTCCTCCATTACGGTCGGTATCTCCAGATATTCATGTACTTCTTTGTTTCAAAAAATAAGGTTCGGTGGTAGAAGGGTGAAAAGTTAGGGTTGTATGTATTTTTTAATGCCACATCATAAAAACATAAATAGTTTGTCCAAAAATTTAAAAAAAAATGGGGTGGACTACCCTTATCACTTGGGTTATGGAAAATAGTTTACGTCCTATTCTCAGACTTAGCGAATATACTTGTTTACACAAAAAAAAATATTAGGTAGATTTATTGAAATAAAACTACTTTTTACGGGTCGGATCCGAAACGTCGTCTTTTTAATAATATTTATATCAATATAACGCGATAAAATCCGTAAAAAGTAGTTTTATTTCAATATATTATTATAATTAGGTATTATTTATTAAAATGTTCTAATAGGTCTAGTTTTTATGACGATTTCAATCCATCGTATTTTTTATTTATGATGCCATCTCTTAAAAAGAACGTAGCATAGACTATAATATCTTCTAGATAAGTTATATAAACTTTGGAATGCATTATGACTTTTAATAATAGGTATATATCAAATAGCCGTCCACTCTCCTGTAACGAACGCGGCATAGATTGTTTTTTTATTAATGACGCAAGGTAAGTAATGGCGGATATGTGATACGCTAAATACTTTTCCGATAACATCGACCGCTTTTGTTGTAGCTAATACAATATTTTTTTATCAATTAAATTGTTAGTAAGTACATCATGTGAGTGATTTCCAAATCGCAGCATTGGGTTATAACTGGGTACTTCACCCTATTGTTTATTTAATAAAATGTAAGAACTTAAATATAGTGATTTATGTAATCGCGAGTTTGGATGATAACTGGGTACTTCACCCTGCATAATTGGCTTGTTTAAAAAAACAATGGTAGTTACAAATTATGCGCTTTATTTTAATGTGCCATTAGTGGAAATAGATGTGTAACGAATCATTTTTGCTAATTTTAACACAAATGTATCGTAAATCATAATGATATTGTCAATAACACAGACAGTTCGTTTGTAATTAGTATCTAACATAGGTACTCGTAATATGCTGGAAAATAATATTCTTATGAAAAACCAGAAAATGCTTATACTTAAAGTAATTTTAGTTCAATGTCTAACATTCGAGTAAATGTCAGAATCGATAAGAGTAATATTTAGTTTAATAAATAGGTATTACTAAGTAATTTGTCAACATTTCTATTGTTCAACAAGCTTTAATTTCATTAGCTAAAATTCGCGCATATGTAGTTCCAAAACTCGCCACCTGCCAGAATACAGATGGCGTTCTACAGGTGACGCCCGCCGCGCCATCTCAAGTGTACGCGACTACGCGTATTCTCGCACGTCGTCACTCGCCGAACATTTTTTAACTAAGTCAGTACCTACATAGTGAGTGAATGACTCACCGACATTGACTGTGAGACAAAATACTAGCTGGAAATTGATTTATCAATCTATATGATTTGATAGTTGTACAAATGTTCTGCCCTTGTAATAATAGGTATTATATTTATTTACTTTACCTACCTACCAACGAATTAACATTGATATAAATCGTTAATAAAATTAAATTAATTAACATTGATATACTTAAATCGTTAATAAAATTAAATTACACGTAATGACATAAGTACTATAACGCCTGTATTCCCCGAAGGGTTAGGCAGAGGTGTACTAATGTACACCCACACACCCACATTTCGCCGGTATGTTTAGGTCCCATGTAATAGAGGGCGAGCCTATTGCCATTAACCGGGCACTCCAGACTCCGAGCTGCTACTGAGAATTTCATAGAAAAACCCAATAACCCTTTGCTCGACCTGGGGATCGAACCCAGGACCTCAATACAATTCGTTTATTCGTATGTCTTACAATAAATTCACGTAAGTGTTTATAGTTATTTAGCGAAGGAAAAATTCGACCGCGGGCAGGATTCGAACCTGCGTCTTCTGGTTAGGTACACCAGACGCTATGACCGCTAATTTGGAATTTTTCCTTCGCTAAATAACTTTAAAATCTTAGCATGGAAAATGCCAAAAAAATACAAAAAGATAGTTAGTAGGTAAGGTAGCATCGTTCGACATTGAACTAACTGTAAAGTAAGTTGTGTCGGTTGAAAAGCAAGCTTTTCAATAGGTGTTACTGACGTCACCATAAAGACGTAAATTCTGAATGTGAAGGCAAAATTCGTCATGGCGGGTGGGACTCGCGGTGGCTTAGCGGTCATAGCGTCTGGTGTACCTAACCAGAAGACGCAGGTTCGAATCCTGCCCGCGGTCGAATTTTTCCTTCGCTAAATAACTTTAAAATCTTAGCATGGAAAATGCCAAAAAAATACAAAAAGATAGTGTTTATGTTTAGTCTATCATCAATTGTAGACATTAATCTATTAACCCACATTATCCTCGCACACCTCGTTTCCTGAATATTGTATCAGTCATTTTATAATTACTTACACTTATTTTAAAGAAGTGTCCATGGAGTTCCTCGCGGTTTCTCTGCCATAGGATGATTTACAAAATACAACAGCATGAAGAAACTTATATCCATAATATTAGATTACTGTAATTTAATAATTCAAATATCTCACCAAGTAATAAAATTGAGCAATTTTGCAGTTAATTAATCGCGTATGTGCTTACCTGTAACAAAAGAAAATAATTTAATTATTGGATCATTCGTAATGTTACAAATTATAGAATATATTTTGAAATAAAACTACTTTTTACGGATTTTATCGTGTATTATATATTATATTATTATTATATATTATTAATCTGACCCTTTACAGCGTCCATGGTCACGAGTAAACTGGGCAGTCTACTCGTGACCATGGACGCTGTAAAGGGTCCGGGTAAAAAGTAGTTTTATTTCAATATTCGCGTAAATGTCAGAAATCAATATATGTATAGAAGATATTGTTCATAAATAATAATCATAACCGTCATAAATCGTCATACACCTATTAACTTGACCCCTGCGTTATCAAATTACCGGCAAAATACTTTCCTGTTCCTGAGCTAGCAAGACTCTAAACAATATTTGCAAGGCACATGATGTTGACATTTTCAACGTTAACTTGGTGTCGTTGAGGCGGTTGCTGAGCAGAGATTTCTTTTATGAACACCAAACGTGATTCTCATTACGTTGGCACGTTTATTGTACTGTATAGTTTGTTGTCCACATGTTTTTTTTTCAATATGTTACTTATCTCATCATCATCATATCAGCCACAGGAAGTCCACTGCTGAACAAAGGCCTCCCCCATAGACTTCCACAAGGACCGGTTACAAGCCGTCTGCATCCAACGACTTCCAGCGATCTTTAACAGGTCGTCCGTCCATCTCGTTGGAGGCCGTCCCACGCTGCGCTTTCCGGTGCGTGGTCTCCACTCGAGAACCTTTTTGCCCCAGCGGCCATCAGTTCTACGAGCTATGTGCCCCGCCCATTGCCACTTAAGCTTGCTAAGTCTTTCAGCTATGTCGGTAACTTTCGTTCTTCTACGGATCTCCTCATTCCTAATTAGTTACTTATCTGTGAAGACCTATAATTAGCTATCTGTTGTGTACGTTTGTTGCAAATTTATTGTAAGACTGTTGGTTTTCCAAAAGTAATAAATAAATAAATATACAGAAAAATATTCACATATTTCAAGGGTAGTTTCAATTTAAGTTTTTTTGTTGATGAAGTTAATGACCTGTCTGCATGTCTTAGAGATTTCTCGACGGCGTGTGAAGTCTGCCAACCCGCACTAAGCCAGCGTGGTGGACTATAGCCTTATCCCTCTCATTCTGTGGGAGGAGACCCGTGCACAGCAGTGGGACTGTAATATTGGTTGATGATGATGACGTATGGGCTGCCTAATGGTAAGCCGTGCCCGGAACTGCAGTCTATAGATGATAACAGCACCAGTGGTATCACTCACGCTTTGTCATCTTGAGACCTCAGTTCTTAAGCCTCATTATCCCAGTAATTTTACTTGCTTCATTACCTTTCAAATAAATTTACACTTTTAAATAAATAAAAATTTACTTGTTAAAGAGGTGGTAAAAATCCGGACCAACTTAGCAACAGTTAATTTTAATTACGTTTGAAAATGTAGCCAGTGAAATTAACAATTGAGATCGTGGTACCTCTGGTGTTTAGGCTGCGGTTGCCGCTTATCATCAGGCGACCCGTATGCTTGCTTGTTTAAAATAACGTATAAGAAAGCCTCAAGCATTGTGTGTAAAAATAAGAGTTATATGGTTTTCTCATGGATGCCATTGTCAGAACTGGAAAAAGAATTATCAAAATCGGTTCACCCAATCGAAAGTTCTGAGGTGATAAACAAAAAAAAATACAGTCAAATTGAGAACCCCCCTCTCTGTTGAAGTCCGTTGAATAAAAAAGATACAGTCGAATTTAGAACCTCCTCTTTTTTTGTAGTCGGTTAAAAAACAGTATTACAGTAAAATCATCTTTAAATCCCTTCACAGAATACGTTGAAATTAATTTCATATTCGCAAAATATGGAGTCGGAATAATTCGACTTACTTTTTTATGAAGAATCAAACCCGACTGAGATAGCGTGCAAATACCACTCGGAACCAGTTTCAAGTTAAAATAAAATGAAATCAATAAACTCATTAAAAGCAATTTTTATTTTACACGACTTACGTGACAAGACATTCCTATCATCACGCCTGTATTCCCCGAGGAGTTAAGCAGAGGTGTACTAATGTACACCCACAGTTTATAGATATGTTTAGGTCCCATGTAATAGGGGGCGAGCCTATTGCCATTAAACCTGCAGAAATCCAACTCCGAGCTGCTACTGAGAAAAACCTAATAACATTTTTCTCGAACTGTGAAACGCAACGGTTCGACGTTGCGCCCACTAGGCTTTCACATGAAAAATTCTGGGTTTTCAAGATATCCTTACTTTACAATTACACGAAAAACTTAGCAGCGATCACATGAGAAACTAAAATCATAGTCAATTTTAAGGTTATATTTGTCGATACACGTTAGCGAACAGCGATTGCATGAACTCATGGTAAAAGTCACTGGCAAGTCATCTCTTATTGCGTGAGAACTGATGATGCGAGTTGAAATGCTTGCTGAAATATTGATACAGGGAGAGCTCTACCGTAACAGCAAAAGATGCTACTAAGACACCAAAATAGTTCCAGTCGGGGATGATCCCTGGCTGAAACTATCTGGGTGTCTTTAAATCTCGAGTGAATCGGTTTCTTCTGCAACGTAGATCGCAGTGTCGCTTAACATCACGCGAACTGTCGGTCAAGCGACGGCCTATCAAGAATAAAAAACTAAGAAGCATCTCTGGCTGTTCCGCATCAAATTTGATGGTATTTTACGACGAATCTTGCTGGGTATCGTCGACTTTTACAACAAGCGTTTCCATGGCCGTATTTTTAGGTTTAGAAGTAGGTAATAACAAGATTAGTTATTCGTTTGGTTAACTAGAACCCTCGCAAGTTATTATTGAAGTCAGTAAATAATGTTTTTTTTATTTACTGACTTTTTTTAATTCTTAATACTTATCGAGTTGATTCTTAGCCCCGAGCTTAAAAATGCTGGGTGCGCCTATGAGCGTTTGTAGTCGGCGTACTAAGAGGTTTCTTAGACGTGAAAAGGTTCCAGTGTAATACAACAGATGGCACCACTAAGATGAAAAAAAAAGTAATAGCTTACATTTAGGTTCGTGCTGTCTTGTCTGTCAAAATCAGTCTAACTACTTGCGGCTGAATATCAGTATTTTACACGAAGCGACTGCCATCAGACCTCCGCAACCCAATTTCTGGACAATACCGATATCCTGAAGATATACAAGGTTGTCAGGTTTTTGGGCTTCTGACTACTACTAAATATCGTTATAGGTGTTCGCATGACAACCGGGACCGACGGCTTTACGTGCTCTCCGAGGCACGGAGGGGTCTCGATGTGTTAAGAATGGTCACCCATCCACAGACTGACCGCGACTAGCGCAGCTTAACCTTGCAGATCGGTTGATCAGCTTAGTTATTATATTGCTACGAGCCCAGTCGTTTTGGAACGAAGTTCCTTATCGCGCGTTGTGAAAGGGGGCTAGACGGAAAATTCTTACGAAAAGTTGTCACGACACTTTTTTCGAAATTCAAATATTGTTGACAAGCATTCAAATATTATTGAGTGAATGACAATATTTGAATTTCGCGCGTTGTGAATTGTTGAGTGTATACAGGTTTTTTTATTTTTAATTATTAAATTTTAATGAAAGGAACTTCGTTCCATCCGGGTGTCCCTTGACACCTCTCAAGTTTTATAAGTATATATTTTATACTATGTATAGATTAATATAAAAAATTAAAACAAAAAAAAATACACTAAGCGTTCGCACGGGCTGGGTGTAGCAGCAGGAATGAATTTTAATTGCTTGAAAATTTTCAATTACTTTTCAATGTATTAATTCTTCATCTTTTAACCTACTTGATTTTTTACAAATTTGTGTTTCCTAATAAAGCAGCAAGGATATTAGTTTTTTCTCGCATCTCGCTGTTGTATTAATTATTATCCAAGGTTGATTGCCGAAGTTATTGGCCGTAACGTTAATAGTTATTTCTTTATATTTTTAGTTAAATTATAATATTTGTAAAATATAAGTTTAAATAAAAAAATCGTTCTATTTTTATTTATAGAAACAAAAAATTAAGAGAATACTAAAAAACTCCCTCTAGCCTATTTATTTTCAGTTTCTACTATTATTTATTTTTTTAATCACCGTAAAAAGTTAAAGGGTTAATTGACTAAATTGAAAACTTGGGTGTATGTTTGGATTGAGAGCTTTATTTTTTATCCGGTGCTCGAAAGTCTTTATGAAATTTTATTTTAGATTTGATTATTGTTTCAAGTTCTAAGTAAAATCAAGTTGTTTTAAAAAAATCAATCAAGCACATATTTTTAAATAAGGAATCGAACACCACGTCCTATATTTTATAGTTCCTAAACATGGAGGTATGTTTGGATTAATTCAAAAATAGGTTTATAGAAATTTCGATTCCATTAATTCAATTTTTATATTTTTTGTACCTAACTTATTAAAACTATTTTAAATTTGAATAAGTCCAAAAAGTGAGATTTAATTCATTTGCTTATTTTAACTATGCCAACATGAAATAAGTAATGAAAAACATTTTAACCTGCGTGGTATGCGTGCGGACTGCGGACATAGGCAAGTACACATAAATCGAAGGTTGGTAACATTCATTGCTACAAATTGGGTCGCAGATTCGATGAAATGCGCTCTACAATGTACAACATTGTTAAAAGATACAGGAATAATAGTTATATAGATAATCCGATAGATAGATCCGCCAGGTTAAGCTGCGCTAGCCGCGACCAGCCAGTGGATGGGTGACCATTCTGACTCATCGAGATCTCCGTGCCTCGAACATCACGTAAAGCCGTTGGTCCCGGTATCCTCAGGATATTGGTATTACTCAGAAATTGGGTTACGAAGGTCTGATGGCAGTCGTGTAAAATACTGTTATTCAGCCGCATCTGGTTACTTACTGGAAGCCGATCCCAACACGATGATATTATAATATCATCCGAGTCATTAATAGTAGCTAAACAGTACTCAATTATTTAAAAGGTGCTTACTAAAACAAATTTGTGAATTCACACATTACACATCACACATACCTACTTGGAAACCGAAAGCGGAATCTGCGGAATGAGTCGTCACAAGTAGTGCGAAGTAGGTATATGAATCGTTAGAGTCGAACCAATCTGTCTCGTTTATTATTTTGTTAATTATTTTAACAGTAGGAATGATACCTTGGTTATGTAAAAACATTGGCAATAATTAAAAAATAATGGGATGATGGGAAATCATGAAGACAGTTTAAATTATATTATACGTATACAGGGTGTAACAAAACTACCCGTAAAGCCGAAAGGAGGTTAAATGGGGCCTTATAACGAGTCCATTCACAATATTTAAGAACAGTAGTAACGCTGTATAACATACCCCAAAAAAAGTAAAATAACAACATTTATGAATAAAAATAGAAAAACTATTAAAGTAGACAATTATTAGGTAAAATAAGTACCTACGTAGGCTTTTCTGTTAAATAATCTGGTTCCCTGACTTGCGACTGACAAAATTGTTGGCTTTGATAATTAATTATATTTTTTACGGAGTATTTTGTAACACGTTGTATTTATATGTTAATAAACCCGAAAACCGTAATCATACTTTATAATAAAGCTACTTTTTACGGATTTTATCGCGTTATATTAACCCGAAAATTGGGATTACTAATAACAATCTAATGGGATAAAATCCGTAACAAATAATTTTATTCAATGTCTAATATTCGAAGTGTCGGAAATTAATACGTAAGCATACTTGTTAAATTTTAACGTTGCTTCTATTACAAAACGCAACATTATCACTAGGCTTATCAACGCCGCTCAATCGAGTAGGTTGAGTTGAAAATTTATAATCAGCAGATAGCCGAGCCATGTCACTAAGAGCTAGCGATGAATAAGAGCCATTTGTAACACTGAGAAACATAATAATATTGCCCCTGACTCATACGGTGTTTACGTACTCAGTCAAATGGCAGCTTTGCTATTTGAGAGCTTATTTTTTTTATGATGTGATATGTAATTGTATTTGAAATTTTGTGGAAGAAAATAAACAATTTTTATTTTATTATTTATTTTGATGATACTTAAGCAAAAAAAAATATTTAAAAAATAATTACTATAATAAAATGTTAGTTATTAAAAGCCAATCGAGCACATCCCTCGATCCCTCCAATATTAATAGAGAAGTCCCTATTAATATTATAAATGCGAGAGTAACTGTAGTCTGTTACGCTAACCTAAACCACTGAACCGATTTTGATGAAATTTTGTACGATGTTTGAAATTTTGTTGATGAGATAGATTAGACCTTGGAGAAGGACATAGGCTACGTTTTGTCTCAAAAAGCCCTAAGGGATGAGGGCGAAGTCGCGGGCAAAAGCTAGTAAGGAAATATAGAACCAGACACCTATGTCCTACTCCTTACTTCGCTCTTATTGTTCCTAAATGACTAATGTTACACAAATTTTGATTTGCACAGCTGAATAAAAGATACTAGTCATATTTCCTACCTTACTACTAATGTAATTTCAACTCGTTTCTTTGAAATTTAAAAAAGCTAAATATACACAATATACAATAGACTACTATCTACATTTCATTTAAATTCTTACGTGGAATTTTAAAAAGAGCACCTATAGGCCAACTTAAAAAATGGTAACTTCTTAGTTCCGGAAATTCAGTGACAAATATAAAAAAAAACAAACAACCTCTCACCCTAAACGCATACTTCTCCGTTCCGTCGAGTGTAACAAATACAAAAACCACAGTCAATGCCGCTGATTTTATTTCAAATCCATTACATTTCATTCACTCATTCAAAGCCGTCAATCAAGTTCAATATACAGAGGCTAACATAGTTAAAAGTTAATAAAACAACAGGCCCGCTAGCGTGGTGCGATGTGGTGCGCCGTGATTACGTCACTCGACGTCGGCACTACCTCCAACTACTAATTTGTGAGCGCACATTTCTATAAAGCATCATTATCCTCGGAGCCCCTTTACCTATGTTGGGGTTGGCATCCAGTCTCACCACATGCGGCTGAATATCAGTATTTTACACGAAGCGACTGCCATCAGACCCACACAACTGAATTACTGGGTAATAAAACCGATATCCTGAGAATCCAGTTATCCATTGTTGTCAGGGTTACGTTCGCATGAAAACCGGGACCTACGGCTTGACGAGCTCTCTAAGGCACGGAAAGGTCTCGTTGTATTAAAAATTATCACCCATCCACAAAGTGACCGCGGCTAGCGCAGCTTAACCTTGCAAATCGGTTGATCAGCGTAGATTACTTTTCTATAAAACAAGAACATTAAAATAGGTAATATGAATGATACATTTTTAATCTACATTAGTATTTAATAAATAATATTTTTAATAATAATACTTAGTAGTTAGCATTATATCATTTATTTGCCGGTATTTATATTTCAGAAAAATAAAAGGCAGTTATAATATTTCTATATTCTGCACTTACGCGAATATTCGGAATTTAAATAAAACCACCTTTTACGGATTTTATCGCGTTATATTGATATTATTAATCCCGATGTTTCGGACCTTTTACAGCGTACAAGATATGAAAATAAAAAATAGTTTTGCAATGCAGTTATATGTGTTATTAACTACATTTTATTGCATATTGCTTATCTGAGTAAATATCAAATTAAACTAAGAGAAGAAAAATAATTACAGTTACTTATTAAATGAGCAATTAAACGGATTTTTTTTTATTAAATATTTTTTTAACATTGGATGCCATAATAAAATATAAAAAGTAAATATCACTAATATTAGGAAAAAACATACTTAATATTATAATATCTTTCTTCGTATAGACTCTACGTTAAGGAAGATACTTACAAACATTTTCTTGTTTGCTTTTTCTTCCAAAATGGAATTTCCGGAGAGGTAATCCTCTTAATTATGAGCTGACATAAGTACAGTATTTAAAATCATCGTCAAGCCATTTACTGCTGGGCACGTGTCTACTGTCAGAATGAGAGGGGTTAGGCTATAGTCCACTCTTGTCATGATCGTGACGAATTTCCCCAAAAGATCCCATGGCCATGACTATAAGGCAACTGAAGGCAAGTACGGTTTTTAGTCGGTATGAGTCCGACACACTCAGCCGCCTCACAAAATTTTCCGTACTATAAAAAAAGGGCTATAGTCCCTATAGCCATAGATAGTATAGTTTCGCAGACATCACACGCCGCAGAGAAAATCTCTCAGATAGGCACAAAATTGATTATGCGACTCTGATGTAATTAGCGGGTAGATTTTTTTTATTCCCTTATTATAATTTTTTTTTTATTGATTTCTGACATTATGCGAATATTATACATTGAAATATTATACCATGGACGCTGTAAAGGGTCCGAAAATATCAATATAACGCGATAAAATCCGTAAAAAGTAGTTTTATTTCAATAGTGTTTTTTATTATACTTATTTGGCATTAAATGCGTTAATGCCAAAATTAAATATGAGATTTTTAAGGATATACCCATATTTTTAAGGACGTCACAGGCAGTAGTCTCGGTAGCTTAACTTCGGTATATTTAACGCAGGTTGAAACCCTGCCTGAGATAGAATTATTCTTTCTATAAAATCTATCTTTTTCTTAACAGACTTAAATAAATTTTTAATAATAAACATCCAACCGCAGCGGAACTTACTTAAACCTTCGACTCTATCAAACACCTACACCTCAGCAACTTGATTGGCTCAAGCTATAGATGTACCAACTTCTGAAGTCGTGTTAAATCCCGCCCACGGCTGAATCTCTCATAAAAATTATATGTTTTGAATTAGCTTAAAATTATTTTATTATATGCTCATTACAGTTAAAAATCTTTATGTTCTTAAGAACTTTCAACGTATCAGTTTCGACGTCTAAATACTAAACATAATTTGATGAAAAATAAATAAACAATGGACCGGTTTTAAATAAAATCAAGTGATAACATGTAAAATATTACGGAGTACCGCCATTTTATTTCAATGTCATACTCGTAATCTTGTTATGCCATTTAGAAGATAATAATATGATGTTTGTCAATTTAAAAATAGTAATACGAAGATGGTAGTAAGTGATTTTACGTGATTTAAAATACTGTTTATAATAAATAATACATACAAATAAATAGCTAATATAATTTCATAATGATTTGAGCTCCTTTTATTACAAGACGCGACGCTCGAGAGTTAACTTCGACAAGCAAAGATACTCTCATACAACGAATGTTTAAATTATTTTCATATGTTCACGTTACATCGACGGCTGGCGTTACTCCTACATCTAATGAACGCCTTGTTTGCACGGCAAAGAACGTTATCAGCGCTGGTCCGCAATTGCCGAGTGTTACTAGTTGGTTATGAATAAACGGGTGCGGGCCGGCCCCTTGCGTCGATTGAGTCACGAACGAACACCGCACTGTTTCCTACCACTGCATTATTTTACGATAATTCCGTTCGTGCCGTGTTCATTGTTAACGATATACATTGCTTTGTCGCTACAAGTTTTTTTATAGTCACTGGCCCGCAAGAAGTAATGTACTCTGAATATAATAGCACTAGCGTTTAAATAAAGGTGGATAATAGTGTGGCGGGTCTGAGTTGACACGTCTTCGTGGACTTGACTGTCGAGTTAGATTTTTTTGTAGCTCACAGGAGACCGATATGAGAATAGGTTTTATTAAGACGAAATACACGTTTCCGATGTTAGATTTAAAAATTAAAAATCGAACGTGGAACGGGTAACGGAAATTTTCAATGCAGTAAACATGGCACATGGCGCATGCAAAGTTTTAAATCTTGCCAGTGAATAAATATAATATTATTCATCTGCAAACCTTGTTGATTTGTTTTAATAAATTAATTGTGGACGTTCACTATTGAAACGTAGTATCAGCAATTGATACGGAGAGTCGGTAGTAGCGACGCCGACGCTTTAATATTGTGAATTTGCAAATTGTGTAACTGCGAAGCGTTTTATTACTTATTGAGGTTATGAGCGAATTGTAATACACAGAATAACAGAGCAGTGACTTTGAAGAAATCACTGCAGAAACAAGCGAGAGCACGTAATCGCTGAGAAAATGGCGGATATTAAAAAAGAAATCTAGTTCTTTTTTTTTAATTGCGTCACATTTACGCAGATCATACGCGTATGTCAGTCGGTATGATAGTAAGTAAATATTATGGTATTTTTTTTATTAATAAAAAAAATATTATCACGTCACGTCATTATTTTTTTATTGCATTTTTGATTCAATAATATGCTGATGGTATATGAATAATATAAAATAAAACTTAATATTCTTACTAACATAATTTTTAAGCACTACTAACACACTATGGATGTACATCTGATATAAAATAAATAATAATAATAAAATAAATACGTAAGTAATAGGATAATATATGTAAAATTGTTATAATTGTAACACTTTATATTCAAAATTACCTCATAACAAGGATTATTATTTAATCATTTACTTACACTAGTCTAGTCTTTATTTTTATACAAATCAAAATTGTATATTATCATAGTAAAATGTCGGTAACGTCATTTAAAAACGGAATATAATAAACCGCGTATCAAAAATCCTGATTGAGCGACAAAATTACTGATTGAGCAGCAAAATACAGATATCGGTTAGGTTAGAACTGTGACCACACAACGAAACCAAATCTGAATGTTTTGAGTGTATATAACAATATTTTGAGGTGACTATTTTGCTGCTCAATCAGTAATTTTGTCGCTCAATCAGTAATTTTGTCACTCAATCAGTATTTTTGCTGTGCAATAAGTATTTTTGCTTAGGATTGTTTTGTAAACAAAATGTTATTTTTTGATTGGCAGTCAAACAGCCTTTAAAAACTAGTAAGATACACAATTATTATTTTTAAAATGCAGTAAAATATTTATTACTACACTAGAATTGGAAAATATACAATACATTGGTATATTTTACCGCATATTTGACAAACTTCAAAGGGATTGGCTTATTTTCTTACAAAATGACTGGCCACGTTTTTGAAAGAAAACATACAAACACTTGATTATATTTTGTCAAAGATACGTGTCAAAAAAACTGAAAATCCTGCGAATCAAAATAGATTTTTGTATTACTATTAATATACTAGTGATTTTATTTTAGCATGTCACTTATGGCGAACGTAACATCTGTCTACAGCCTGCAGATTTTTTCTTTATAAAATTGCATATCATAAAGGTATTGCCAATAGAATAACAAACATGTGACATAAGTGCTCAGTAATGGTAAGATGATGACCGACTCACGCAACTCAAAACTGCGCAAAGCTAAATATGCGCAATACCACCGCAGTTTCCTTCTTTTAGTCCAAAAAATAGCAGCGTATTGCAATTGCAAGTATTGATGTATGTAAATAAGTACTGTATGATAAATCATTTAAAAATACGTCACTTAAGCGGTTATGTCGTTTTACTGAATTGAAGTGTAAATGACAAAAAAAGCTGACTTATATTTTTTAAGCGTTACAAATTAAAATGTTAAGTATTTTGTAAGTCCGGTTTTTCTTCCGGCATCGGCCAGATCATGATAAAAATTATGAATAAAAAGTTTCTAAAAATTAAATTTACTGTGTGTAACTGAATATTTACATTTAATACTATAAATTTAATATTGCATACAAATCCATGACATTTATTTCTGTCATTTGCGCAAATATTATACATTGACATAAAACTATTTTTCACGGATTTTATCGCGTTATATTGATATTATTAACCCCGACGTTTCGGACCCTATACATAACGTGCGCTTTATAAAATCAATATAACGCGATAAAGGTTTTATTCCAAAATTAATGATATTTTTATTGAATTTTAGATTTCCATGGAGATTTTTATTTTTTGTATTGAATATTTAATTGAATGTAATTAGCATCCTTGCAGACCCATTCATTTCGAAGCCATTTCGAGAACTAGAACTAGAACGTAGATAGCCCCATTTAGGCGTAGAGGTTATTTAAGATATTTTAAGTTGTGTTAGTTATAAGGTTGTTACTCGATAACAACATAGGTGACATAATCTGATAAAATTAAAAACCTCAATAAATAAAATAAAGAAAAAGTAAAATAAAATATTTAAGTAAAATTTTTTGTAGTGGGACGTTCTCGTTTATCCGGAGGTATCTATGGAAGTACATATCAATCGTAACATTGACACCACTACAACCATATTGGTGCAATGCGATTGTCCAATTTTGTATTGCAAATAATCTATTTTAATAATCGTTTTTAAGAAAATAAAACAACTTTAAATAATTAATCTGTAATTTATTATTGAGAGGAAGAGGACTTATTTTGTAAAATTAAAAATATTCCTATGAATTTAATATTATTATAATTAAATAAAGAATTTAAATAAAATATTTATATAATGAAATAAACTACTTTTTACGGATTTTATCGCGTTATGTTGATATTATTAATCCCGGCGTTTCGGACCCTTTACAGCGTCCATGGTCACGGGTAGGTTTATTTCAATATCTAATATTCGCGTAGGTGTCAGAAATCAATATAATTATATTTATATAGTTATGATACTTCTATCAATATTAATAATTTTAAGTTTCATCGTTATTCTTCTAATACATTAGTAAATACTGTTTTTATAAGCATTCATTTTTAAACTACATGCTAATGCACCTTCCAATTTTTGTGTCTGCATTACAGTATTAGGTCGACCGGTAGAAATGTGTTAGACATTAAGTCCGCCTTTGTACGTCTATGTTTGTGCATAAATAATTAATTAAATAACTATTTTTCACGTGCATAATTATTTAAAACAAATTTGCAAATGGGAAGACAATATAGAAGTAATAATAAGATCTATTATATTTTTGTAATCCCGTGTAAGTGTACCATTAATATATTATATAATAAAAAAAAGTATGCAATAAACAATTGATAGAACATTGTCATCCAATCGTAGCAACCAGTACTAAACTGTCTGATTTTTCTGAATCTCAACCTTGAACGCGGACGATCTAAATTTTAAATGGTTTTGTTAATTACTTACTGCTCTAAATTAATTTAGTATAAATTGTTTAAACGTAATAATTATATACTTATAACAATAAGCAGGATTTTGCCTCCAGTTTTTTATGTGCGCACAAAGGCATAATTTTATACATAAGTACATAAAGCCTTTTAAATAAAAACGTGATAATGTTATCAAAATTCTTAATGCTATGTTAAAAAATGTTCATAAACAATTTTATCGAAGATAATGCCTTAAAAAACCCAGAAAACTCGGCAAAAAAAAGGTTTAAATCGTAAGAAATTCCGTCGTAACACTCGTATGTAACAAATTTATTTTTATAATGGTTTTAAATGTATATAAGGCCCAAGTTGAAACGTGACGCTGGTTTTTTTTTGTAATTTTAAATAATGTGGTTTTATTTTTCAGGTAGGTATTAGTTTACAAAATACATATTGTAATTTTTTGAGACGGTTTCAAAGAATATTTTAGTAAGTATACGATTGCTGTATTTACGAATACGAGATTTTTTTTAAAGTAGACGCCGGAGAATATTCTTGAAGAATATACGGTCTGTCATTCATAATGGTGAGCTGATTCAAAAACTCAGGAGCATAATAGATATCTCAGATTGAATAATAGTTACTAAGTGTAGTACGTCGCGTACTACAACCTGTATAAAGCAAAAGATGGATGTAAAATATGTAAACGATCATACATAGTACGTGGCGATCTATTATTTATGTATCTTATCCCCGTAAGAAAAAGGCATGAGTATAATATTTAAACAATCATCGCAGCAAAACAAAACTGCACGTGATAATAAACCGCTTAGATTGATGACGCAATTTTACTAAAATGTCTCCATCAAACCGCAGTGGACTTTGATTCACCATACATCCAAATATGTTATTAATAATTTGAGTATTCGCGTTTAATAGGAATACTTGTGGTTCCGGTAAAGGTAGGTGCGCTACGCTCCCACCCTTGGGTACTACCTACCCCACCCCGTGGCGGAAAATTCAACTATAAGGAGAAATGTATCTGGTTGAATAAATATTCCGAAATCAATATTTAGCAAAACTATGTATTGTTTTCATTTTACTGTTTGTTTTATTTCATACAAATTAAGGAAACGTAATTTGTAATCAGCTCATTGTTGCGGTTACCACCGCACTGGTGCGGAGAAGACTAATATGTATAGGTATTATTGTATGTTCACGACCATGCACCTTGTGTGTGCAGTATTGAAATGACGCATTTGATGTTTCTACGATTTTTTGTAATAAGTACGATTTTTAATTACGTCTGTACGAAATTCATATTGGAAACTGGCATGGCTTGTTTTCTACTTATGTACCTAACAATTTGAAAATAAAAAAAAAACTTAAAATTAGAATAATAAATAATGTCAAAACAACCACGTGTCATATTTATATTGGAACGTTATTTCGAACTAGGTACATTTCGAAAGCAAACGTTCGAACAAAGAGCACGCAAGTTGAACGCGACAATTACAACGCGACCGGCTTGCGTGAGCGCGAGAGCTGATCGCGCTTCGGCCGCGCGCCCACATCCGCAAATCGGTCGGTTTATAAAAACGTCACTCAACATACCGGCCGCAAACTTGTCAGCCGGCCCGAGCGCAACCCAGCCGGGCACGACGCAGTCACAAACTTCCTCCCAGCATCGCGCCTTCTCTGCCCTGTCCCCGTAGTTAGGATCGTTGGTGTCGAACAAGCAAGGCCTCCTCTTCACCTCGGATATGATCAGACTACTCTTGATCCCGTCTCCATCTTTTGTCCTGACCATGTCTAAAACTATTGTGGAGTTGGTTGCGCGGACTTCGCGTCGCGACGTAACGTTAGTATCGCGTGCGGATGTTCTGTGCGGGCGCGAAGTATACGTGAGCGGTATGCGCCTCTCAATGCCCGCGTGAAACTGGCGGGTTTGTGCGGACGGCTGGCGGCGCATCGTCCAACATGGCGGCGAGACGGCGGGGAAGCAAACTAGGTGTGAGCGGAGCGCTATGAGGCCGTTTGCGATATCGCCTTCTACACGCTAATAAATAAATAAGATGCATGCGAAGTATCCTTACCATTTTATAAAGTACAACGAGAGAAAACGTCCATTTTATACGCAGTTGAATTTTTAGTGCAGTTACAGAGTAATAAATTTAATATCACAATAATAATAGCTATCAAAGTTGGTAAATATGTAGATAATACAAAATGTCGGTTGTTAAATACAACGTTAGATGTGAGTTCGTCTTGTTACGTAAGTTCGGCCGCGGTGCGTATCTTTCGTGGGTGGGTATCGTGCCTCCATTTTTTTATTATTAATTTGAGGATTTGAGGTGTTTTTGACGGAGATCAACTAAGTTGTTGTGTTTTTTTTATAAATAAATTATGTTCAAATTAACTTTATAGGTAGGTATTTCCATTCCAGTCAAGTCAATCATGTGATGATAAGTAATTAGTTACTTACTTGATTAATTATTTTGTTCAAATAACTTTTATGCAACGAGTTTTTAAAATTTGAACAGGTGGAACTGGTACCTACAAATAACACGTAAAATCATTTGTTTATTATTATCTATTTGCACTATCTCATGAGTCTAGTGGTCTTAAGCGCGGCTGCTACGCTAGAGGTCCTCCTGGATTCGATTCCTAGTTCGAGCAGTGTCGAGGTTTTCTGTGAAATTCTTAGTAGCGCCCCCTAGTACATAAACATACTTTGAAGGAAGCGCGGTAAAAAATAATTAAAAGTGAAAAATAATTTACAAAATCTCAAGCAGTTTTATTTCAAAATATTTTTAAATTATGGACCAGTTTTATTTATTTCATTAGAAAAATATTAATGCGAATGGCTTTTTTTAAATAAATTCAAAATATACTTCCTTCCTACTAATATTATAAATGTGACACTTTGTGAGGATGGATGGATGGATATTTGTTCTCTTGTTTAACCCTTAAGGGCACACAGGCGTGATGCTATGTTATGTTAACATGATTTCCTTTATTTATATTTCTACATATTTTTTTATTTTAATTTTATCATAACTAAGTATTTAAACAAATAAAAACATTTACTGCTACGCTAGAGGTCCCGGGTTCGATACCCAGGTCGTGCAAAGTGTTATTGGGTTTTTCTATGAAATTCTCAGTAGCAGCTCGGAGTCTGGACTTGTGCCCGGTTAATGGCAATAGGCTCGCCACCTCCTATTATATATGGGATCTAAAACATACCGGCGAAATGTGGATGTACATTAGTACACCTCTGCCTAACCCTTCGGGGAATACAGGCGTGATGGTATGTATGTAAAAAACATTTAAAAATATAAACCCACCGGCATCGGGAGCAGGGTCCAAGCTACCGGTGGTCAGGGCCCTAGAGCTATCTGTATCAAGCCCTTGATCCAGCCACCCAACGAGAGCCTCCTTAGATGTTGGTCGAGGCTCTTGGCTATTAGGCCATTGGCTGACACAACGATTGGTACACTGATCGCTGAATTCACCTCCCACATGTCGACAATCTCGCGTGCCAATGTTAATATTTTATTGTTATTATTGAGTGTCCCACGGCTTGGCACGGGTCTCCACTCAGATTGAGATGGGTGAGGTCGAAGCCTACCGCCTTCCTCCGAGCCTTTACTCAACTATGTTGGGGTCGGCTTGCAGTCTAACCAGATGCGGCTGAATATCAGTATTTTACACGAAGCGACTGCCATCAGACCTCTGCATCCGAATTTCTGGGCAATACCGATATCCTGAGGGTAGACTGGTTTATCAAGCTTAATGGGCTTCTGACTACCATTAACAATTGTTAGAGGTGTTCGTATGACAACCAGGACAGCCAGTTTCACGGATGTATCTCGATGTTTTCACCCATCCACAAACCGACCGAGGCTAGCGCAGCTTAACCTTACAAATCGGTTGATAACCGTAGTTATTCCGTCTGCGGTAAGGTCGAAGCTTACCATGTTATAAGGGTTGGCAGACTACACATGCCCTCGAGAATCGCTCATGCATTCAGGGCTCACAACAAAAAACCAGTGATAGCCTAGTGGTATGACCATTGGACTGACAAGTCAAAGGTCTCGAGTTCGACTTTAAGGCACACCTTTGCCTTTCGAAATCATGTGCGTATTAACAATAAATTATCACTCGCATAAATGGTGAAGCAAAACATCGTGAGGAAACCTGCATGCCTGAGATTTTCTCGAAGGCGTGTGAAGTCTGCCTACCCGCATTAGGCCAGCGTAGTGAACTATAGCCTAATCCCTCTCATCCCGAGAGGAGACCCGTGCCCAGCAGTGGGACTGTATATGGGTTGATGAAGATTCAGGGTTCATAATGTTTACCTTCAACGTTCTAGCTTATGATAATGTATTCACATAATTAGGAAAGTCTGAGATGCGTGCCCTGGATTCAAACGCGTGACCTATGGACTTGCAGTCCATGATCATATCAATAAGCTACCTCTTGACATGAAACAACAACTGAGCATAATAATAATTTACGATTAAAATGAAAGTTATTAATAAGAAAACAATATCACACACAAGCATGCTTACAAGGTCGGAAAACGTCAACAAAGCCTTTATTTTGAAATAAATAAATATTGTTATTAAGCAAAGGAAAAATTCGACAGCGGGCAGGATTCGAACCTGCGTCTTCTGGTTAGGTACACCAGACGCTATGACCGCTAAGCCATCGCGATTCCTACCCGCCATGTCGAATTATGCCTTCGCTTTCCTAACCAGAAGACGCAGGTTCGAATCCTGCCCGCGGTCGAATTTTTCCTTTGCTTAATAACTTTAACATCTTAGCATGGAATATGCCAAAAAAATACAAAAAGATAATAAATAAATATTCTTGGACAATTTTACACAGCACCGGTACTTTTAGGTACTAGACAATGGACATAATACTTATATGTATACATTTTTTTTTAATACATACTTATAATACTTATGAAACAACCAGACAAACACACAAACACTTATGTTTATCTAAATATTTGTGTCCTGTGGGAATCGAACCCACGACCTCGTGATCAGTAGTCTGATACGCGAACCACTAGACCACAGACGTCATCAAACTTTTTACGGATTGTATCGCGTTATATTGATACTAATCCAGACGTTTCGGACCCTTTACAGCGTCCATGGTCAACGGTCACTGAGATGGTGGGCGTCTTGATGCTCTAGTTCTAATTTCCGAATACTACTGACTGACCCTACATTTTTGTTAATTATTGGCAATCCGATTATCGCTGAACGAGCTCACTGTATCCTTTGGTTTTGCAGTTGTAGGCCTGGTAACTGCCACAAACCGGGCTGCTACTAAGAATTTCATAGAAACTCCCAATAAAACTGCTCGACCTGGGAATCAAAGTCTACGCTTTGATTCCCAGGTCGAGCAGCTACCTAGCAGTGGTCCAAAGCGTGACAGCTACCTGTCACGCTTTGGACCACTAGACTAACGAGGCAGTGTTTTTATAGTCTTTAGTTATTATTAATGCAATTTGTAGACTCATCATCATCTTCATCAACCCATATATTGTCCCACTGCTGGGCACGGGTCTCCTCTCATATTGAGAGGGATTAGGCTATAGTCCACCTCGCTGCCCTAGTGCGGGTTGGCAGATTTCACAAACCGTCGAGAAAAATCTCTAAGGTATGCAGGTTTCCTCACGATGTTTTCCTTCGTTTAAGCGAGTGATAATTAATTATATTATTATCATTAATTTGTAGACTCATTTTTAATATATTATATTATTATCAAGTTTGAGCTAATACTAATCTAAATAAAGCTAATTCTAATCGTCTAATAGGTACTTATCGGGCCATACTCGGAAAAAAAATCCTATCTGAACGGGTACCAAGAATTACATAAAAAAATCTAAGTTAACCTGGGAATTGAACCCTCACGCTCAGGAGAAGCTTGAGATCTCTAGACCATTGAGACAGTTACTAAAAATGTAGTGAAAAGAATTAAGTAAGTACCTAAGTACTAAGAACTTAAGAGGTATAGACAACAGCACTTACTTCTAACAGAACATCGAACAATGCCTGTTTTTAAATTTACTTGAACCACATTTCCAACATTTGTTAATTGCGAACGAGCGTTTTGGTGTCACTTACATGAGCAATGCACGAGCGGGGACGGTGGGAAGTTATAGATATTTTTTTAAGAAATTTTACAGGTATACTCATATAATGTTCACTCGCCGCGAGCGATACGTCGAACACAGCGTCGATCAATCGAATGAGCGTTACATTACATGGAAATGTTTTTAGAAAACTGAACATTTGCCTTTTTTTTTATTCTACTAAGTTGGCAAACAAGCATACGGCCCACCTGATGGTAAGCGGTAACCGTAGCCTATAGACGCTTGCAGCACCAGGAGTATCACTTGCGCGTTGCCGACCCTGGATTGAAAGAGGAATAGTTGGGTTGGCAGTATAAGGGTCAAAGTCCCCCCACTGCCAACACAACGTTTCCTCGTGGAGCACTGGCAACCTTGCTCACCGTAAGAAACACAACACAGCTAAAAGCAGTGTTATTTTACTTCGATTGAAGCAAGGCGGTCTGCAGGCCTGTATTGTACCATTCGTAAAAACGTTAGCAAAATAAAAAGGAAAACATCGCGAGGAAACCTGCATGCCTTAGAGATTTTTCTCGCTAAAGTCTCGTTAATCTCCTATATTCCTGACGTCTTGTTTTTTTTTCAAACAAACATACATAACATATCCTCCTTTGCCTCGCGCAGTGGGGTAAAAAGGTGACACTATAAAGCTATATTTGACAAAGACATTTGAACAGTGTGCATAACTTCCCAACAAAGACGAACAATACAGGTGATAATACGACCTAAATAATTGATAAGACACGAACGTCTAATACAGATGACATATTGTGAACGTTATCTTATCTTACTGTAAACGCCCAGCCCAATTGGGAATGCTAAACGTCCATAATCCTCCTGTCTTCCTCCCGTTTTATAGCAGTACTAGCGAGCTAGGGTTGCAAACCCCATATATTTCTAAAAAATATATATAGTAGGCGAAACTACTATATTTTGTGTATAGCGGAACACAGCCTTAACTAAAGCTCGCTCTGGGGGTCTACCGCGAAATATTACGCACGCAATCGCGACGATAGTACATATTTTAACCACATACTATATTCTTTTTATTTTTTTTGCCATCTACTATATTTTTAATATAATAACTTCAAAAATACTATATTTGATAGAAAAAAAGTTGGTAACCCTACTAGCGACCCGCCTCCGCTTCGCACGGGTGTAATGTACTAATAACATACCTGTATTATACATATAAACCTTCCTCTTGAATCACTCTATCTATTAAAAAAAACCGCATCAAAATCCGTTGCGTAGTTTTAAAGATTTAAGCACACATAGGATATAGGGACAGAGAAAGCGACTTTGTTTTATACTATGTAGGGATAGTGATAGTCCTTTTACCCGAACGACGCGAAGAGAATAATGTTTTTCGAGCCTAATAAGTATCTATATGTATGTGATACTTTGGGACGCTCTACAGCCTAAACGATTTGACGAATTTCGACATACATGAGGTGTCATTCGATTGTAGAAGTGGTAAATAGAGCCATAATAAAAAAAATGAATAAACATATTGTAACTTAAAATTATAGCTATCAAACAAAAGCTAATAAATAGCTTTCGTTTATAGATAAGAACTAAAAAGCTTGAAATAGAATAAATGACTAAATTAATCAAAAAAACCTACTGCAAAAAAAATATACTAACTAAAAAGCGAAAAAATTATTAATGTTGGAAAATGAATTGCAGCAAATGTTTTGTTTATTTGCTTGTAAATTAATAATCTATCTTGCCTGCAATACATTTTCCAACTTTGTTTTTCGGTTTTTAGTTAAGTATTTTTTAATACAGTCGGGTTTTTTGGTCAAAAATTATTTTTACCATAGATACAAAAAAGATGAAATATTTATTCATAGATTCCAATTAAGCTTACGTAAGTGTGACGGGTGATGGTAAGCGGCAACCGCAGCCTATAGACGCAACACCAATATCGTCACTCGCGTGTGTCATCTTGATAGGTACTTCAGTTGTTAAGTCTCATTTGCCCAGTAATTTCATTGGCTACATTGCCCTTTCAACCGGAACACAATAATCTTAGCACATTATTAGGTACTTGCGACATTAGCGACAAGTATTTGGCAATGCAGTTGTATGTACCAACCCAAACGAACTGAGCAGCACAGTGCTACCAACAAATAAATTATAAAAAATGTTTTTTGATTTCAAACGCAGAAATTCTAATGTCAATAAAATGAAAAGATTTAAATGTAGTAAAATTAAAAAACATTTAAGCCTGCCACGCATTGCGACAAAATTTCGTGGGTTTTTTAAAAGGCCTTCTACACGATTGGCACCATCCGCCGACCATCGTCCTTGGTCGGGTCAACCGATTTTTGTCGTCGGCCAACAGCTTTCCAGACGGTCGGGGCCGACCACGGACGCAGCCTGTCGTGACCAGGGCCGTTGACATCAACCAAATATTGGTCGGTCAACCGATTTCTACACTGTCCATTTTTACATCAACCCGACCAAGGACACGATGGTCGGCGGTTGGTGCCGACCGTGTAGAAGGCCTTTAATCGCGAAATATAAAAGAGCCACGATAGAAGTTTACGAATTAACCTTTTGACCGCCACGTCAATAACGAAAATCCGTGTTCTCTACGCCAAGCGACAAATTCTAGTATCTAATAATAGGTAAAAAAAAAAACCAAAATTTATTGTATGGGTATGTATTTTGAACTAAATAAAAGTGGTATTTTTGACGTGCCATGCCGTCGTTGGCGTCGTAAGCAAGTTTTCATTTGACGTCTATACACGTCCGTGGCGGTCAAAAGGTGAAAGTAAAAATACGAAAAAAATCGCATGCAGATTTACATTTCAATACAATTTGTTGCGGTCGCAAAGAAATTTCGCATCCTACCTACCTATTTTTTTTAAGATTAGATAGATACCTTTTTAAATATATTTAGTATCCGTGTGTAACAACAGGCGATCATGGTCATTAGCAGATAAGGATATACATATTAATACTGATTTAGGTAGGTAGGTACCTAAATTTAATTAATTTAAATGTATGAGACAGAAGGTCACTTTTGTCTCAAACTTACCTACGATGGAGGAGAGAATATGTGGCGTAACTTTAAAAAAAAAATTTTCTAGTCAGTAAATTATTTTTATTTTTGTAAATAGATCTTTTAAAGACACTTTTACAAGTCAATATTTAATTAATACTAGATGGCGCCGGCATTTCCTATCTGAAGACCTCTGAGAAGAAATGCCGAAACAAACTCAGAGAATCATAGTCTCTTTTAAAGTCCAGACATTAAAATTATACAGTTACAAGCAGCTAGTTTAAATATCACCACTTGTAGAAGCTCACAAATCGATTCGCCAATGCAGCAACGCATCTCTAAAGTAGTTAGTTACCATGACAACCGAACCCTTGTACTGAAAATAGATGCAATTTAAAATGAAGATGGCGTCTTTTGAATTCGTGGGATTCACTAAGAAATTATTATTGGAAAATACTCCTGATCATTTCTATTGAAAACATATTTGAAGAAATTGGATACAGTGGTGGGTTTATATTAATTTAATTTAACTTAAAAATTGTTGTTGCTGTGCCCTAACAAGGTCATGTTTGATACCTGCTAATGTTTGACCATCTTTGTAAACAACATGATTGCAAAATAAATGAATATGAATACAGTACAATATATTTTACACCTATATTCCCCGACACAGCATACAGCAGCTATGTGGGGCAATTTTTCTTTTGCATGCCGCCCCTCTCGGGTTATGTCAAGCTCTCCGGCTAATGCTAAACTACCACCTTCCGCGTAGTGATCCGCGATCCCACGTCGATTGACGAATGGACGTCCATTGATGGACCCTCCCGGAGGGCCAAGTGCAATGAGCGACTGACAAGACTGCCATCAGACCTCCACAACCCAATTTCTAGGCAATATATCCTGAGGATAGACTAGTTGTCAGGCTTCCTAAGTGTTAGTATGACAACCGGGACCCCAACGGCTTTACGTGCTGTCCGAGGCACGGAGGGGTCTCGATTTGTTAAGAATGAAAGAAGAAGCAGAAAGAAAGAAAATGTATTTTTTTTCCTCAATACGACGCAGGACAATTATTAGTGGGCTAAAGGCCAACATGTCAGTTTAGACACTAAGTTGGCAACCTAGTGCCAACATAAAATGGTCACACATCCACAAACTAACCGCGGCTAACGCAGCTTAACCTTGCAGATCAATTGCTCAGCGTGGTTATTACTTAGTCACGAGCCACATAACACTTTTGCTAATTTAAAATTGTACATACATACACTCACGCTTTCTTCCCATAGGGGCAGGCAGAAAATAAGGAACGCCACTTGCAACGATTCTTGCACATTTCTGTTGCTTCGTCCACATTCATACATCTTGTCATATGCTCCGCGAGGAAACGTTGTGTCTGCAGTGGGAGGACTTTGAACCGTATACTGCCAACCCAACTATTCCTCTTTCGTTTTACAGGATTGGCAACGCGCAAGTGATACCCTTGGTAGCAAGTGTCTATAGGCTACGGTAACCGCTTAACATCAGGTGGGCCGTTTACTTGTTTGCCACCTTAGTGGTATAAAACCAATTGAAAATGAACATTACGACGTTGTGTTAAACTTTTGACCGCCACGTCAATAACGAAAATCCGTGTTCTCTACGCTAAGCGACAAATTCTAGTATCTATAGGTAAAAAAACAACAATTTTTTCTATATGTAGGTATAAATTTTGAATTAAAAAAAAAGTGGTATTTTTGACGTGCCATGCTGTCGTTGGCGTCGTGAGCAAGTTTTCATTTACGTCTATACACGCGCGTGGCGGTGAAAAGGTTAAAGTTGAAAATATATCAAAGAAATTTGATAGATTGGGGTACCTTGATGTACCGCATCAAGCTACCCCAATCTACTGCATTGATTTTTTTGTCTATTTTCTTTTGTATAAACATCCCTGGTATAATTTTTCCGACAGAAATTATCTAATTGATAGTGGAAACTGTAAACCGTATCTATCTAAAACTGTTGCGTAGTTAAGAAGTAAGCGGGGAAACAGAATGACTTGGTTTTATACTACTTAAGGTGAACGCACATATTTTATCCGAGCCGAACGCGTCGAACGAATCGAAGTCAAAACGGCCTCGCACACATATCTGCATCGAAAGAATCGAACGCGTCGTAGAAATCGTTTATTATTTCCTTTACACCTGTCGCATTGTCGGTGTTGCAGATTGTACTGGCGTCTGTACAATCTGCAACACCAGCAGGTCAAGCTACCCAAAACTGTCAAATTTTCCCAATTGAATATGAACCTTATCATTTTGCATTAAAGTTGAAAATCACTCAAACAAAATTGACAGATTGTGGTAGCTTGATGTGCTGACCTCTGTACACGTACAGCTCTTCGTAATTACGTGCAAGATCAATTAAATTAGAATCACTAATTTTTTTTTAAATGATGAACAAGCTCTGTAGTACGCAACTGTTAGAATACGATCGCATCGGTCGAGTCGACCGCATCTCCAGCGCCGAACCTCATGACGTCATCCGAATTCGTCTAGGATTTCTGGGGTTCTTCCAGATTCGGACGATTCGACGCGGACAAGTGTGCGAGTTTTCATAGAATTTCATATAAAGAATTCTAAAATTCGTTTCGTTCGACTCGTTCGGCTCGAATAAATGTGCGTTCACCTTTAGAAGTATGTTGGATTGTTGGCTAATGACTGCTTCATTGGTCTAATGGTTACACAACTTCTGGCCGTGATGTCTTGGGTTCGATTCCCAGGCCAAGCCTAGTGTAAGTAGGTTTTTCTATGAAATTCTCAGTAGCATGTAGGAGTTTGGATTCGTTCCCGGTTAATGGTAATAATAGCCAATAGTCAATAGATAATGAGCAGTGATAGCCTAGTGGTATGACCATTGGACTGCCAAGTCGAAGGTCTCGAGTTCGAACCCAAAGCACGCACCTCTGACTTCGAATTCATGTGCGTATTAATAATTATCACTCGCTTAAACGGTGAAGGAAAACATCGTGAGGAAACCTGCATACCTTAGAGATTCTTCTCGACGGTTTGTGAAGTCTGCCAACTCGCACTAGGCCAGCGTGGTGGACTATAGCCTAATCCCTGTCAATATGAGAGGAGACCCGTGCCCAGCAGTGGGACAGTATATGGGTTGATGATGAATGGCAATAGATTCGCTCTCATACATGGTACAGATCAAACTATCCAAACCTGTCAAATTCTCCCAATTGACATGAACTTTATAAATTTGTGTTAAAGTTAAAAATCTATTAAAAAAAATTACAGATTGAGGTAGCTCGATGTGCTGGCCTCTACACCTTATTCTTTTTGACACTAAAGGGACAAAACAACATTTTTTTAAATAATCTTAGTGACCTACCTTTACGGTTTTTCAGACGTACTTGAATCAACTTTCTTTCTTCTGTGGTTGGTAATGTGTTCACTCCATTGCTTCCGAGACGAAAACCTATGACAAACGAATGATAAATTATTTCTGTAAATAGATCTTTTAAAGACACTTTACAAGTCAATGTATTACAATTTAAGCTAGATAGCTCTACCATTTATATATGTATATACCACTAAGATTGCAAACAAGCACACGGGCCACCTGATGGTAAGCGGTTACCGTAGCCTATATAAACGCTTGTAACACCAAGGGTATCACTTGCGTGTTGCCGATCCTGTAAAATGAAAGAGGAATAGTTGGGTTGGCAGTATAAGGGTCAAAGTCGGGGGGACTTTGACCCTTCTGCCAACACAACGTTTCCTCGCGGAGCACTGGCAACCTTGCTCACCGTATTTTCTTTCACTTATTTTTCTTATTTCAATTCGATTTTCTGCAAGGTGAAGGTACTTCCCCAGTCGGGCAGCTCCAATATGAGATGATGAAGTCAAGGCTAGATGTCATGATCTAGCCTTGAGTTCAAAGTCAAGTCAAATTTTTATTTTAAAATAATTATACTCCTTCCAATATTTTATTTTACTTTAAGTAAACTTACACACCTAACTTCACACTGTTCACATTCCAGTGGTTTGTCTCTATGCACGAACTTGACATGTGTAGCCAGAGTAGACGACCTGGAGAAACTCTTGCTGCAGATCCCACACTGGTGTGGCCGAAGGTCAGAGTGACAGCGGAGATGGGTGCTCAGACTGGGGGCAAGAGATATAGATTAGGACTATTTGGATACTTTGGGGTTAACCTTTTGACCGCCACGGACGTGTATAGACGTCAAATGAAAACTTGCTCACGACGCCAAAAATACCACTTTTTTAGTTCAAAATAAATACCTATATAAAAAGTTATTTAGAAAAGGAAAAATCCGACCGCGGGCAGGATTCGAACCTGCGTCTTCTGGTTAGGTACACCAGACGCTATGACCACTAAGCCACCGCGACACCTACCCGTCATGTCGAATTTTTCCTTCACATACTGAATTTACGTCTTTATGGTGATGTCAGTAACACCTATTGAAATGCAAGTTTTTGCTTTTCAACCGACACAACTTACTTTACAGTTAGTTCAATATCGAACGATGCCACCTTACCTTTTAACTATCTTCTTCTTCGCGGTGGCTTAGTGGTCATAGCGTCTGGTGTACCTAACCAGAAGACGCAGGTTCGAAAACGCCCGCGGTCGAATTTTTCCTTTTCTAAAAACTTTAAAATCTTAGCATGGAAAATGCCAAAAATATACAAAAAGATACCTATATAAAAATTATTATTAAACACTAGAATTTGTCGCTTGGCGTAGAGAACACGGATTTTCGTTATTGACGTGGCGGTTAAAGGTTAAACAATGGTTTACTTTTAACCGACTTCAAAAAAAGGAGGTTCTCAGTTTGACCTGTATGTATGTTTGTCCGCGATTACTTATCTCGCGTTTGGCTGAACCGATTTTGATCCTGTTTTTTACACACAATGCTTGAAGTCGGTTTTCTTTTCCTAAAATTTATTTATAGAAACTGATCTGGCTACCATGCTAGTATTGTGCGGCCTGACAAGCTTGTTGGAGTCCTTGTTGTTCTTTTGCCTTAAATAAATAGCAGTAATAGTCTAGTGATAATGTATGACCATTGGACTGCCAAGTCAAAGGTCTCGATTTCGAATCCAAGGAACGCACGTCTCACTTTTCGAATTCATGTGCATATTATGATGGGGGGTTAAAAACTATCAAAATCGTCTTATGCAATAAATGGATGGGGCTTTAACAGCTGAGCTCTGTAGGTGACAATGTACTAGTAAATCGACTGGAGTTGCTGGGGTCTATAGTCTGCGGCTGGCGCTTAGGAGACCATCAGGTGAATAAATAATAAATAAATATTCTTGGACTATTTCACATAACACCATTCTATACTTGCGGCACGCTATGATGGCCGTTACGATTAATGGACGAAAATAAAAAAAAACACAATACATATACTATACATCTAATATATAAAATTCTCGTGTCACAGTTTTCGTTGCCATACTCCTCCGAAACGGCTTGACCGATTTTGATGAAATTTTTTGTGCTTATCGGGGAGGTCTGAGAATAGGCCAACATCTATTTTTCATACCCCTAAATTTTTTTTTTATGGCAAAACAACGTTTGCGGGGCAGCTAGTATTGTATATAATTTTAAATGTAAGTACAAAATGGACATAACTAAGTTTAAATAATAATGTACAATTTGGCAATTTGAACAATAATGTATAATTTCAATATAATTTTATTTAATTCTCTCTAATTTTATTTTATTTAAATATAACTAAGTATAAAATTTGATTTGGATATGTAATATGTATGTGTAGAACTTAATATAACTGTATTTAATTTTACCTCTTCGATGCTGTGCCCCAACGGGGTTTCATGTTGAATCTCCTTAACTGTAAGACCTAATTATGTACACATGAAGCAATAAAGAACTTTGACTTTATTTTTTGTAGTAGTATCGTTAGATCAGTGTTGACAGTAAAGAACAGCAATTTGCTACGAAACTTCATGAGTGGACAAACGTCAAAACGGCCATCTTAGCGTGCCGGTAGTATAGTCCGAAACTAAGCAGAGTTTGTACTATGGGTACTAGAGAATGGATATAATACATTAAACACTTTATTTTTATAAATACATTTAAGTATTAAAATAAAACTACTTTTTACGGATTTTATCGCGTATATTGATATTATTAATCCCGACGTTTCGGACCCTTTACAGCGTCCATGGTCACGGGTAGACTGAGGTGGTGGGCGTCTTGATGATATAATTACTGACAGCTACCCTACATTTTTTATTGTTACATGATCAATGACATTTATTACTAATTATTAATTAAAACTAGATGGAGCCGGCATTTCCTAGCTGACGACCTCTGAGAAGAAACGCCGAAACAAACTAAGAGAATCATGGTCTCTTTTAAAGTAACAATATTCAATGATCATGTTTTAGTTGTTAATTATTAGTAGTTTTATTTCAATGTATAATATTCGCGTAAATGTCAGAAATCAATACATTTAAGTACTTAAATTATAAAACAAACACAAACACATAATGTTCATCACAAAAATATTTGTGGATGTTTGTTTGTGATCTTATTTTTTTTCTAGCCCAATTCGTCCTACTGTTGGCCAAAGGCCCATTTCACCTTTTCCTTTATAAGAATTAAAAAAAAATACTCACTTAGTCCTGGAGCTCAACATTGTACCGCATACAGGGCACTCCACTCTCATTTCAGTGTGTATCATAGTGTGTCGGGTCAACAGATACTGAGCAGAGAAGCCACGACCGCAACACTCACATATGTACTTGTTTTTATCTGCACAGTGTACTTTACGTATGTGTGCTTTGAGAAGTTTTGTTGATGAGAATGTGCGGGCACATTTTGGCTGAAACAAGAGGCAAAGTTACGAGAACTATTTTAGCTATAAAAAACAATTGTAAAAATATAATTTCAGTATTTGAGTATAGTAAAAGGAAGGCGAAGCAGTGATAGCCTAGTGGTATGACCATTGGACTGCCAAGTCGAAGGTCTCGAGTTCGAACACAAGGCACGCACCTCTGACTTTTCGTATTCATGTGAGTATTTTAATAATTATCTATCACTCGCTTAAACGGTGAAGCAAAACATCGCGAGGAAACCTGCATGCCTTAGAGATTTTCTCGACGCCGTGTGAAGTCTGCCAACCCGCACTAGGCCAGCGTGGTGGACTATAGTCTAATCCCTCTCATTCTGTGAGAGCAGACCCATACCCAGCAGTGGGACTGTATATGGGTTGATGATGAAAAGGAAGGGGAATTTTGCAGACCAAAGGATTGGTGAGCCTAAGCTACAGTAGCCACAATCAATATATTGAAAGGTACCGTACTAGGCACAGTTATCAATCCCGGTTGTAATAAATAAATAAATATTTTTGGGAAAATTTTACACAGCACCATCTAGTCCCAAACTAAGCAGACCTTGTACTATGGGTACTAGACAATGGATATAATACTTATATACTTTTTTTTTGTAAATATATACTTATAATACATAAGAAACACCCAGACAAACAAATAATCATGTTTTACCCACACAAATATTTGTGTCCTGTGGGAATCGAACCCACGACCCCATGATCAGCAGTCCGGTACTCGAACCACTAGACCACAGACATCGTCAAAATTATAATATGAATATCTAGGACAAGCCTTAGTCATAGTCAGATGGTGCGATGTTGCCCAAAATTGGCTTGCAGAGGTCTGTTGGCCACATGGTCTTCACTTAACAAACAACTCTATTGATTGGAATACTTACTACTCTGACCTTTTTAGCAAGAAGACGCAAATGGGGACAGCTATTAATTAGTTATTCACAATAAGCTGGAAGAGATTTCTTTAGAAATAAGCAGTACCTTTGTACTCAACAGTCCTAAGCTGGCTACTTTCTAGTTTCTAAGTGTGTACGGTCAACAAAAGAGTTAGGTATACAGGCAGCTAATTAATAATCTGTGTTTTGATAAAGATAGTGTAATAATGTATCATGCAATATGTGTCAAAACATATGTATTGTAAGCAGCTACATACCTAACCCTTTGGTGCTTTATTATTTATGTTGAGATCTGTATAAAAATGCATACTTCGTTTGCTATCTGAATACTTAACTCCTTTGTTGATTGCATAAATTAATAAATAAACAATAGCCTTGTGGTTGCAAGTGCAACTGCTACGCTTGAAGTACTGGTTTGGATTCCCAGGTTGACACAACTGGTATTAAGACATTTTAAGTAGCAGCTTGAAGTTTGGATTTAAGCCAATAAGCTGGTTCCCTATTGCATGAGACCTATATACATATACTAGTCAACTATGGGTGAGTAGTGTACACTTCGGGGAATACAGGCACAATGGTATCTTATGTTATAAAGAATGTCTCAAAACATGGCTGTGAATATTGTATTGCCAGATGGCAACTAAAGCTTAGTATAGAAAATATAATATTTTATAGGTTTGTCATAGTCATATTTTGACTTACCTGGGTACACACCAAATTGTTAGGGTCCTCAATATTGATGTGATATTTTTTGTATTTTCTACCAATTTTACTCTGAACCATCACATTGTCAATGAAAGTAATATCTTCTTTGTTGGCACTGTTTTTTTCTTCTGTTTTACCTAAAAAAGATAAAATACTATGAATGATGATAAATTGGAGGGTTGTATAATAATTGTAATAAGGAATTAGTTGGATGCAAGAGCAGTATTATAAGAAATTAGTTTACACTATTGAGGTGAATTTAGTTCAAAGTATCACAAAATTTGGTTTCATCTGCTTTCTTTTTGAATAATCCATTAATTGGGTTCAGTACAATGGAATATAATAGTGAAAATTATTGTTAGTAGTATCTGGATATCAGTTAATAATTAATACTTTGATATATTACATTCCATGGACTTCAAAACAGATAAATATTTTAAGTAAAATATCCTACCTTCTTGAGTATTTTCTTCATTTGACATGTTCTTCAAAGGTTCAGCGAAGACAACCCGGTCGATTCTGAAGAATTTAGGCTGAGAAGTTTCCATGTAGAGGTCTTCTAAAGGCTAAAAAAATAGTAAGAGTGTGTGTATTTACGTTCAAATTTTACTCAAGTAACATCAATATTTACTCAAAATTTTTATTATAAGAAAAGAAGCAAATCTCTACTCTTATAGCACACGTTTCTAATTCAAAAAAAATCCTTTTAAAATACGTTTACGTAGTTTTAAAATTCAAAAATATGAAACTTACATCGGCGGATTTAGAACTGAAATTCTCAGTGTCAATAAGCTCAATATTATCACAACACTGTGTATTAACAAAACTATCAAGGAAACTATTCATTTTTAGCAACAATTAATACGGTTTCATATATTCTGCACTGAAATTAAGAATATTTAATTCATTGATCGTAAGTACCTACTTATTAATTTAGGAAAGAATAGAACGAATGAAATGAAATTGAAATATTGACATGGTAGAAAATAAAATAACTATAATTTGACATAGCTAATATTGCCTTTCTACGGAACAAAATACCTACCACAAAAGTTCTCGATCACTGACCACTATCCTAATCAGAGATGCTTGTCGATGGTGATTATAAAATAAATTAAATAAGAATATAACTATTGTAGACTCATATTCATCCGGCCCAGAATTCAGCATCCCGGACTGCATTTGCTGATGCAGTTACTAAATCCTCGCGTGTGCAATTAACAGGGCAAGATGGTAGGTGAGCCATTGTCTGCGGAGACTCAGAGACACGCCGAACGCACACTAGAGATCTGAGGCGTCTGTGAACCCCCATTTTGTAGAGATTATCTTTACTACGACCGACCTGGGTTCGGAGACTGTTAAGACTTTTCCAAGTCTGTCTGAAATAATAATAATTTATTTCAGACAGTAAAATTCTTACATTATTACTTTTTGTAACTTCATATAAAAAAATATAGAACGTTCAGGAACTTCATTACTTAACTCATTCAATATTAATGGTTTGAACCGATTTGAACCCGTTTTATTTTCTATGCTTGTCTTAAGTGCTCACTGCAGATTATTTCGCACTAATTTCGTGGCAATGGTGTGACACAACTCAACTTTTAGGCTATACGCAAACTCATTGTAATGTATGTTCTGCAACTGCGATGTGACAGCGACGACGCTATGAGCTACGTCAGAAATTAACCAATCTACTAAATAAATGGATGCTACTACCTACCAATCCATGGTTTGTATCAGGCAACATTATATTCAACTACTTTTTTAATTTCGTTTAGTTTTGCTGTTTTGTTATTCACCTACTAATCTATCTCTAAACTATTCAGATCATAAAAGAGTCTTTTGGGTTTATTAGTTTGAATTTATAGAATAATATTCAAACACAAATTAATCTAAGATATATTTAAATTTTTTTCTTGTTCAATCTAATACTTTTGAATTATTGGATTGATTCGTCAGATTGGTCAGGAAATTAAGTATAGCAATAATAAAACGTTTAATATTCTATGGCGAAGCGTGTTTCACGTGAATTTATTTTGATATTTAGACTTTTTGCCGCAGCAGTTCATGTGCTAGTATAATTTTAAAACACGTTGAATTAACGTAAAGCGCTGTTTCTTGCTTACGCAAGATTTACCAAAATGGTTGTTGTATCGCCAACGTTTTCGGTGCCGGCCGAAGGAATCTTGATGCAATTGCCTTCGGTTAAGCTATTAGTAAATAACGATATAGATTTAGGCACGGCCACATTGTACATCACTGAGCAGTAAGTAAAGAAATAATCTATCTGCTATTGCCAAAATGATTTTTTTAGTTTAGTGATTTTTTTAGGGCCACACGTTGAAAGAGGGAATGCTTCCATACAATAACAAAGAAACATTGGAAATCATCAATTACATATTAAATGATGTATAGAATATGTCAAGTAATAAACTGACAAAAAACTTGAACATGTTGCTGTTACAGCAATTTCTTTATCAGAAGGGTGGATCCAGGGGGGAGGGGTCATGGGGGTCATGATCCCTTTAAGCTAGTTTCCTGGACCATTTATATAAGTATTTAGCTAATAAAAAATGGTGTGATGACTGACTTGTTTTAAGTAAACAAACATAAACAATACTCATTAAACACACAGTAACTATATTAAAATACTAATCCTTGTTATCTGGACCTAAACTTTGTGACCCCTCCTGACTCGAAAGCTGGATACCCTTGAGCTTAATAATATAATTATATTAAATGATTTAACAATATCAAGAAAGTAAGATTGTCACCATAATTTTTCCTAAGGTCTGTATTCCCAGACTAATATAATTGTTGTGTCTTTAAAGTAAGAGTGAACAGGCATTTTCTGGGTAAGCATGTTCCATTTTCGACCTCGTCGTCGCTTACCATCAGGTGAGATTGCTCATACAAAGCAATCATCCATATTATAAAATAGGACATCTACGTAACCTAAGGTCAGTGAGTTACTGACAAAAACATTTAAAGGCAAGGCAAAGGCCGATTTAAAGACTAACCAAGAACTGGAAGGCCTGAAAATTTTCGGGATGTAAAATAAAATCCTATTGAGGAGGCCACACCCCAACTGCATAGTATTATTTTGTTTAATTAACTACATCGTTGTTACAACATAATTTACAAAGATTGATAATTTAAGAGTAACCATGGAGCTGGTTCGTATCAGTAAGAAATGACTCATTTGTAAATATGTATCTAATTCCAGACATTTTATAAGTAGGCCTGTATACGGTTTATTTTAAAAAATATTACTATTTTATTTGATTCTGAAACTAAACAAGGTCATCTTTTTGTTTTATTGCATATTTTGCTAAATGATAGCAACATTCCTAAGATACTTTGCATCCAATGGTTCCGAGTCTTTGCGAATTATGTTTGTGTTAGCTTTCAATTCTTGAAAATAAATAACCTAAAACAACATCAAATTTAAACCTATATAGAATCAACATTTCTTAAGTGCCTGTATGAAAATAAAACGATTCTGATTGATATGATTGATTAAGTGTGACCAACAACAATGATCAACAGTTTGTCAGGGTTTCCATACATAAATCCTGAAATTGAAACTTCTTTGAAATAAAACTACTTGTTACGGATTGTATTTCGTTATATTGATATTATTAATACCGACGTTTCGGACCCACCAGTCTACCCGTGACCATGGACGCTGTAAAGGGTCCGAAACGTCGGGATTAATAATATCAATATAACGCGATAAAATCCGTAAAAAGTAGTTTTATTTCAATGTATAATGTTCGCGTAAATGTAAGAAATCAATTTGAAACTTCTTTATAGAAATGTGGTGTGGGGTGGTGGTGTGGGCAGGCAAGGAGGCCCATCCCCGACAGTGACTCTGTTGTACCCGAACATCTCTCTGCATGCTGTGCAGAGAGAACCCGGCCCTGGACTCATTCTTATTGTCAACCATGAAATCTCGTAAGTAGCATAGGACCATTGATATAATATTATTCTTTAAAAGTTTGCAAGTGTTAAGAGCAATGTCTATGGAGTTTCTTTCAAGTTTCCATAGGATCTAGTACTTGTCTTTTGAATTCACGAAATTTCAGCTATACAGCCTTTTTTTAGGACTAGATAATATTCAGAGACAAGTTATAGATACTTAAGTATAAACTTATGCTTCCATATGTGTATGAAGCTTGTTTTTTTTTTTAGTTCGGAAGCTTTACAGACAAATAGAGACAGTAACATTATAAACATACATACATACATACACTCACATATGCCATGGGGTTGGGCAGAAATTAAAGAACGTCAGTTGCTACGATTCTTGCATACTTCTTTTGCTTCAACCACATTCATACATTTTGTCAAACATACACGCCGCTTGCGAGTACTACGCACCTGACCTTTTTGAAGAACCTCACCAATAAGGTCGGCATAAGTTTTTCTAGGGTGTTTATTATAAACATAAGTACATATGTAATCCTGTGCCATTTACAAATCTACACAGACAGCTAAGCTATGTTTGAGCTTAGATTCGTCTCTGAATATCAGCCTAAGTCCATTTTAGAATAACAGAAAATATGATAATTATGCCGCAAGTGATGAAGTTTTATCATTTCTGTTTAAAGTGATAATTACATAATTGAATCTTCTTGAATTGCTTAATATTATTTTAATTGCAAACCTTAAGACATTAAGTGGTATGACCATTGGACTGCCAAGTCCAAGGTCTTGAGTTCGAACCTCTGACTTTTCGAATTCATGTGCGTAATAATAATTAATTATCACTCACTTAAACGGTGAAGGAAAACATCGTGAGGAAACCTGCATACCTTCTAAGATTTTTCTCGACGGTTTGTGAAGTCTGCCAACCCGCACTAGGCCAGCGTGGTGGACAATAGCCTAACAGCAAGCAATAGCCTGTGGGGCAGTATATGGGTTGATGATATTGATTTTAATTACCAGTTTACCAGAGATGACACAGCAAGGCGGCGGAGACGCGATAGCAGATGACGACGACGATGAGTATGATGCTGACGAGGAACCTATGACCAAGTTACGGTAAGATATTTACGTAATTCCATCCTTATCTTCCTGTCCTTGTCCCAATTTATTTAGGGATGGTGCGGTATGTCCTTTTCTTCCATTCATCCCTGTCAGCCGTCACAATCATTTTATACTCCCTTTTCTGTCATGTCCGCTTTAACACAATCCATCCCTATTGATTTCTGACATTTACGCGAATATTATACATTGAAATAAAACTACTATTTACGGATTTTATCGCGTATATTATTAATCCCGACGTTTCGGATCCTTTACAGCGTCCATGGTCACGGGTAGACTGAGGTGGTGGGCGTCTTGATGATATAATTACTGACAGCTACCCTAAATTTTTTTTATTGTTACATGATCAATGACATTTATTACTAATTATTAATTAAAACTAGATGGAGCCGGCATTTCCTAGCTGACGACCTCTGAGAAGAAACGCCGAAACAAACTCAGAGAATCATGGTCTCTTTTAAAGTAACAATATTCAATGATCATGTTTTAGTTGTTAATTATTGGCAATCCGATTCACGCAGAACAAGCTCACAGTATCCTTTGGTCTTGTCATCGTTGACATCTTTTTTCTTTGGCCTCCGTCTACCCCTCTACATTCATATTAATTATTCTTTTAGTTACATGCATATCATCTCTCCTCGTCACGTGCCCATACCACGACAAACGGGGAACCATTTCAACTCATACATGTACAGGACAAGCTATCCAAAACTGTCAAATTTTCCCAACTGAACATGAACCTTATTAACTTGTGTTTAAGTTGGAAATCTATCAAAGAAATAAGTAGCTTGATGCGTTGATCTCTGTAATTAATACTCGATTAATCCGGTTTAATGGATGATACTGAGGTATCAAATTATAGACTGCCTTACGGACTAACGCGAAATATACAACAATTTTAATATTAACATATGTAGATAGTTGAAAAAAACACACATTAGGATGTAAACTTCCAGTAAACCGGCAAAAAACATCAGTAAAAATATTTTATTTTATGAGATAAATAAATAAATTAATGATGTACCAAAACTACCAAATTTCTGTACAGCCACTTTCTCAATAACTCAGGTTCGTCCCGCCCAACGAGAATGAGTTGGAAGCCTTGTTCCTGGCCATGAACCAGGGCCAGGCTCTGCACCCAGACCCCGCCGATGAAATCGACGAGGACGAGGACCCCTACATGGATGGAGAGGAGTTCGATGATGGTAAGACTGTTCTTGAACACCGGACAATGAAGCCTAGGACGGCCTACTGCTAAAAAGGACAGACAGTGTGAAGCGACTTTGTTTTATAAAGATATACATATTTATTTGCATGCATTAAAAAAATAAATAAGAGCTACATGTTTATATCATTGAAGGCGTAAAAATATTGAAAATTCTTATTGAATCAAATTATGAATAGTTTAGATACAAAAAACAAAACAGTCAGTGAAACATTGAAATTGTATTAAATTAATGATAAATAAATACTATGTATAGATTGTGTGATTTGATTGCCTCATTAGTCTACTGGTCCTAAGCGCGACTGCTACGCTAGAGGTCCAGGGTTCGATCCCAGTGTCGAGCAGTGTTTTTCTATGAAATTCTCAGTAGCAGCTCGGAGTCTGGATTTGTGCCCGGTTAATGTCAATATGTTCACCACCTATTACATGGGACCTAAAACATACCGGCGAAATGTGGGTGTACATTAGTACACCTCTGCTTAACCCTTCGGGGAATACAGGCGTGATGGTATGACGATGAGATTGTGTTATTTCTCAGGCGAAGACGAGTTCGAGGACGCAGAAGAAAGTAACATGTCTCCAGAGGACGCGGCAGCTCGTCTGCGTCAGTTGAGACTCGAGACTGTCAACGGAACACATGAACGAATGAATGGTGAGTCAGATCACACAGCTGAGTGGGGTTTCAGGGTTCATTTCCCTTCCGCACGGTGAAAATTCTACTCAAAATATCATTTTTTTACCACTAAAGTGTCAAACAAGCATACGGCCCACCTGATGGTAAGCGGTTACCGTAGACTATAGACGCTTGCAAAACGAACCATAACTTGTGCGTTGCCAACCCTGTAGAACGAAATAGGAATATTTGGGTTGGCAGTATAAGGGTCAAAGTCTATCCCACTGCCAACACAACGTTTCCTCGTGGAGTACTGGCAACCTTGTTCACCGTAAGGAACACAACACAGCTCAAAGCAGTGTTATTTCACTTCGATTTTCTGCAAGGCGGATGTACTTCCCCAGTCGGGCAGCTCCAATTTGAGTGAAATTACTCTCACTATACCTCTCATAAATATTAATGAGAATATTTAAATAAAATTCAATGTTGTTATCCTTGAAAATGGCTATTTTTTAATATTTTTTTAAATACATTATTAAGTTTTATTATAATACAATTTCAAAGAAAAATCGACGACGGGATTATTCAAAATTAAGAGGGGATAAATATATTGTAATTATATATTAAGGCTGTTTGTTCAGCACTCACTC